>JBBMOL010000076.1:2410718-3659265 GCA_037954665.1 Laguncularia racemosa | reverse complement strand
ATGACTTGGAGTTGGCGGCAGTAGGACTAGCACTAAAACTATGGAGACACTACCTATAAGGGGAGAAATGCAAGATTTTTATTTATCACAGAAGCTTGAAATATATCTTCACAGAAAAGGAGTTAAATATGCGTTAGAGAAGATATTTGCAATTTATTAAAGATTATGACTTGGAAATCTAGTACCTACTATAATCACTTCACAATGAGAACCGTTAGATGACATGCATAGATTGGAACTAAATATTTTAACTCAAGTTGGAGCGAAGATAGCCACTTTATGCATGCAACTAACTCTAGTAGATAGAATTAAGTTAGATACATTGGTTAATAGTTGGAACTGGCCAAATAAAAAGTAATCAAGGCTCTTATTAAACACAAATTTGTACACTAGTAGCTTTTCTAATCCATCCAAACAAAATCCAAACAACCACATGAGATTCTTATGTTGAAGTTTTGCAGCCGCTAATCACTAGAAATCATCGTTTATGGTTAAAAATAACACCATTTTGGTGCTCCTGTCAGCATTATTCATGGTTTTTGGGGTATGCGAAGACGATATGAATGGGTCAATCCATGTGGGACATGGTGCATCACCACGTGTCTTATCTTAGAAGGAGATTTAGGAGATTTTGCAATCTCAAGGTTACCTTTAATTGGAATTTTCTTTGGTCCATGGAACCATCAACCTACTGAGTATAATATCATCGAATAGGTTTAAGGCAAAATTAAACATCAATGGGACACATCCCTTTCTCAAGTTTGAGACATATCTTGTAGAATACTTAGTATCATCTCTATCTATCTCAATTATCTTGACACTTTAACATATTAATTCTATTGACATATGTTACAAGCTTCAACAACGTTGTAAGAGGTTAAAATTTATACATATATAAATAAACAATACAAGTTTTAGTTATAAAATGAGGGACATAATAAGTTATTTCAAATACATTTTGGATGTAAAGTATTGAAAAATTTTTAAAGTTTCATTTGATTTTTCAGTGGAGTATTCTTTTGTATGATCAATACAGCAAATATTTTTCTCTTAAAAAAATTTTAAATTGATGATTTTGAAAGATTTTTAAAGTTTCATTTAGTGATGTAATTGAATCATCCACCCAGTCGAATATTTTTGTCTGGGGGCCTAATTTTATACTGTGGATAGTTTTTTCTGCGGTTGAAAAATTATAAAATTGGGGATTTATTTTGTGGTAAGTGAAGTTGTCTGCTGTTGGAGAAATAAATGATGGAAACTGTGGTGTAATATCATCTGGTCATTGCCGTCCTGGTCAGTGATTGACGACTTTTTAGTTCCTTTCGATAGTCTAACATACATTGTCTGGACCTATATAATATATTTATATATAAACTGACCTTTCCCCTTGACTTGTCCGACAAAGTCTCCATTGGCGTAGCCTAACTTTTGGTGGTTCATTTCGTCGAAAGACCCTTTAATACGGTGGCATTGGAATATATTGCGTGTTAGTTGTTCAAAAAGGAATTTTTAATTTAGATTATTAAATGAAGAAGAAACACAAGAAACATTAAAATATATAATAATTGATTCAAAATTTTAATATATTTTTGTGGAATAAGGACAAATGATAAACAGTATGCCATCTTGTATTTTAGGGCATTAAAAAATTTTATGTTGGTGATTTTAAAAGACTTTTAAAGTTTCATTTATTGATGTGTTTGAATTATACATCTAGTCGAAAATTCTACACTGTAGATCTGGATTTTTTTCATTTATTGATTTTTAAAGTGATTGATGACTTTTTAGTACCTTTCGAGAGTCTAACATACATTGTCTGGACCTATATCTATATTTATATATAAACTGACCTTTCCCCTTGTCTTGTCCGACAAAGTCTCCATTGGCGTACCCTAACTTTTGTGGTTCATTTCGTTGAAAGACCCTTTAATACTGTGGCATTGGAATATATTGCGTGTTAGTTGTTCGGAAAGGAATTTTTAATTTAGATTATTAAATAAAGAAGAAACACAAGAAAGAATTTATGTTGGTGATTTTAAAAGACTTTTAAAGTTTCATTTATTGTTGTGTTTGAATTATCCATCCAGTCGAAAATTTTTATCCGTGGTACTAATTCTGTACTGTAGATCTGGATTTTTTTCTTTTTTCTTCCGCATAAAAAATTATACAATTGGGGATTTTTTCTGGACAGGCAATCAGGAGAGAAGAATATTCTTCCGTGGTAAGTGAAGTTGTCTGCTGTTGGAGAAATAAATGATGGAAACTGTGGTGTAATATCATCCGGTCAATGCCGTCCATGCCAGTGATTTATGATTTTTCAGCTCCTTTCTACAATCCATCGTTCGCTAAGTTTTGGTGGTTCATTTCGTGGAAAGACCCTTTATAGGATGGCATTGGAATAAATTAAGTGTTAGTTGTTTGAAAAGGAATTTTAGTTTAGATTATTAAATAAAAAAAAACACAAGGAAGGATTTATGTTTGTGTATTTTTTTTCTTTTTTCTTTTTATAAATAAAGTATAAATTTTTAACTATAAGCTTAAAAGCCTATATTTATAATATACTTTCATTTTGAAATCTTCATCCATCTACCATTATTGAAATCTGACGTAATATAAATAAAAACTCTAAAATGAATGTAACTTATACCTATAGGTTCTTAAAAGCATAATTAAAAAATGGGAGTCCAATTTTATAAAACTATACAAATATTTGATAAACCACAATTAGATAATAATTTTACACTATATTTATAGCAACTAATGAAAATATATTATAAGATTATTGATTGTGATAATTTTTAAAATTATACTATTATTTTTCAATAATATTGTGTGTGCTTTAAAGCACAATCCATGTAGTGAGGAATAAATAATATTGTTTTATTATCTCAAGCATGTACAATGAGGTTGAAAACTAAAATTATATGAAATAAAGTTCAATTAAGATAATGTTATTATAAGTTTATGCACTTATTATATAATGTTATATATAAAATAAATAAATAAATTATTATTATTATTAATTTGTATGTGATAGTACATAATTAGACAAAAGAAATATACAAAGGAATGACCTACATTTATACAATTTTATAAAAAAGGGGTCTGGATTTTTAATCATGTGTTTAAAAGCTTATATTTATAAGCTATGCTCATTTTAGGGTCTTTGTTCATATCATGTCATATTCCATTAACAACAAATTGATGGAGACTTTGAAATGAGAGTATTTTATAAATATAGGCTCTTAACGCATGGTCAAAAAATCAAAGTCCTTTGTTGCAATAAATGCACAAATGTAGGACCTTCTATTGCATTTTTCCCTATTAGATAGTTTATGAATGAATTTTTTACTTTTAATTTTTTTTTTTAAAACACTCCATCATTAGTTTTACTTTTCATCACTTTGCATTGCATCTTTGTTGTGTGTCTACTGTATATGTTTGATCACCTTATAAAATACTTTAGGAATATCGCAACCTAAAATTAAAATAAGACATGCTTTGCATAATTGCATTATAATTTGCCATCATTGTTACATTGTGGTTCGAATGGATAACTTGAGTTGGGGTCTTACTCTATCATCAACGGACTAATTAGCTGGAAGATTATTGTGCATTTGATGGAGTCTAAGTCTACATTACCGTTTAGTGCTTGTGTGCATTTAAAACAACAGTAGCTAGCGAAGACACTTCATTTTGTTTCTTAGATACATTGGTTAATAGTTGGAACAGGCCAAATAAAAAGTAATCAAGGCTCTTATTGAACACAAATTCGTACACTAGTAGCTTTTCTAATCCATCCAAACAACCACATGAGATTCTTATGTTGAAGTTTTGCAACCACTAATCACTAGAAATCATCGTTTATGGTTAAAATAACACCATTTCGGTGCTCCTGTCAGCATTATTCATGGTTTTTGGGGCTGGGGGAAAACGGAAAACCAAAAACACTTCCAATGGAGAAAACTGAAAAGTCATGCGAAGACAATATGAATGGGTCAATCCATGTGGGACAAGTGCATCACCACGCGTCTTATCTTAGAAGGAGATTTAGGAGATTCTGCAATCTCAAGGTTACCTTTAATTGGAATTTTCTTTGGTCCATGGAACCATCAACCTACTGAATAATATATCATCGAATAGGTTTAAGGCAAATGTAAACATCAATGGGACACATGCCTTTCTCAAGTTTAAGACATACCTTGTAGAACACTTAGTATCATCTCTATCTATCTCAATTATCTTGAAACTTTAACATATTAATTCTATTGACGTATGTTACAAGCTTCAACAACGTTTTAGAAGGGTTAAAATTTATACATATATAAAGAAACAATACATGTTTTAGTTATAAAATGAGAGACATAATAAGTTATTTCAAATACATTTTGGATGTAAAGTGTTGAAAGATTTTTAAAGTTTCATTTGGCTATACAGTGGAATATTTTTTTGTATGATCAATACGGCAAATATTTTTTTTCTCTTAAAAAATTTTAAAGTTGGTAATTTTGAAAGATTTTTAAAGTTTCATTTAGTGACGGATTTGAATTATCCATCCAGTCGAATATTTTTATCTGTGGACCTAATTTTATACGGTGGATAATTTTCTTTTTCGCATAAAACATTATAAAATTGGGGATTTATTATGTGCTAAGTGAAGTGGTCTGCTGTTGGAGAAACAAATGATGGAAACTGTGGTGTAATATCATCTGGTCATTGCCGTCCTTGTCGGTGATTTATGATTTTTTAGTACCTTTCCAGAGTCTAACATACATTGCCTGGACCTATATATATATTTATATATAAACTGACATTTCCCCTTGACTTGTGGCGTACGCTAAATTTTGGTGGTTCATTTCCCGGAGACCCTTTAATAGGGTGGCATTGGAATAAATTACGTGTTAGTTGTTTGAAAATAAATTTTTAATTTAGATTATTAAATAAAAAAGAAAGACAATGTGGGTTAAAATGTATCAGAATTATTTTAATATGGTATTAAAAAAAATTAAGTTGATGATTTTGAAAGATTTTTAAAATTTCATTTATTGATGTATTTGAATTATCCATCCGGTCGAATATTTTAATCCATGGTACTAATTCTATACCGTAGATAAGGGTTTGTGTTTTCTCCGCACAAAAAATTATAAAATTGGTGAATGCCGTCCATACCAGTGATTTATGATTTTTCAGCACATTTCCACAGTCTATCATACATTGTCTGAACTGATATATATATTTATATTTATATATATATATATAAACCTACATTTCCCCTTGACTTGAGGACGAAGTCTCCCTGGGCGTACGCTAATTTTGGTGGTCCATTTCGTGGAAAGGGCCTTTAAAAGAATGGCATTGGAATAAATTAAGTGTTAGTGGTTTAGAAAGGAATTTTTAATTTTTAATTAAAGTGCTAGTTAATTGGATTAGGGTAAATCCAGATTATCTCGAGGTGGTATGATATTTAGTGGTTTTGGTTTTGAAATGGATGTGGATATTTGATGCCTAATATTAAAGCTAGGAACGAGTTAGGATGCAAGTGTTGAGTGTTCCATATTCAGATTTGAAGAATATGTATAGGATAGAACGTTATTGGGTCTAAACTTAAATTTTTGAGGAATTTAAAAATTGATCAATCTTTTACTTGAAAGTTCAATTTCTTATACTCCTTATTCAAACCTAGATTATATTTTTTTTTACTTGTGACTACCCTATTTTACAATTTGGTAAGGGATATTGATTTTCTATTATTACAGCCAATTGTCGGATATTGGTTCCATAGTTATTGTTATATATTAATTTATTATATGTACTATAAGTAAGTATTGTTTACATACAGTCTTGTAACATCTAACTTGTAAGATGATTTTTATAGTGCAGGTGCAAACAACAACTTTAGGGCATAATTACCAGACCCCCCTTTGGGGTGTGGTAGATATTCCTCAAACACTAGTTCATAAGTCTAATAGAGTTAGACAGTTGTTTACATGGTTAAAATATTATATATATACTATTTTGTCTAGTTCATCAATTGTTGCAACTTGTTTGATGGGAATCAAACCTATGGTTCCAATAGTGGAGAAACCAAATTGGATACATGAGCTTAGATATTCACATGTTGTCTTATTTATCTAATAATAATTTTTCTTTATATTGTAGTAGGTTAATTTATCAATTTTTACAGGATGACAAATAAAATTCACTAAGGATCAATTGTTAGTCATTCATAGACTTGCATCAATTGGTCCATAAGTGTTCCATGGAAGTGAAGAACCGACCATTTTGAAGATTTATTTTGTATTTGTCCTTTGTTGCTTAAGAACCGGTTACTTGTTGGTTTTATTTGTAATTTGGTTTTGTTTCTTTTTACCATGATTAGAGCAAGTATAAATACTTACTAAGTAGGTTTTAGAGGGGACTTTTTGAACATTAGATAATCTGCCATTTTCTTACAATGAGGGAGCTCCATCTTCATGCAAATACACTCTTATCAATTTCAATTGAAATGGTGGCAAGTTGGCTTAACGATTATTGTGAGTCATATCAATACTTCTTAAGTTGCTTCCAATTATTTCTAGTATGTCATATTTAGTTGTAATTGGTTGTTTTACTTTATTATTATTCACGTGATTTAGGGTTCCAATTTTCAAATTTAGTTCACACCTAATTTGATTGTTAATCTTAATACACTTTGAAAATTTTGAATTGTTTTCTTACCATTTAGAGAAGCCTTCATTAATTGTTTCATTTGTTATTTGTTGCCATGAATTTCGAAGCGTATGAGTGGTGTAAAAATGTGTGTATTGTGGATTGAAGAAGTGCTACACCGTGAGTGTAAGTGTGTGTTGTGATTAAAGCTTGCACTGTGGTTATGTTGTGTGTGTTTGGCAAAGTGAGTGTTTGGTTGAAGTGTATTGCACTGTGGTTATATTAGTTGTGAATTGAGGCATGAAAGTGTGACATGATTCCAAGAGCTAAGATACAAGCGCTAAAGAAAACAAAGTCAACACGAGCTCTAGGTGGCAATGCGGGGTCCAAAAGAAGAGGACATCAACGTCGAGAGGACCTAAGACGAAGTTCGACCAGCCTTAAGCCGGCCTTGAATAAAGGCCGGCCGAGTTAGCTTCAAGGTCGCCGGCTTTGGAGCCGGCCTAAGTTAAGGCCGCTGGCTTTTGGTGCCGGCCTAAGTGAAGGCCGTTGGCCTTGAATGATTTCACATAATTTTTTTAGGATGATATAAATAGGCATCCTTAGGGTTTTTTCGAGGGAGAACATTATTTTTTTTTTTTGTAAAACAGAGACACTTGAGTGGTGTGAATCCTCTTTGGATATCTTTGAATATTAGGGATTGATTTTTCTCTTTATTCTTGTTGTTCTTATCAAATTCTTGGTTCTATAGAATTTGTGGCGAGCATCATTATTGAATTCGTAGAATTCTTTAACCATAGTGATTGATTTATAGAACGTGGTCTCCATCATTCTATGATTTGATTGTGAAACAGTTTAATTTTATCAATCTTGGCATCTATAGATTGATAATTTTATCCATATCTTTGATTTTATTCGTTAGTACCAAAATCCAGAAAACCCTAAAAATTTGTGTTATTTGATTGTTCTTGACGATTTAGTTTGTGTGAAGGAATTTGAATCCGTTTTCGAATCATTTGGTTTCAGAGCATTCCGAGTCTGCATCATTTGGTATCAGAGTGAAGGTTGGATTCGTAAGGATTCAGAGTGAAGGATTCGATCAGATCGAGGGTTAAGTTGGTAAGGTTGTTGATTCTCAATTGAAATTGCAGTTTTAATTCAATAGTGCTATTGGTTAGGAAATTTGGAAATTTATTTTATGAATTGTATTGCTGAGAATTGGTGATTGTTCTATTGTTGAGAATTGGGGGTTTTGTGAATATTTTTGCTGAATTCAGTTGTTGGGTGTTGAAATGCTATGAAATTGGTGTTTGGGGCTGTTGTTGAGAATTAGGTTGTTGGTGAATTTCTATTGCTGACTATTGAAGGGTAGAGATGTCGTCGTAAGGAAGTGATCAAAACAACAACAATAGGAATGATGCTGATAATGGGGGTGAGGTTGTGACTAGGGCTGAGTTCAATCAAATCCAAGAAAATCTTAGATTGATTATGGAGAGATTGGAGGTTAGGGATAAAAGAAGCCATAGTGGTGCAAGAATTAGGAGGAAACAGTCTAGTAGTGAATCTGATGCTAGTAGTGGAAGGAATAGGAGAGGAAACAATGTTGACGGGCATAAGGGGATTGAAAACATCAAGTTGAAAATTCCACCTTTCACTGGTAGTAGTAAACCAGAGGAATTCCTAAACTGGGTGCCACGGGTTAAGAAGGTGTTTGACTGTTATAAGTGGGATGAGCGCATGAAGGTGAAGATGGCGTCTTTAACATTTTCTAAATATGCTAGTTTGTGGTGGGATAAATTATAAACTGAAAGACGTAGGGCTGATGAGGAGAAAGTGCGTTCATAGGCTTTGATGAAAAGGTTGATGAGACGCAGATTTGTGCCAAACTACTATAAACAGGAGATGCTGATGGAGTTACAATCCTTGAGGCAGGGCAAGAAAAGCATATAAGAGTATGTGAAGGAGTTTGAGACATTAGTGGCAAGATGTGATATTAGGGAAACATCAGATGAATCCATAGCTCGTTTCATCAATGGGTTGAAGATGGACATTGCCAGTGTAGTGGAACTCCAGCATTATCAGACTCTTGAGGATGTGATTAAATTAACCAGTTGAGTTGAGCGGCATCAGCGTAGGCGGGATTAGAAATCATATCACCACCATAAGTCAAATGAGGGTGAGAGGGAGAAGAAAAGGAAGGAAAAGGGAAAGGCAGTCGTTAGTGAGGCTATTGACCAAACACAACAAAAGAGGAGCAGGGATATCAAATGTTTTAAATGTTTAGGACTTGGCCATATTGCTTCTCAATGTCCTAATAAAAGGGTTATGGTCATCAAAGGGGACAAAGTTGAGAGTGAGGAAGAAGAACAGGAGAGTACTGAGGCAGAAGAAGAAGATGAAGACATTATAGCGAGTCCAGTACAGGGATACTTGCTAATGGTTCAATAGGATGAAACTGTTCCTAATCAGAGGGCTAATTTATTCCATATCCAGGGCATGGTGCAGGGAAAGACTTGTTTGATTGTGGTTGACACAAGCAGTTGCACTAATGTTGCTTCAGCAAACTGGGTTACTAAGTTGGGATTACAGGTGGAGCAGCATCCAAGACCTTATGCACTTCATTGGTTGAGTCCACAGGGAGCTGTTCATGTACACAAATAGGTTCGTGTTTCATTACTTATTGGTGATTATACTGACGAGATTGTTTGTGATGTAGTACCCATGGTAGCTACACATTTGATCCTTAGAAGACCTTGGTAGTATGACCTCAGAGCCAAGTATGATGGATACATCAATGAGTATACCATTCAACAACAGGACAAGACATATAAGATTCTTCCTATGAGTCCAACTGAAATACAACACACAAGACTGATTTGCCTTAAGAAGCCCAAGGGAAAGAGGAGTCTGTTTATGTGGCCTAGCAGGATGGACGATACAGATTCGAGGTCGAATCTTTTTCAACATGGAGGGAATGATATGATTCCAAGAGCTAAGATACGAGTGCCAAAGAAAACAAAGTCAATCTGAGCTTTAGGTGGCAGTGCAGGGTCCAAAAGAAGAGGACATTAGCGTCGAGAGGACCCAAGGCGAAGTTCGGCCAGCCTTAAGCTGGCCTTGAATAAAGGCTGGCCGAGTTAGCTTCAAGGCCGTCAGCCTTGGAGCTGGCCTAAGTTAAGGCCGCTGGCTTTTGGTGTCGGCCTAAGTAAAGGCTGCCGGCCTTGAATGTTTTCGCACAATTTTTTTAAGATGATATAAATAGGCGTCCTTAGGGTTTTTTCGAGGGAGAACATTTTTTTTTTTGTTGTAAAACAGAGACACTTGAGTGGTGTGAATCCTCTTTGGATATCTTTGAATATTGGGGATTGATTTTTCTCTTTATTCTTGTTGTTCTTATCAAATTCTTGGTTCTATAGAATTTGTGGCGAGCATCGTTATTGAATTCATGGAATTCTTTAACCATAGTGATTGATTCATAGAACGCGGTCTCTATCGTTCTATGATTTAATTGTGAAACGGTTTAATTTTATCAATCTTGGCATCTATAGATTGATAATTTTATCCATATCTTTGATTTTATTCGTTAGTACCAAAATCCAGAAAACCCTAAAAATTTGTGTCATTTGATTGTTCTTGACGATTTGGTTTGTGTGAAGGAATTCGAATCCATTTTCGAATCATTTGGTTTCAGAGCATTCCGAGTCCGCATCAAAGTGCGTGTTACACCGTGGTGTAGTGTTATGATAGTTGTTATTAGCGTGAAAGTGTATAGTTGTTGTGAAGGGGTGATTGTAAGTGATAAAAAAAAAAAGGAAAGAAGATTTCAAACATGTCAAATGACACTGTAAATGGGGGAATTAGCAATGAGGTCAATAGCTAAGTTAGTAGAAATTAAGGTCATCGAACTGCTTGTGGAAGAACATTGGAGGAGCAGTTATAGGACCTCACCACCATTGTTGCTACATTAGCAACAAGTATAGATCGAATGACAATGCCACAACCATTAGTGGTAAATCCTCAAGCACTACCACCTACGGTAGTTCCTCAGAATATTCATAGGGAAAGAGCAGTTGGAGGTAATATGGGTAGAAGAATGGAGGGAAATTATCATGCTCTTGGGAGGAAAGAGATGATAATTTTAGGAATAACCCTTACCTAAACAGGGATTTCAAACCACCTTAGGGATTGGAGTATGTGAAACCGTAGATGCCTTCATTAGATGGTAGGGTTTCAACAAATGATTACTTGGATTAGGAGGACAAGGTTAAGAGTCTGTTTGAGTATTATGAAATTGATGATAACACCAAGGCTCGTCTTGTAGCTGTGGAATTCATAGGTTATCCTGCCTTATGGTGAAAAAATCTAGTGATTAACAGACGAAAGGATGGAGAGGCTGAAATACATACTTAGTGGGACATGAAACGAGTATTGAGGAAAAGGTTCATACTGAACATTATAGGCAAGAACTCTTTATGCGTCTCCAAACAATGAGTCAGGAAGGCAAAACAGTTGATGATTATGTACAGGAGTTTGAGACACTAATAATCAGATGTGGATCAATTGAGCCTCCTGAGCAAATCCTAGCATGATTTATGTCTAGGTTGAAATATGACCTTGCCTGCATTGTAGAGTTGCAGAGGTATAATACAATTGATGAGGTTATATAGTTAACCTTGATAGTGGAGAAGTAGAGGCGATCCAACCCTTTCTAAGCCACTAGTAATAGGCATAGAACTTCTACTAAACCTATTGGAGCAGATGGCCAGATGGGTAGACAAAAGGGAATAGGGGAACATACTAAGGCTATGGACAAAAATATCCCTAACATTGATAAGGAGAAGAATGCTTCTGGGAAAGGTAAAGAGGTGATTGGATTTGATTTTAGGCAGATAGTACCAGGGTCAACCAATAAGAAAATGCATCAAATTAAATGTTTCATGTTACGCCTTAAAAGGGGGTGTAGAAGTTTCCATTAAAATCATCATGGCATGTGTACACTGGTTACATGATAATCGTCTTACGATTCAGAGATCGTAAGACTTTACATGGTTAATTACATTTATAACTAATCATATTACATATAATTATGTAATAAAATATAACTATGGATTCCGTACCCCATGGTCAACCATGATTCCTGAGAGTCAGTATCCCCTACCAACCAGTAAAATTGAATAAAACCTTACATTAGGGCCCTAAGATAACATTTCATTTATAAAGCCTATCAAACAATTTCTTACTTTATTATTATGGGCTTCCAATAGCACTCAACATTTCACTCCTCATCCTATCCCAAGCTTTTATGATTTTTACTTGCGAAACAAATTATTGAGGGGTGAGCACATTATGGCTCAGTGAATGGGAGTGCAATACTCTCAATGCTACTCACGCATAAGCAATTCAATCAAGTTATTAAACATATGCTATGCATGAGTGATAAAGGCATATTTTACTCATAATTCATTAAGTAATTTGCAAGTATTCATTATTGATTTTAGAGAAATCACAAGGAAATGGTACTTAATCATGTTTATTCTTACATTTCAGATGTTGAGAGGACTTTGAGTTCAAAGCTTAATCAATTTGGAGAGATTGCATTACAAATTGAAGCATGAAAAGATTGAAGAATGGCAAAGGAAAAATCAAGGCTGTCGGCCTTTAAAAGGCCAGCCTACTTTGGAGCTTCGCTGGCCATTTAGGCTGGCAAAATGACATTCAAAGTCGCCGGCCTTTATGGCTGGCTTTCCATGCAACACCACCGGCCTTTATGGCCGGCTTAAATGAAGGCTACCGGCCCTAGGCCGGTCTTGTTTTAATTGCATCTCCTCGCCTCCCCTTGCATATATATAGGTCCTAGGTCAAATTGTAGGGGATCTTTGGTCAATTTTTTTTATTCTTAAGTAGTTTTAACTTAGTTTTAAGAGAGAATTGTGGAGATTAAATCTTGGAGAAAACTTTGTGATCTTAGTGGAGATTATCATCCTTTGTGAAGGATTTGTGGAGTTCCTTGCAATTAAGGTTTTATTTGTATTGTTGAATTGGTGATTTCTAAACTTTATCTCTTATATGCAATTCAAGTATTTGATCCAACTATTGAATATGATTTCTTTTGCACGAATCTCCTTGAATCATAATCATGTCTTTATCTCCATAAATTGCTAAGTCTTTTCCTTGGGAAATTGGATGAAACCCTAGAATGTTAAAAGGATAATTGTAGCCATGTTATATGATTAGGAATTATTAGGATTATTCATGATTGCAATTCCTTTGATTTCAATTATAATTGGTCTTTGATTATAAATGTTAGAAATCCTTTTGATACGGGAGTTGATTAGGCTTTGTTAGGAATTCTTAATTAGACTAATTGTCAATACGGGAGTTGCGATAATTGGTTTAATTAGAGTTTATGGAGGGCGCAATGCAATGTTTCTTGTTAATTAATCACTAAGGATTAGGGTTAATTGATTTAGGGCATTAGTTGTTTGTAGCATCGGGAGGTGTATGAACATAATTTTGATTCCTTGGTTAATTGGAGATGCGGAAGCTGACTAATTGATTTAAGGTTAACTTCCCTAAAAAGGATTTTCTAAACTCACTTGAATAACTTTATAACCACTAGTTGATATAACATGGTAGCAGTTAGATTAACAAATCTAGGGTAAATTCTAATTTCCCTCGTTCATAATTGATAGATTCTTCATAAAATTCTCCTTGTTTGCTTTAAGTTAAATTTTTAGCTTAGACATTTCAAAACCCTTTTTAATCACCTAGATATTGATAAGAATTTCCATAGGCTTAGTACTCTATTAGTTCCTCGAGGGATCGACAACCTTACTTTTCACCACTCTATTACTTGATATGACCAGTGCACTTGCTGCTATTGCGCTTTTATTTTATATACATTCTGAGCGTATCAATGAGCAATCATATGAATGTAACAGTTCACGTGGTCTTCCAGTAACCGACATGAAGTATAGGGTTTATGGCCCCCTTGACCTTAAGTTAGGGATTTCGAAGCCACCATCAGTGCCTAGGTCTCACAACCTAGTTTACTTTCACATCACTTTGATATTCACAATATATTCATTTTAACACCAGACACTCCTATACACTTACATCAGTCGGAGCAACATCCTCAAAGACACTCTAGACTAAGAGCCGGCAAGGCATAGATAATCCCCTAATCCAGTAGTTCACGTAGGACGGTTCAGTAATATCACAATTACTTCTTGATGAGCTATGATAGTGATGGCCTTCAAATTTATGCAATGTCTCGTGTAATGCATGTTTTATTTTATTTAAATCTCATCCTTTAATTTTTTGATTTAGGGTAATCAATCAATATATAATAACAACCAATCCACATAAGAAAAGTAAAATAATTCCATTGACTATTTCACAACAAGCATAAAAAAAATATATCAATATAAATTTCAAGACCAACCCATCACATCTCGCACTCTTAAACCTTTCTTTCAATTGTGCGATTTTGCATCCACTACTTATATTTCACATATTCCCACATATTTTCCTTTCATCATCACGTATATCAACCTTTATACATATAATAAGTACCAAAAGAAATTTCCGTTGCACTTAAATCTTTTCCCATTTGCATATACACGCATCTCATATATGAATCCAATACCCACATTTTTCACATTTTCCAACACATACTCTTTTCCATCAATACATATATACATTGATACACATACATACATATGCACGAACGCGTACATATATATACAAACGTATCCCCCATACACAAACACACATATAACCACGCATATACATATACATATACATTTACACGTACATACACATGTACATATCCGCACCTTTAATATACAAATATGCATACATAAACATATCAATCTCTATACATATGATAAATGTCAAAAGCCCTTAATTCTAGTGTTTATTAGTTATGATTTTATATAGATTTTATGTGGTTTGTTGAAGAAGAGGGCATTTATAGAATTAATTCTAATTTCAGGTTTCAATGGAGATAAAAGGAAGGTTTAAGGATGATATGAACAAAAGACAAGATGAAATTTGGTGAAGAATGAAAGAATTTGAACTTTCAATTTAGCACAACCTTCAGCATAGCCTGTGCTGAAGCCAATGTTGGTTCAAGAAGAGGGTATTTATAGAATTAAACTCTAATTTTAGGTTCTAATGGAGACAAAAGAAAGGTTTAAGGATGATATGAACAAAAGATGAGGTAAATTTTGGTGAAGAATGAAGGAAATTGAAATTTCAATTCTGCACAACTTATGCTGAAGTCAATGTTGGTTGAAGAAGAGGGTATTTATAGAATTAAATTCTAATTTCATGTTTCAATGGAGACAAAAGAAAGGTTTAAGGATGATATGAATAAAAGAAAAGGTGAAATTTGGTAAAAAATGAAGAAAGTTGAAATTTTAATTCAGCACAACCTTCATCACAGCCTATGCTGAAGTTAGTGTTGAGTCAGAAAAATGATCAGAAGTAAGAAAAAGTTCAGCCCTACCCCAAGTACACCCATGCTCGAGCCCATGCTGAACTGAACATTGATAATAATGAGTTTCGAAGTTAGCACGACCGTGAGTATGGCTATGTTGACACCCATGTTGGCCCTGTTTATGAAGAACTATAAATAGATGCTTAATCTCATGCACTTTTATACATATTTGTATCTCATATGTGTACATACATATACACACGTATGTAAGAACACATACACACATAATAGGAATCAAAATCTTACAAGACCTATCATTAGGGCAAGAGCCAAAGGATTTCAAATCTTAGCGATGAGGGTCCTCTTTAAATAAACCGACCCCTAGAATTATTTGTATACTAACATCTTTTCTATTACTTATGTGTTGTGTATTCCAGCAGGCATACTTGTCGAGTTTTATAGGCGATGGACAAACTCACTAAGACTCAGCTTGTGGGTTATTCATGGACCGACCTAAATCGAAGATGAGTTAAACCAACAAATTCAGTTGAAGAATCAGCTCGTTAAAGACTATTTATGTACTTGTAATTTTATTGTTGAACCAGTTACTTTGTAATCATTTTGAGACATTTTTATTTGCTTGTAATTGTTGAATTAGGACCGGCCACATTAGTGGCATAGATGTAATTTTTTTGGACATTTCAAGCCTAATTGGAGCAAGTATAAATACTTGCTAACTAGGGTTTTTAGGAAGCTTTTGACATTTTGATAAAAAAAAAAAAAACACACACACACACACTTTGAGCTGTGAGGGAGAGCCTTGTAAATCAAAGATCTCTTATTAATTTCTTGTGAAATTGTGGTGAGATTCAACAAGTGTAGATTGTGAGTAATATCAATCTCTCATTTGTTGTTAGCAAATTATATTTAGTGAGTCATATCTAGGTGCAATTTGTGGTTCCTTTTGTTCATGTGATTTAGGGAGTAATTTTTAGATTTTGATTAAGTCAATTTTGAAATTGTTTCCTAGTGTAAATTGCGCGATTTCCCATTGACATTTACATACTTGTTATTCATAAGTCCATTTAGTATTTTACTTAAGTGGAATTCCATTTCATCACGCCAATTGTGGACTTGGATTTGGTTATTGAGTTTGTTTCAATTGGTTGTGTGAATGTGCTTAGATCTTTTGGTATTTTGAGCACATCATAATTTGGTATTAAAGCAATTGTTCATACAATTAGGGTTCATTTGGCAATTGTCCCATGCCATTTTTGGGATTTGTTGAAGTGGTTGTTCAATTGGTTTCATGTGCTTGAATTTGATCATTTAAGCACATCATAATTTAGTATCAGAGTGTAGGTTAAGAGAAAGGAATTTCATGATTTTCATTTGACAATTAGGGTTCTTAAAGTTAATTTCTTGATCCAAAATTGTTGAAGTGATTGTGGATTTTATTTCATTCTTATTGTCGTTGTTGAAGTGGACATGATTGCTTGAGATAGCATTATTTTCCTTGACTTTGCCATGAAGAAATTAGTGGAGTAAAGAGTGTATTTCCTAGTGTTTGATTGTGGAATTGGAAATAAAATAATTTGTGGATAAAAGAGAAGTGTGACCTTTGTTGATTTCAGAATTGGGGAGTACAATTTACCATTTCCATATTTGAAATTGCGTGGAAGGATAGGCATATATTTGAAATTCAAACACCTTCTTTAAGTTTCAAGCAATTCATTGAGTACCATTAAATAAGTGTTATTTGAATTTGAATTGTTTTTACCATTTGTGGAGAAGGTTGCATTTAGTAAAGTAATTTGAATTTGAATTTTGTTGCTGCCTTTACTTGTGGTTTACGGTGTGAATTGGAGTTGTGTAGTAGCAAGGAAGTGTATACTTTGAAGTGTCGTATGTGTGTTAAGGTGAAGGTGTTGCAATGTATAGTGGTGTTGTGGTTAAGTGAGTGTACCATGGTAAGAAAGGAAAGTTGTATGTGTGTTGTGTATGTATGGCGGTGTGAATGTGTAGTGAAGGAATTGCCACTTGTGAATTATTGTGTGTGGTGTAAGGTGCTGCACATTAAGACTATTTGTGAGTGTGAAATTGTGACCAAGAAAGGGAAGTGAGTAGTGAAATTTGAATTAAAAAACAAGCATTAAAGTATGGAAGTAATTGAAACTCGTTACTTAAACACTTGTTAGTTGAATTTAATTTCTTATCTACTTGGAAGTGTTTATTTGTGCCTCATTTATTTTACTATGCTTGAAGTGTCAAGAAGTATTTATTGTAGCATTGGAAGCGTGTGTGTTGTGGTGTAAAATAAATTGAACCATAGGTGTAAGGTTGAGGTGTATTGGTATTGATATGGTGTAAAGTGTGTTGTGGCTTATTAAAGTTAGTGATCAACCATGTTAAATGATTTGTATACTTCTACTAATTCAGTACATCAAGTATTGACTTCTTCTCTAATCATTGATGATAAACAAAGAGAAAATTTGTTTCATACTTCTTGTAGGGTATAAGGAAATTTATGTGTCATTATTGTTAATGGTGGTACTTATACTAATGTGGTAGCTGCCTCATTAGTATCGAAATTGAAACTTGTAACTACCCCGCATCCTAAACCCTACACATTACATTAGTTAAATGATTAGGGGATTCTTTATATGACCCAAAGCATTATGGTACCTTTTAGTATATGGGATAAATACTGTAATGAGATTGAATGTGATATTCTTCCTATGTGCACATCCCATATATTGCTTGGTAAGCCATGGTTATATGATAGGAGGGTCTTACATGATGTCTTTAGGAATATATATGTATTTTAGAAAGAGGGTAAACACATCATTCTGAATCCGATGTCCCCTTTAAAGGTCTAAAAGGTTCAGCAATAGATCAGTAGGCCATCAGAGATTCCTAAGGATCATAGCCACATGAACCAACCTTCAAAGGACTAAACTGTGTAGAAGCATATATACTAACCTTCAAAGGTTCTTGAGGTTCTTAGTTACATGAGCCAACCTACAGAGGATAAAGTTAGTCAGACACAAATGTGCTAACCTTCAAAGGTTCCTAAGGGTCATAGTTAGATGAGCCAACCTCCAAAGGACCAAACTATTCATAGGTAATTATGTCCACCTTCAGAGGTTCCAAAGGCTTATGAGCAGCTGAGTAAACCATTAGAGAGTCAAGAGGGTCAAAGACATATGGGTGAATCAGGAAAGGAGGCAATAATATCAATGGAACAATTTAAGATAGGGGAGGTCTTAGTGGATAATGGACCATTATATGTGTTGCAAATGTAGTATATCCTAGAAATGGAGGAGAGAAAGCAATCACCCCCTATTGTATTTCAGATACTGGGATTCTGTAGTGATACTTCTTCAAATAACTTGCTAGGAGGATACAGAGTCTCTACTGCATTTGATCTGTCAGATGTGAGGACAAATCTTTTTGAGGCCCGAGGAGATGATAGGAATCAAAATCCTATAAGACCTATCATTAAGATAAGAGCCAAAAGATTTCAAATCTTAACGATGAAGGTCTTCTTTGAACAAACCGACTCCAAAATTATTTGTATACTAACCTCTTTTCTATTACTTATGTGTTGTGTATTCCAACAAGCATACTTGTCGAGTTTTATAGGGTGATGAACAAACTCACTATGACTCAATTTGTGGGTTATTCATGGACCGACCTAAATCGAAGATGAGCTAGACCTAAGAATTCAATTGAAGAACCAGCTTGTTGAAGACTATTTTTGTACTTGTAATTTTATTATTGAACCAGTTACTTTGTAATCATTTTGCGACATTTTTATTTGCTTGTAATTGTTGAATTAGGACCGACTACATTAGTGGCATAGATGTAATTTTTTAGACATTTCAACCCTAATTGGAGCAAGTATAATACTTGCTAACTAGGGTTTTTAGGAAGCTTTTGACATTTTGATAAAAAAAAAAAAAAAACATATACACACACACACAGTTTGAGCCATAAGGGAGAGCTTTACAAATCAAAGATCTCTTATCAATTTCTTGTGAAAATGTGGCAAGATTCAACAAGTGTAGATTGTGATAATATCAATCTCTCATTTGTTGCTAGCAAATTGTATTTAGTGAGTCATAACTAGGTGCAATTTATGGTTTCTTTTGTTCACGTAATTTAAGGTGTAATTTTCAATTTTTGATTAAGTCAATTTTGAAATTGTTTCCTTGTGCAAATTGTGTGATTTCCCATTAACATTTACATACTTGTTGTTCATTATTCCATTTAATAGTTTTCTTAAGTGGAATTCCATTTCATCACGCCAATTATGGAATTCCATTTTCTCTTTATCTATGCTACGGGTAAATCTGTCCACTGCCCTAATAGGTTCACCTGCTCCCTTTAGCCCACCCAACTGACCAGCAGCTCCCATGGGCCTAGTAGTAGCATTGGGCCTATTACTAGTAACTCGAAATGGATTTGATTGCCTCTATGTTTCCACTTTCAAGGCTAACTATATAGCCTCGTCAAGTGTACTGTATCTCTAGAGCTCAACTATACAAATGATCTCATATTTTAACCTAGATACAAAACGTGCTAAGGTTTGCTCTGGTGGCTCTAATAACCCACATCTAATCATCAGGGTTTCAAATTACTACATATAGTCAGCTATTGTTTTGCCTCCTTATCTCAAAGTCTAAAGACACATAAATAGTTGCTACCTATAATTTTCAAGAATGAACCTCTTCCTTAAAACCCTTTTCATGTCTATCCAAGTATGAATTTCAGCTTCTCCATCCCTCTACTTGCTGATCAACAAATTTTTCCACCACAAGGCGACATACCCTATGAATTCAACAGTAGCAAGTCGAACTTGGGTGTTATCATCTATCTCATAACATTCAAAAAGGCCTTCAACCTTATCTTCCTAGTCCAGATAGTCATCTACTGAACCCCTGCCATCAAAGGAAAGCATCTGCAGCTTCACATACTCTGAGCCCTTGGGTGGCTTGAAATTCCTGTTTGGGCAAGGATTGAACTCAGAGTTATCATCTCTCTCCTCCATATAGGGATGATGATCTCCTTCCATTCTTCTTCCCATGTTTCCTCCTCTTACTACTCCCTTTCTCTGGATGTTTTGTGGAGCTACTCTTTGTGGTGCTTGAGGATTTGCCACCGGTGGTTGTCGCATTGTCATCTTGTCAATCCTTGTTGCTAGTGTAGCAACAATGGTAGTAAGGTCTTAAAGTTGTTCATCCAAGGTTTTCTACCTGCAATATGATGACCCTATCCTCCACTAACCTAGCTATTGGCCTCATTGCCAATCCCCTCATTTACATTGTCATTCAACATGCTTGTAGATGTGATTTATTGAAGTATAATCTCACAATTTGCAGCACATTCCCTTCACAACACCACGTCACAATAACACATTTAGACAACAACACACACACATACTTGTACACCCACGGTGTAACAAGTCACCCAAAACAATAAATACTTCTTGACACTTCAAGTATAGTCAAATAAATGAAGCACAAATAAACACTTCCAAGTAGTTAAGATATTAAATTCAACTAAGCAAGTGTTTAAGTAATAATTCTCATTAACTTTCACACTTAAATTCTTGTTTTTGAATTCCAAACTTCACTATTCAATTTTCCTTTCTTAGTCACAATTTCACACTCACACTTAGTCTTAATGTGTAGCACCTTACACCACACACAACTCTTTAAATCCACACCACCGTACACACTACACACATTCATAGTACAACCACTTCAACCACCACTACACACACAAAAATTCACACCTCCAGTCACACTACACACACGCACAGTGTACTCCTTCAAATAATAACAACAACACTTCAAATGTAGCACTTCCTTGCCTTAACACACACAACACTTTACATTGCAACTGCCTTACACCGTAAGTCACAATCAAAGGTAGCAAGCAATGATACGAACCACGCCAACCCGTGACGAAACCCAATACCAATATGTTCGGAAATTCGTTGCCCAAGACGTCCAAACACCTAAAGTGGAAACCGCGACCCGTTGTCTATAGGCGAGACAAGAACCTTGGTATAAAGTGAAGACGCCACAATCGGGATGGAAGACCGATTGATAAGTCAGGATGAACTCCACGGAAATAAATCCGATAAGTTCAATTTAGTTCTTGAAGAACCAAGAGAGGTGCCTCTCAAAAGTGTTTAATGTTCAAAGATGTCTAATCTAAGTTGTTCTAAACCCTAGGAGCTTTTATACTAGGGTTACAATTCGTGTAAAAACAAGTCCAAAACGACGTAGTTTAGTTAAGTGACATAAAAACGCGAAACAGAACAAGCTGGCCAACAGGGGATACACGGCCGTGTACACGCCCGTGTACTTTGGCCGTGTACTTTTCTGTGCAACTTCTGGCAACATACACGCCCGTGTACTTTGGCCGTGTATCTTTCTGTGCAACTTTTGGCAGCATACACGCCCATGTACTTTAGCCGTGTATCTTTCTGTAGATTTGCTTGACTCCATACATGGCCGTGCCTTGAAAATACACGCCCTCTTCAACCTGTGTCCAGTATAACTTGTACAAAAGCAAGGGTCTTCCCATGGTTGTTCCAATCCATTCCAACTTCATGATTGCTCTAATCCTTTCCGGCTTCATGGACAACCTTTATCAACCCGTTAAGTGCTTCCTTGAATTGTTTTGCTCGATTTCTTATGATCGGTCCAGGCGCACTTCAAGAGGATCTACATTCCTTCTTCCGGCTTGGCTCTCATCATGGATCTCATCAAGCAACAATTCAAATAACACTACTTAATGCAACCTTTTCTACAAAAGGTAAGACAATTCAAATTCAAACAACACTCCTTAATGCTACCCAATGACTTTCTTCAAATGTAAATAATGTGATTGAATTTCAAGTAACTTGCTAATCTCCACTCAATGTAATCTAAAAATTGCAAAGGCACTTATCCATTTCCAAAAACTCTACAAGAATTTCAAAATCAACACTCTTTATGCTTCAAATTTCACTTTCCTCAAATGATCACCATGAGCACTTCTCCTTACTCACTCATGGCAAGCTCAAGAAGACAATGAATATTACAAGTACTCTACGTCCACTTCAATAACAACAAATAGAGTGCAATAAAAACCACAATTAATCAACTCAACTTCACCTCTATAATTTGAATCAAGGAGCTAAATTCAAGAACCCTAATTTTTGAACTCACAATTATAAAAAATCCCTTCTCACAATCAATGCTTTGACACTAAATTATGATGTGCCTTACAATGTAATTGCAAGAACACCAAACTAATTCCACAAGATGGCATGATATCAACAATCAAATGAACCTTAATTGTGTGAATTCAATTAACTACAATGCCAAATTATAATGAGGATCACTTGCAATTGTAATCTATGTAAAAGATCACACAAAGATGAACTGAATTCCAATCAAATTGGAATTGAATTCAAATCTGAAAATTTGGATCCCTAAAACACGTGAACAAGAACAAAATAACATAACCAATTACAACTAGATATGACACATTAGAAATAATTGGAAGCAACTTAAGAAGAATTGATGTTGCTCACAATAATTCTTAAGTCAACTCGTCACAATTTCAAGGATGAAATTGATAAGAGTAGATGCGAGAAAGGGCTAGCTTTCCACGGCAACAATTTTCAATTTTCTAAAATGTTCAAAAATCTCTTACAAACCCTACTCAACAAGTATTTATACTTGCTCCAATTAGAGTTAAAATGTTCAAAAAATTACACTTATACCACTAAGTGGGTGGTTCTAATCAAAAAAATATAACAAATAAAAAATGTCCCAAAAATGATTACAAAGTGACCAATTTAATAATAAAATAACAAGTACAAAGATGGTCTTCAAAAAGCCAGTTCTTCAAGTCAATTGAGTTCATCGTGAGCTGTTGGATGTGAGTCCGATGTGTTCCCAATTGGATCAATAGTGTAGGTTATTTGGCATCCTATAAAGACTGATCATCGTACCTACTATAATGCAATTCAAACATTATTAGATAAGGAAATGGATACATGTGAGCAATTTGGATCATACATCCAAATTAGGTTCCCTAACTATTGGGATCGTAAGGTAGATTCCCATTAAAAAGACTTTAAACTGAACCCAAACCAAGCTCATAGGAAACTGATTTGAATGTAACTTAAAATTCTAGGACTCAAAGGACCAAATTGACTTAAAAAAAATGAAAGGTGCACATAAAAATCTTCAAAATGACTATAAATACATGAAAAACTTACTTAAAACAAAACAGTTATAACTAAAACAGCAAAATGACCTAAAATGATAAACCAACAAATTTAATCTAGATACCTGGATAAGTTAGTATATTTGAACTAATAAAATTATTACTTTTCTTATCAAAAGACATTTGTTTCAAGACTGAAATACCCTTGGATTACTATGACCAATAGAAAGATGGCTAGGTAAGTAATTTTATGAGTATTTTACTTGTTTTATGCTTGTAATTAGTGCACTTATACATGTAATTGATATTTATGAAATTGAATATATGTGTGAGGGTAGGTAGTCTACCTGTGTTCAAATTGTTATGATCTTAGCTGCAAAAAAATCTCCTAATCCATATTTAGCTAACTGAATATTAGATTTCCTTGCATCTAAAATGAGAATATGTGAATGTTTGTGATAATTTTGCTGGTCACCCAATAAATGAACATAATTATATCTTACATCAATAAAAATGGGTCATGTATTGCATACTCCTACATATAAGAAGGTCATCACCATCATGCAGTAGTATGGAGAGGTAGCATGGAGGTATATTCCATGTGCAACCTTGTCTCGACCTTTAAGAACTACTTGGAACTAAAGAATGCCAACCTCTAATTGAGACCAAATTTAGGGATTCACTGCTTAAGGGATGAGACTGAGTGCCCCATTCACATCTACACTCCCACATGAAAAAAAAAAATTGTGACTATCTTAAAAGAAATACCCTAGTGTAATTGAAACCTACAACCGACATATAGTTCATGATTTCCCAACCTAAGCAATGGAGGGCGATAAATCTATGATGTATATAGTTTCTAAATAACTGTATATACTGTTTCATTCATATATTTGTTTAAATAATTTTTTTCTTAATTACTTGTCAAAAAAATATGAAGATTTTCTCACTAAGTTGGATGTAGCTTATACCCCTACAGTATGTCACTATTGCTGAAGTCTATTTAGTTAAAGTCTGGTAGATGCATCATAGAGGTCAATATAGGGTAAGATGGGTTAAGTGAAGGACAAGGCATAAGTAAAGTGATCATTATTATATATACTATGGACTCTAATTTTATGCTCTAATAGTATTATTGTTATAACAAATACATAGATTGCTTTAGTGGTTATTACCCACTAGATATTAGTAGTAGCTCATACATGTTTGATGGGGCTCTAATCCCTTATTATTATGATTTTTATTATGTTACACTATAATTATATTGCATTTGTATTACTTGGAAAAGCTAAGTCTTACTTGGGATATTTAGATGTGAGTGCACCATGTATGTCGTATGGAAAATCCCTAAATAAGAAAGAGATTATTCTCAAGTTTTCATACAAGGTATGGTAGGTTATTACATCTAGGGTACCCATTGGAACATGATAGTTCTAAGTGGTATGAAAGTAGAAATGAATATATTAAAATCTAAGCATAGAAACCCTAAGAAAAACTAACCTAAAGTGAGAAAGAGAGTAAGTAGAATTAGGATAAGATGCATGTATTTATATTTATTTTTTTTTTACTTTGTGTAAGTATCTCGAATATACTTCATTTGCACTATAGATTAGCTTAGCCAAGGCATGGGACAAATGGTACTTCTTTAGGATTAGAGAGGGGGAGACCTTCATGAAGCACCAAAGTAGGTTGAGATTGATATATGAGGACTTGGCACTTCTAAGGAGGCCACAAACACTACTATTAGTTATGATGTGGTGGAGAGCTACTCTTAGGCAATTTTGGACTTCCATCTATATGCAGACTTGATAAACTAAAGGGGGTTTGTATATAAATGCTGAGATGATTTACGTGATGGAGAGATAGGTGCAAGAGATAGGATAGATTAGAGATAGTGATGAGTTAACATTTGTGGTAGTTGATTTAGGTAGAACTAGTTTAGTTTTCTTTACTTTATTTAGTAGACTCAAGTCAGGCCAAGGTTAGCATATGCGAGGGACAAGAGAAGTGATCATTTAAGGCTAGAGTATGACATAGGTAAGGCTACCTATGACTTATGGGATTCGATGGAAAATTGTTTAATATTCCTACCACTTCCATGTATAGAGGAAGAGGAGGTAGCACTCAAAGAGGCACAAATAAAGGCAATCCTAAAGGGTAGTCAAGGAGAGGCACATGAGCTAGTGCCAGTGGAGTAGTAGGATAGGATATATTATACTTCCTCTTATTGGTTTGAGGAAAACATTGCAGTCATAGCAGTTCCCATGGACTAAGAGCTAGTATAAGATGAGGGAGTTGATGTAGGAGTGGATGTGATGGCTTTACTACCATATTTTTTAGGCACTCCAATGATGCCCTTAGTTGGTGAGGAGTTAACACATGTAGACCCCCCCTCTAGTTGGTCCAAACTTGACTCCTTGTGGACCTATTATATTAACAAGGGGTAAAGACATGATTGATTTAGACAACCATGCATTCAAGCCAGGTCCAATGGATTTCTTAACTTTTAATGGATATAACTTGGATTATTTTGAAGACTAACTAGAGTTAGAGCAATGACCAAGCAAGACACCTTCTAGCGTTGGATTAAAAGGTGCCTATTCACTTAAGTGGGAGATAGAGAGAGGTGATAACTTACTAAGAGCCAATTCAACCGTTGGACTTACTATTACATGTACTTGTCACCCAAGGGGAGTGACCTCATAGCACAAAGGATGAATTTAGGAGCATGATTGGTCTAGATAGATGTTTCTTAAGGTTGCAATGGTTATTTTATATTGTCATTATAGATGCTTTGGGTTTTGTTTTAATACGTGATCATTTATGAAGAGTCTAGCATTGTATTGATATATGTACACATTAATGTATTAAGACTCTGTGGGGGGGAAACGCACTCACTAAAAGTGACTAACTTTAGGTTGTATCCTCATGCTGCTATATTATTGAAAAAGTAGATGTATTACTATATTAATTTAATGTATTTCTATCTTATTTTGTAATGTTATTGTGCTATTGAAATGAAATCAAAATGTAGGGAAAAAGCATCTTTATATATGAAATTGATAAATATATAAGCAATATAAATTCACTTTACAAATATTTGTATTAAGAGCTAATGTAAGAAAATGTTGCAAATGATGCAAACAACCACCACTAAATGATAGTGCTAAAAATGATGAGCATGGGTAAAATCAGTCTCGAGAAGGATTGGTGAAATTTTGGTAACTATAGAAAGACAAAATGAGTGGTTCGACCTATAGTAGCATAATTACATGCCATTAATGGACAAATGGACAAAGAAAATATCGGCATAAAATACCTTCAATTACTACCGACTACATCTAATGGTGAGGAGAGTGACAACACAATTGATCCAACAATTCTTAAGCCTTCAAGTAAAACCTAGGTGTGTAGGTTTAAGACTTAGACATGACCAAATTTCTAATGAAATGGAAAATTACCATAAAATGCAAATAATTTAACCCAAAACATTTCCCCAACAAATAAACACATTAACCAACACATCCTATTAACCAATGTGTTTAAGCTACAACTTAAGCAACTTAAACTCTCTTAACTTGCACCATCTATGTATATAGCTTAGTCTCCTTACTCTTTGAATTTTCTCTTCAAAACAAACCATAAAACTCTCTCAAAAGGCTAAGAAAAACCCACCTAACAATTGGCCACTATCCTAGTTCTCATGCTACCACCACCTTCATGATAAAAACACCACCAATAACCACCAATTTTACCTTCGCAACCAACCACTTTCACACCACTTCTAGGGGTCTTTAAGGAGCAAAAAATTCAAGAAAATCTCAAGGAAGAAACACCTAACAAAGAAAGAGCAAGGGAGTGGGCTAGGACACACCCATTTGAAGATAATAAAGAGTAAGGTGTTAGCTACATATATCCTTTCTTGTTCTTGTGATTTTTCTATGTAAAGCTAGGTTAGAGCAACTAAATATCTTTTGTTTGTGTAGTATTTGATGTTGAATTTAAGTTTCCTTAGGCAAGAAATTCACGGATATGATGTAAACTTAGGCAATGATTGGAAACAAGGTAGTTTAGCCCCCTTTTTATAAGCTAGAATGTAAGATTTGTAATGTGAGTGAAATAAATGGAACTCCATACTTTATTCCTTATTCTAGTCACCACTTTCAAATAGTATAAGAAGGATCCCAACATTTAAAAGCTTTAGATGATAAATAACATGTATTGGAGATGGAATAAGATGGAAAAACAAATAACTTAGCTTTCCACAATGAAAATGGCACCAAGGAGGATTTTTCTCATGTTTTTAAACATTTCCAGAACATAAGTCTAGTAGATATCATTAAGAAAAGTTGGAAAATTAAATCCATTGATTAAATGTTGAAAGCATGACACATAGATTAGAAGTAAAACTGCAAAACCAAGTGTTTAACCTTGAATCTTTAATTAAAAACCATAGATGCATAGCAAAAAAAAAAAAAAAAAGACCCATACACACTAACTAAAAGCCTATAAAGGTCTATAAGATAGTTAGAATTGATTTCCCTTTGATACTAGGCTTGATTGGGAGAAAAAGGCTTCAAAATGGACCCAAACCAAGTTCACATGAAACTGATCAAAATGTAACTTAAATTTCCATGACCAAAGTGACTTCATAAATCAAAAGTAAGTGTGAAAACCTTAAAACAACTAAAAATATGTGAAAAACTGACTCAAAATAAAAAGTCTATGGCTAAAACATTGAGATGATCTAAATAGATAAACAGACAAATTTACTCTAGATACTTGATCATGGGAATCTTTCTAGAAATCTAGATGATAGGGAACTTGATTTAGATGATGATCCAAATCACTCATATTCATGTTTGTTTTCTTTATCTAATAAATGTTTGAATGATAATCTAACAGGTACAATGATATTTCTTCACAGGATGCCAAATGAATCTCACTGTTGGTCAATTAGGGACATCATCGGATTCTCATCCAATGGCCTGTTGTGATCAACATTACCTCGACACATCAACTCTTGAAGATTATTATTATTTTGTACTTGTAATTATTTTCTTTGGACCATTTATGTTGTAAGTTTTTGAGACATTTTTATTTGGTTATAATTAGTGTTTTTAGGACCGGCTACCCTAAAGTGTCATAGTTGTAATTTTGTAGACATTTTAACCCTAAAGGGAGCAAGTATCAATACTTGCTTAAGTAGGGTTTTGAGAGGGGATTACAGTTGAAATTTATAGCAAACAATTTCATGAGATTAGGGTTTCTTAAGAATTTATAGGACTCTTATCAATTTCAATCCAATTGGAATTGTGGTGAGTTTGCAACCTAGTGAATTGTGAGTTATATGAATTCCCTAAGTTGATTTTCCTTTTCATCACTAATGTGTAATATCTAGGGTTAATTAAGTCGGTTCTTATTGATCTGATTTTGGCATCACTTGTGATCCAAAATCCATTCATATTATGTTATCAAATTGATTGGTCTCATATCATTATATTGCCTTCAATTTATCTTATATTGTTTTACGTGGAATTCCATTGTGTTGAGGAGGAGTTCATAGTTTATTTGTATGTGTTATTGGTTGGGATTTCATTAGATGTTGAGTTAACCTCTTGATTCATTTGAGCAATAGCATCATTGTGGTTTTAATCATTATTGATTTTATAAATTAGATCACCTTCGGAAATTTAGGGTCCACACAATTTTGTTCCAATTTGAAATGGTTTTGATCTTGTGATTAGAAGTGGTTTAGTTGGATTATTTGAATATGCATAGATCCCCTTTTAAGCATACCATCTTTTGGTATTAGAGCAAGATATTCCAAGAAAAATTAGGGTCACTTGTCAATTAGAAGTCACGCTACTTTGAGATTTGAGGACTAGTTTGATTGACATTGTATAATTATCTTTCAATATTGGTTTTTATGTGCTTATAATCACTTTTAAGCACATCATCTTTTGGTATCAAAGCTTGAGGTTTTAAGAAAGGGTTGATTGATTTTGAATTTGGAAATTATGGATTATTGAGTTAGCACCTTGATCCAAATTGTGAAGTGGAATTAAGTTATTTCAATTGTGTTGTTGAAGTGATATCATTGTTGATAATTGTTGTAGACTTAGAATACTTGTAACATTTTTAGCTTCCTTGAGAATTAGCCGTGAGTGTGTAGTGTTCTTGAAGTAGACCGTGAGGAGTATAGAGTGTTGATCCTTTATGATCAATTGGAGAAGAGTGATTTTTTGTGTTATATTTTTGGAACTTAAGGAGTAGCAATTGTGATTTTCATATTTGTATTTTCATAATCGAAGTGTGAGTTAAGGAAGCAATTTGAATTTCAAAACACACATTGAGTGATTGTTTAATTGTGTTTTCATTTGAATTTGAAATAACTCCTTACCATTTGTGGAATCTTGTAATTATTGAACTCAATTTAAATTTGAATTTGAGCTGCCTTGATTGTTGAAAATTGTGGTTTGATACTTATGTGGAAGTGGAGAAGTGCACCATGACTTGAAGGTGTAATTGTATGGTGTTGTGTTTTTTTAAAGTTAGTGAAGAGTATATGTATATTTGGCGTAATGTTGTGTATTTTGTATAAAGAAGTGTTGCTAGTGGCATGAATGGTGGTGGAACCGTGAGCAAGGGGAGTTATGTGGTAGTGAAGTTATGCATTTATCTTTGTTAAGATGTTGTATTTTGTGAATTCAAATAGTGTGAAACCAAGGCAAGAAAAGGAAAGTTGAGTAGTAGAATTTGAATTCAAATAAGTAATTAAAGTGTGAAAGTAACTAAACTCATTACTTAAACACTTGTGGTTGAATTTAATTCTTAACTACTTAGAATTAATTGTGTGTACTTCATTTATTTAACTTTACTTAAAGGACTAAGAATTATTTCTTTGTGACTTAAGTTCTTACCACGTGGGTTTATTATATTAATGTGGTTGTTAAATGTGTTCTTGTGAATTAGTGTTGTTGAAGGATTGTGTTGTAATTTGTGGAAGTGTGCGTCAACAACTCACAAACATGCCAAACGATAGTGTGAATGGGGGAATTGGCAATGAGCCTAATAGCTAGGTAAGTGGAGGTCAGGGTCATAACATTGCAGGTAGAAGGAATTTGGAAGAACGACTCTAGAACCTTACTACTATTGTTGCTATTTTAGCAATTAGGATTGACCAAATGGCATTACCACAACCACCATTGGTAAACCCTTAGGCACTACCATGGGTAGCTCCATAGAACCTTTAAAGAGAAGGAGTAGTGGGAGGAGGAAACTTAGGTAGAAGGATGGAGGGAGATCATCACCCTTATAAGGAAGAGAGGGACAACTTTAGGGTTAATCCTTACCCAAATAGGGATTTCAGGCCACCCAAGGGACTAGAATATGTGAAGCTGCAAATGCCTTCTTTTGATGGTAGGGGTTCAGCTGACGATTATCTGGATTGGGAGGATAAGGTTGAGGGTCACTTTGAATGCCATGAGATTAATGACAATACTCGAATCTGATTGGCTGCTATTAAGTTCATAGGGTATGCCGCCTTATAGTAGAAGAATCTGACTATTAGCAAGCATAGAGATGATGAGGCAAAAATACAGACATGGATGCATATGAAGAGGGTTCTAAGAAAGAGATTTATTCCTAAGCACTACATACAGGAACTGTTTATGCGCCTTCAGACCTTGAGGTAGGGAGGCAAGACAGTTGATGACTATATGTAGGCATTTGAAACCCTAATGATTAGATATGGGTCAACTGAACCTCTAGAGCAAACCCTAGTACGCTTCGTATCAAGGCTAAAATATGAGATAGCATGTGTAGTTGAGTTATAGAGGTACAGTGCACTTAATGAGGCTATACATCTAGCCTTGAAAGTGGAGAGGCAGAGGAGATCTAACTCTTTCAAGATTTCGAATAGCTAGCCTAGTACTACTACCATGCCTATGGGAGCTGATGGTCGATCAAGAGGACAAAAGGTAGTATGTAAGTCAGTGAAGGCAGTGGACAGAGCTACCCCCAGCACAGATAGGGAGAACATGACCTCTGAAAAGGGTAAAGATGTAATAGCACCAAACGTTAAGCAGACTGTACTAAGAACTACTAATGGGAGAGTACACCAAATTAAATGCTTTAAATGTATGGGATTTTGGCATATGGCAGCATAGTATTCTAATAAGAGGGTCATAACTGTTATAGAGGGTACTGGAGAGGAGGATGAGGATGAGAAGGAACAAGCTGAGCCTACAGACCTGTCTATAGCACTGTAGGAATGTTATGATGATCAGACTACAGAAACACATGAGGAGGGCACAAGTGAACAATATTTTCCCATTAATGTGTTGTACAAGGCTTTGACTTTATCTCCTGACACTAGGGACATACATCGGGAAAATATATTCCACACTTCTTGCAGGATCAAAGGTAACCTTTGTGTACTCATCATAGATAGTGGTAGTTGCATGAATGTTATATCTGCTGCATTGGTAGAAACATTACAATTATCTGCTAGTCCACATCTAAGCCCTTATGACTTGCATTGATTGGATAATCGAGGTAGTATGCATGTTACACAAAGGGCAAAGGTGCCTATGAGTGTTAGGAAGAAATATCATGATGAGATCTTGTGTGATGTGATCCCCATGTGTGCATTCCATTTACTATTGGGGTAGGCCCTGGATGTTTGATCGAAAGGTGTTGTATAATGGCTTCAGAAACACCTACATGTTTCATGTGGGAGGGTCTCAAACAGTATTGGTACCTTTGTCTCCATCTGAGGTGCATAAATTCCAAGAGCAGGTTAAGACTAGTTCAGTTTCATCCAATGATTAGGAAAACAGGATAATAGAGGTATTTGGGTTCAGTCCAAGAAATGACCCTCTAGATTTGAGGGCAAATCTTTCAGAGGCCCGAGGAGATGATGGGAACCTTTCTAGCAATCTAGGTAGATAGCAAACTTGATTTGGATGATGATCCAAATAACTCATATTCATACTTGTTGTCTTTATCTAATAAATTTTTGAATCATAATCTAACAGGTACAATGATATTTCTTCATAGGATGCTACCATTGGTCAATTACGGACATCATCGGATTCTCATCCAATGGCCCGCTGTGATCAACATTACCTCGACGCATCGGCTCTTGAAGATTATGATTATTTTGTACTTGTAATTATTTTCTTTAGACCATTTATGTTGTAAGTTTTTGAGAAATTTTTATTTAGTTGTAATTGGTGTTTTTAGGACCGGCCACCCTAAAGTGGCATAGTTATAATTTTGTGGACATTTTAGCCTTAAAGGGAGCAAGTATAAATACTTGCTTAAGTAGGGTTTTGAGAGGGGATTACAGTTGAAATTTGTAGCAAACATTTTCAGGAGAGATTAGGGTTTCTTAAGATTTCATAGGAATCTTATCAATTTCAATTCAATTGGAATTGTGGAGAGTTTGCAACTTAGTGAATTATGAGTTATATCAATTCCCTAAGTTGATTTTCCTTTTCATCACTAGTGTGTAATATCTAAGGTTGATTAGGTTGGTTCTTATTGATCTGATTTTAGCATCACTTGTGATCCAAACTCCATTCATATTATGTTATCAAATCGATTGGTCTTATATCATTATATTGCCTTCAATTTGTCTTAAATTGTTTTGTGTGGAATTCCATTGTGTTAAGGAGGAGTTCATGGTTTATTTATATGTGTTATTGGTTGGGATTTCATTAGATGTTGAGTTAACTTCTTGATTCATTTGAGTAATAGCATCATTGTGGTTTTAATCATCATTGATTTTATAAATCGGATCACCTTCGGAAATTTAAGGTTTAGGAAATTTGTTCCAATTTGAACTGGTTTTGATCTTGTGATTTAGAGTGGTTTAATTGGATTATTTGCATATGTTTAGATACCCTTTTAAGCATACCACTTGATAAGTTAGTATACTTGCCCTTATAAAATTATAATTTTTCTCATCAAAAGACATCGATTTTGAGGCCAAGCTACCCTTGCATTACTATAACCAATAGCGAGATGGTTAGGTGAGTAAAACTATAAGTGTATTGGTTTTATACTTATAATTAGTGCACTTATACATATAATTGATATATATGAAATTGGATATATATGTGGGGTTGAATAATCTACTTGTGTTTGAATTGTTGTGATACTAGTTGCCAAAAAATCTCCTAATCCATAGTTAGCTAATTAAGTATTGAATTTCCTTGCATCCAGAATGAGAATATGGGAGTGTCTATGGTAATTTTGCAGCTCACCCATTAAATGAATGTAATTATATCTAACATCAATAAAAATGGGTTATGCATTACACACTTCGACATGTTAGAAGGTTGTCAACATCATACAATGGTATGGAGAGGTTGTATGGAGGTGTATTTCATGCGCAACCTTATCTTAACCTTTAGGAACTACTAGGAACCAAGAAATGCCACCCTCTAATTAAGACCAAGTTCGGCAATTCACTATTTAAGGGTGAAAGAGATTGAGTGCATCATTTACATCCACACCCTACATGCGCATATATGTATATGTGTTTTAAGTTTATTTTAATATAGTAAAATAAAAATAAATTTTGTTGACTATCTTAAAAGAAATAGCTTGGGGTTATTGGAACCTAAATCCAATGTATAGTTTTGTGATTTCTTAACTCAAGCATTGGAGGGTGATAAACCTATGTTGTATACAGTTATTAGATAACTGTATATATTGTTGTGTTCATATGCATGATTATGCATTCATATGTTTGTTTAAATAACTTTTTTGTTAATTGCTTGTTGGTGCAATATGAGGATTTTCTCACTAGGCTGGATGTAACTTACACCCTCATAGTGTGCCACTATTGCTAGAGCCTATTTAGTTAGAGTCTAGCAAATGGATGTAGAAGTCAATACAAGGCATGATGGGTTAAGTGAAGGATGAGGAGCACACAAAGTGATTACTATTATATATACTATAGACTTTGTTTTACGTTCTAGTTGTATTTCTGTTATAGCAAAGACATGGACTACTTTAATGATTATTATCCAATGGATATTAGTAATACCTCATGGATGTTTGATGGGGCCTTGGTCCCTTATTATTAAGATGTTTATTATGTTATGCTATAATTATATATATATAATTACTATATTACTTGGAAATGTTAAGTCTTGCTTGGGGTATTTAAATGTGAGTAAGTTTTGTATACCTTATGGCAAATCCTTGAATAACAAGAGAGTTACACTTGGGTTTCCATACAATGTACAACACATTGTTACATCTAAGGTACCCATCGAGGCATGACAGTTATGATGGTGTACATGAAATAATTTTCAAATGTAACATTACAATAATTTAACAAATTTTCAAAGTATTATAACTTAACAACACAACAATTGTACATCTTTATTATAAGTATCAATATAATGTGCAGTTATAATGTATATAAAATTGCATTTGAACATGTTGAAACAATAACTACATACAATATTAGTATAAATAATTCCATGAAAACATATAATATATTCCATCTAATATGCATATATGCATAATAATTGGACTTGAGATGTAAACGTACTTATAATACCATATATAGTTTTATGTAACGTTATGAGTATAATGTTTTATGTCATAATCTATATGTATATGAATATATCTCTACATGAATTTATAATATTATGAATACATAACATTTGTAACATTTAGTAATTATACTAAACATCTATAGTATATGGTTCAAGTTACATGCGTGTGTACATATACATAAATGAAACTTATAATTATATGGTCTAACAGTAAATTATAGTATTCAAAATTTTGTTAGTGTGTAAATACCATCAATGGGGTCTTTTACTATTATATGGCTACGTTTAATCATGTTTGAGCTAGTTGTACTATAGGTTAAAAATAAGCTCGTTTACTATTATATTGGATGCTTATACTGTTGATGTCATGCCCCAAAGGGTAGACTTGGAAGTTTCGGCTAAAAGTTATTATGTCACATGTGTATCCGTTACATGATAACCGTTTTACGAGTCAGATATTGTAAAACTTTAAATAATTAATCACATCGATGACTAATAATATTACATATAATCATATAATAAAAATATAACTATAGATTTCATATCCCACGGTCAACCAAGATCGCAGAGAGTTAGAATCCCTTACCAACCAGTATGATGGAATAAAACTCTAAGTTTCACAATTTCAAATCTTACATCAAGGTCCTAAAATGGCATTTCATCTAGAAAGCTTACCAATTATAATCTTTACTTTATCATTCTCGGCTTCCAAAACAACTCTCAACACTTCGCATCTTATCACATCTGAAGCTTTTAAAATTTTTACCTACAAAATAGTCTATGGAGGGATGAGCACACTACGACTCAGTAAATGAGAGTGCAATACTCTTAATACTACACATGTACAAACAATTTCAAATCAAGTTATCAAATCATATGATATGCATGAACAACCATATGAATGCAACATCTCACATGGTCTTCCAATAACCAACATAAAGTTTAGGGTTTACGTCCCCCTTAACTTTAGGTTAGGGATTCCAAAGCCATCATTAGTGCTTAGACCTCATAACCAATTCAATTATTCTTATCTCTTTGATAATTAAAATATCTTTTTTCTTTGACATTATAAGCTCGAGTGTTCTCATACACTGAGTGCTCTCGTGCCTCATGCACTAAGCAACACCCTCAAGGATCGACTGGACTTAGAACCGTTAAGGCGTGACAATCCCCTAGTCACTTAATTTGCATTTGGCAAAACAGTAATCCTCTAATTACTTCTAACGAGCCCTATAGCAGTGATGGCCTTCAATTTCATGCAATGTCTTGTGTAAATGCATGTCCAGTTTAGTAAGTTCAATCCTTTAATTAATTAGTTCAAGGTAATTAAATAATATGTAATCATAAGCCAATCCACCTTTAAGGCAATAAAGTAAAATATCAACCATTTAAAGAATACAATTCCAAGGACAAACAATAGGAACCAAGTGAAATCCCACAAGCACAACTGTTACACCTCATATCCACATTTACCATAACAAGAAGAGATCATACATTTCACATCACAAATAAAGCAAGGAAGGCCAGACCAACTGGATAAAAATGATCAAGCTAGGCACAAACTTTTAGTTAAATAATAGTGTAATATAATCCAAATCACCTCAACCATCCAATCCCCTACTGGGGATTGATTTACAATTATCAATCCTTTACACCTCTGTGTCAAGGCACTTCTCAACTGCTCCATTTACGTATTCAAGAGCCAAACAAGGTAGCCACATATATATCCCTTCCAAGTCCTCAAGTATCTACATATAATATATATATATATATAAACATATTTTTAACTAAAGGATAAATTTGCTAGGTACCTTCCCTCACATACTTAAGAGGGACAAGAAAATATAATTGTTAAGTTTGCAGAATAAAAATTTGCACTTATGATTTATATAGTTATTTGCATAAATGTATTTTACAAATATAATAAGAAAATAATTTTGTCTAAGCATATATACATATTGATGTGCCTAAAAAGGAGTTTAACCACATGCAAATGAACCAATTAACAATCCCTAAAGGACAAGAACAAATCGGTTCAAATTGGAGCAAAATGTTGCGTGAACCCTAAATGTAAAAGATGATCTGAATGCTATAGTTCAATGTAATGAATATCACAATGATGAAATCCTCAATTGATATCACTAAATATACTTGAAATCCCACAAGAATACCAATCACAACAATAAGAACAAAGACCGTGATCCACTTTCCCACAAATTGATTCACGGTTCAAGTGTTGCTAAATTAAAGATTCAAGACCAATACTAAAAACCAATCAATTAAGCAATAATAATTTGATTACAAATGCAATAAAATCTATCCAAGAAACATCCAATCCAACCCTAGATACAACTCACTAGTGATGAAATGGAAACACAACAAAAAGGAATTGATATTACTCACAATTTCTCCTTGTTGCATTGCCACAATTCCAATTCTTTGTATCGAAATTGATAAGAGCAATTGAACTAAGGAATAACCCTAATTCTTTCACGTAAAAAGGTGAAGTGTATTCTAAAAAATTCTCCCCCAAAAACACTACTTAAGCAAGTATAAATACTTGCTCCCTTTAAGGTTAAGAAGTCTACAAAATTACAACTATACCACTTTTAAGGTAGTCGGTCCTGAAAGAAAATTACAAACAAATGAAAGTGTCCCAAAAGAAATATTACAACATAAATAGTCCAAAGAACAATTACAAATACAAAAATAATATAAATCCTCAAAGACCCAATACATCGAAGCGATGTCAATCTCAGCGGGCCATTGGATGTTAATCTGATGATGTTCTATGGCAATCAACTAATATAAGTCATTTGACATCCCATGGAGAAATATTATTGTACCTGTAAGATTATTACTCAAACATTCGTTAGATAAAATAAATAAGGTGAAATATGAGTGATTTGGATCATCATCCAAATTGAGTTCTGAGAACATCTAGAGTGCCGGAAAAATTCCCATCACATATTCAAAAGTAGATTCTCATATGTGTATATAATGATATATATATATATATATATAATTTATTCTAGTTATGCATACCTATACAATAGCTATAGAAGGAAAAGTTAGGTTTAGATATTTTAGTTTAGTTTGAAGAAAACAATGTTGAATCACGGTATTAGGCCTATAGTAATAGCATTGGCAAAATGGTGCAAAGTGCTATCGTTAAAATAGTGATATCTAAACTCTTAGCCCATTCTGTCCTCTACATCATTAAGATAGTATTCATCTATAACCTATCTAACTATCAATTTCTTCATAACTTTTCTTCCAACTCATTTAACCCCACTACATACATTAAAAATAATAATAACCATAACCAATTTGTAACCATAGCCAAGCAAGTGAATTCACATACACAAAGCATATCAACATTTAACGTGACATTGTAGCATATCATAAAGTTTCTCATTCACCTATTTATGATCGTCATAGTTCTAACTGTCATCAAGTGATTCCAACAGGTAATCCTTTTACAATCTACTTAAGATCTTGATGGTATCATAGAAAAACCATTGCAAAGTCACAACAAGCCCAACAAGCATTATTCTAACCTGGAGGCTTCTAGTAAATAAATCAACAAAACCGATTCTTTTCACAGCCAGCATCAGACTTTCCGCCTTCTTATTGTATATCAAAGCAACAATGTTATCAACAGGATTTGATATAAAGCTTCCAACAGATTCAGCAGCATAACATCTAAACAAGTTATTCCTAGCTGCTAAACTTTTGAGCAATCCTCCTTTCTTCCTTTAACAACAATACGATAGATAAAAATTGATAGAATGCTCAAAAGTAGAGAACATTACCATAGAAAATGGAAGGTTTCTACTCCAAAGCGGAAGAAGACCTCTATAAAATCCTAGAAAGCCTTCAGACAAATAAACTTTGCGAGAACCATCTACCAAGCCTTTAGCAAAATGAGGCTGTGCTTGAACATGAACTTTAATAGCTTCAAATGGACATAAGGCAATGTTGGCAAATGCTTCCGCAGTTGCACTGCTTGGGCGCCATATCCAAAGAACTTGGTAGCCCAACCTCTCCAAAATACAGATGGTCCTTGTTCCTACATTAAAGCAGTAAAACATGAGTAGATACAGTTATACTTGACAGGATTAACAATTTTCCATACTCTTGTTTGTGAAATCATTCTTGAAATGATGATGTCAAGAAACAGTCCCTAATGTGGCCCATAACACAAACACAGTGTGCGTTTTAAGGGGTGCCTCAGCACAATTAGTTAAGCTGCTCACTTGGTGAGCGAAAAATAATGGGTTTGAGGCACGACAACAGCTTCTTTGCAAAATGGAATGGAAAGGCTGCATACCCACGCGAACTTCCTCTCCCATACCAATGGAGTAAACCACCGTGTGTTTTAACCAAGGGGTGACGCTGTAGTTGTACCAAGAATTCTACTAGCAAGTGTTCCAAGAATTATGGTTAACAAGCTTTAAAAAAGAAACTTTACTTAACAAAAGTAACTACACGAAAAGGAACAAAAGTTTATTCTTTTGGTCGCTAACAAATGTGTAGGGACACATTAACATTTTCCTTCTATGGATTTTCATCCCCACAATACAAATCAGCTGTATCATTGCTCCTGCCATGTGATACTCAAAATTCACCACAAGGAAGAATTTAAAACCCAGAAAATGAAAACCCCAAAAAAAAAATTACACCCAATAGAATAGAGACAGAGGAACGACAGGGTACGTAGGTAACGGGACAAAGGTGGGATAGAAACTATAATGAATTCGGCTTGCTAGCTTAAAGGGATTACTTGCCAAGCCTTAAAGATTTGACCAATAGAAAAACACAAACAGAAGTCGGGCATAACATAAGAAAAAGAAAAGCACGCCTGCATGTTAACTTTGAGGACATCAAGAGGAGTGGTAGCAAGATGGCTTGTTCCGGCACTAAGTATTCCTCCAATTGCACAAACTCCATAGTAATAGTAACTTGTTTTGTTAACTTCACTTATTTTTTCTTCTACTACTACCACCTCACTCATTTAAACAAAAGTACCCTTGTCCGCTTCCGTGTCCCGTTAACATAAACCGGCGTGCAAAATGTAAAATCGTAAATCCAACCACTCCGTGTTTGCAATTAGCAGTTTTATAAGGAATAGAACGGGTGCGGTCTTCTCGTCTCTCTCCGTCGCCGTCTTGGCAGTTGGCTCATTGATGATCCTTTCCACGTCAAGGCCAGCAATTCTAACAGCATCTACAGTCACCTGCCTCTGAGCGTCGTTGAAATAAGCAGGAACAGTAATTACCGCTTTTGTGATGGTCTTTCCTGGATAAGAATCTGCAGTTTCTTTCATCTTTTTAAGTATGAAGGCACCAACCAGGCTAGGAGAGTACTGCAGTCCGTTAGCTTCAACCCCAGCATCTCCATTTGGAGCTCGAACTATCTTGTATGGAACCATCTTCATTTCTTTCTGCGTTTGGAGATCATCAAAATGCCTAACAATCAAACGCTTAGTCCCAAAAATTGTGTTTGTTGGATTGGCTACTACTTGACGTTTTGTTGGAGTTGTGACAAGAAGTTCTCCTTTAGGGTTAAAGGCAACAATGGATGGTGTGGTCCGAGAGCCTTCAAAATTTTCAATTACTTTTGGATCCTTTCCTTCCATGACAGCAATAGATGAATTGGTTATACCTAGGTCAATACCAACAACATTATTCCCTGCATTGAAGATGAAGAAGAAGGTGAAGTAGAAGGTGGTTCATAGCATATGTTCTTCAATGAATTTACTCGATCAAGCTTCAATTGGAACGTTCGCCTAGAACACCGCTAGTACTCTTGCCTGGAACATTGGATGATCGCTTCACTGGATAAGGAAAAGTGAGAAAAGAAGATGGAAGAACACGGGAAGGACTTCATGGGGAGAAGAGAGACTGGGAATTGTTGCAAGAAAAATAAAGAATGTGCAAAAGGATATGAATTGGCAGCACTAAAAAGATATGATTTCATTCATATTTATACTATTAGATCATTGTCAATAATGAAAAAAATAAGGAAAGTTAATCTTTGAACTAATGGATAAACATAAACTTTAACAAACCAAATATTCCTAAAAATTTATTGTCCTAAATCTTTGAATCACTTCATTAACGATCCTCCTTGATTCAAAACCACATACTCCTAATTTCATTGTAAAGAACTGATGCTTGGCTTTGGGAAGTGACTTGGTAAATATGTCAACTACTTGATCATTTGTGCAACAAAATGTGAGAACCACTTTTCCATCAGCTACCAACTTTCAGATGAAGTGATGTCGAACATCAATATGTTTTGTTCTTCCATGAAATGCTAGATTCCTTGACATTGCAATTGTTGATCAGTTGTCACAAAGTATTTCCATTTCTTTTGCTTCCTCAAAATGAAAATCTGCAAGAAGCTTTCTCAACCAAAGAACTTGTCATGTTGTTGCCGTTATTGTTGTGTACTCTGCCTCAAATGATGAAAGTGCCACGATTTCTTGCTTCTTTGAGCACCATGTAATAGCACTTGATCCAAAGCTAAAGACACTACTAGAAGTGCTTTTCTAATCATCCAAACTTCCTGCCCAATCACTATTAGAGTATCCAAACAAATTAAAACCAAATACTTTAGTATACCAAATGCCACAATTTACGGTTCCAGCTACATATCGTAATATTCTTTTTGCTGCACCAAAATGTTATTTTGTACACTACACTTACTAAATAAGCAATATCAAGTCTAGTGTTTGTCAAGTAATTTAAACCTCCAATTAAAATTCTAAATGTTCTTGCATTGGTTTTTTTTGTCCCATCTTCTCACTACAATTTTTCGTTTATGTTCATAGGTGTATCCGAAGTTTCATAATTACTCATCTTAAATCTCTTGAGTAGATTTGTTGTATAGTTCTTCTGACGTATAAATATCCTATCTTCACATTGCTTAACTTCAAGACCCAAGAAGTACTTCAACATTCTCAAGTCAGTCAATTCAAAATCTCCATCATGCTTAACTTGAATCTAGCAATCAATGATTTTGAAGTACGCATATAAATCACATCATCTACATAAAGACATATTACTATAAACTCACCATTATCCTCACACTTCAGATAGAGTGTAGGTTTATTTTCACTTCTTATAAACTTATACTTTTAGAAGAAGGCATCTATTTTGCTATACCATGCACAGAAAGCTTGTTTTAGTCCATATAAGGCTTTTCTCAATTTGTAAACCTTATTTTCACATCCTTTTTTAACAAATCCTCAGGTTGTGAAACATATACTTCTTCTTCTAAATCTCCATTCAAAAATGAAAACTTAACATCAAATTGATATGTAGGTAATTCCAATTGAGCTGCTAATGTTAACATAATTCTAACAGTTTCAAAACGTGCAACTAGAGAAAATGTATCATCAAAGTCAATACCTTGCTACTGCAAGTACCCTTTTGCTACTAACCAAGCTTTGTGCTTTTGAATGCTTCCATCAGCATTAAACTCGGTTCAAAACACTCACTTAATGATAGGAATCAAAATCCGACAAGACTTATCATTAGGGCAAGAACTAAAGGATTTCGAATCTTAGCGATAAGGACCCATTTTGAGCAAATCGACCCTGGAATTATTCGTTTACTAACCTCTTTTATCTTATTCATATATTTTATATTCCAACAGGAATACTTATCATGCTTTACAGGGAAATAGACAAACTCACTCAAACTCAGCTTGTGGGTTATCCATGGACCGACCTAAACCGGTGATGAGCTGGGCCGATGAATCCTATAGAAGACCGGCATCTTGAAGACCAATTTCTTTTATGTATTTTTCATTTACATGGACTATTTATGTTGAAATCATTTTGGGACACTTTTATTTCCTTGTAATTTTCATTTAGGGTTAGCCACCTTAAAAGTGGCAAACTTGTAATTTTGAGCACTTTTTAACCCTAGGAGTAGCAAGTATAAATACTTGCTTAAGAGAGGGTTTGAGGAGCTTATCATTTTGCAGATTATACACCTCCTTTCACGTGAGAATTAGGGTTCATACCTTGGTTCCAAACTCTTATCAATTTCAATCCCAAGAGTTGAAATTGTGGCGAGTGCAACATCTTGAAATTGTGAGTTATATCAATTTCATTTTGTTGTGATTTCTTTTCTTCTCTAGTGTGTCATATCTAGGGTTGAATTGAGATATTTCTTGGTCAGATATACCTCTTATTGTTCATGAATCCTTGTACTTATTTGAAGTATTTATCAATTATATTCGGTTCATCATTGAAGATTTCCCTTGGAAGTGTGTTCTTCACTATTTGAAAAGGGATTATTTTGTTACGGTTTTTCTTTGTCAAATTGAGGTTTTATTTGCGTGGATTACATGAACTTAGAGTGTTTTTAGAAGGTATTTTCATTGTGGTATTCTAATTATATCATTGGACATTTGGATTTCATCATATCTTCACTTGGTTCACGTCATTTTGCCCTTTTTTGGATCCGATTTTGCCTTGACTTGAGATAGTTTTTCTTAAGTCTTTTGAATGTGCTTTCAAGAGTGTTTAGGTACATCATCTTTTTGGTATTAGAGCTATATCATATTTGGATTTAAGATTCAAACACATCATAATTGAAGAATTGGTTAAATTTATTGGAAATTGACGGCATTGTTCATGTGATTGAGACTAGTTTGATTAACATTGTTGGATTGTCTTTCAAATTGGTTTTTATATGTGCTTAATCTTGGATTTGAGCACATCATCGTTTTGGTGTCAGAGTTGTTGTTGAGAGAAGGGAATTGGTTGTATTCAATTTCGTGGAAGTGATAATCAATTAGGGTTGATCAAGTGAAAACCACAATTGTGTTGTTGTTGTTGTTTGAGATTGCGAAATTACCTTGGATTGGGATTTGATTTGCTGATTGTTGGAGTTGGTTTGGGAAGGTTATTATATCACTTTATGGTCACTAATTTACGTGGAAGAGCAGAAGTACAAAGTGAATTTTACTTTAGCAATTTTTTTGAACTTGCAAAACTTACCAATTCTTGTCGTGAAATAGCTTGTGGCGTGAGGAGTTGTGTTGTTTGTTGTCTTTGAATTCCATTGTATTATTCTGAATTGGTGGAGTACAATTTGCATATTACATTAAGTTTGATTAGTAAGGAATTATTTGAATTCAAATCATATGCAATTAAGTTGTAGGAGTTAATGATTGCTATTTGAATTTGAATTCATTGTTACCAATTGAGGAAAGCTTGCAATAAGTGAAGTTATTTGAATTTCAAATTGAAAGTTGCTGCCTATAGTGGGATTTGGAATTCATTTTGGGAAAGCTACTTATTAATCTTTTGTCTTCATTATTTTCCGTGGAAGTTGAAGACTACTTGTAATCAATATTCACCTTGTTGTTGTCGTAGGAGTGATACATCTTAATTGTTGTGTTACTTGTGTGTTGCCATGGAGTGAACTTGTGGAAGTTAAATTTATTGCACCGTGTACTTGTGGCTTGTTGTGGAGAAGAGTATTACACGTGAGTTGCAATTATAAAATTGTAACATTAAGTGGGTTTGTTTGTTTGTCTTTTGTAGTTGCTATTGTGTGGAGTTTAGGGAAGTATAGTAGTGGAAGTGTGTACCCTTGAATCAAATTGTTTTGAGGAACAACATACTAGAATCTACAAACATGTCATATGATGGTGTGAATGGGTACATTGGCAATGAGGCCAATAACCAAGTGGGTAGCAGACTAGGCCGTCGAAATACAAGTGGAAGAACTCTAGATGAGCAACTTCGGGACCTTACCACAATTGTTGCTACATTGGCAATAAGAATTGATAGGATGACATTACCACCACCACCTGTGGTAAACCTTCAGGCATCACCTAGAGTAGAAGGAGATTATCATGCTCTTGGGGAAGGCAGAGATGATAATTTTGGGCTTAATCCATACCCAGACAGGGAATTTAGACCACCTCGAGGACCAAAGTGTGCGAAGCTACATATGCCTTCATTTGATGGTAAGGGTTCCGCAGATGATTACCTAGACTGGAAAGACCAAGTTAAGGGTCTTTTCGAGTGTTATAAGATTGATGATGACTCTCGGGTACGTCTCGCAGTTGTAGAGTTCACAAGGTATGCCGCTTTGTGGTGGAAAAATATGGTGATTAGCAGGTGAAGGGATGGGGAGACCGAAATACATACTTAGAGAGACATGAAATGAGTTTTGAGGAATAGGTTTGTACCAGAACATTACAGGCATGAGTTATTTATGCGTCTCCAAACACTAAGACATGGGGGTAAAATAGTGGATGACTATGTACAGGAGTTTAAGACACTAGTGTTCAGATGTGGATCAGTTGAACCTCCTGAACAAACCCTAGCACGTTTTGTATCTGCGTTGAAGTATGAGATAGCTTGTGTAGTTGAGCTTCAGAGATATAGTACACTTGATGAGGCTATACAGTTAGCCTTAAAAGTGGAAAGACAGAGACAATCCTATTCATTCCAGGATACTAGGACCAGACTACCAGGGAACTAAACTGTTTAGGGTCAGTTATGTTCTCCTTCAGAGATACTAATGGTTCACGAGCAGTTGAGTAAACCATTGGAGTATTATGAGGAACAGAGTCAGATGATTCTATCATTAGAGGGCCAAACTGTTCAGAGACAGTTATGTTCACCTTCAGAGGTTTCAGAGGGTAATGAGCAATTGGGCCAACCATTAGAAGACCATGAGGATCAGCATCATATAGATGAGTTAGAAAAAGAGGAAACAAAATCAATGGAATGGGTTGAGATAGGGGAGACATCAGTAGATAATGAGTCCTTGTTTGTGTTGCAGATGAGATACATCCAAGAAATGGAGGAGAGAAAACAATCACCTACTATGGTATTTCAGATATTGGGATTCTATAGAGATACTTCTTCAGATGGATTGCTTTTAGAAAATAGAGTCTCTACTGCATTTGATCTGCTAGATTTGAGGACAAATCTTTTTGAGGCCTGAGGAGATGATAGGAATCAAAATCCGACAAGACTTATCATTAGGACAAGAACTAAAGGATTTCAAATCTTGGCGATAAGGACCCATTTTGAGCAAATCGACCCTGGAATTATTCATTTACTAACCTCTTTTATCTTATTCATCTATTTTATATTCCAATAGGAATACTTATCATGCTTTACAGGGCAATGGACAAACTCACTCAAACTCAGCTTGTGGGTTATCCATGGACCGACCTGAACCGGCGATGAGTTGGGCCGATGAATCTTATAAAAGACCGGCATCTTGAAGACCAATTTCTTTTGTGTATTTTTCATTTACATGGACTATTTATGTTGAAATCATTTTGGGACACTTTTATTTCCTTGTAATTTTCATTTAGGGTTAGTCACCTTAAAAGTGGCAAACTTGTAATTTTGAGCACTTTTTAACCTAGGAGTAACAAGTATAAATACTTGCTTAAGAGAGGGTTTGAGGAGCTTATCATTTTGCAGATTATACACCTCCTTTCACGTGAGAATTAGGGTTCATACCTTGGTTCCAAACTCTTATCAATTTCAATCCCAAGAGTTGAAATTGTGGCGAGTGCAACATCTTGAAATTGTGAGTTATATCAATTTCATTTTGTTGTGATTTCTTTTCTTCTCTAGTGTGTCATATCTAGGGCTGAATTGAGATATTTCTTGGTCAGATATACCTCTTATTGTTCACGAATCCTTGTACTTATTTGAAGTATTTATTAATTATATTCGGTTCATCATTGAAGATTTCCCTTGGAAGTGTGTTCTTCACTATTTGAAAAGGGATTATTTTGTTACAGTTTTTCTTTGTCAAATTGAGGTTTTATTTACGTGGATTACATGAAATTAGAGTGTTGTTAGAAGGTATTTTCATTGTGGTATTCTAATTATATCATTGGACATTTGGATTTCATCATATCTTCACTTGGTTCACGTCTTTTTGCCCTTTTTTGGATCCGATTTTGCCTTGACTTGAGATAGTTTTTCTTAAGTCTTTTGAATGTGCTTTCAAGAGTGTTTAGGCACATCACTTAAGACCAATGATGTTTTTCTCTTCAAGAACATCAACTAGCTCCCATGTTAAATTTTTCTCAATAGCTTCCATCTCATCAGCCATTGCATCTTTCCACTCAAACTTTATTGCTACCTCTTCAAAGTAACTAGGATCTGATACATATAGTGCAAAGTTACATGTTTCATAAACTTCCCTCGTTGATTTGAATTTTCTCACCGGTGACTCACTTGAAGAACAAGATATAGGAAAATGATAATCACTCAAATATGTGTTGTTCTTCGTAGGCGTGGATTCTGCATACAACGAATTTCCATCTGCTGCTACTATTGCATTTTCACTCGACAGTTTTGTAACATGAATTTGAATCACTGCTGCATCACTTGTGCTTCAATTCCATGTGCCTTCCTCGTTGAATTGAACATCTTTATTTATGATAACTTTGCCACTTATAGGATTATACAAACGATAAGCTTTGAATTGCAAACTATAACCAATAAAAATGCATTTCTCCGATTTGTCATCCAGTTTAGTGCGAGAATGCATGAATACATATGCCAAACATCCAAAGACTCAAGTGACTTACTTGAGGCTTTCTTCCTATCTATGCTTCATATGGAGTGCAATTCAAGATAGCCTTAGTAGTGGAGATGTTCAAAAGATACACAGCTATTGTAACTACCTCACACCAAAAACAATTTGGTATTCCCTTATCTTCAACATACCCCTAGCCATTTCAACCACCGTCCCATTCTTCCTTTCAGCCACTCCATTTTGCTGTAACATATATGGAGCTGTGAGTTCTCTATGAATCCCCTACTCTTCACAAAAATTCGTGAACTCTTTTGATAGAAATTCACCTCCCCTATCTGTCCAAAGCACTCTTATATTTCTTCCACTTTGCTTTTTCCACCAAAGCTTTGAATTTCCTAAAGTTCTCAAGGGCTTCTAATTTGAACTTTAAGAAGTACACCCAGCTCATGTGTGTATGGTCATCTATCAGTAGTAGAAAGTACCGACTTCCACCCAACAACGTTGTGTTCATCGGTCCACACAAATCAACATAAATTAGATCAAGGCACCATGAAGCTCTCCATGACTTCCCAATTGGAAATGATCCTCTCCTTTGTTTCCCGTAAATGCATCCTTCACAAAATGCAAGTTCACCTATTTTTGGCAAACTAACAACCATGTCTTTTGCATTCAAGAACCTTAATCCATTAGCATTCAGATGTCCATACTCTAGATGCCACAACTTGGCCTCATCATCTCCTTTAACTACGATGGCTCTACTCACATCATTTGACACATTGAGAGGAAACATGCAATTTTGTGTCATGCGAACAATCGAGATCACTTGTCCTAATCTTTTGTCATGGATTGTGCATGAATCAACATCAAATATAGTTATGTAGCCACTAGACATCAGCTGACCAACACTCAGTGGATTGTGAACTAAACTAGGCACGAATTGCACATCATAAAGAAGTTTGATGTCTCCTTATATTGTTTTGATTGCAATTGTGCCTTTCCCTTCTACCTGAACCTGCTTATCATCACCAAGTCGCACACACTCTTTTGAGATTCATCAAGTTCTTTGAATAAGGAATGTGAGTATGTCATATGGTTTGAGCATCCACTGTCAACAAACTAGACGTCACGCACTGTATTCGAAGTGTTGGATTGAGCCATGAACAACTTGCTTTCATCTTCTACTCTCTCCATGAAGTGTGTGACCTTTTTCCTATCCTTCTGCTTATTCCATCACTCAACTTCTTTGTGTCCATATTTCTTGCAGTAATGACATTATATTGTGCTTTTAAACCAGCACCAATCACCGTACTAACCTCGGCCTCTGTTGCTTCCTCTTCCACTACCATGAAATCCACCTCTATTTCTACCTCTGCCTCTACTGACCGACTCTTCAAACTTTCCTCTATAATTAGACTCCCCCTTCACTTGAAACACCTTTTCATCACCCTTCTCAGTGGACCTATTCAATTTGTCTTCATGAGCTATCAGAGAGCTCATCAGTTCATCAAAGGTGTAGGTAGTTAAGTCCTTAAATTCTTCAATTGTAGCAACAACGTGATTAAAGCTCCTTGTTAAACTCCTCAGAACTTTACTTACGATGATCTCATTACTTATTTCTTCACCATATGTTTTCATCTGACTATCAATTTCTGATACTCTAGCCAGATATTTTTACACGGACTCTTTCTCTAGCATTGTCAATAATTCGAAGTTGCGACCAAGAGATTGCAACTTTACCTGAATTACCTTTTATTACTATAAAATATAGTTAGCCATTAGCAAATATCTCATAGGTAATAGAAGATGAAAACAAACATTAAACAAATATATGATTAATATCGGTCTATCTTACTATCTTAAGAACTCCAATTAAGTACACCTATAGATTTTATAATATTGTGGATATTAATATCGAGAGTTAATCTCACAAAGACTATGATTATTAGTAATTATCTTTTCTCCTATTATCTAATTGTAAAAATCAAAGGAAGTAAGCAATAAGTAAATTTTAAGAAAACAACAATCATTAAAATTGTACCTGGATATTGAATCCCCTTAAAATTATTAATGTAATTAACTAATTATTATTCAATTCCATTGTTGTATTCTTGGATCATGAGATTCTTAATTTAAACTAATAGCTCTCTTTAATTTGTTAATTCCTAATTCTAAGTTAATTAATCGGAATCTCTTCCTAATTAAAAACTCTAAAATTGCATTACATTCAATATGTGAATTTCACTATTAGGTTTGACCCTGATTCGGCAAATTTACATTATCATATCTCTAAGATTGAATTTCACTATTAGGTTTGACCCTAATCCGGCAAATTTACATTATTGTATCTCTAAGATTGCATGTAACTTCTTCCAATTATGCTAAATCTATTCAAACATAGGATCTCTCGATCTCTATATAAGAAATCAAACTTCAACCTAATATGCCAACAATGAAAACAATAAAACACGCATAATTAGATCACAAGAATATCAATCAGTTCATTAAATAATAAACTAGAAATTACATGTTCATTTTTTGGTTCATCATACCCGAGTACAAAAGAAAATTAAGCTAGTATCGTATTGAAATTAAAAAAAAACTTTATAAAAACAATTATAAAGAACATTAATAAAACATAAATAATAGTAAAATCTACCATTATACTATTGCAAATCTAAAACTTTATATCTATTAAAACTATGTACCCTTTTTATATCCATCAATCACTTCCTATCTAAGAAAGCTATAGTTTCCTAGAATAAAATTGGAATCTTCATAGATGAGGTAATATTGCTTCAATAGGTAAGAACGGCTTCTCTAGAAAGTAGGAAACTTAGTTTCTCATGAAGGAAAATTGAATCTTGAGGATGAATAACTCTTTAGAAAAGTGAAATTGAGCTTAGAAAATTAATTTGGAAAGTTGAATTTCTACTTGGCATGGGTGTGGCATGAGCAAGCTAAGTCCTATGTACTCTTTCATCTTGAAAATCTCCAAAATTTTCCTTCAACATGCCCTCCCACATAAGCGTGCACTTAACCATTTAACTCTACACGACCTCTTGCATGACTTCTCCATAATGCTTTGTTCTTGTTCTATCCAACATAGCCTTAAACACGGCTGTGCTATGTACCGTGTCATGTTTATCAATCTTGTGTCTTTAATATTTTTGCACTAAATTTCACATATTTTTTCTAGTTCATTAAAAATTACATTTCAAAACTTTGAAATCAAAATAAAGAATGACTAGGCATAATATTCATCCAAAATATAAGAAAATTAAATTAAAGACTATTATAAATGTCACAAATAATAAGTATTTCATAACACCTATCAACGATTATCTTACTAAAAGTGCATGTACGAGGTCATTGGATGTTTCATTATGAAGGCACAAATTCAAGTACCTATCATACAATGGAATAAATTAAGATATCAAAACAAACATGGAATTAATATTAAAGAATCATCTAAACTTAGTACCACTGAGAAAGGAAATATTCACACACTATTGTAATAATTGTTGATAATTATAATGATCTTGTCGACAATTTTCACTACAATGTTTAATTAATAATCAGCTACAATTGTTAACAGTAACAACAACAACAGTGATGTTTGTTGCCTCAGACACAGCTGTGCTATGATGTCACCAACTTAAAAAAAAAAAAACAATAACAGCAACAGCAACAACACTTCATATCTATCAATAGTAACTAATAGACTCATCAACAATATTAAAATGATTGGTTTCCTCAGTCACTACCATCAGATCATCTATCAACATGTAAGTTAGCTCCTTTCAACAAGCCTTCAAATCATATATAACATAGAAACTACCTCTTGATAACTGTTGATAGTCCATTTTACACTATCAACAAATAAAATGTATGCACCTATCATACCACAACATTAAAATCCTAACTCTACAAATTACTATCCATTTAATCTATATTTGAAATGGAAAAGCCCTAAGCAAGATTCAACAAGAATCACATCCTTAATTAACAAAACAATAACAAAATATATGGAGGCAAGTTTACATATCCGAAGAATATAACCCATGCTCTTTGATGTGTCTAAATTGAGGCCTTTAATTACACAATGGGGGTATGTACTGATTCTTTAAGGTTTTGTATCGAGATAGAGGGGTTTCTACAAAAGCTTTGAGGGGGGTTTAAGATTGCACTGGTTTTCAAGGTTTTGTAATAAGAGAAATGTGTATTGAGGAAGAGGGGAATCGTTAACTTACTATTTAATTTGCGAAATATATTTTCTATGATGTGTTAAAACTATTGGATGTGTTTTTATTTTTTTTATTTATATTATTGACTTTTTAACAAAATTAATTAATGAAGGTGTTAACCTATACAATACATTTCAAGTTAAGTATTAAAAATGAAATACACGATCAAGATTATTTCCTTAAATCTTAATGGCTATAAGGATTAACTATGTGGTATAGGCACTTTTTAGTGACCATACCCTAAAAACTTCCAATAATTAGTGTTAGTGCACATTGGTGATATGAAAAAATATATAAAAAGTTAGTTGGTAAAAGAAATGATAGCAATACATAAAATCACTACCTTTTCGACGCCTCAATTACCTTTTTAATAGAACAATATAAAAATAAAAAATGAATTTGATATAAATAAGATATAAATAATAAAAAGGAAGAAACACATAGATAAATTTCATAAGTTATGTAAAGTTATGTATACAATTACAGTTGATTTTTCTTATAACATTATAATTAGTGTAATAGTTATTGTCCTTAATTATTTTTCATTGATAAATGTTTTGCTTAAAAACAAAAAAAAAATTGTAAAGTTTGAGGTAGATAAGTTATAAATTTATATAATTTTATCCCTACATTATGCTATTTTTGTATGTATAGTTTTATGCTATTGATAGGAAAGAAAAATACTTATTGAAAAAATTTACATAACAAAGACTTATGACATGATGTATTGGTGTTTTCTTGAAGGGATTTTAGATAAAATGGGCATTGACATTAGATGGACTACTTGAATCATGAATTGTGTTGGATTAGTTTCTTACAACTTGGTTTTAAATGGTAAAAGAATTGAAAAATTACATACTTCTAGAAAATAAGACAAGGAGACCCTCTCCCCTTATCTTTTTGTCTCATGACTGGTTTACTTTTAAGAAAAGAATAGAAAAGGAATGGAAAAAATCATTCCTTGGAAATGACTTTTAGTGCTAATAGGTTAGAATTTAATATTCTATGTTTACTACTTATGAATGTTTTTATAAAGAATATTTATCTCAATATTTATTGTAATGCCCTAAAAATTTTGAAAAACTATATAAAAATTAAAGAAAATAAACAGAATAATAGATACTTCTAGGTCGAGGTAGCGAGAATAACAATTTTGCAATATTAAAAATTTTGAGAAAATTTTGAAGAAAATTTTAAAACATCGTAATACATTAATATTACTCTGATAATTTACGAATAACTAAAAAACTTATGATAAATAATAATAGCTTTTAAAATAGAAAATGAAGAAGACATGAGAACCGTTTGATAAGTATAACAAACAATAAGAAATAGATATTTAAAATTATTAGAAAGAATAATCGTATGCAAAGAAAAAAGGATAACGAGCATAAATTTTCAAATTATATGAAATAAATTTAGGAAACGAAGCAATCAAAAAATATCTATATATAGGTATATAAAAAAATAAATAAAAATAATTGTAAGTCATAATTTTAGTTCGTACAATTTAAATTAAAGAATAAATTTTTCGAAACATAATTTCCAAACAATATTAGGTTAAATAATGACAATAATTTAAATTATAGGTCTAGGAATTTTAAATGAAAATTTAGAGTGAATATTTAAATTTGGGATAATTATATTAGCTTAGATGTAAACTTTCGTAATAAAATGCTAAAAATATAAAATTTAAAAATATTTTTGTATACGAACAAAATATTAAAATAGTGACATTTATAATATAAAAATAATCAAAATATAATATATATATATATATCACATAACTAAAAAAAAAAAGGTCACATCTACGTCCCATCAAGTCTTCTCCATCACATCCTCCTTCAGCAGCAGTAGCCACAGGAGACCCTAGCCCTATCGCCATCCCTTTTACCCTCATCGTCTCTCCCTTTCTTTTCTTTTCTTTTTCTTTTCTTCTTCCCTTTTCCTTCTTCTTCCTCTCTTCTTCTCTTCCATCCCAACTGCGTCTTCTTCAACAGCTTTCAAACCATGTGTCTACCCGGTCTTCTTTACCCCGACGATAGTAGCAATAGATCTGGAACCCGACCATCTATCACATCCCATCCTCAACTCCATTCGGATCGTCACCATTGAGTCGAAAGAAGGAGTCGAGTGTATATGTGTGTAAGGACATGCGTATGTGTATGTGGTGGTGTGCGGTGTGTGTACGAATGTGTGTATGTATGGATGATGGTGTGTGGTGTGTATGTAAGGATGTGTATGTGTGTGTGTGTGAATGAAGGTGTGTAGTGTATGTGAAGATGGGTGTATGTGACGGTGGCTGTAATGTATATGGAGATGTATGTATGTGTGGGTGATAGTGCAAGGTGTGTGTAGGAATATATGTGAGTGTAGGTGATGGTATGTAGTGTATGTAAGAATGTGTGTATAGGTATATGATGGTGTGGTGTGAGGATGTGTGTATATGTAGGGAAGGAGGAACCGTGTGTGTATAATGCTTGTGAGTATGTGCATGAGGTAATGTAGGGTGTGTGGTATGTGTATGTGGTGTATGCAGCATATGTGTATATATGGGTATGTGGTTTGTGCGAAATGTATGTGTATGGGATGATATGCGTTGTGTACGAGAGGGGTGTACGCATATGGATGGTGTGTGTAGGTACGTGCGTAGTGTGTAGAGTGTATGTGTATATGGATAGGAGTATGTTGGTGTGCACATGGTGTGTGGGAAAGGTTAGTGTATGTATGGTAATGGAAGAGTGAGTGAGGATGAAAACCAATAGAAAGTATGGGGAACCCCGTAGGTGGAAATATCAACAAAGGAGAGAAGAAAGAAGGTGATACAAAACCTTTAAGAACTACTAAATCCTGCGAGTTATCCTATAAGTAAATCATTGGAAGATATTAGAGACAAATTGGTAAACAAAAGGTTCAAAGATGCTTCATTGATAAGAGAAGCGTCTATGATGGTGTAGATGGTGAAGGGAATGATTCAAACAACATCCAAGATGATGGCTTGGGAGATAATGGGAATGAAATGGATTTCACAATGGAATGTTCAAAGGAAGTTGAAGAAGATCATTCTTTGCCAAATACCCTAATGCAAGACCTTTAGTTGTCCTTTCTAAGGGTATCTTGCATACAGGAAAGGAGGAATCCCAAATTTGGCAGGTCGAAGACATTCCATTGCTCAACTTCTACACAAGGAAAGCAGACAGTCGATCACAGCAACTTGGGGTGTTGGAAGCGATGATTTGTAAGAAGATCGTTCTTTCCGGAACCTTATATCAAAATCATGTTGAAGAAGTGTTCAACGTTTTGAATCTTGTTCACCAAAAGTTCCTTAAGGAGGAAACTTCATGCCTTACCATCAAATGCAAGATGAGCAGAGTACACATATCAGGTACTAGAAAACTACCAAAGTCAAGTAGAGATGCAACCTTCTATGGTGGATTGAGGAAGCATTGTAAAAGAACACTGATTTCAAGAGAAAAGCAAAAGGGGTTACCCATTGGAATCACTCGACTCCGGCTAGGGCCACGACGACCCTAAATAGGTGAGTGGGAAACTTAATGATATGCTACCATGTTGTATTATATGTTGATTGCTATGCATGTGAAATTGTTGTTTGTTATGTTTGTAATTGAATGTGATTAATGCTGAGTTGAGTCATAGTGGGGATTGATGAGTTAGGGAAAAAGTCATAAAGAATATAAGGGATGGTATGGTCTGAGGGTTTAGATGTCGTTATCTTAATCATAGTACCTAGTGCCATATTGCGAGTGCTATAACCACAAGTCTAACCCATGATTTAAAATTGTTTTCTTCCAAATCAAACCAGAACATAGAAACCTAGCTTTTCCTTCAAGAGCTACTGAGCAAGTGTGCTAGTTGGAATAGGGTCTATAGATGTCATTATGTATGCATGTTAAAGTCAGTTCCTAAATGTGTACATATACCTAAGCAAACTTATTTTCCTATTATATCTACACAATACACTCATGAGCCCAATCATACAAATCATGAGTGAAATCTTGATTTTACAACTCAACGATCGTATTTTTTTGCCCTCTTAAGTACATAAGGGAAAGCATCTAGTAAATTATCCTTAATTAAAGATGTGTCATGAACATATATATATGTGTGTGTGTGTGTGTGTAAATATGTAATATTATATATATATATATATATTTTATATACAAATGCCTTAAGGACATCAAAAAGGAAATAAGAGATAACTTTGTTGGCTCTAAAAAATGTGAATAACAGAGCACTTGAGAAGTGCGATGACACAGAGGTGTTAGAGATGATGATTGTAAATCAACCTCGAGTGGTTGGATTGACATTTAAGACAATTGACATAGAGATGTCAAATATGATGATTGTATATCAACCCTAAGTGGTTAGTTTGACATCTAAGAGAAATGGCACAGAGATGCCAAGTTAACTAAATATGTTGTATGACTGGATAAGTCTATGTCCACGAGGTCTAGGTTCAGTGTCTGTCTTGTGTGATAAGAAAGGCATGATCTTGCTTGTTGTGGTAAGTGTGAATTGAAATGCTTAGTAGTTACTTCATTGTTTTGAATGAGAATTGATTGTGATTGTATATGTTGTTTGATCACCTCAAATCAATTAATTAAGGAAGCAGACCTGATTTAAAATTGGACATACATTTCCACAAGACATTGCATGTGATTGAAGGCCATCACTACTATAGGGCTTGCTGGGGTAATCAAGAAGATTACTGTTCTACCAAGTGCGAACTAAGTGATTAGGGGCTTATCGCGCCTTGATGATTCCGAACCAGTCGATCCTTGAGGGTTTTGCTCCATCTGGTGTAGAGAGCTACGAGAGCGTTCACTGTTGTGTTAAAAAGATATCATAATTATCAAAGTGATAAGATAAATAAACCAGGTAATGACCTAGGCAGTAATGGTGGCTTCGAAATCCCTAACCTAAGGTCAAGGGGGGCTTAAATCTTAGACTTCATGTTAGTTACCGAAGACCACATGAGATGCTACATTCATATGGTTACTCATGCATAGCATATGTTTGATAACTTGATTTAAATTTGCTTATGTGTACGTGGCATTGAAAGTGTTACAATCTCATTCACTAAGCCATAGTGTACTTACCCTCTCTACAAATTATTTTGTAGGTAAAAGTCATAAAAGCTTAGGATGGAATGAGGAGTGAAATGTCGAGTGTTTTTAGAAGCCCAAAACGATAAAGTAAGAAATTGATTGATAGGCTTTCTAAATAAAATGTTATCTTAGGGCCTTGATGTAAGATTTTATTTCATTTTACTGGTTAGTAGGGAATACCAACTCTCTGCGATCATGGTTGACCGTGGAGTACGGAATCCATAGTTATATTTTATTATATAATTATATGTAATATGACTAGTTATAAAAGAAATTAACTATTTAGAGTTTTACGATCTCTAACTCATAAGACGGTTATCATGTAACGGGTGCACACACGCCATGATGATTTTAGCGAAAACTTCTAGGCCTCCTTCCTAGGCGTGAAATTTATCACTCTTCATTAATTGCAACATTAAATTGAAAATATGATAAAAACATATTAATATCCTAATTTGGTCATTATGGAATATACCAATAGCTATTTATTAAGGGTATAATTATCCATTTCATAAACGTTATATTCCTTGGATAGAAAAAAAAAATCACCCTATAAAAAGGTAATAACTATTTCTTATAGAAAGGGAATAAAAAAATTATCTAAAATAAAAATTTTCATACTAATTTGCAAGTAGACAAAATAATAAAAAAATATTTAAAAAATAATTATTCCCATCCTTTTCCCTATAAGTAAACGGGCCATAGTCTTTCTGTCCCTTTTTTAAAATGATATTGATACTGGGAATCTAAAGGGAATTAAGTCGAGAAGGAATTATCCTGGAATGACTCATTTACTCTTTGTAAATAATTTGTTGCTTTTCAAGTAAGCAAATCACTCTAATTCGTCGAAGCTAAAAGAAACCTTAAGTGTTTATTGTAGGGCTTGGGGCCAAGCTATCGACTTGCAAAAATCCAATATCTTTTTTTTTTTTTTTTTTTGCAGGAACCATGGCTACATGAGCATTGCCTCAACTAGCACAAATTCAGCTGTTGTTGCGGTTATGGGAAAAGTTGCAAGATTGTGCATGATCAAGTCAATTGTGTATGCTATACCAACATATTCTACGTAGATATTCAAACTTCCTAAAAATTGCTATAGTCAAGTGTCCTCAATGATTAACAGATTTTTGTGGGGGGAGAAGATAACGAAACATGGAGAAGTCACCGGAAAAAATGGAGCGATTGTAATGTTGCACTCCTAGCTAATTTAGCATGAAGAGTGATGCGCATCAAGAAAGATGGTAATTTTGTTACGTCAATATTATTTTATTTTATGTTATTAGGCTAGTTTTGATATAAATTTATTTTCTTATTTTAGATTTGGTTTCTTAGGATTTGATTAGATTAGTATATTATCTTTAAGATGACAAATCTTTTAGTTTCCTAGAATATTAGATTATATTTAGCACATAAATAGGCAAAACATGTAGTCAATTTACAATAAAATGATTTGACATTGAATATAAAATTATTTCAAAAGAAGTTTGCACTGTGTATAGGTTTGGAGGATTTGTGAGATTGTAGTCATGCGAAAAAAAATCAAATTTTGCAATTGATGTGCCTAGTATCCAATTACAATCACACAAATGCTAATTGGATAATCCACTAAACACAAATTATAAAATGTCGTGATTCCACTTCCACATAACCCTAAATTGCAAGAACCACTTTGATTGAAAATGCAATTACAATGAACTCAATTGGAATTCTAAAACCAATCAAATAAACAACACTATTTGAATCCAATTTCCAAATCAAATGGTGTGAATCAAAGCTTGAAAAATGAACCCTAATCGGAGTGAATCAAGAACAACATAAAGTAATAATTCCTTACCAGATATTACTCACTAGTTGGAATTAGGATTAACTTGTAATTTGTTGATACTACTTACGACAAATCCAAGTCCACTCACCACAATCTATGGAAGAATTGATAAAGTATTTTATGAAAAAGAAAGAACCATTTTCACGTGAATAGGCAACCGAAATCTATGTGTTCAAAAGTCCCCTCTAAAACCTACTTAGCAAGTATTTATACTTGCCTAATTAGGATAAAGTCAACAAAACAAAATTACAAATAAAACCAACAAGTGACTGGTCCTTAATCAACAAAAAAAAAATCAAATAAACCCTCAAAATGGTCGGTTCTTCACTTCCATGGAGCAATTTGTTGGACCAGTTGATCCAAGTCCATGAATGACCCATAATTGATCCATAGTGAATTTTATTTGTCATCTTGTAAAAACCAATAAATTTACCTGCTAAATTGTAAAGACAAATTGTTGTTAAATAAATAAGATAACATAGGAATGTCTGGGATCATTTGTCCAATTTGATTTCCCACTATAGGAACCATAGGTTTAATTCCCATCATCTCCTCGGGCCTCTGAAAGATTTGCCCTCAAATCTAAGGGGTCTTTTCTTAGACCAACATCCAATGTTTGCTTGTGCTAGTTAGCTTGAAGTCATGAGAAGCCATTGGTGTTACTGATCTGTTCTTGAAATTTGCGAACTTCAAATGGAGACATAAGATTCAAGATAACCCTTGTACCATCTTTTTGAAACATGTAAGTGTTTCTAAATCCATCATGTGTACCTTCCTGTCAAACAACATGGTCTACCCAGCAGTATATGAAAAGTGCACATAGAAAGCACATCACAGATAATCTTATCACTTTATCTATCCCTTATACTGAATGGCACCTTTGCCCTCTGTGTAACATGCAAACTACATTGTCATCTAGCTAATGCAATTTATAAAGGTGGGGATGTAGACTAGTGGCTAGTTGTAAGTTATTTACTAATGTAGCAGATATGACATTAGTGCAACTACCACCATAGATGAAAAGAACACATAAGTTACCTCGAATCTGACAAGGTGTGTAGAACAGGTTCTCTCGCTGTATGTCCCTAACATCTAGAGATAAGGTCATAACCCTGCGTAACACATTAATAGGTAAGTATTTATCATCCCTCTTATCCTTATGTGTCTTAGTATTCTGATCATCATAATATTCTTGCAAGCTATGGACAAATCTATAGGCTTGACAACTTCTTCAATCTTCTTCATTGTTTCCCTCCATAACAGTCATCACCCTTTTATTAGGACACTGAACAGTCATATGTCTAAAACCCATGCATTTGAAACATTTAATTTAGCGCATTTTCCCATGGTTGACCCTAGTACTATCTACCTAAAATCAGCTCCAACCACCTCTTTTCCTTTCTAGGAGTATCCTTCTCCTTATCATGTTAGAGATATTTTTGTCCACAGCCTTAACATGTTCCCCCATTCCCTTTTATCCACCCATCTAGCCATCTGCTCCAATAGGTTTGTAGAAGTTCCATACTTGTTACTGGCGGCTCGAAAGGATTGGATCGCCTCTGCCTCTCTACTTTCAAAGTTAATTGTATAGCCTCATCAAGTGTATTATACCTTTGTAACTCTACAACGTAAGCAATCTCATATTTTAACCAGACACAAATCATGCTAGGGTTTGCTCAAGAGGCTCAACTGATCCACATCTGATCATCAATGTCTCAAACTCCTATATATAATCATCAACTGTTTTGCCTCCCTGCCTCAATGTTTGAAGACGCATAAACAGTTCCTACCTGTAATATTCAGGTATAAACCTTTTCCTCAATACCCATTTCATGTCCCGCCAAGTATGTATATCAGCCTCACCATCTCTTCGTCTGCTAATCACAATATTTTTCCACTATAAGGCGGCATAACCTATGAATTCCAAAACTAAAAGACGAACCTTAATGTTATCATCAATTTCATAACACTCGAACAAACCCTCCACCTTATCCTCCTAATCCAAATAATTATTTGTTGAACCCTACCATTGAATGAAGGCATCTACAATTTCACATACTCCAATCCCCGAGGTGATTTGAAATCCCTATTTAGGTAAAGGTTATTCTCAAAATTATCATCTCTTTCTTCCCTAAGAGCATGATAATCTCCCTCCATTCTTCTGCCCATATTACCTCCAACTGCTCCCTCCCTATGAACATTCTAAGCAACTACCCTAGGTGGAGGTGCCTAAGGATTTGCCACTAGTGGTTATGGCATCATCATTCAATCTATCCTTGTTGCTAATGTAGCAACAATGGTTGTGAGGTCCTGCAACTGCTCCTCCAATGTTCTTCCACCTGCAGCCTGATGACCCTGACCGCCTATAACTTGGCTATAGGCCTCATTGCCAATTCCTCCATTAACACTATCATTTGACATGGTTGATGAATTGATCTATTGGAACATAAAACCAATTTAAGGCAAGTGCAATATACTTCATGTCAAATGTAATATACAATAATTACTTTAGCACTCACTTTGGACTTCAACACACACTATCTTAACACTTTAACACACACTCACTTAACACTTCAATGTACACTTGCTCCACAACACACACACACAATCCACCAAAGTGAAACACCTTTCAACCATACACACTCACTTCGCCAAACACACACACACTCACTTCACTAAACACACACACACACCTCAACCATGGTGAAATATACTTTAACCACACTTCTAATCACGACAACAAAAAACAATGGAAACAATTAATGATGCTTCTCCAAATGGTAAGTAAACAATTTAAAATAGTCAAAGTGTATTATGATTAACAATATACAATAACTCCTTCAACTTAATGTTTGCTTTTGAATTTCAAATTGTTTCCAAATCTTCCACGCAATTGAAAACAAAATCTAGAAATGAAAGTGAAGTTAAATTCCTAAATCCCTCAAGACATGCAATTCCCTTCCTCCTCAAACAAGCAACTCATGGCAAAGGTAAAGACTAGAAAGTTCACGTTTGAAATTTCTACTTTTACTTCCACAACAATGAAGGTAAATTACAATACAATCACTTAAGTTGATGTGCCTAAACACACTTAAAAGCACATCCAAAAGACTTAAGAAAAACTATCTCAAGTCAAGGCAAAATCGGATCCACAAAGGGCACTTTTCAAATGAACCCTAATGATGAAATGATGAAATCCAAACATCCAATGATATAATTAGAATACCACAATGAAAATGCCTTCTAAAAACACTCTAATTTCATGTAATCCACGCAAATAAAACCTCAATTTGACAAAGAAAAACCGTAACACAAATAATCCCTTTTCAAATAGTGAAGAACACACTTCCAAGGGAAATCTTCAATGATGAACCGAATATAATTGATAAATACTTCAAATAAGTACAAGGATTCGTGAACAATAAGATGTATATCTGACCAAGAAATATCTCAATTCAACCCTAGATATGACACACTAGAGAAAAAAAGAAATCACAACAAAATGAAATTGATATAACTCACAATTTCAAGATGTTGCACTCGCCACAATTTCAACTCTTGAGATTGAAATTGATAAGAGTTTGGAACCAAGGTATGAACCCTAATTCTCACGTGAAATGTAGTGTATATTCTGAAAAATGATTAGCCCCTCAAACCCTCTCTTAAGCAAGTATTTATATTTGCTACTCCTAAGGTTAAAAAGTGCTCAAAATTACAAGTTTGCCACTTTTAAGGTGGCTAACCCTAAATGAAAGTTACAAAAAAATAAAAGTGTCCGAAAACCAAAATACAACCAAAATAGTTCATAAAAGAGTAAATATATAAAGAAATGGTCCTTCATGATGCCAGTCTTCAAGAAGCTTTTGAATCAGGTTCTGTTGACAACCCTGATTCACTCAGTAATAAAGGTGTTTTTGCATCCTATAAGACTGACAAATGAACCTGCTGAAATGCATCAAAATTATAGTGCAAATATGTAGAAAGTGAATTAGACTTCTCAAGGTTAGGTTTCTCTAGCAAAACCCTCATAAATAGATTCTGGAGACCCTTAGCTCGGGTCCTGGTGATAGGTCTTGGAAAAGTCTGATTCCTATCATCTCCCCGGGCTTCTGGAAGATTTTCCCTCAAATCTGATGGATCTTCGTGCAAGTCATCTGCTAAATAAGGTGAAAGATCTGAAACATTAAAAGTGGTTGATACTCCATAATCTCCTGGCAACTCGATGCGATAAGCATTGTTGTTGATGCGCTTTAAGACCCTGAATGGTCCGTCTGATCTAGGAGATAACTTCTGTGACTTTTGTGTGGAAACCTGTCCCTGTTAAGATTAATCCAGACTAAATCACCTGGATTATAGAGATGAATTTTCCTATGCCTGTTTCCCTAGATCCTCTGTTGTTCTTGAGTCTTCTGAAGGTGTTCAGTGGTCCGATCATGTATGTGTTGAATCTGTTGTGCTCGGTCAACTCCACTAAGACTTTCTTCCTTTGTCGCTGGTCTAGCTATAAAATCCAATGGAATAAAAGGGTTATAGCCATAAACAACTTCAAAGGGAGACTTACTGGTTGAACTATGAGTAGACCTATTGTAAACAAACTCAACAATAGGAAGACACCAGTCCCAATCAGTAAGGTTCTTGCCAACTGTTGCTCTGAGAAGATTCCCAAACGTGCGGTTTACAACCTCTATTTGTCCGTCAGTCTGGGGATGGCAAGAGGTACTGTACATTAGTTTAGTACCCAGTCTTCTCCATAGTGTTTTCCAAAAGAAACTAAGGAACTTAGTATCTCTGTCTGACACTATACTGTGTGGAACTCCATGTAATTTGACAATTTCCTGCACAAAAAGGTTAGCAATAAAAAGAGCATCGTCTGTTTTGTGGCATGGTACAAAACGTGACATTTTGCTAAATCGATCAACAACCACCATAATAAAGTCTTTCCCTCTTTGTGTTCTGGGTAATCCCAACACAAAATCCATGCTGATATCAGTCCAAGGTCTAGATGGTATAGGAAAAGGCATATATTTACCCTGCGCGCCTTTCCTCCCCTTGGCTCTCTTGCAAACACCACACCTTTCTAGTACCCGATGGACATCCCTTATCATGCCTTTCCAGTAGAAATTCTCCTTCAATATGGCTAGAGTTCTCTTCTCACCAAAATGCCCTGACAAACCACCTACATGTGCTTCCCTCACCAATAATTCCCTCACAGATCCAAATGGAATACAAAGTTTTCCTGATTTATAAAGAAAGCCATCTATCACATAATAACCATCATACATCCCGCCTCCAAGACACCTCTCCATGACAATTTTGAATTCCTCATCACATACATATTGTTCCTTCAACAGCTTAAAACCCAATAATTTTGACTGAAGAGAAGTGATTAGTACATACCGTCGTGATAAAGCATCAGCAACAATATTCTGATTGCTCTTTTTGTACTTAATCACATAAGCAAAGCCCTCCAGAAATTCCACCCACTTAGCCTGGCGCTTAGACAAATTATGTTGACCGCTGAAATGTTTCAAAGATTCATGATCTGTATAAATAACAAACTCCTTTGGGAGGAGATAATGCTGCCACGTCATGAGAGCCTTAACTAAGGAATAAAATTCCTTATCATATATAGAATATTTCAAAGTTGCTCCACTCAACTTTTCACTAAAATATGCTATAGGCCTCTTCTCCTGCATTAATACAGCATCAACTCCAATCCCTGAAGCATCACATTCCAATTCAAAAATTTTGTCAAAATCGGGTAAGACCAGTAATGGGGCACAAGTGAGTTTTTCTTTAATCTCTTCGAAACTCCTCTGGGCCTTTTTACTCCAGATGAAAGGAACACTCTTCTTAGTCAGTTCTGTGAGAGGGCTGACAATGCTATTGAAATTTTGGACAAAGCGTCTATAAAAAGATGCAAGCCCATGAAAAATTTTTAGCTCAGTAACTGAAGTGGGTGTTGGCCATTCCTTAACTGCCCACAATTTCTCCTCATCCATCTTAACTCCTGCACCTGACACAACAAAACCCAAAAATGTTACCTCAGTTTGACAAAAGGAACACTTCTGAAAATTCGCAAATAACTGTTGTGCCTTCAATACTGAGAATACTGCCCGAAGATGCTCCACATGTTGTTCTAGGTCTTTGCTGTAGATCATAATATCATCAAAATAAACTACAACAAATTTTCCTAAGAACTCCTTCAATACATGGTTCATCAATCTCATAAAAGTACTAGGAGCATTACTCAAACCAAAGGGCATAACCAACCATTCGTACAGTCCATGACGTGTTTTAAAAGCGGTCTTCCATTCATCCCCTTCCCTCATCCTAATCTGGTGATATCTGCTTTTAAGATCAACTTTAGAGAAAATCTGTGAACCATACAGCTCATCCAACATATCATCAAGTCTAGGAATAGGATACCTGTATTTAATGGTGATTTTGTTGATGGCCCTGCTATCAATACACATTCTCCAAGTTCCATCCTCCTTGGGAACAAGAAGGGCGGAAACAGCGCATGGGCTGAGACTCTCTCTAACAAACCCTCGTTCCACCAATTCATCTACCAGATGTTTCAATTCCTTAGCCTCCTCAGGATTCATGCGATATGCGGGTCGGTTTGGTAACACTAAATCGAGCATAAGATCAATGGCATGCTCTATCCCTCTCAAAGGTGGTAATCCTGCTGGCAAATCATCAGGAAAAATGTCAGTATACTCATTTAATACCTAAGAAATTGCTGGAGGTAGAGGCAGTGATTCCCGTAGCCCTAAGACAAATCTCAACTGAAGCAAGTATGTTGGAGCCTCCTCTGTGATTAATCTCTCCATCTCACCCTATCCCATCAACAATAACTTTTTCCCCTCAGAAACGTTATTTTGAATCAAAACCTTCTTAGCCTCTGATGGTCGATTAAGCTGTTGCTGGACATTATAGACCTCTGAAGGTGGCATAGGATTCAGAATAATTCGCTTGCCTTCCTTTTGAAACATATATGTATTTCTGAAGCCATCATGTAAGACCCTCTTGTCATATAACCAAGGTCTACCAAGCAAAATATGAGATGCACACATGGGTAAGATATCACACTCAATTTCATCACAATACTTGTCCCCTATACTGAAGGGTACCCTAGCTCTTTGGGTAACATACAAACTCCCTTGATCGTTAAGCCAACGTAGTTTATAAGGTTTATGATGTGGAATAGTTGAAAGCTTTAGCTTCGATACCAATGATGCAGCTACTACATTAGTACAACCACCACCATCTATTATTAGGACACACAAATTTCCTTGTATCCTACAAGAAGTGTGGAACAAATTTTCCCTTTGTTCTTCCTCCTTACTAGCAAGTATACTTAATGAGCGTCGCAATACATTAGCATATTGAAGCATTTCACTAGACATTGTGGAATTCAACTCAATCAAAACATGAACAATATTCCCCACTCCTTTTAAGATCACGGTGCAATAATTTTAATTTCCACAAGTTCACTCCACGGTAACACACAAGCAACAACAACAATTAAGATGTATCACTTCCACGGCAACAACAAGGTGAATATTGATTACAAGTAGTCTTCAACTTCCACGGCAAATAATGAAGACAAAAGATTAATAAGTAGCTTTCCTAAAATGAATTCTGAATCCCACTATAGGAAACAACTTTCAATTTGAAATTCAAATAACTTCACTTATTGCAAGCCTTCCTCAATTGGTAATAATGAATTCAAATTCAAATAGCAATCATTAACTCCCACAACTTAATTGCATATGATTTGAATTCAAATAATTCCTTACTAATCAAACTTAATGTAATCTGAAAATTGTACTCCACCAATTCAGAATTATACAATGGAATTCAAAGACAACAAACAACACAACTCCTCACGCCACAAGCTATTTCACGGCAAGAATTGGTAAGTTTTGCAAGTTCAAAAAAATTGCTAAAGTAAACTTCACTTTGTACTTTTGCTCTTCCACATAAATTAGTAACCAAAAAGTGATATAATAACCTTCCCAAACCAACTCCAACAATCAGCAAATCAAATCCCAATCCAAGGTAATTTCGCAATCTCAAACAACAACAACAACACAATTGCGATTTGCACTTGATCAACCCTAATTGATGATCACTTCCACGAAATTGAATACAACCAATTCCCTTCTCTCAACAAGAGCTCTGATACCAAAAAGATGATGTGCCTAAACACACTTAAAAGCACATCCAAAAGACTTAAGAAAAACTATCTCAAGTCAAGGTAAAATCGGATCCACAAAGGGCACTTTTCAAATGAACCCTAATGATGAAATGATGAAATCCAAACATCCAATGATATAATTAGAATACCACAATGAAAATGCCTTCTAGCAACACTCTAATTTCATTTAATCCATGCAAATAAAACCTCAATTTGACAAAGAAAAACCGTAACAAAATAATCCCTTTTCAAATAGTGAAGAACACACTTCCAAGGGAAATCTTCAATGATGAACCGAATATAATTGATAAATACTTCAAATAAGTACAAGGATTCGTGAACAATAAGATGTATATCTGACCAAGAAATATCTCAATTCAACCCTAGATATGACACACTAGAGAAGAAAAGAAATCACAACAAAATGAAATTGATATAACTCACAATTTCAATATGTTGCACTCGCCACAATTTCAACTCTTGGGATTGAAATTGATAAGAGTTTGGAACCAAGGTATGAACCGTAATTCTCACGTGAAATGTAGTTTATATTCTTCAAAATGATTAGCCCCTCAAACCCTCTCTTAAGCAAGTATTTATACTTGCTACTCCTAGGGTTAAAAAGTGCTCAAAATTACAAGTTTGCCACTTTTAAGGTGGCTAACCCTAAATGAAAGTTACAAAGAAATAAAAGTTTCCCAAAACCAAAATACAACCAAAATAGTTCATAAAAGAGTAAATATATAAAGAAATGGTCCTTCATGATGCCGGTCTTCAATAAGCTTTTGAATCAGTTTCCGTTGACAACCCTGATTCACTCAGTAATAAGGGTGTTTTTGGCATCCTATAAGACTGACAAATGAACCTGCTGAAATGCATCAAAATTATAGTGCAAAGATGTAGAAAGTGAGTTAGACTTCTCAAGGTTAGGTTTCTCTAGCAAAAGCCTCAAACTAGATTCTGGAGACCCTTAGCTTGGGCCCTGGTGATAGGTCTTGGAAAAGTCTGATTCCTATCATAAGTTACTTCAATTCTAATTCAAATAATCTTCAATTAAGAAATGAAAATTCAAGAACCCTAATTTCCTAATTGAAACCACACAAACCTTCTCAAAAAGCCTTGCTCTAATACTAAAAATTATGATGTGCCTAGTATCCAATTACAATCACACAAATGCTAATTGGATAATCCACTAAACACAAATCATAAAATGGCGTGACTCTACTTCCACATGAACCCTAAATTGCAAGAACCACTTTGATTGAAGTTGCAATTACAATGAACTCAATTGAAATTCTAAAACCAATCAAATAGACAACACTATTTGAATCCAATTTCCAAATCAAATGGAGTGAATCAAGAACAACAAAAAGTAACTAATTCCTTATCAAATATTGCACACTAGTTGGAATTAGGATCAACTTGTAATTTTTTGATACTATCATAACAAATCTAAGTCCATTCCCCCAATCCTATGAAGAATTGATAAGAGTATTTTGTGAAAAAGAAAGAACACTTTTCACATGAATAGGCAGTTGAAATATATGTGTTCAAAAGTCCCCTCTAAAACCTACTTAGCAAGTATTTATACTTGCTCTAATTAGAGTAAAGTCAACAAAACAAAATTACAAATAAAACTAACAAGTGACCAATCTTAATCAACAAAAGAAATTTCAAATAAACCCTCAAAATGGTCGGTTCTTCACTTCCATGAAGCAATTGTTGGACTGGTTGATGCAAGTCCATGAATGACCCATTATTGATCCATAGTGAATTTTATTCACTATCTTGTAAAAACTGATAAATTTACTTGCCACATTGCAAAGACAAATTTTGTTAAATAAATAAGATAACATGGGAATGTCTAGGCTCATTTATATAATTTGATTTCCCTATTGTAGGAACCATAGGTTTGATTCCCATCAGCAATCTAGGTATGTATGTACCATGTGTGTTGTTTTGTGCTTGTTAGTTTAGAAATGTGTATAGACTAATAATGATAAATGGTGAATATGATTGATTGCACTTATGTTTGTGAATTTTTTAGGTCCAAGAAACCGAGTGTAGGTTGGCGTTCACAAGGTGGCACCCAGTGATCGATATGTGACATTGTCCTTAGTGGAGTCACATATTGAAATGATTCGAGTAGTATGTGAAATGACTCATGTTTGTGGAAGGATGATGTAGAAGATGTTGTAAAAGGACTCATGGATTCATAAACAATGAGGAGTTATGTATGGAATAAACCGTAACAAAAGGGTGTACCTTTCTTTTTCTTGTATATATATTGTTTATGGAAAGACTGTGTGTTCAATTGTAAGAATGTATGATGATTCTGATAATGAGATTGTGTATTAGCTAAATGATAAGAAAGATAAGTAACTTGTGTATGAATATTGTGCTACATCATGTATGTGTTATTGTTTCTATCGTAGTATATGTATATGTGTATAAGTATACATAGTGCTAGGCATTAGCTCATCCCTTGTGAGAACCTTTTTTAATTGCAGGTGACATAAGAAATTGAGAGTATGATGAAACCTTAGTAAGACCAATCAGGATACTAAGGAGAATGAGGAATACGTATACTATGATGAGTAGTATACTAATGAGGGGAAAGGAGAGATATGGAATATTCTTATAATTGTGATTTTATACTATTATGTTATTTAAGTTGTTGAAAGCTTTCATTGTATTTAATTGAAGAGATTGAATATGAATTGTGTATTGGCGACATATGCTTCCTTCGAAAGTTGATGTAATACTTGAGTTCATGAATGCTTCCACTGTAATAATTTAAGAGTTTAATTATCATTATGAATACTTGAAGGTCAAGATTTGGAGAATTGTAATGTCTAAACATTTGTGTGTTTTATATAATGAGGACACGTAGCAAGTCGTAGCATTCCTAAGTTCTGGGGCATTACAGCTTAGGTGGTTTCAAAGCTTAGGTTTGGTAATCCTTAGAATTAAGTGATGTTCAATAGGTATAAGTTTCAAATAGTAGAAAGTAAGTTATGATCTTAGATGAATTAGGCAATGAACATGTAAGATGATGATACATGATGAGAGTGGTTAGTAAATGGGATCAATATTACTAATTAGTGAATCCCTTCAATAGCATTTAAGATTTTTAAAAAATATTATATACTTTAAGGAAATGTATATATATTCTTATATCCTTCCTCACTATGTAATTTACTTTATAGAATGCCTAAAAGAATATCAAGACTAGGATCATCCTCATGAGCTAGAGATGATGCTCTTGATAACAGAATGCCACCTAAGCCTCCTCAACCTATACAAGGACGAAATGAAGTCAATGTTGCACAAATGATGGAGGCCATCAATACTCTAGCAAGAGTGTTGGCACAGCAATAACAACAAATACAAGAGATACAAGTGTTGAATATAAGATAAGCACAGATGATGGGAGAGATTAGAGAGAGGCCAACTGAAGAAGGTCTAGACCATTTGTTAAAATGGTCAAAGAGTTCAAGCCCAAGGTAGATAATCCACTAGATGTTGAGTAATGGGTTAATGAGATTAAGAAGATCTTCAAAACATTGGGAATGCCTAAAGATAAGAAGGTAAGTATGTAGTATATCTATTGAGGGGCTTGACTTCTAAATGACGGTTGAGTGTTTCTAACTCACTATAGGAGTGATTACATGGGATAGATTCAAGGAGATGTTGTATAGAGCAATATGTCCCAAGCACCATTAGGGATTAGATGTAGGTAGCATACTACAGTTTCTATAAAAGGAAAAAATCTATAGATGAACATGAGATGGAACTCAACCATTTGATGAAATTCATTCTACCTACCTTTAGAGTTGATGGGAAGTCAATGGCTCATTTGTTTATGTTGTGGCTGAAACCTACCCTATAACATGAAGTGGTGCCTTCTAACCAAACACTTACTCTAAAGCTATGAACAAAGCTAAACTCCTAGAATAGAGTCACAAAAGGACTAACGAGATGAGGACTCTAAGAACCAAATAGTGCTAAGAAAAATACTTACCCAAGGTGTTATGATTTAAGGGACAAGCAAAAGACCCCATACAGTGTAAACTAAACCTGTGGGCATTACAATGCCCTCCCTTTAGGCTAAGACCTCACACATAGGTTAAGGAAATAGATGTGGAATATGCTATAAGCCATACGAGCTAAAAGAATGGAGATTGCTAGAATATGCTTGTTTTTCATGTGGAAAGATAGGGTATAGTAGCAAAAATTGTATGGAGAGATCAATACCTTTGACATTCAGATTCTCTCGCAAACAATGGGGTCAAAAAATGGTTGATTGCCCAACAATGGAGGATAGAATGTGCAATCAGCACCAGTGGGAAGAAATCAAGATAGAAACAATAATAGCAAGCCTTAGCATGCAGGGCTAAGGTAAAGGGCACTAGCATGAGTGTCCACTCTACAGCAGCAAGACACTCTAGATATAGAGACCTTAGCAAGTATGTTAGTAGTAAATTCTACTAGAGTGTATGTTTTATTTAACATTAGTGCATCACATTCATGTATGCCTTATGCATTTAAAAGTAGACATGATGTATGTACTAAGGTGTTGAATGTTGTGTTAAACTTGAGTACACCAATTGGTGTGGGTAGAGGATTAAATAAAATTTGTTGAAGGGTCTGCATAAAATTGTAGGGTAGAATGCCGATAATAGATCTTCTAGTATTAGACATAACAAATTTTGATGTAATTCTAAGGATGAATTGGCTGATTAGACATCATGCAATAATTGATTGTCATGATATGATAATCCATTTCCATACAGCAGAAGGAGAATAGTTTTGTCTTCAATTACAAACACATAGGCCAACTGAGCTGCCAACCTATTAACTATTGGGCAAGAGTATGATGGCTTCAATAGCAGTTGAGGTTGAAGAGGTAATGAAGATTGATAGAGTAAGAGTAGTGAAGGAGTTTATTGGAGTATTCCTAAATGACTTGCCAAGTTTACCCCCAATAAGGGAGATTAAGTTCCACGTAGATATAGTGTTTGGTACAAGTTCCGAATCAAAAGCTCCACACTATATAGCACTTACAGAGTTAAAAGAACTAAAAAATTAGATACAAGAACTGTTGGATAAGAAGTTCATCAAACCAAGTGTCTCACCTTAGTGTGCACCTATACTATTTGTGAAGAAGAAAGACAACAGCAAGTGATTATACATAGACTACCCAGAGTTAAATAAGGTCACCATAAAAAATAAGTACCCATTCTCAATGATTGATGACTTGTTTGATTACTTGTAAAGAGCTCAAGTTTTCTCAAAAATAGATACGAGCATTATAAGTTTCAAGCAATGCCATGTGGACTCACAAATGCACTGATAGCCTTCATGGACTTAATGAACCGGGTATTCAGGAAATACTTAGATAATTTTGTCATCGTATTTATAAATGACATTTTAATATACTCTAGGAGTAAGGAAAATCATGAACAGCGCTTAAGGGTAGTGTTGACCATATTATAGGCAAAGAAATTGTACGTTAAGTTTAAGAAGTGTGAATTCTAGCTGAAGTAGGTAAAATTTTTGGGACATGTGATCAGTAAGGACAGGCTAACTATAAATCTTAAGAAGATAAGGGCTGTGAATGAGTGGCTCAAACTGAAGACTGTAACTGAAATAAAAGCTTTATGAGGTTAGCAAGATACTATAGAAGATTCATAGAAAGCTTTTCCAAACTGCCAACCCCTTTAACCAAGTTAACTCAAAAAGGGTAAAGTTTGCATTAGATGAAAGATGTGAAGCAAGCTTAATAGCACTGAAAGAGAGATTAACTTCTACACCGGTGCTTGCCCTACCAATCAGTACTGAAGAATTTGTGGTGTATAGTGATGTGTCTATCCAAGGGCTCGGGTATATATTGATGCAGAATGATAAGGTAATTGTATATGCATATAAACAGTTGAAACCCTATAAGAAGAACTACCCAATGCAAGATTTAGAGTTAGCAGTAGTAACCTTTGCACTCAAATTATAGAGACACTACTTTTATAGGGAGAAGTGAAGAATATCTACAGATCACAAGAGCTTTAAGTACCTCTTCACCTAGAAAGAGTTAAATATGAGATAGAGATGCTGGCTAAAATTAATAAAAGATTATAATTTAGACATTCAATATTATCCTGAGAAGGCAAATGTAGTTGCTAATGCACTCGACAAGAAGAAGCATGGTATTCTAGTGACTATGATCACAACTTGAAAGAAAATATTAGAGGATGTGCAAAAAATAGATCTAGAGATTGTGACTCAAGAGATTGGAGCTAGACTCACCAATTTACACATGTAGCTAGCACTGATAGACATAATAAAAGCTACATAAACTGATGATGTGGGGTTGCAAGAAGAGGTTAAAAGGAGAATAAAGGATGGAAAAGCTATAAAATTCAATGAAGATGAAGAGGGAGTGTTAAGGTATGATCACAAGTTATATATGCTGAGTGTAGATGAACTAAAGAATGAAATACTAAAGGAAGCACATTATTTTAAGCACTTCATTCACCTTAAGAGTACTAAAATGTATAAGAATCTAAAGTACCATTATTGGTAGAGGAACATAAAGAGGAAAATTATAGATTATGTATTAAGGTGCCTAACATGCCAACAAATAAAGATAGAACATTAGAGACTCACTAGCATGTTACAACCTTTACCAATACCAGGGTGAAAATGAGAACATGTGACCATGAACTTTGTCACAACATTACCCAGATCTATAAGTTAGACATTGTATGAGTAATTGTAGACCGGCTTACAAAATCTACTAACTTTATACCTATAGGCAGTGGGTATAAACTTCAAAAGCTTTATACCTATAGGCAGTGGGTATAAACTTCAAAAGCTAACACAAATTTACATCAAAGAGATTGTAAGGTTGCATGGGGTATTGATCTCCATAGTATCAAATAGAGACACTTAATTTAAAGAGTGGTTTTAGAATAGTTTGCACAAAGCTCTAGGAACAAAGTTGCAATTCAATATCGCTTTTCACCCATAAACAAATGGCTAGTCAAAGCGAACTATACAAATATTAGAGGACATGTTGAGAGCATGTACATTAGATTTTAGAAGAAACTAGGATGAACACCTACCCTTAGTAGAGTTCATTTACAACAACAATTATCAAACTACCACTCAAATGGCACTATATGAAGCAGTATATAGGAGAAAGTGTTAGTCGCCTTTACATTAGCATGAGATGGGTGAGAAATATATATTAGGACCAGATCCGGTACAAAATGCAGTAAATAAATTGAAGTTGATCAAGTAAAGAATGTGGTTATCCCAAAGCTGTTAGAAGTCATGATGAGATCCATGATGAGAGTCAAGCCGGAAGAAGGAATGTGGATCCTCTTGAAGTGCCGCCTGGACCGATCACAAGAAATCGAGCGAAACGATTCAAGGAAGCACTTAACGGGTTGATAAAGGATGTCCATGAAGCCGGAAAGGATTAGAGCAATCATGAAGTTGGAACGGATTGGAATAACCATGGGAAGACCCTTGCTCTTATACAAGTCACATCGGACACGGGATGAAGAGGGCGTGTATTTTCAAGGCACGGCCGTGTAGGAATCTCAAGATTGCACAAAATCATACACGGCCAGACACACAGCTAAAAGGCACGGCCGTGTAAGGAGACAAGAATTTTCACATAATCATACACGGCCAAAGCACACGGCCGTGTATCCCCTGCCGGCTAACATGTCTTGTTTGTTATTTCTACGTACTTATTGAAGTGACGTCGTTTTGGACTTGTATTTTTACGAATTGTAACCCTAGTTTAAAGCTCCTAGGGTTTAGAATAGGTTCATAACATACTTCTTAGAACATTACAAACATCTTTGAGAGGCTCCTCTCTTGGTTCTTCAATAACTAACTAGAACTTATCAGATTAATTTCCGTGGCGTTCATCCCGACTTATCAATCGGTCTTTTGTTATTTCTATGCACTTATTGAAGTGACGTCGTTTTGGACTTGTATTTTTATGAATTGTAACCCTAGTATAAAGCTCCTAGGGTTTGGAATAGGTTCATAACATACATCTTAGAACATTACAAACATCTTTGAGAGGCTCCTCTCTTGGTTCTTTAAGAACTAACTAGAACTTTTCGGATTAATTTCCGTGGCGTTCATCCCGACTTATCAATCGGTCTTTCATCCCGATTGTGGCGTCTTCATATTATACCAAGGTTCTTGTCTCGATTATAGACAACTGATGGGTGTCGAATCCAACAAAAATAAAACCTACTCCTAGACAATTATATGATTTGCATATAGTGGTGAGTAAGGTCGAATCCACAGGGATTGGTAAAGATATTTCTATTCAAAGAGCATAAAGAGGAAAAGAAAAATGGGGAGGTTTTGTTTACTATGGCGCCTCCACTTGTAGCATCCATCATTTTTCTTTCCATCGGAATCAGGCCTTCGTAGAAGTATTGGATGAGAAGTTGCTCAGATATTCCATGTTGTGGGCAGCTGGCACACAATTGCTTGAACCTCTCCCAATACTCATGAAGAGTCTCGGTGTCCCTCTGTTTTATACCACAAATTTCTCTTCTTATACCAGCGGCTCTGGACGCGGGGAAGAATTTGTCCAAGAAGAGTCTGACCATGTCCGTCCACGTGGTTACAGAACCTGGAGGCAAATAAAACAACCAATCTTTAGCTTTAGTACTTAAAGAAAACGGAAAAGCACGTAGCTTGATTTGATCATCAGTTATTCCTTGTGGCCTCATACTAGAACACACTATATGAAACTCTTTCAAATGCTTATGAGGGTCTTCATTCTCAAGACCATGAAAGGTTGGTAGCAGATGTATCAACCCAGATTTCAATTCGAATTCAACGGCTAGTTTGGGATAGTGTATGCAAAGTGGTTGTTGATTCACATCCGGTGCAGCCAGTTCTCGCAATGTTCTCTCGGGGTTTGCCATTTCGTCTTCTTTTTCTGAATCAAGGGATGAATCAGACAAATCCGATGCTAAGTCCAATCTAGTGGATGATCTAGCTTCTCGTCGCAGCCTCTTTAGAGTCTTCTCAATCTCCAGATTGTAATTGAATGCACCTGTCTGAGAAGAACGAGTCATACAAGAATAGAAATAAATTTGACACCAATCCCCGGCAGCGGCGCCAAAATTTGATGGGTGTCGAATCCAACAAAAATAAAACCTACTCCTAGACAATTATATGATTTGCATATAGTGGTGAGTAGGGTCGAATCCACAGGGATTGGTAAAGATATTTCTATTCAAAGAGCATAAAGAGGAAAAGAAAAATGGGGAGGTTTTGTTTATGATTCAAATAAAGTAAAACAAAGTAAGAAAATCAGATATTGATAAAAGCCTAGCCAAAGGAATCAAGATAGTTTAATTCTATGAATTGATCATCGATGCAAGTGTTTTCTATTCTTAGTTCTAGATAAACTGGTTATGGTTATTAACAAGTTCTAACAACCTATCTCTCCTTACTTCCTCGATAACCTCCAACAAGCGCTTTGAATTATTTCTCTTATTGATTAGACAACCCCAGATAAGTACTTAGGATTTAATCTATCAATAGCATTAAAATCTAGAGAGACCACCAATTCATGCCAGTAGATTATAAGATAACCTATTTAAACATGATCATACACCTCCATAACATGAATTCGATCATCTATTCTTATAACCAAACATGTTATCGTGTCACTAAGACTAGAACAATCAAACAATTACGGATTTGACGTGCTAGTTGACAATATATTATCTTGCTAATTAAGTAGAAGAGCTCTATTCATACCAATCAACAAAATAATAATGACAAAACGATCAGAAGATATATGAATACCCGAAAATAAAGAATAGAATAAATACAAGTCAATTAGACCTCACAATTCATGGAGAATTAAACATCTATGACCCTTTGGCTAAAAAAGTAACTTAGCCACTCATGTTCATAAGAAAAACGAAAGTAAAAAGTAAAAACATGATGAAACCCGGATGCCTGCTATGCCTCCTTCCTTCCTTCTTGTTTCCAAGGTGATTCCCAGTTCCAGATTTTTCAAGCTTCTTTCAAACCCTCTAGGGTTGGTTCTATTTATATTGTTTGAGGGATGGCATGTGATCTTTTGCTAGCAAGATACGAAAATATCTTTCCTTTTCCAAGTAGATTTCGAGAAGTGAAGATTCGTCCGCCTGGCACGCCCTACCACACGGCCGTGGGTCAAGCCATGCCATCCTCTGTGCATATTTTGCATTTCACCTTCCATGTCCAGGGTGTAGCACGGCTCAACACACGGCTAGATGTCCAACCGTGGCTTCCTCTGTGAATAATCAACAAGTCTTCATCCTTGTCCAGTGTGTAGCACGGCTCCACACACGGCTAGATCCTAGGCCGTGCCTTCCTCTATCAAAGTTCCACAAGTTCTTCTCCTTGGCACGTCTAGCTTCCACCACGGCCATACCCTAGGCCGTGTCTCTCTTTCTCTTCATGCAGTGTGTAGTACGGTTCACAACATGGTTAGATCTCAAACCGTGCCTCCTTCTGGTGGTGTAGTTCCTTGTCTTGATCCAAGTTGTAAATGACTTCTCTAATTTACTTGAATTAGCATCCTTAACTCCATTTTACCTGATTTATCACCATGATTAGAATTAAGTACCATTTCCTTATGATTTCTATAAAATCAACAATAATTTAACACAATTTATACTATAAAGATTGAGTATAAAATAGCTCTATCAACAACGGGTCACGGTTTCCACTTTAAGTGTTTGGGCGTCTTAGGTAACGAATTCCGAACGTATTGGTATTGGGTTTCGTCAAAGGCTGGCATGGTTCGTATCAGTTTAGTATCAAAGCATACCAAGCGTGTATCAAGTCATATGTAGATATAAGGAGACATCCATTGGAGTTCTGATGGGTGTCAAATCCAACAAAAATAAAAACCTACTCCTAGATAATTATATGATTTGCATATAGTGGTGAGTAGGGTCGAATCCATAGGGATTGGTTAAATTTATTTCTATTCAAGGAGAATAAAAAGGAAAAGGAAAATGGGGGGGGGGGGGGGGGTTTGTTTGTGAATCAAATAAAGTTAAAACAAGATAAGAAAATCATATATTGATAAAAGCCTAGCCAAAGGAATCAAGATAGTTTAATTCTAGGAATTGATCATCGATGCAAATATTTTCTATTCTTATTTCTAGATAAACTGGTTATGGTTATTAATAAGCTCTAACAACCTATCCCTCCGTACTTCCTCGATAACCAAGAGAAGCTCTTTGATTATTTCTCTTACCGATTAGACAACCCTAGACAAGCGCTTAGGATTTAATCTACCAATAGCATTAAAAACTAGAGAGATCACCAATTCATGCCAGTAGATTATAAGATAACCTATTTAAACATGATCACACACCTCCATAACATGAATTCGATCATCTATTTTATAACCAAACATGTTATTGTGTCACTGAGACTAGAACAATCAAACAATTATGGATTTGACATGCTAGTTGACAATATATTAACTTGGTAATTGAGTAGAAGAACTCTATTCATATCAATCAACAAAGATAATAATGACAAGACGATCAGAAGATATATGAATATCCGAAAACAACGAATAGATTAAATACAAGTTAATTAGACCTCACAATTCGTGGAGAATTAAACATCTATGACCCTTTGGCTAGAAAAGTAGCTTAGCTACACATGTTCATCAATAAAACGAAAATAAAAAGTAGAAACATAATGAACCCGATTGCCTGCTCTGCCTCCAAAGTTCTTCAAGATCCAAAAATTCAAGATTCAAGATTAAAAGTTGCCCTAACACTCTAGGGTTGGTTCTATTTATATTGTTAAAGGATTGGCAGATGATCTTTTGCTAGCAAGATACGAAAATATCTTTCCTTTTCCAAGTAGATTTCGAGAAGTGAATATTCGTCCGCCTGGCACGCCCTACCACACGGCCGTGGGTCAAGCCGTGCCATCCTCTGTGCATAATTCACGTATCATCTTCCGTGTCCAGTGTGTACCACGGCTCCACCCACGGCTAGATTTCCAACCGTGCCTCCCTCTGTGCATAATCAACAAGTCTTCATCCTTGTCCAGTGTGTATCACGGTCTACACCACGGCTTCCACCATGGCCGTGCCCTAAGCCGTGTCGCTCTCTGTTGAAAGTCCACATTTTCGCCTTCTTATGCAGTGTGTAACACGGTTTGCACCTTAGCCGTGCCTCAAATCGTGCTTCCTCCTAGACAGATACACGGCCGTGTACTTCAACCGTATATCTTCTTGTTGATTCAAAACCAAGTACACAACTGTGTACTTCAATTACATGCCCATGTACTTTCCTCTGGTGGTGTAATTCCTTGTCTTGATCCAAGATGTAGATGACTTCTCTAATTTTCTTAAATTAGCATCCTTAACTCCATTTAACCTGATTTATCACCATAATAGAATTAAGTACCATTTCCTTATGAATTTTATAAAATCAATAGTAAATTAACACCATTTATGCTATAAGGATTGAGTATAAAATGGCTCTATCAAGTTCCAAGTAGGAAACCATGTGTTGCTAAAGGTCTCACCAACAAAGGAAGTGATAAGATTTGGACTGAGAGGGAAACTAAATCTCATATTTGTGAGACCTTGCAAAGTCTTTAAGAGAATTGGACCAGTGGCATACAGACTAACATTGCCACTAAACCTAGCTAAGGTACATAATGTATTCCACATTTCCATACTAAGGAAATATGTACCTAACCTAGACTAGATCACTACACTAGAATCTCTACAAATATAGCTAAGGCTCACTATAATGGAGAAACCTGTTAGGATTGTAGACACTAAGAAGTAAATTCTAAGAAGGCGGGTCATCAAGTATGTTAAGGAATAATTGAGTAACCAAATAGAAAGAAAGGCAACTTAGGAGTTAGAGGAAGAGATGAAAAGGAGATATCCAAAACTCTTTGATGTGCCTAATTCCACTTAGAAGCACAATTAAAAGACTCAAGAAAAGCAATCTCAAGTCAAAGTGAAAACCGGATCCACAAGGGCTATTTCACGTGAACCCTAATGAAGATATGATGAAATCCAAATGTTCAAAGATATAATTGTAATACCACAATGATAATATCTTCTAACAACACTCTAATCTCATATAATCCATGAAGATAATCCAAAAATGACAAAGAAAACCTCAATTACAAGAACTCCTTTCCAATAGTGAAATACACGTTTTCAAGGGAATTCTTCAATGAAGATTCAAATTCATTTGCAAAGTACCTCAAATGAACACAATAATTTGTCAACAATAAGATGTTTTTCTGACCAAGAACTATCTCAATTCAACCCTAGATATGACACACTAGAGACAAAAAGAAATCACAACAAAATGAAATTGATACAACTCACAATTTCAAGATGTTGCACTCGCCACAATTTCAACTCTTGGGATTGAAATTGATAAGATTTTAGATGACAATTAGGAACCCTAATTCTCACGTGAAAAGAAGTGTTTGTTATGCAAAATTAAGCCTCCTCAAACCCTCTCTTAAGCAAGTATTTATACTTGCTACTCCTATGGTTAAAAAATGCTCAAAATTACAAGTTTGCCACTTTTAAGGTGGCTAACCCTAAATGAAAGTTACAAAGAAATAAAAGTGTAACAAAACCAAATACAACCAAAATAGTTCATAAAAGAAGAAATATATAAAAGAAATGGTCTTCAAGATGCCGGTCTTCTATAAGATCCATCGGCCCAACTCATCGCCGGTTCAAGTCGGTCCATAAATAACCCACAAGTTGAGTCTAAGGAAGTTTGTCCATTACCTTATGAAATATGATAAGTGTGCATGTTGGAAAATACAATACAAGAATAATAGAAAAGAGGTTAATATATAAATAATTCCAGGGTCGATCTGCTCAAAATGAGCCTTCATCGCCAAAATTCGAATTCCTTTAGTTCTTACCCTAATGATAGGTCTTATCGGATTTTTATTTCTATCATCTCTTCGGGCCTCAAAAAGATTTGTCCTCAAATCTGGCGGGTCAAATGCAATAGAGACTTTGTTTTCTCCTAGTAATCCATTTGAAGGAGTATCTCTACAAAATCCCAATATCTGAAATACTACAGGTGGTGATTATTTTCTCTCCTCCATTTCTAGGATGTATCTCATCTGCAACACAAATAATGCTCCATTATCCAATAAAGTCGCCCTTGTATCAACCTGTTCCACTGAAACTATTTCCTCTTTTTCTAACTCATTTGTATGTTGCTGATCCTCATGATCTTCTAATGGTTGGCCCAACTGCTCATTACCCTCTGAAACCTGTGAAGGTGAACATAATTGTCTCTGAACGGTCTGGCTCTCTGGTGGTCTACTCATTTAACTATGATCAACAAGATCCTCTGAAGGTTAACACAACTGTCTCTGTACATTTTGGCCCTCTAATGATAGACTCATCTGACTCTGTTCCTCAGGATACTCCAATGGTTTACTCAACTGCTCGTAAACCACTAGTATCTCTGAAGGAGAACATAACTGACCCTGAACAGTTTGGTTCCTTGATAGTCTGCTCCTAGTATCCTGGAATGAATAGGATTGTCTTTGTCTTTCCACTTTCAGGGCTAATTGTATAACCTCATCAAGTGTACTATATCTCTGAAGCTCAACTACACAAGCTATCTCATACCTCAACCCAGATACAAAACATGCTAAGGTTTTTTCAGGAGGTTCAACTGATCCACATCTAACCACTCGTGTCTCAAACTCCTATACATAGCCATCCACTGTTTTACCCCCCCTGTCTCAATGTCTGGAGACGCATAAATAACTCATGTCTGTAGTGTTTCGGTACAAACCTTGATACGAACCACGCCAACCCGTGACGAAACCCAATACCAATACGTTCGAAAATTCGTTACCTACGACGCCCAAACACCTAAAGTGGAAACCGCGACCCGTTGTCTATAAGCGAGACAAGAACCTTGGCATAAAAGTGAAGACGCCACAATCGGGATGGAAGACCGATTGATAAGTCGGGATGAACGCCACGGAAATCAATCCGATAAGTTCGGTTTAGTTCATGAAGAACCAAGAGAGGTGCCTCTCAAAAGTGTTTAATGTTCAAAGATGTCTTATCTCCAATGTTCTAAACCCTAGGAGCTTTTATACTAGGGTTACAATTCGTGTAAAACAAGTCCAAAACGACATAGTTTAAATAAGTGGCGTAAAAAACACAAGACAGAACATTAAAGGCCGGCGGTGTTGGATTTAAGGCCGGCGGCCTTGAGCCGGCCTTGAGGAAATACACGGCCGTGTACTTCTAGACTTGTATCTTTCTGTGGATTTTCTTGACTCCATACACGGTCGTGCCTTTTAGCCGTGTATCTAGTCGTGTATGATTTTGTGCAATCTTGAGAGTCTTACACGGCCGTGCCTTGAAAGTACACGCCCTCTTCATCTCGTGTCCAATATAACTTGTACAAAAGCAAAGGTCTTTCCATGGTTGTTCCAACCCGTTCCAACTTCATGATTGCTCCAATCCTTTCTGGCTTCATGGACAACCTTTATCAACTCGTTAAGTGCTTCCTTGAATCATTTTGCTCGATTTCTTTTTATCGGTCCAGGTGGCACTTTAAGAGGATCCACATTTCTTCTTCCAGCTTGGCTCTCATCATTCCCCTCCTCTTGAAAAGGATTTGTCCTCAAATCATTGCCTGCATCAAATGGACTTAGATCAGTAACATTAAACGTGACACTTACTAGATACATACCTGGTAAATCTTTCTTATATGCATTATCATTGATTCTCTCAAGCATTGGAAATGGACCGTCCCCCCTAGGTTTCAACTTGGATCTCCTCTGCAATGGAAAAATCTCCTTTCGAAAATGCACCCAAACCCAATCTCCAGGCTGAAAATTCATTAGTCTCCTGCCCTTGTTAACCTTTGAAGCGACCCTGGCATTTTGTTTTTCAATCCTACTCTTTACCTGTGCATGTCACTTTCTCACGAAGTCTGCCTTAGAATCAGCATCAAAACTCACAAACTTGTTAAATGGCAATGACAATAAATAATTAGGATTCAGTAGATTAAAACCAAACACAATCTCAAATGGTGAACAATGAATAATGCTATTTAAAGCCCTATTACATGCAAACTCCACAAATGGTAGACAATCCTTCCAAGTCCTAATGTTCTTCTCTATGATTGCCCCTAACAATTGAATTAAAGTCCTGTTAGCCACATCAATTTTCCCATCAGTTTGTGGGTGACAGATGATCGAAAACATTAGTTTAGTTCCCCACTTTTCCCATAATACTCTCCAACAATGACTCGAAATCTTTACATCCCGATCACAAACAATGCTACTAGGTATACCATGCGGACGCACTACCTTTCTAAAGAACAAATCAACAATGTGTATAGCATCATCAGTTTTATGACAAGGAATGAAATGAACCGTTTTAAAAATCCTATCCATAACCACAAAATTAGAATCTCGATCATGTCTAGATCTAGATAATCCTAACACAAAATCTATGGACATGTCTATCCAAAGCTCATGAGGAATGACACTATACTCATATAACCAATCTAAGAAGTCATGTAAACAAGGAATGGGATGACAGTACTTTACCGTAATGTTGTTGATGGCGCGACAGTCAACACACATTCTCCATGACTCATCCTTCTTAAGCACCAACATCACAGGCACTACACATGGTCTCATGCCTTCTCCCACGTATCCCTTCTCCATTAATTCATCAAACTGCCTTTGGAGTTCCTTCGGAAAGACATTTTCAAAGTCCTGCACAAGAGACACAACCACACTAGGCAAAGAGTTAGATAATTTGTTAGTACTCAAACATGTTTCCCTAAAGACCAGAAACAACATAGGTTGCTTCATTACTAACACTCTCCTCACTACACTCGCTCGTGCCACACAACTCTCCTTTTGCAAGGCTGCCCTCTCCTTTTCACTCACCACCAAAGTTGATCCCCCTTCAACTTGGCCTCTCACACTCTTTCCAGCCTTCCTCTCCTTTTCCTTTTGATCTTGACTTTTATATTCCTTTTTCTTCTCATTGTCTTTTGCTCTCTCCCTCTCACTCTGCTTTTCACTCACCTTGTGTTTTGCAAACGAGTGTTGTAGCTGCAACTGATCCTCATACACTTGTTTAGGTGTTAAAGGTTTAAGGTTAAAACTTTTCCCTTGGTGAACAAGCGTATACTTGTTAGAAAAGCCATCATGAACAACCTTCCTATCAAATTGCCATAGCCTCCCCAACAACACATGACATGCTTGCATTGGCACTACATCACATAACACCTCATCCTCATACCTACCAATGCGAAACTCAATCAAGGCTTGCTTACTCACCTTAGTCTCACCACTATCATTCAACCACTGCAATTTATATGGACTAGGGTGTCTAACAGTTTTGAGCCCCAGCCTCTCAACAATAAAATTGCTCACTACATTGGTGCAACTTCCCCCATCAATAATCAAACTACAAATGTGATCTCCTAGATAACATCTAGTATGAAATATATTCTCCCTTTGCACCTCCTCTTCTTCCTTCACCTGCACATTCAAAGCTCTCTTCACTACTGCCACTAGCCTTCCCATTACAGGCTCCCCATCATCACTAGCATCCTCTAATGGTGGCATATCATCTTCTTCACTATCCCCCTCAGTCTCATACTCTCCATCATCACGCAAAATCATCACACGCCTATTTGGACATTGACTAGCAATATGGCCTCTACCTTGACATTTAAAACATCTAATGTCACAATTTCTAGAAGTAGAAGATTTAGGGTTACCTTGATTACCAGGAGTAGAACCCGCTTGCCTCAGCTCCCCTTTTGGTTTGGTGGGTAAAGGTTTTTCTTCCTTCTTCCATTGATTAGTCTTCCAAGTGGATGAACCATTACCCTGTTGAAACCGTGCAATACTACTACCCTTCCGCTTGTGTTGGTTCTCAACCTTTATAGCCATATGGACCATATCCTCCAATTCTACATAATGCTGCAATTCAACCACATTTTGGATTTCTCTATTCAACCCAGCAAGAAATCTAGCCATTGTAGCCTCTCTATCCTCTTCTACATTCGCCCTAATCATAGTGACTTCCATCTCCTTGAAATACTCATCTACACTTCGGCTTCCCTGCCTCAGAGTTTGCAACTTGTTGTGCAATTCACGATAGTAATACGCAGGTACAAACCGCTTCTTCATCACTCTCTTCATCTCTTCCTAAGACTCAATAGGTGGCTCACCACTCCTTCTCCTATTCAACATTAATTGATCCCACCACACTATAGCATAATCTGAAAATTCAATGGCAGCAAGTTTTACCTTCTTTCTCCCACTATAGTTGTGACAATCAAACACCATCTCTACCTTCTTCTCCCACTCTAAATACGCCTCGGGATCATTCTTCCCTTGGAAAGGAGGAATCTTCATCTTTATGCTACTCAATTGATCATCCTCTCTATTCCTATCTCCTCTATCTTCCCAATCTCTAGTTCCTCTATTCCGACCACTATATCCTCTATAACTCCCGACAGAAGGCTCATCAAAGTCATCCTTCGAAATCTCATCTCCACCCCTCGGTACTCTCCTAGAACGACTCTCCCTCTTACGCCCTTGGAATACGTTTGTGGATTGCTCTAGTCTTTGCTCTACCGTCTCATGAATTTGTTCCATTCCCTCTTGGAACATCCTCTTCATTTCTCCCCTCAACGCCTCAATTACTAGCCTAGCATCAAACCTTCCCCTCTCACCTTCAGGAGAATGTTGTCTTGACATAGTTCCTGCAGAAAAGATTAGTACAACACAAATATATATATATGATCAAACCTCACGATACACTCCCTTATGTGTTTCACTCAAATGATGATATCACACAGTCACTCGTGTATTCTCACAAATAACGATGATATCAACTCGCCAATTTCCTCTTCTCACTTCTCTTGGAACTAACCCGAACTATACCCATTTCCTTCCGTAGAATTCAAAACAACTCTAGGGTGCGTAAATTTTTTTCCTCTATTTTTCTATCCGAATTTTTTTTTTTGTTTTTTTTTTTTTTTGTTTGTCTCGGTTGTTGCTCTTGATCACGTTTTTCTTTGCTTTTCTTTTCCCTTCTTTTTTTTTGTCGTGACTTTTTACTTTTTTTTTTTTTTTTTGGAATCAACTAGTAAACACTACACTATCAAAAGACAATTAATATTGCAGAATTGAACACGATAATTTGATATAAACGATTGGAGTTAGGGTTTTTGATATTACCTTCCTCAACCGAACTTGATGTTGTGACAAACCTAAGCTCTGATACCAAACTGATACGAACCACGCCAACCCGTGACGAAACCCAATACCAATACGTTCGGAAATTCGTTGCCTACGACGCCCAAACACCTAAAGTGGAAACCGCGACCCATTGTCTATAAGCAAGACAAGAACCTTGGTATAAAAGTGAAGACGCCACAATCAGGATGGAAGACCGATTGATAAGTCGGGATGAATTCCACGGAAATCAATCCGATAAGTTCGATTTAGTTCATGAAGAACCAAGAGAGGTGCTTCTCAAAAGTGTTTAATGTTCAAAGATGTCTTATCTCCAATGTTCTAAACCCTAGGAGCTTTTATACTAGGGTTACAATTCGTGTAAAACAAGTCCAAAATGACGTAGTTTAGATAAGTGGCGTAAAAAACACAAGACAGAACATTAAAGGCCGGCGGCGTAACCATGAAGGCCGACGGTGTTGGATTTAAGGCCGGCGGCCTTGAGCCGACCTTGAGGAAATACACGGCCGTGTACTTCTAGACGTGTATCTTTCTGTGGATTTTCTTGACTCCATACACGGTCGTGCCTTTTAGCCGTGTATGATTTTGTGCAATCTTGAGAGTCCTACACGGTCGTGCCTTGAAAGTACACGCCCTCTTCATCCCGTGTCCAGTATAACTTGTACAAAAGCAAAGGTCTTTCCATGGTTGTTCCAATCCGTTCCAACTTCATGATTGCTCCAATCCTTTCCGGCTTCATGGACAACCTTTATCAACCCGTTAAGTACTTCCTTGAATCATTTTGCTCGATTTCTTTTGATCGGTCCAGGTGGCACTTCAAGAGGATCCACATTTCTTCTTTCGGCTTGGCTCTCATCATGGATCTCATCAAACCTATTCCTTAAAACTCGTTTCATGTCTCTCCAAGTGTGTATTTCGGTCTCTCCATCCAGTCGCCTACTGATCACCATATTTTCCCACCACAAAGCAGCATGCCCTGTGAATTCTATAGCTACAAGACGTACCCTGGAGTCATCATCAATCTCATAACACTCAAAAGGCATCTGTAGCTTCGTACACTCTGGTCCTCGAGGTGGTCTAAATCCCCTATCCAGGTATGGATTAAGCCCAAAATTATCATCTCTATCTTCCCTAAGAGCATGATAATCTCCCTCTACTCTAGGTGGTGCATGTAGAAACAATTGTGGTAAGGTCCCGAAGTTGTTCATCTAAAGTTCTTCCATTTGTATTTCGACGACTTGGTCTGCTACCCACTTGGCTATTAGCCTCATTGCCAATGTACCTATTCACACTATCATATGACATGTTTGTAGATGCGATTTATCTGAAGTACAAATGTAATCTCAAATAATTTGTAGCACACTCCCTTCACTTCACCACGTCACAATAACAAGTTTGGATAACAACACACACACTTGTACACCCACGGTGCAACAAGTCACCAATGCAATAAATACTTCTTATCACTTCAAGTATATTAGAATAAGTGAAGCTCAAATAAATACTTCTAAGTAGTTAAGATATTGAATTCAACTAAGCAATTGTTTAAGTAACAATACTCAATAAATTTCACACTTAAATGCTTATATTTGACTTTCAAACTTCACTACTTAACTTCCTTAATTAGCCACGGTTCACACTCACACTTTATCTTAATGTGCAGCACCTTACTCCACACAACTCCACAAATTAACTCCACCACACACACCTCAATCACGGTGCACTCACTTCACCAATAACTCCCACAGCAACACACAAGTAACAATAACAATGATGATGAGTTACTTCCACGGCAACAACAAAATGGATAATAATAACAAGTAGGCTTCCACTTCCACAGCAAATAATGATAACAAAGACTAATATGTGACTTTCCACAAATGAATTCCGAATTCCACAATAGGCAGCAACTTTCAATTTGAAATTTAAACAACTTCACTTATTGCAAGTCTTCCTCAATTGGTAACAATGAATTCAAATTCAAATAGCATTCATTAACTCCCACAACTTAATTGCATATGTTTGAATTCAAATAATTCCTTACTAATCAAAAACTCATTGCAATCTGCAAATTGTACTCCACCAATTCAAAATTACACAATGGAAATCAAAACAACAAACTACACTTCCTCCTCCACGCCACAACAAGCCACGGCAAGGATTTTGGTAAGTTTTACAAGTTCCAAAAATTGTTGAATTAAACAACACTTTGTACTTCTGCTCTTCCACGTAAATTAGTGACCACAAAATGATGCAACAACCTTCCCAAACCAATTCCAACAAACAGCAAAATAAACTCCAAGACAAGGTAATTTCACAAACTCAAAACCACAACAATCAATACATTTACAGTTTCCACTAAATCAATCCTAATGGATGATTGACTCCACAAAATTAAATGAAACCAATTCCCTTCTCTCAACAAGAGCTCTGATACCAAAAAGATGATGTGCCTAAATCCATTATTAAGCACATACAAAAACCAATTTGAAAGACAAACAAACAATGCCAATCAAACTAGTCTCAATCTTACGAACAAAGGTGCCAATTTCCAATGAATGTAACCAATTCTTCAATTAGGATGTAATCAATCTTAGATCCAAATATAATATAGCTCTGATACCAAAAAGATGATGTGCCTAATTCCACTTAGAAGCACAATTAAAAGACTCAAGAAAAGCAATCTCAAGTCAAAGTGAAAACCGGATCCACAAGGGCTATTTCACGTGAACCCTAATGAAGATATGATGAAATCCAAATGTTCAAAGATATAATTGTAATACCACAATGATAATATCTTCTAAAAACACTCTAATCTCATATAATCCACGAAGATAATCCAAAAATGACAAAGAAAACCTCAATTACAAGAACTCCTTTCCAATAGTGAAATACACGTTTTCAAGGGAATTCTTCAATGAAGATTCAAATTCATTTGCAAAGTACCTCAAATGAACACAATAATTCATCAACAATAAGATGTATTTCTGACCAAGAACTATCTCAATTCAACCCTAGATATGACACACTAGAGAAGAAAAGAAATCACAACAAAATGAAATTGATACAACTCACAATTTCAAGATGTTGCACTCGCTACAATTTTAACTCTTGAGATTGAAATTGATAAGAGTTTAGATGAAAATTAGGAACCCTAATTCTCACGTGAAAAGAAGTGTTTTTTCTGCAAAATTAAGCCTCCTCAAACCCTCTCTTAAGCAAGTATTTATACTTGCTATTCCTAGGGTTAAAAAGTGCTCAAAATTACAAGTTTGCTACTTTTAAGGTGGCTAACCCTAAATGAAAGTTACAAAGAAATAAAAGTGTAACAAAACCAAATACAACCAAAATAGTTCATAAAAGAAGAAATATATAAAAGAAATGGTTTTCAAGATACCGGTCTTCTATAAGATCCATCGACCCAACTCATCGCCGGTTCAGGTCGGTCCATAGATAACCTACAAGCTGAGTCTAAGGGAGTTTGTCCATTGCCTTATGAAATATGACAAGTGTGCCTGTTGGAAAATACAATACAAGAATAATAGAAAAGAGGTTAATATATAAATAATTCCGGGATCGATCTACTCAAAATGGGCCCTCATCACCAAAATTCGAATTCCTTTATTTCTTGCCCTAATGATAGGTCTTATCGGATTTTTATTCCTATCACTCTTCCAAGATCTAAGTAATTTTTTAGGACAAAAATTCTTATAATGGAGAGAGAATGTAAATACTTGGTCAAGTATATATATATATTTACCTTTTTATTTAAAATCCAAGCTAAGGTTAAAGAGGTAATTAATCTGAAAAAGTTAGGGGCAAAGTGGTCAATTCACGTCCTAAGTGTATAAACCCTCTTTTAACCTAGGTTAACACTTTTCCCCCATTTACTACAGAACCCTAATGAAATTCTAGAGAAAAAAACTCTTAAGGACCCCAAAGCAATCTAAAAGGAAAATTAGTAGGGAACGGATCCATTCAACCATGTAAAGATTTCTATCACTAAATACATATATATGATTGTGATTTCATAGCACTAAGATAAATTGGCAATATGTGAATAGGATTCGAACAAAGAACAAGGTGAAACAGGTATAAGAAAGAACAATCTAAGGATTTAAGTCGCAATCCGATCAAGTAAGTACAAAATCCTTTGTAATATGATAAGGATAGCATAAATTGGAGTCAATTCGACATATTTATTTAGGAAATTAGGTTAGGGCTAGAATAAATTGAGAAATTCGAATTGGAAAAAGAGAGTTTACAAGGAACAGAAAGATACATGCCTCCCAACACGGCATTGTCTAGTCCTGTGTTAAACCTAGATTTTACAGAAAGGTACACAGCCTCCCAACACATCGTGTCTTGCCCTATGTTGGAACCTAAACCATACAAAAAGATACACAGCCTCCCAATACAGTCTTGTCTTGCCCCATGCCAAACTATGAAAGAAACAGAAAGGTACATGGCCTCTGACATGGTTGTGTATTGTCCTGTGTTGAGTTACACAACTTCAATATGGTCGTGTTGAGTTGGAACACATCCATGTTGTTTTAATGCATTGAGATACAATTCTAAGATCATATAATTAGGATTATGTATAGGTTTGGAAAATTTATGAGACTGTAGTAGTGGGAAGAAATCAAATTTTGCAATCTAGGAACATATATATCATGTGTGTTGTTTTATGCTTGTCAATTTAGAAATGCATGTGGACTAATAATGTTGAATGATGAATATGATTTATTGCGCTTGTGATTATAAATTGGTGAGTCCGAGAAACCAAGTGTAGGTTGGTGTTCACGTGGTGACACCGCGATGATCGATATGTGACGTTATCCTTAATAAAGTTATGTATTGAGATGATTTGAGTAGTATGTGAAGGACTCATGTTTTTGGAAGGATGTATGTAGAAAAATGTTGTGAAATGACTCACAGATTCATAGATAGTGAGGAGTATTCACTATCATATATATATATATATGAAATAAACTTATGGACAAAGGAGTGTACCCTTTATCTTATATATATGTACATATATTGTTTGTGGAAGAATTGTGTGGTTAAGTGTAAAGATGTATGATGATTCTGATAATGAGATTGTGTATTGGCTAAATGATGTGAAAGATAAAGAACTTATGTATGAATGTTGTGTTGCATCATGTATGTGTTATTGTTTCTATCATGGCATGTGTAACTGTGTGTAGGTATACATAGTGCTGGGCATTAGTTCACCTTGAGTTCCAGGCATTACGTATTTGGTCTTTAGACAACATGCCAAAATATAAGCACTTACTTTGGAGAAACAGTAACAGCTCTTTAGCAGTAATCCTTTCAAGAGAAGAATTAGAGTAAATCCACCTTGTAATTTCTGTCAAAAAGAAAAAACAGTAGAGCATATTGTCCTACTGTGCGATTGGACTAAACCCGTTTGGTTTGAGATTCTGGGTAGTAGAGTGGGAGGTGGGAAGATAGTTTGGTCCAGAATGGAGACTCAAACCAAGTTTTGTCAAAGGTCTCTTTCTGTGCTTGGTTCATATGGAAATCAAGATATTCCTGCATTTCTTAATGAACAAAGTCAAAGTCCATGTTCAACTACCATATTGATTATGGCCCATCTTGTTGAGTTATTGGAAGCCGCGGTAGTAATTGCGCCGATGGCACTTAAGCAGTAGCAGTGTCCTTCTATCAATATGTGGACCGTTTTAGAAGAGAATTTACTGAAAACCAATACTGATGAAGCATGGAATGCGGCTAATGACAAAGTAAGCATTAGAGTGGTAGTGCATGATTTGATTATCAAGGACAGCTTATGGCGAGTCTGTGCATAGAAGTTGAGTCAATGGGGTAGAAGCAGCAAAAGCAATAGCGACTTTGGAGGGTTTGAAGCCTACCTAGCATCAAAGGATGTAGGAACGTTGTTCTAGAAATGGATTGCCCCAGTGGTGTTTATAACAGCTTATGTTTATTGGTGTGCGTTTCAAGATCGAAAGGGGATGTGTGCGAGCGTTTTTTGGGTCACAACCCCCACTTCCCTTATTATGTCTTTTATGTACTGACCATTTTATGAGGTTCTCTGAGGCTTGTTTAGGGGTAGCTTCCATTGAGTGACAATCAAACTCTGTTTGTCAAAAAATTAATAATAATAATGATAGTAAAATAAAAAGGGTGCAGGAGTTACATGGAAACGACAAAAAAAGGTGGGAGGAGGACGGAGATGCTATCTCCAAGAAGCTCATAAGCAAGTCAAGCACAGGCCGAGAGAATTGTCAGATCCAAATATTGGTCAACTGGCCATGCTCATCGCGTTCCAGCCAAAGCAATTTAATATATTGAACAAGTTCAGGCCCAGGTTGAAAGCCACGTGCATCGGCCATGGAATTTGCGGCCCACGGTCCACTTAGAGATAGAGGATTCCTTTTTCATTCTACCTTTTTGTTTTTATTTTTCCATCGTTTGAGTTATAAGACCACAAAAGGATAAGAACTCGGTAAGAATTGCTTGGAGAAAATCGGATTAAGAGACAAACTCCTCAATAATATAACTGAGTTTTTCTTTTCCCCTTGCTTTGAGTTTATGATCATGTTTCTTGAATCTTGTGTTATTTTTATATTTCTATGAACTAAATTAAATATTATGGATTTTACCGCATGCTTGATGATGTAAATGATGTGTGATTTTATTATATATTATTATCTAATTAGTTGTGATTTTTAATTATCTTGATTTCATAATTCATAAATTATTGCAAGATCCACAACATTTTTATATATAGAACTTAAAAAACCCGAATGGGAATAGATAATTTACATGAAATTAGATTGAGATTAATTTAATTGTTGATAGGGACACATGTCCTTTAAAATTAATTTTAAAAATCATGCTCTTAATACAATTAATATTAACTTTTGTGATAGAGACATGCATGGAATTTAATATAATTAGGACAATAAACTTTATGAGAGAAATTTACTACATAACCAATAATTATATATTAACCACTCAAAAGAGATGCTTCTATTATGAATTACAACTCAAAAGAAAAGTGAATCCTTGTGAATTTGATTAAAAGCTAATTGATTAGTTTTTACATATCTTAGAAGTATGCATTAATTTATTATATAATGACTACTCGGAATCCATCACTTTTGAATTAGTGAATTTTTTCCTTGTCAACATTTGTATTTTTCTTAGTTTGTCTTTTTTATAATAATTTGTTGGATATTTGTCCAATTATTGATATTAATAATTCAATTATTGATATAAATATAATTTGTCTGAATAAACATATAATTATATATATGTGTGTACGTGTGTGTGGAAAAATGTAGAGGAAAGGCCTGCATTTGTATAGTTTTTGCAAAAAAACAAAAAAAACAAAACAAAAACAAAAAAAAAAGAGGCCTAAATTTTTTGACCATGTGTTTAAGGACCTACATTTATAAAATAGCCTCATTTTAGAGTCTCTATCCATTTGTCATTAATAGAATCTAACGTGGCATAGGCCAAGGCCTTAAAATGTGCATAACTTATAAATACAAACCCCTAAACACATTGTTTAAAAATCTAGGCCCTTTTCTACAAAAACTGCACAAATATGGATTATTCCTCTGCATTTTCTCTCATCTAGTTATATACTATCGAGTATAAAAAATTATTATTATTTATTCATTTTTTATATATATAGCATTATATAATTAGTGTGCACATAGATGAGAATGTTGTCTTAATTAAGTTTTATTCCACATGATTTTAGTTTTTAACCTCTTCAAAACATACATCAAAGACAAACCAAATCTCATATTTCAATAGCATCTTATGTATATGGGAAATAATATTTTATCATCCACTTTTCACAATAATGTTTATGCTTTATTTGTTTCCATTTTATTATGAACATCACCTCAAAATCAAATCCCAAATAATGCCTATTATTAAATCTAATATTTAATTATCTCATCGAAACATACAACTTTTGCAAATGGTAACCACAATATCCATTTATTATAAGATTGGTTAGATATGTTTTTTAAATTATTACTACCTAAAAAAATGATTATCAAAACCTAGAAATAAAGTTTTCAGTTATAAATATAAATTGATATACATTCATCATTTATCTTACATTATGTGTGAATTGTGTTTTGAAGTATATATAATACTATGAAAATAATATTTTCATTTTAAAAATATCACAATTAACATTTTAATAATGGATATTTACCGGTTGTAATAAATATAGTGTTGGTATTATTATTCAATTATAATTTATCTGAAAAAGTGTGAAGAATGGCCTATATTTGTGCAATTTTGAAAAAAAAGGATTGAATTTTTTATTATGCATTTAAGGACTTGTATATATAATTTATGCTTATTTTAGGTCCTCCATCTATACTACATGAAATTCTAATTAAAGGCCATAAAATAAAGATATCTTATAAACATAAACCCATAAGCGTATGGTCAAAAAATCTAAGCCTTAAAACCTATTATAAGATGGGGGTAGACTCTTAGCCCATCAAAAAGTCTCTAAATAAGAATTTTAAGTTCTTTCTCACAATTTACTCCAACAAAAGATAGCTTGCTTCAAAAAGAAAGAGGGCACCTTGAGTTCATGTAGAATTTTAAGTTTATAAGCTAAAATTCTTTCCAATTTCAATTTCCATTTTTGTGAACAACAAAATCCAAAGCATCTACACCAATTCTACCTAGGGTAAAGCCTAAAGTAAGGATATCAATTTCATAAATTCAATTGCTAGAAAAATGTGATAAACTTTTAGGGAAAGCCCATAATCTGAACATGATTTACAGAATTTTGATAAAGGAAAAAAAGAATTATTAAATTAAGGAACCTAACAAGATGAGAAAACTTTGAATACAACCTACCAAATCTAAAGTCTATAAACTTTAAGGTGACTAAACCATTTAGAATGTGTTCCATCAAACAAAAATCAAGAAATATACAATTAGAAGTCCTCGAAACCTAATATTTGAAAACTGACATAGAAAAAGATTTAATAAGTTTTAGAGCCTTAAAATTTGTGAATAAAAATATCTTATAAGATCACAAATCAAGACCTTAAACCTTAATATAGGTGGCAATATGTAGTAAAAGATGAAATTTTGGACAAAGCCAAGCTATATAGACTTAGTGGTAAACCATTTTATCCCTACCATCAAACTATTAAATAGGTTATCAATCACCTTAGCCTCGTGTTTGACCAATTTTCCAAATTATCAACAACATTAAGCTTTGGTCAACCTACATCTCTTCCAAGTTAGTTGATACATGCATGGATGTGCTTATAAAATAATCAATTTATATTTTTGTACTTTTGAGGTTTACAAATAAAAAGGTGATTTTTTTGTGACTTTAAGGTTTCTGTGTTTTTGGAATAATGGAAACCAACAAATATGAATGAACAACAAAATCAAATTGGTTTAATATTACATATGAATAATGAAAACAAACTAGATTGTGATTAGATCACAAATAGATATTACTTACGATTTGTGAAATGCTTACAAGTGTCAAAAGAATCAAATGATATACAATGGCTATTCAATGTGTTCTCCACAATCTAGTTTAGACTGATAAAAGTACAAATATGAATAAAGAGCAATCAATTTTTTAATACTCCAATAGTCCAAGGACATAACAATAGAACTTCTCATGATCTAAGTAACCTATTTATAGTTCACAAGAAAACCTAAGAACCCTTAAAAATAAATAAATAAGGGAACTAATTAAAATAAAATAACAATAACAATAAACTAGGAGGACTTATAATAACTAAAGTAACCTAAATAACCAATTAAAAATAGAACCAATTGTTATTAAATAAAACAACAAATGAACTAAATTTAGATGAGCTCATAAAACTAACCTAGGCTAGTCGTCCTAAGCCTAATTGATCACTTGGTACTCCATCTTCATATTGGCCTCTTTGTTGGCCCCACTATGCTTCCCACCCTAAATATTCTCCAAACCCTTCACTAGTTCGATTATACTTCTAAACTCCTCATGCATTAACTGTCTTATCCTTTGAGTTCCATAAATTTTATCATCAACCTTAGCCCTATTTTTTTTGCCTAGACTCCATTTTAAATCCTTTCCTAACATATCGCTCAATCCTAAACCACATTAAACACACTCTCAATTTTAGACCTACCTTAAAAAATTAAAAATAATTCACATATAGGTTTTCCAAAAATTAATTGAATGCTTTTGAAATTATGAACTTGTGGAGTTAGAAAAAAAAAATGAAAGAGTCAATTATGGGCAAAATTAAGTGCATATATATGATTTTTCAATCTTATTTTGTTGCTCATCTTTGTTAGGCATACCAACTTAAAATTGATTAATGTGCTAATTATATGTCCATCAAGTTCAGTAACTATTATGGATAGGTTTTTCAATAACCATTCTCCTCCTACTTGATAGGGACATTTAATCAAGATAAAGTGGCTTGTTGTTAGGTATTGAGACTAGTAATCACTTTAGATGGGTGGGTCATCTAGATAGTGGAGCTATAAGTAATACAAGTTGGGAAATATGAAATAAACCTTGTTATGGGTCACATTAATGGTATGGTACATTTACTATATAAGGAAGTAATGGACCGGTTTACCAATAACTAATATAAGTGGTGATTCTAATATGAGACAATTCTATTTTTGGTATTTAGATTCTCATGATCTTGGAATCAATAACTCATGTTGTTTTAAGATGCTAGGTTTGTTTGTGTTTGTTACCCCTACCTTAGTAGCTAATAACCAAATATGTATTCCACAATTGTTGGATGTGTTGTAATACATAATATTAATGCATGCATACATTGTATCATTGAGTGTGTGTGTGTATGTTGGTAAGGAAGCTACTTGCTAGGATAGTTCACCCATTTTCTAGATTTCTTTAGGATACCCTAAAGAAGATTTGCTAAGCATAGGATTTTTTTTAACTTGCATATACTTATTAGGAAGAGAACGACTCATGGCAAACTATCATGCCCTTTAGGTTTTGAGCATAATATCATATGTACATGTTCACAAACCACATATACACTCTCTTGTACAATTTTACCTCTAAAATTCTAGTAGTCATTACTTCTTTAATTCATATTCAAATTTTACAATTTAATAGCCAAACAACCATATAAAACATACTATCTAAATACCACCATAAAAAAACTTTATATTTCACTAAATTTATAGAAATGCCACTATAACATTTACTCTCTTATGTTATCAATTCTCAAGCACTCCAATTTCACTACTTATGTTAACTTGACCTTAGATTACTATAGGAATAAATGCAACACTAGAAACACATCTTTTCATCAAATATCCACAAGATGATGTCAAAATAAAGCATATCCATACTTGTTCTCATCATCCATAAATTCATTTTTCTCTAATTCTCTCATGATTTCACTAATAACTATACTAATTCAATCTAAATTTTACCCCTAGTCCAAAAAAAAAATTATTTTGCTATTCTTGCTTCAAGATAAGTAACATGTATGCAATATCATATCTATATCAATTTGGAATTCCTAGTCATGCACACTTATGAGACAGAGTGGTGGTCTTGGTCATTCCTTTCATTGATGTTGTTAGGCTCTCTATAAGCTTCCATGGGCATGTACATCTAGGTTAAGTGAGGATATAAAGGCACTATCAAGAGCTACAATTAGAGGTTTGTTTGTTGTTTCAAATGAATAAAGGGAGGGAAGGCATGATTTTTAGCTAGCATCAATAAGCATAATTGGTTATAGATGGTTCATATAAGTTAGGCTTTTCTTCTTCATTGACCAAGTTCTTGATTCCTTAATTGCTAAGTTATGGCTCATTGATTCCTTAATTGTTAAGTTATGAAGATTTATAGGTAGCTTAGGAATTAAGATTTTAGGTATACATGGGGTTAAATCAAGTTTTGTGGTGTATTTCCAACCTTTTGATATTATTTTTATCCCAATACCTCCAAGCATATATTTTAATTTGCAAAGCTTAACTAAAACATTTTTCAAACTTTGACTTCTTATTGTCAAGTCCTTGAAAATTTCTTTAAGTTACTCATACTTTAAGGTCTCCTTCCATTTCTTACTTAAATTTTGATTTTGAACTTGTTTCAACCCCTACAAACTAGTCTCTCGTGACTTTACTTCGAACATCATGTTGTTGATTTAATTCCTAACTATTTGAATATTATTAACTTAAAGATTAGGGAAAATATACCACCCACAACTCTAGAAGGAAAACCCAAAGCATTTTTTTTTCTATGGGTTGTCAATCCTATTTTGATCCATTTTTGCAAAGTTTGCTTTAAAAAAAATAAAAATAAAAAAGTCAATAATATATTGCAAAAGATCTTTTGCAATTAACATAAAATTTTCTAACTTAATATCATTGCCAATTTTTATTGAACTCATGTGATTTTTTCTCTCATAATATGAGCAATCTCATATTTTTTAAAAAACAAAAGGTAATCTCATGTATATTTAATCCCAAAACTATTTTGTATTTTTTGGCACCCCTATAGCAGATGTGTCATTATAAGTTGAACAAAAAGATTATTTTACCTTTTGTCTAATTAGGCAACATAATCATTGAATTTAATTGAAAATAATTATTCGATTGACACAAAATTCCAAAACGAATGTGCCACTTTTCAAACAGCTATTGTAGTATAATTGTGAATAGAGGCTAAGAATAATCAAATAAATAATATGACTCATGATTGTTGGTTTATGTGGTGTAGGCATTGGCTATGTAATTTCATTGATTTGATGCGTACAAGTTGCAACTATTATCGCGTGATGCTTAGGGGTTGACATACAAGTTCAATTTTGTCTTATATTGAACCTTTCTTTTCCAGATGAACCATTTCAACATATCACTTTCTGGGATAGTGTGATATTTGCCATTAAATTCATAAACCACGGTTAGAATACACACGCAATTACATATTTAGTTTATCCTCAAATGGATTATATGCAAGCAACACATAGTAATGGCAACCTGTTTGACTTGAAGGCACGTTAAGCTGACCATGCGACATGGCAAGGATGATGTGCCATCCTTAAATAGAGTGTGGTTAAGCAACGAGACGTTTTTTAGTATAATGGCTTGAAGTTTAGAATTCCATAACGAAGTATGTTTAACGAGAAATATTGTGAGTTATAATACTAAAATAAACAATATATGTGTTGAGTTTCGAATATTACAAATAATATCAAATTTATTCGCTAAAGGGGTTGTTAAGTGTCATGAAAAAAAAAAAAAAGTTATCATAATATGAGCACTTGAGCATATAAAGAAACACCTCTATAATTTTTCTCACCTAGTGTGGTCTTTGACATATATAACAAAATCAATGAGAGTATCAATTATGTAAGTGAGGAAGATTGTGATATTCTTTAAATAGGTAATTATAAAACTCTGATTATCAAAACACTTTTTAATGTAATAATCTAAAATTCGATGGAACTCCAAGGTCTCAATACAGAACACTCCTAAAATAAATGACCTCCTAGAAAATAGATACACTAATAATAAAGCCATGAGATGTATATAAGGCCAAAGCGGATGATATTTTAGTAGGCGGAGTTCGATCATTACAAATGATCTCAACTATGAAGGAAAATTATTTTATAGTGGATGAGTTAACTGGGAAGAATGAAAGCTGATTTAACTCAATGGAGGATAGATGATCCAATTATACAAATCTTAAGGTTTAGAAAAATGTTAATAGATATTTTGAGAAAGCTCATTAAGAAGTTGAATAAAATAAATCCTCGTCTTTCAATACATTTTTTAAGTATATAATAGATAATATTTCGAAAAACATAAATAGGTTGAATTTTAAGTATGTTGGATGTACTTATTAACAGATCCTATGCAAAGAGTCCACCTGAGTACCTCTAGGGCCTAATCATCAGACAATTTTTGGGACCATTTTCATGGACGATACCGACAACGAACCAGGTAAGTCCATTCTCCGAGTCGTAGGCTAGATCTTGGTTACATGTATTGCTATAACGACAAACATATAGTAGTTGGTTGACAGATAAAAAATTCTCTGCTGAAACACGACTTCCATATATATATATATATATATATATATATATATATATATCGGTCAAATATTCGTACAATAATGTTTCTTTTATACAAAAGTAGGACACGATGATGGGTTTATATGAATGATCTTGTTCATTAGATAAGATAATGATGATGAAGCTAGATTTATCACATGCTGGAGCCCGAGAATATATGCAATAATTGTTAGGAATGAATGATAAAAGCACATTTAGATCTTCTAAAGTTACTATTTTTAATTTTTTTTTTTAAGTTATTCTTTTAAAATATTGTCACATATAATTAATAATAAAAATTATGAAAAAAAAATTAACATCACAATTATGTCATAAGTTAATTCAAAAATTTAAATAATCATTATCATTGATCTATAATTTAAAAAAAAATAAAAATAAAAATAACTTTAGGAGATCTATTTTCCCAAAGAACACAAAAGAAAGTCGGAAAAAAGATTTAGAGTTATGAGTTATTCTTAGAGAATATTAAACCATCCATACTTAAATTGTGAAGGGATTATGGTTTTGTAGTGGTCTCCTCAAGATACAATTTAGTTGAGAAACTTGGAAAGCAATTTTTCAAGCTTTTAGACCAAATTAAGATGTGAAAGTGAATGGTATTTGTTTCAAGTGCTTGGGCAGTTCTGAGAGGAAGAAAGAATGGTTATTTTCTAAAAATTTCATGAGATTTAGACATGCACTCAAAACAAACTATGAGCTCATTTTGATGCAACACCCTAAGAAATATGACTATTCTAATTGACATAGTTATTAAAACTTCTCCCCATTAGATTGAATCAAAGACAATTAAAAACTAATCTAAAGATTTTTATTAGGAAGAAACTCGCCTTGAATGCTTGAAGTAATATATTATTTTAAGTAAAAGTTGTAAGTTTTAAGTAAATATGAAGATCCACTAAAAGAAGTTTTGTTCAAATGACTATCACTTTATTCAGATGATGTGTCTATTTATTTTTATTTTTTTTATAGCTTTTAATGAGATCTCACTTAAATTTCATTGGATGACTTTATTCAGATTTCATCTAGCAAGATTCGAATGAAGTCCTTAATTCCTCAAGACAATTGAAATGAATTTCAAACGTTGACGGGTTTTGGGATAGGAATCTCATTTCACTCAAATCACACTTAGACCGCCTTTTATCAAATCGATTGCCAGCTCAAAGTCTAGTTACATGTACTACTACAAATAAATGATGTACGATATAGTAGAGGATTTGGCATTACAAAAGAAATTAAGAAGGATAAAACTATAAAGATGGCATATCAATGCATATTTAAAAAAAAATTAAATTAAAGGAAAGCCTTTGAAATAATCCCAAACTTAAGGACCGTTGCCTAATCTTAGAAAAAAAATTATAGACACAAATATGTTATATTTATGGATAAATAGTAGATAAATATCAATAATATTTAAATATGTAATAATGATAGTAGATATTTAAAAAAAAAAAAACTATTATTCATGTATTCACGTATTAAAATTTTATTAGTGCTTGTCTAGTGCTAATCCATCTATGTGATATATTAGTATCATTGGAGTTTTTCTCCTAATGTATCTTCTATCTATGGATCCTTTCAATTTTCCTTAATTTACAAATTAATAGTTGAGTTTTCTTACAAATTTTAACAATCTTATGAAATCATTATAATTTCATCAAATTCTTCATAATCTTAACCATTGATTATATATAGTGTTATCTTAAAATGATAAATTGAAAGAAAGTAAATTAAAAAGATCTAAATTCAATTAGGAAATGCTACTTACACAGAACCTCGTCCATGCATGACGTGTATTCAAGATGCTTAAAAACCATATGAAGAAGAAGAATTTACAATATTTACATATGCACTCAAATAATCCAGAAATTTTAAATATACATGAACTATATGGGTAGACGTGGATTTAATTGGTTTAGTTTTCAGCTAGACCAAATCAAACTATAAAAATACAACTCGGTTTTTCATCACTTCAAATTAAATCATATGATTCGGTTTTAGATTTTATTTTTTTTTTCCAAACCATAAATTTTCAATTTAATTTATGGATTAAATCATATTTTGTTTTCTGAAAAAAAAAAAAAACATATATACTTAACATGTAATCTTATATAAACAGTACTAAATCTATTTAATAATAATATATATTAATATTATATAAACAATTAATAAAATGAATATTCAAGCAACTAAAAGATTTTAAATATGTCATGCAATTAATTTATTTCTCAAACTAGCATATAATATAAATTTTGAGTCAATATATATATTTATTAAATTATGGTTATAAAATTTAAATACATATACTATTCAATAAATATATACTAAAAATTCTTTTAAATGATATATTATAATAAAAAAAATTAGTTATAAGTAAAATATCATCATATTTTTTTCAAAATGGTTTAGTTTGATTTTATAATTTAGTTCAACTTGCCCTTTAAATCTTTCACAAATTTTCAAATTACTTCAAATTGAAAATCTTCTAAATGAAATTACCAAAAAAAAAACTATATTTTTAATTTAATTTGATTCGATTAATGAATTATTTCAATCTAATAGGTTTTTTTCCCTACCCCTAATGAAATATACATCATTCTCGTCCAGAAAATATGCAACTATCATTCCATTCAAGCCCATTTTAGAATTTGAAACAAGCAAGAGATTAATGATATCATTCTTAGTGGATCTCGATAAATCCGATACGTGCAAGCAAAAGTTCACCACCACTTAAGCTTTTCGTACTTTTGATGGGCCTTGGTGTCATTCCACCGTCATGATGTTCCAAGTGTTTGAATTTATTACGTGCAATATCAATAAGTGAAAAAGTGGTCGAAAAAGGTACCTTATCTTCCTGGCTAGTGGAGTAAATGTAATTACACTTGCTTGAGGAACTCAAAACTCAGTACAACTATCTAAATGGTGGTGTAGCTGCAAACATTGTATTCATCAACTTCATAACTAGAGGAAGGTTAATGTGTTCATTGTCTATGTGGAGTGAACTTTAGCTTGATACCATTTTGTCAAGGAATTAATTTGAATTTATAATCGTTAATGACAAGATATATAAAACATAAATAAGTATAAATCGGTGATAAGTAAAATTTTACATGAAAAAACCATAAAGAAAGGGAAAAGGTATTTAAAAAATCACTAGAAAGACTTAAACAGTCAATTAATATAAGATCATTCTTAACGGAAAGTATTTGACACAAATTTCAATGTTAAAGACTCTTTTTTTATACTATGTTAATTAAAGTTTTCTAATGTGGGTTTTATAAATAAAATAAATAATAAATCTTAAGGACCTCTATTTAAATACCTTAGGAATAAAATTGAGAAATTCTTAAAAAAATCTCCTTCACATTATAAGTATTCTAATAGTATTATATACATTTTTCACTTCTTTAAAACTATACTCTTGCAGATGAGTCATATAGAATGTTTTAGGATGCACATGGCGCCCTCTTAGTATTGCTTTAACCGATGTACATAATAACAAATATATAATTATAGCAAGCCTCAAAACCTGATACAAAGGAAGAAAAATTATGTAAGCCCATAGTCAACCACTCAAGTCGACCGGTTGATTGCCCTTCCTCATAATTGACTAGCCAATCCTGCCATCAAGAGGCCCAAAGGGCCATTTCCAGTGGTCAAAGGCTCACTTGGTGTATGGTTTCATTTTTTTTATTATTATTATTTTTTCTTTTTTTACTAATGGAGGGTCTTAAACCAAGGCTCATATAAGAAGAGAAAAAAGAAATAAGAGTCTTGAAATAGATTGAGCATACTAGACTACCGATCAATCTTGATTAAGAATACAAGAGTGGGGACAAGTGGAATGTGGTTTCCTATTTCCAGTGCTTTAAATTTTGGATTCCTCCATTCCTCTTTGAGAATTCCAAAAAAAAAAAAAAAAAAAAAAACCATATTTTTTATATTACAGTTGCATTACGTCTTCACCATGTTGATTATATTTAAGATTTTATTTATCCAGAAACTTTTACCACGTAATTAACCAAACGTTATTCGGCGAAACGTTCAGAACGAGGAGGCAAACAACGACTTAAATTCATGTGAAGACACCACTCAAGCTAGAATTACCCACATCCCATGTGATTTGCTCACTTCGAGAAAATTTGGAACTGCTTTTTTCCCTCTTTGGACAGTTTTAACTCTTGGAGATTGGAAAGGTATGGTAATTTGGAGGGCAATTGAATAGTCGTACGTCAAGTCACACAGAATAATCATTACCCAGATTCCTTACAAATGATTTTCTTTTTTTTTTTTTCCTTTTTTAACCATGAGAAAAAATTAGTAGGAAAATTAGTTAATTATCTTTGGAGTTATTGATTTAAAGTGGATAGATTTTCTGAATTTTTATTTTCATAATTTTTAAAAATACAATTCTAAACCTTCGTTAAAATCCTCGAGTAGCCACTATTGAAAAAAAACTGCAAAAAATATGATATAATGATCCAATTTTATAGATAATGTGACCGCTGAAAAAAAAATTCTGAATAATACATGTTTATTGCCTTTTTAAGGACTACACTACAATGTACTAGAAGTTGATCGGTAGGTAAAGCTATACAGTTTAACGAGTATGGCATCCACCACTCAGCCATCGCTAGGCACACCAAACACTTCTTCTCACAAGAAAAATCTCTATTTCCTCCGTTCTCTAGTAGTAATTTTCAGCTTCTTCACTCTTCTTGCTCTCTATTTCACCCAAACAGGTCCTAGTCCCTTGTTAAACAACATTTGTAACGAGGCACAAGACCAAACATCATGCTTGACCATGGTCTCAGAGGTAGTTCCTTATCATGGAACTATGTCCATGAGCTATACAAAATTACTCCAGATATTTCTAAAGAAATCCTTAATACACACCGAAACCGCCATCCACACCACAAAAAATGTCCAATTTAGGATCAATCACCCGAAGGAGCAATCGGCTTTAGCTGATTGTGTTGAATTGATGGATATGTCAGTTGATCAAATCAAGGGAAGCATAGAAAGTTTAGATAAGAATACAAAGGAGTCTCATTCGAATGCACATGCTTGGCTAAGTAGTGTGCTTACAAATTACGTCACTTGCCAAGATGGTCTAGAAGGGTCATCTAGGATATCGATGGATGTCCATCTTGATGTTCTCATTCTGCGTGCTAAGACTTCCCTAGCTATGTTTGTTTCAATTTCGCAACCCGAAAATGATTGGATCGGCATATTGAGTGGAAACTTTCCATCATGGATTAGTGATAGGGATCGGAAGATTTTACAAGTGCGAGGAAATGCTATTAATGCCAATGTTGTGGTGGCCAAAGATGGGAGTGGAAATTACAAGACTGTGAAAGAAGCTGTAGCATCAGCTCCTGATAATGGCAAAAGCCGGTATGTTATCTATGTAAAGAAGGGTGTCTACAAGGAAAATGTTGAGATATGGAAGAAGAAGACCAATGTGATGCTCACTGGTGATGGCATGGGTGAAACTATAATTACTGGAAGCCTTAATGTTGTTGATGGATCTACCACATACAATTCAGCTACCGTCGGTAAATGACGCAACTAATCTAATTTAATTCTTTGTTTCGTAAATTCAATTATTATTTTGGATTTCCTCAGTTCATAACTGATGGATTTAAAAGCTAAAGTTGATCACAACTAGAAAAGCTGCTAACATTTCAAAAGTTTTGTTGGTGTGTTCCCATGTTTGTTTTTAGACAACATTTTCCTGAATTTTTTCGTCATTGACTGCAATCAAAGTTTTGCGATTGTCAAATATTATAATTATAATTGCAAAATATTGCAAATCGGTGGCTTTTAGCTGTAAGTGAATGGAAAACGATAGTGATTTACTGATTTATTGGTAGTGATTAAGCACTACCACAGTTATCATTGACCACGTTTAGGCCCTATCAATATTTGCCGTTCAAAGTGAATAGTAACTATATACTCTTGAGACCAATATAAAAATATTTGATGATGGTAAAGTTATTCATTGTAATAAATTAAGGAAGAAGTCAAGAGAATGTTTTCAAATAAATAAATAAATAAAAGAAAAAAAGGAGGAGAAGATGAAACTTCGCACATGTTCACATGTTAGTATTAGCTTAATAAGTGCTTTGGGGTAGTCATCAACAAAATCCATGTTTAGTGTTTGTCCAGATCGATGGTATTACTATCCTTATACAATATCACATCAATTGTTACTGAATTGATGACTTGTTAAATTGCAGCTGTTAATGCTAATGGGTTTATAGCCCAAGACATAAGAGTCCAGAACACTGCAGGACCGCAAAAGCATCAGGCAGTGGCACTCCGAGTAAGCGCAGATCAAGTGGTGATCAACCGATGCCGCCTAGAAGCCTTCCAGGACACACTCTTCACTCACACCAACAGGCAATTCTACAGAGACTGCTACATAACCGGCACGGTGGACTTTATATTTGGCAATGCAGCAGTAGTATTCCAGAACTCAAAACTCGCGGCAAGAAAGCCAATGAGTGGCCAAAAAAACACGGTAACTGCACAAGGCCGGTTAGACAAGAACCAGAACACAGGGACCACAATTCAGAACTGCAATGTTATTGCAAGCTCTGATCTTGAGCCTGTAAAGGGCTCTGTGGAGACATTCCTTGGCAGGCCATGGAAGAAGTACTCCAGGACTGTTGTTATGCAGTCTTATATAGGTGACCACATTGATTCAGCAGGGTGGTCAGAGTGGAATGGTGATTTTGCCCTCAAGACATTGTACTATGGGGAGTACTTGAACAGAGGACCGGGTGCAGGTACAAGCAAAAGGGTGAAGTGGCCTGGCTTTAGGGTCATAACTAGTGCAGACGAAGCGACGAAGTTTACAGTGGCTGAGCTGATACAGGGAGGAGCGTGGTTGAAGTCCACTGGAGTGGCTTACACTGAAGGATTGTAAACATGAGCTAATTTATGCTCCCCTGATGTAACTTGAAATTCCCCTTTCAATAAATATGAATCTGTAGCCTTTTTCTTGTAAGATAATTCCACATGTTTTCGGAGTTTACGTGTTTCCGATGCCGCTATCAGGTATAATTCCTACAATGAAAGTCAAGAACAAAAACTCGATAGTGAAGAGTGATTGGAAAGCTAATGAATTAATCCTTTGTATAACAAGTTCGTTAAAAAGCTTGAAAGCAAGTAGCTCATAACGTAAACAATGACAAAGTACAAAGAACTTTTCGTTATCCTCATCGGTAAAAAATAAAAAATAAATAAATAACTTTAGCCAATGACAATGCCTCCTCTTGTCAACTCTGTTAAAACTTTCTCGAAAAACAAGTTCGATCTACGTTTAAATAAAAAGATAAAAGATTTTTGTAGTATAGAAAAGAGACAAATATTATTAAAAATTATATTGATAGAGGATACTATTGTACTGCTTTTATAACCTCATGAGACATTATTGATATAGCACATCGATATCCACTTTAGCACTTATACCACATTAGTAATATATATAATGGAACTCCCTCATTTCTGCCACTTTCAATAATATTCATCTCTTCTTTACACTACTAAGATCTTTCATTCTCTATCTGAATTTGATCTAGTGTAATTTCCCCTTTCTCCATTGGAGGTCCTTGCTTGTGCCATTTGAAAAATTAGCTGCATACAATACCTTTGTGATTGTAGACCTGGAAAACAGGCCAAAGTCTGACCCGTGACTTAAAATGAAACTTAGCAAAGATTTGATTAGATTCAGTACTGACCCTTTTTTTATTTAATAGACACAAAAAAATCAAATACACGTAGATAAATTGAAGGGGTACTGATTCTCGAATTCAATTAAACTCCACAAATTCAAGATTAATAACACCCCTAGATCTTAGCAAGCTCAATGCTGAAAAGTCTAAACTTAAGCCTATTAGTATAAGGTAGCAAGATAAATTAAGCTCAAGTTCAATTATTATCAAAATGGATTTTTTTTACTCACTCAAGTAGATTAGAGGCAGCTCAATCAAACTACATACCCTGGCAGTGTTATTAAGGGGCAAAGGGGAGACAAAACCTCAAGACAGGATAATCAAGGAAGTTCTGGATTCCACTGCCACTATATTCTTAACAAAGAACTGATTCAGACATTATATAACCGACATTTTGGGAAAGCCATCATGAGGTTAAAATGCAAGTAATTGATGACAGCCAGTACGAAACATCCTACACGGCAGAAAATAGACAACCATAATCAATCTCACAACAGTACAGCAAATATGCGGAAATTAAAAAGCCTGACATGGCATTTCTAATAAAATGTATCTTTGATAACAAATTGAACTCCAACATTGCAGTTATGACTGAACAAAGTGAAATAACTGAAACAAAACTATCCCAGAGGGAAATGTCTGCATGCAAACAAACTGATAAATTTCCTAAACATAACTCAAAATTCCAGTTTGGTGAATTAAGCCTTGAGACGACCATAGAACTTCTGCTTCTCTTGTGTGGTCTGGAAGCGACCATGTCCAAATTTGGATGATGTGTCGATGAACTTGAGCTTGATCTCCTCAAGGGCAACACGAGATGTCTGCTTGAGCAATGATTGACGGAGGGTAACAACTCTCTTCTTGGGTCCAACACAGCATCCCTTAATCAAAAGGTAATCATCCTTCACAATTCCATAGTGAGGGAAGCCACCCATGGGGGTAATATCCTTCTCGGTCCTGTATTAGAAACACAGAATCTCAGCATACATATTACAACTTGATGGGATACAACAATAAATATTACAGTTACCAACCCGTCAAACTCAGTAGAGGCTTTGTGGGACTCTTGGCTAGCCTTGCCAATCTTGTAAACCTTCTTGTTCATTTCAGTACGGTGGTGGTAACCATTCTGACCAGCCCTAGCAACAGTGAATGAAACTCTTGCAGGATGCCAAGCACCAATACAAGCCACCTTCCTAAGACCCCTGTGAGTCTTACGAGGAAGGCGGGTGACACCCCAACGGGTAACAACACCTTCATAACCTTTACCTTTGGTCACACCAATTATGTCAATCATCTCATCTTTCTGGAAGACAGCCTCAACTGGGACTTGCTTTTCAAACAAATCATAGGCAAAGTCCACTTTTTCAGGAACAGTACCACCATTAACTTGGATCTCCATCAAGTGTGCCTTCTTCTGCTTCAATCCCTTCATTTTCCTAATCTGCAATATCAACAAAATTTAATGAACGCATTGACAAGGTAGGTGCAATTTGTCAGATCACATAACTGTTAGTTGTACAGAGTATAACAGAGCAAGGTAGGGGGTTCAAACCTGAGTATGAGCCAAAACACGGATCACAGTGGCGTATTTCTTCATCTTCTCAAGTTGTGCTTGGATGCTCTTCTTTCCATCATCAGTCTCATACTGCTTAGAATATTTTGTAAAGGCCTTCTTCTTGGACTTGCACCAATTCTTGTAGAACCTACGCCTGAGCTCCTCACTGAGATGTTGAGCCCAAACAGTGTTCAATGTACGCAGTCCACGGGGGGTCTTGACATAACCCACAACACCAACAATAACCATTGGAGGTGTCTCAATGATAGTAACAGCCTCACAAGTTTCCTTCTTGTGAAGCTCTGTGATAATGATAACAATTATTTAGAGATGGCTAAAATACAAGGCAAATAAAGTAAAAATGCTACATGCATGGACCCAACAAAAGATAGATAGATACCTCAAAAAAATTAAAAAAAAAAAAATGCTCTGCAATATTGCATGTTTACCATTATCAAATGAATATTCTTTTTTGGATAAGTATCAAATGAATATTTTGTGATGCATACAGCAATAAGATAAGACCTTTTTATCAATATATAGATCTACTAATGTGACGAATTAAACAGAAACAAACTTGGAAGTAAAAAAGGAAACCTGGTAGCTAATGCTCAATCTCCAATTCAGCATTCCTATAATGTTATTTGTCAAATATTATACTCTAAAATATCTAAGATGTACGTACCAGCAGCCTAAACAATGAGATTTAAAACCTTTTCATCGAAAAAAGGCCACCAAACAAAAATTCCTTTCGGTGGCTTACTGACCATTCACACAAAGGTCCAGCAAGAAAGCTGATATGTGATTGGCTAATTGGCCACCTTTCACATTGACTACATAAAAGTATTGAAAGCATAAAGAACCCCTAAAATCAGCTTACTCGCGGACAGATAATCATTTCAAGTTTGAGAGGCACTACCTCATATTTTCAAAACTATAGGACCATGACCATATATACTAAATTATAAAGTTTAAAGTGCTGTCAATCAATTAACTTTCATCATCAAATATTCACAATAGTTGATGTTTACAGAAAGCAAAAAAAAAAATGCAGGATTGTAGATTAGTAGACAACAAAACATGCATTGAAGCAAGATTGCTTACTGGATCCAGGCTTTTCGACATCTCTAACAATATGAGTCATGCCAGCCTTGTAACCCAAGAAGGCAGTTAGCCTGGGGCGTTTCGATGGGTCATCCCTAGGAAAAGCCTTCACTGCATAACATAGAACAGGAATAACTTGCTTAAGCCACAAAACACATTGAATAAAGCTTGAAACATATGATACCAATAACAAATCTACATAGCTATCATTTCCATTCATTCTGTGTAATTTGCTAGACCTATACACCTAGGGCAATAGATACATACGTTCACGAAAGAAATTTACAAACTAAAACCCATTTTCAGTATAGCAAATCAAAGTACACCTTTTCCTCTATGGCGAGAGCAGCGCTTCCTTGGAAGGAATCCAAGGGAACCGTGCCTGGGGTGCTCAAACTTCCTGTGAGACATTCTTCTCCTCCTATACAATCACAGGAACAACACCACTAATCAACATCAATAAGAATGAACAATTTCCAGATATTCTCTACACTCTACCACCAAACGACACATAGAGAAATCAAAGGACACAGCAAATTATCAAATCAGATAACATCTACAAGATAATACCACAAGAAATAATTTAAAACATATATCAAAGAGATAATTAATTAATCCAATTATCAAAGACGCCCCTTTCGATTAAAATGCCACATTAAACTATTTCTCTACCATTTTAACAATGAAATTGCATTAGGATTAAATACACTGATTACTTTCATAATCAATTCATGTTTTCGAAAATGAATTTCATATCTTTCACTCAAAAATCACAAAACTAAAAGAAAAAAATAGATCCCCACAAAGCCAATAGCGAAAAAAGAGCAAACTTTAGCATTTGCAAGAAGAATAATCAACATTAACCATAAAAACATTTCCATATTACATGTTAATGCGACAATGTAAGAGAATGACCCATTACAAAGAAAGAAGGATAAGGATTGCTTACGATTTTGGGGTGGGAGGGGGGACGGACGATCGAAGAAACTCCTCAGCTGAGGAGAGAGAATGGAGGGTTTGAAGTGAAGGTGTGTGGGTGAGTCTATGCGGCCGACTCAACTATGAGCAAAGAAGAGTTTTATATGGGTTGCTAGGGTTTCCAGGGGAAGACGGGCAAAATGGTAAATATGAGCGGAGAAGTGCATGTGTTAGGGTTTTGGTTCCGAAGATGACTAGGACAACAATTTTGCGTACCTTTCCTACCCTTGCACTATTATAAGTAAAATTCTAACTCGAGTGCGAAGACCTTCATTTTATTTTTTTATACAATTTATTTTATTTACATCCATTTATTTCATTTAATTTCTATCTAATCTAATTCATTATAAGCCTAATCTCTCTAAAAATTATATCTATCAACATACTTTTTTTTAAATTGCTGAAAATTATTTGCATTTATTTATTACAAAGGATGATTATGAGATAAAATTACAATTAAATGGAAATAAGGAGAGTATGTATCAAATAAAGCCAAAAAAAAAAAAAAGAAAAACTAATGTAATTCTATTAGCCCTGCGAACCAATTCCCCTTGCAAAGAGAGAAAAAAAAAATTCACATTATTAGTTTTGTATCTTTATGGGAAAAATATAAATTTAATCTTTCTTATTTTATATTTGAAAAAATCAAGCTTAGCTCAATTAAATTCATTTAAATATTTTTTTATTAAATATGTGTGTGTGTGCATGTGTGTGTATTTGTTGTAATTTGTTAGGTTATCATATGGATTAATTTTACATTGTTCATGATCTAATTGAATTAAGACATAAAATAATTAAATACAAGTAATCATTTACTTAATTGATTGATAGAACTTTTAAACCCGTTTTCATTTCATTTGATATAAGCCTTAATGTGTAAAAATTTAAATATTTTATCTCATTTATTATGATAAATCATACCAAAATAAAGTAATAAAGGTAATATTAGGGTTGGCATCCCTGCTTAAGTAGTAGGTTTTTATTTGCCTTTCTCTAGCAATATGTAAATGTGACATCAAATTTAAGTACTTTAGTATATAAAATTTCGTTCTTCTACAATTTAGTAGTTATATATTTAAACAAGATATAGTTTTGTGTCTTTATTAAATATTAAATTGCAAAAACAAATAAAATAAAATTTAGTCATTAAACTGCCTAAATTCAAAAGTACATATACTTCTTAAGCCTTTTTCCTACCTTTCTTTCCTCTCATTAGTGAGAAAGTTAAGAGCATTCATCTAATAGGCTAAAAGACTAAACCTTTAAAGCACAACAACTTTCTTAACAAATTCAAGTATGTTTTCTTAACCCTATTTTCTTCCTTATTAATCTGACATGACAACATTGTAGGTGATTTAAATTTCATTATAAAGTTTCTTAGATTAAAGTTTTCTTTGCAATTGGTGTCAAAGCTCATAATGTTAGATTATCAAGGAACTTTATCCATTTTATTCATTATTGATTGATTATGTTTAATCATTGGTAGATATATTAATTGTTGGAATTCACTTATGGCTCAATCTGTAGATTTAGTGGCATGTTAGGTTAGTAAAACAAACGTACATGTTATTATATTTAATAGATTTAGATCTACATGCTATTATGTTTGATGGATTTGGTAACAAGTGTTAAAACCCTATTATTTAGACTATACTGCATAAGGAACTTAAGGTCATATGTTTTAGTTTTGTGAAATTAAAGCATGTTTTTCATTCATTTCCTATGACAATAGATGAATAAATAGTCTATTAAGAATCTAACATGTAAAGGGCAAAACTTTAAAGTTTGAACATTGTGAATGTGCAACTTTTTAAAGTAACTTTATGATTTTTTGGTTATATCAAGTATATGCATTTTGTTGATTTTGATGTGGCTATTGTATTTGTTAATGGCAATAAAATATTTTCATTTATTTTGGTAGAAATTTTTGTTTATTCATTGTAAGGTTTTGTTCTTAATTGCTTTGATTTACCAATACTAAAAATAGTGTAAAATAAGGGAGATAAGGAATGTAATTTAGTAAAAGAAATAAAGGAAGGGTCATTAGGCCTTAGAGGTCAGTTGATCATAGAAATGGATCTTTTAAATTTTAAACTCCTAAATTTTCTTCTATTTATGAATTAGTGATTAAGATTATTTCAAAATTTAAACAATTTTACCACACCATTATGATGCCATCCATTTTTTTTAATATCAATAATTAATTATACGTGACAGCTTTAGAGAATGTAAATGTAGAGGATCCAAATCTATTGATGACCACAAGTTGATTAAGGGTAATTGACCACCACCACTTAATCACTCCATTTTTCTATTGTTTATTTTTTAAATTTTACTAATGTTTCAAGACAAATTAAAATAATAGGTTATTAAAGTAGCCTCTATTGTTTAGATTTACCATTGAAATATTTAGATTTTAGGCTAAAAGGTTGCATGAAATGTCTATATCATCATAATTGTTATTTTCGACCTTACATTAAGAGTAGGCATCCTACCACATACATGGTAAATAGTAGTAGTAGCACTGAACAAACATATTTAATCCAAATTGTTTTAATCAAATTTCATGCGCACAAGAGATATAAACATACATATGAATAAGTTTTTATAACTACTAGCAACGTAACAACCCAAAGATAACAACCATTTACCTTAAGTGCTCTAAACCCGACTATTGATCAATTTAACAATTATTTAAAGTTTTACACCTTGAGGGTTAGAAGGCCTAGCATAAATTTCTATATATTGAACTTTATTATCTTAATAGTGTTATGGAAGTTCAAATGTAAAAGCTGCCCACTTTGGTCTATTAACAATTTGATAGAGTTCAACTGACTAAACTTAATTAGAGGAGCAAAATATAGGTACCATTTTTGTAGTTTGGTCGATTGAACTGCTTTATATTTGAACATTCATCTATTTTGCTTCATTAAATTGATTGAGCTTAGTTTTTAAGTTATCTAAGAAGTGTTCTTTCAATTCTAAAGCTCGATCTAGTCTACTTGATTCAAAATCTATTTTTTTTTTAAATTGATTTAACACTTATATTAATCATTGTTACACATTTTGAGTGTAGATGTTCCATTTCAGTCATTAAACTCACTAACCCACTAAAGTTACTATAGTCAAGACCTAATCAAATTGATTGGTTAGACTAAGGTAAACGTTAATTACTCCTTAAGTTGGTATGATCACTCCTCTAAAATCGGATAGTAAAAGAGCTGAAAGACTCATTTACTTTGTTGAATAGAATAGGTCTATAATGGAATAGGCATTATTAGGGAATAGAATAGGCAATGAATTGGTATGCTGATATTTATTTCGGTGTAATAGAATTGGGATTATATTATTTACTTATGAGAATAAAAAAAAAGGAATAAGAGTGGAATAATAAATGGAATAATGAAAATAGCCCTTCAGTGCAAGAAAACCTCACCCAAAATCTTTTCACAGATTCCAATAACAACGTTGGAAAAAAAAAAAACTCCAAAGCAAAAGATAAAGCACATGTAGCTCTATGACGAACGGTAACAACCAAAGAAAGGGATGATGGAGATCCAGATGATGGAGTTCTGGACAACGAGATGTTACAACAATGATGGAGAGATGGAGATTCATATAATAATGGAGATCCAAATGATGGAGTTCTGGACAACGAGATGCTATAAAAATGATGGAAAAAGGGACAATGGAGGGATGGAGATTTGGAAAATGATGGAGATTTAGATGACGAGATGCTACAACATCCCAATGAAGGCTACAATGTCGATGAAGCTCTAATCTGTCCCTTTTCTCTTCATTGATCCTATGGATAAATGGGGAAAAAAAAGTGGGGTACCTCCCATGAATTTCTATTTGGAGCTTTTTCAATTGGAAAATGTAGGTAGGAAAAAAAAAGTATTTTTAGTTATTGCAAAATGGAGAGAATAATACCAAAGCTAACCAATCTAAAAATTAATTTATTTAATATTGACTATGCACCCACAATATATGAGCAAAAGGTAAATAAAGCAACACAATAAAATTTATATCATACTAAATAATTGAATTAAACTATGTGCATGACTAATCATTAAAAAAAAAGTAAAAAAAAGAAAAGAGAGGGAGAGAGAGAGAACATAAATCATCTAGAAAATATGTGTAAAATAAAAAAGAAAAGAAAAGAAAAGAAAAGGAAAAATAGCAAGACACTAAAAATATGTTAATCATGATTGATTTGCTTCCTTAGAGTAGTCACCATTTTCCTAAAAAATAAGTAAAAATGAAAGAAGACAAGCTTTCATTTGAAGAAGAATGAGATATGAATTTTTATTCTAAAGTAAGGGTTATGTTATTAAGAAAACTCATGAACTTTTTATAATAATCTTAATGGTTGATTGTCCTTGTGTTGATTGCAAATGCAAGCACATCATCACCATCTACCACCCCATTAAAACAAGATCATTCATTGCTTGTCTCGTTCCTTTTCAACTCAATATCCTAACTCATTCCAATAGCAAATTAACTATGATAAACCACCTAGACACCGATGATACCTACCACTATAAGGTTGATCTCATTTCACTTTTAACCATCTTTATTCATGAAAATGAGGTTAGTCAACACAATTCTACTTTTCTTTTTAAGTTTAAGATGCATGGTTAATGACTTGCAAATCAAGGGTAATTAATATGGTATTGCTCTTGGCTTCTATAGCAAAGGTTTTAGAGGTAATGGTTTTGATTGCAAAAGGATAAATTGCAAATTCATTCTTCTATGCATGCATTATGCATGTTCAGTTCTCTATTTCTAAAATTGAGTCTTCAAATCTTTAATCTTTGAAAATGTGCATTTGGAATTTTGCATAGCCATTTTGCAATCTTAAATAAAATAATAAAATACATTAAAATTAAGAAAATAAATAGAGAAAATCAAGTGTAAAATGATCACATCAAAATCCTTTTTTTTTTTAATTTAGAGAGTTAAATGATCAATTTCAAATTTTGGAACATAAGCACACATGAAGCAAATATAGAGATTGTATCTACATTTTACCTTATAATAAAATTGGGTTTTATTCTATTCTTATTTTTTCTTTCTTGGATGAGCAAATGGTGGATGTAAAAGCCTACAAATTTGATAATAATTAACGTTAGATTGGTAAACTAATCAAAATAAAAGCCTCATTTTGAATCCTAATAAAATTTAAAACACGAGAGCTAGGTATATTAAGGGTTAGCTAGGTAAATTATAATGAAATGATAAATGAAATTCAAACTATAGGTTTTATGATAGTCAAATAGAATTTTTGAGCATTAATTTGTAATCAAAATATTTTATATAGACTATACATAAAATTTTGTATGAATATATTATAGTTTAGGTAATTTAATAAGACTGTTTATACACATAATAATCAAACCTGATAAAATGGATAATATCCTATTGACCCTTCCTTCACATTGAGGTACCCATCTATATATCATGAAGAGCAATCCACTTAAATAATGTATTTTTTTAAAATTAATCTCGAAAAGGGGTATTTAAAGAACTTATTATAAAAATAGATGGTAAATGTACACATCGAAATGCGTTTTTAGTTAAGTAATTTTAGCCTAACTAAAGGCATGAACTAAGTATATGCCTTCAGTACAATTTGTATTGAAGGTACATTCCAAGAACATGCCTTTAGTGCAAATTATATTGAAAGTATATGGAATGTGCCTTTAATATAGTATAAGTGAATGTACGTTTCAAGTATGTCATTTTACAACCTATTTTTAAAATAAGTTTTCAAATACCCTTTTTTGCATTTAATTTTTTTAAATATATTATTTAAGTGTATTTCTTATATCAAGAATTCTCATTCTCTTTCCCCAAACTTATTTCTATCCTCTAAAAAATATTATATTTCCTCTCTCTAATCTTTGTAAAACTTCTTCCTGAAGTTTATATTTCCTCAATTTTTTAATCTCTCATAACTTCTTCAAATTACTTCCAAATTAAAAATCAAAAGTGGCATTGTGATCTTTGTAAAGAGTACTTCAGAACAAGACTAGACTTGATAGGAAATATTGAGATTAAGTTTCAAGTCAAATTGATGCAAGCATAAATTATAGTTTCAATAGTTTTATTAAACAACAATTTGTAAACTTAATTTCACTCCAGTTTTGATAAGTTTAGTTATTCAATATAGTTGTAAACTTGTCATTCTTTGATTTTAGGTAAAGAACATACTCTTTCATGACTTCCTCGAGATTAATTCGAGTTTTAAGTTATGAGATTAAGGTGAGTAGGAAATTTAATGAATTACTACAATACTTGTGTATTTGCTAATTTTTTATTGTTATGTTTGCTATGTTAATAGTTAGATGATGATTTGTGAAGTAAAATAGATGTTGCGAGGCTCAAAATGAAAATGATAGTAGAACAGAACATATTGAAGTATGGGAGATGAATAGTGTCCGAATGGTATGAGAAAAATTGACCAAATGGTAACAAATGTACCCCCATCGTGTGACTAGTTCAAGTAGCCCTGGCCAGCCAATTTACTTAATTGGCTACTAGTGAAAAATTGCATCGATCAACAAGTGTAATTCCAACCAGTTGGCCGATAAGCACATCCCTTATTATTTCTTTTTCTTCTTTTCTTTTCTCCTTACCTTAAGCTAACCTTAATATTAAATAATTATGCAATTATATATGTGTATCCTCCTAATCCAAAAGGCCTATGAATATATGTATAAAATATAAACAAAGTGTAAATACTTCTATTATTTTACATATATAATCTAGAAAGTAATGTACCACCTACTAATTCCACTTTCTATAGTTTAAGAATAATGATGATAGAATTGATAAAGTTAAATGATAAAATAAAAGTGTAAATGACAACTATGTTCAATTTTAGTGTTGATGGCTTGTGATTGTCTAGTATATATTGATGACTAATAAATTGAATGATTGTTGGTTTGCTTTGACTAATGGTAATATGTGACTATTTGAATTTATATTAATGCTTGGTGGACTAGCTAATTAGTGGTAGTAAAAATTTTAGTTGATATTGTTGTTTTGTGGATTGAATGTTAGACTGAATGTAACTTGTTTGGTCACCCCAAATAAATTAATTATGGTTGGTTAAATTGATTGATATTAAGAAAATGTTAAGAGACATCTTAATGTGTTTAGCAAGGGATAGTATAATGATAAGATTCAAGCATAATCTAAGATGATTGGCTAGGGGGATCATGATAAGATGTAAGAGAATATTTGAGAGATCTTTGGCCATTTGTTCAAGGATTATGCTAAGATCATGACTACCTTTAAGATTAAATGGATTAATTGATGAATCGTGACTTTATTATAAATACCATTGCTTTATGGATTGATTATTTGCTTGATATATCTCATTAGTCATCTAAAAATAAATTGAACTAATGATATTTAGTTAAGTTAAAATTCGGCATGCATTGCACGAGATATTGCATTGATTTGAAGGCCATCATTTTCATACGGTAGTAGGAAAGGATGATGTAAATGATGGTCTTGCCTTGCTATCTATGAACTAAGTGATGTTGTAAATTGCTATGCCTTTAGCAAAGTTTAGAGTCTTGGTTATCAATGAGGGTATTGTGCGTGTAAATCCTAAGACATGAGGCTAAGGATGTCAAGAGTAGATCTAAGGGTGTTTTGCCAAGGTTGTTTTTGAAAAGATTTTGGAATGTGTAACTAAAGATTTTATTAAGGAAAGAAGTAGATGTTACTTGTTTGGACGACCCAAACATGGATGGCAACTACATTTCCTAACCTAAGGTCAAAGACCGGAAGGCTATGCATGATCTTGCATTGTATATGGTTGCTCATGTAGAGTATATGGTTGATAACTCGCTTGTGTTTATATAGTAATGAGAATATTATACTTCCATCTCATAGAGTCGTTATATGTGCTCACCCCTTAATGGATTATTTTGCAAGTAAAACTACAAAAGTTTAGGATGTGATCAGATATGATGTGAATGAGAGTTATTTGAATTCAAGATTGATACTGTAAGAAGTGTCATAATATATAGTTTATTTAGGAGCTCTAGTAGTAATATGTTTTATAAAACTTAAAGTTACTTCCCATTTTACTATTTTGATAGAGGATTCTAATTCTCTATGATCTTAGTTAATCATGGAATATGAAAATTCATAGATATTTTCTTATTATATGATTATATGTAATATAATTAGATATAATTAATTAAATATTTATATAGAGTTTTATGACTTTTAACTTGTAAGATGATTATCATATAATAAGTGCACATTAATGTGATAACTTTTTAGTTAATACTATTAGACCTTCTTTAGGGTCATTATGATAAAGATGATGATTAATGGTTAAGAGTGGTTGTTGTTAGGGCTTTGATAATTATGAAGGTGAAATATTTAGGAAGGTTGATGAATAAGATGAAAGTGACTCATTTTCAATATTTTCTTTTGAAGCTTTTTGTTTTTGTTTTTTTTTTTTGTTTTTTGTTGTTGTTGCATTTGGCATGTGAAGTTCACATAATCTTTTTAAGTTAGATTTTGTGGTTTTTTATGAGACATGCTACATCTCAACTAACTATTGGCTAAAATCTTTTTTTACTCAATCAATGGCATTAGGTGATGATAAAAAACAAATAGTAATGTTGACCATGAATTTTCCAATTGAGTGTTATATTTTGTAACTTGAAAATTCAAGTGGTAAATTGAAAATTTATTTAAAGTTAAGTATTATTTTCAATATTTTCCCAATGAAAAGTGAAGATTATGCATGGATGAGAAAGTTTATTATATATTATTACTTAGTTTTCTTTACCCCTACATTTTACACTATTCTAGTATCGTTTTTATTGATTTACCATAAACTTTGGCACTTAACAATACATTGTTAAAATTGGGATTACTTTTGAAAAGAATTCACTCACTCTACCTCTAGGACTTAGGAATTTTGTAGGAAGGTGATTGGGTTAGTCTTGTTATGCTAGACTAATTATCAACAACTTAACTATTAAGCTTGTGTCAAAACAAAACATCATGTTGATTCAATAGGGATATAATGTCTACATATTTTGAATTCGAGATGTTTTGAAGTTCTTGTAATTTAGAGATATCAACTTTGATCTCATATGATTAAGTTCGAATCCCCATCCTTGTTATAGTCATGAAAAAAATTGGGATGTTCCTAGCATTTTGATACTTTTTCAAGGTGCTAATGTAATTCATCCAATGATCCTCAATGGTCACTACTTTTTTATTTGAGTCATCAACCATTTTTTCCTTATATTTGAATCCTCAAAATTTTCAAAAACTTAGAAAAAAAAGGACTTCCATCAAATCTATTAAGTTTCCCATCAATCTATGAAACATATTAACTTCAAATTGATTTATAATAATTAAATTAACAAAATAGTGATATTAAATATATTTATTTACATAATATAATAAAAATATCATTCAATTTATTTAATAAAATAATATAATAAAAATATAAAAATAATAATTAAAATTAAGAAAAGAGGTTGAAAAATTTTATATATACTCTTATCACTTTAAGTAATAGCCAATATTTGCTTAATATAAATAGAAAATTTAACATACTAATTAAAGTCCTATTTTTGTAAGGCTTTAAAAATGTTGAGAACTTAAATAGAAAGAAAAAAAAGATTGGGACTTAATAGAAAAATAGGCAAATGTTTAGGAATAAAATTATACTTTTCCTAAATTAATATATGTTGTGATTAAAATAGTGTCGGCATACAAATAAAATACAAGAAAATATATATTTATATATTTATTTAAAAAGCATATATTATTAGTTTTATTAAGTATTGACTATTTTTTACTTAGGATGTTTCATGTGCAATGCAATTGAAAAGGGGACGTCATTTAGAATTGTACAAACTATTGAAGATTAAAGCCTTACATTATAAGTTTTTATAGAAAAAAAGGACTGAAAAGAGTACCTATAGTTTGCGTAAATGTTGAATTTAGTATATAAATTTTCAAATCATCAAATGCAACACTCAATTGGAAATTTTATTATTAGTATTATTACTTGTCCTAATACTCTTATCACTAGTCTCCATTTGATAAGTTGCGCTTTTCAACAATGGATATTTAAAGTGTGGCATGTAAATCTGAATAAGATCCAAATGCAAATTATGTATACTTTAATATTGTTTATGCCATGTGACATGCCACATAGCACAAGCTTAGCATGTAACCTAGTTGATTAAATGAAAAACAAATAAGTTCTAGAAAAAAAAACTAAAAATAAAGTAAAATAAAAAAAAAATTATTCATTTTATTCTACTAGCCTATTAATGAAATCATCATCAACCAACCTAAACCCATTCACAAAATCATTGAAATGCTCAAAATTTTAAAGTTGATAGAATAGCTATTTCTCCCATATAGTCTAGTCTTGCATTTGACAGGTGGAGTAGTTGTTCCACAAAATTATTAGTGCTATAAAATGAAGAGTTGTAATTCCTTTATAGATTGAAGGAATAGCTATTTTTTGGTTCTTTTTAACTTGTTTTGAATTTATTCATGAGTCCTAAAAGGAACTATAATGGGTAGCTATTGCTTTTCAATTATACTCCTTAAAAATTGCAATCTTATTTATTCTGTTACTCAAAACAACATATCATTCATTTTCCTCATCATCATCGAAACCTAAAAATAGTAACTCCTTACCATAAAAACTTTGGCATCATCATAGGATGATAACAAATAACTTTCAACATTGCCCAATAACTACCTTCTTGTTGCTTTGCTCCTTCAATATCAAAACCTTCGAGTGTATCTCCATGCACAAAGTCTTAACATAGAAATCTAAAACTTCAATGGTAGTACATAGAAGAATATCCATCTTTATTGCCACTATTACAAAATAAACTCATCATGAGAAGCAAACAAGCTTTCATTCGAAGAAGGATGAGCTATGAATTTTTATTCTAAAGTAAGGGCTATGTTGTTAAGAAAACTCTTGAGCTTTTTGTGATAATCTTGAAATGGGTTAATTGTCCTTGTGATGGCTACAAATGTAAGCAAATCATCACCATCTACCACTTCATTGAAATAAGAACGTTTTGTTGCTTTCTCTATTCCTTTTCAACTCAAAATACTAACTCATTCTGATAGCAAATTAACTATGATAAGCCCCCAAGACACTGATGACGTAGGCTATGATAAGGTTGATCTCATTTTGATTTTAAAAATCTTTTTTCAAGGTGGTGTGGTTAGTCTCAAAGAAATCCAACTTTTCCTTTCAAGTTTAAGATACATAGTTGATGAGTTATAAATTAAGGATAATTAATATGGTATTGCTCCTAGCTTCTCTAACAAAGGTTTTTGAGGTCATGATTTCGTTTGCAAACAAGTAAATTGTAAATTCACCTTTTTACGTTTGTTTTATATATGTTTAGTTGTTTGTTTTGAAATTGAGTGTTTGAATATTAAATCTTTAAAAACATGCATTTGGAATTTCACATAGCCATTTTGCTATCTTAAATAATAATAATAAAAAACATTAATGACTCGTTTATTTGGAAGTAATAGAGGGAATGGAATCTATTCTCTCTCAATTGTCTTGTTTACTTGGAAAAAGGAGAAGGAAATTTTAATTTTGAAGGTTTCTCTATTCTCTCTCCATTGGAAATAAATATTACATAAGAAAAAGTGAAAATTTTTTATAACTTCTATAAAAAGAATAAAAAAAAATTCAAACATTATGACTATTAATAATGACCAAATAGAGTTAAAGTGGTAATTTATTCATAATACTACAATTATATAAAGCAAACACTATTTTTGGTAGTAGTAATTTCTAAAGTATAGTGTTTCTATTTTCTATCTATTTCATTATAGAAAGTAAAGACTATAAAATTAAGAAAAAAAATACATAAAATCAAGTTATAAGAATCCATTTTTTTAATTTTCATTTTAGAGATTTAAGTGATTAATTTAAAAAAAAAATGTGCTTTCAAATTTTGAAATTGATCACTTAAATCTCTAAAATAAAAAAAAAATGGATTCTTATAACTTGATTTTATGGATTCTTATAACTTCACATAATCTTTCTAACATGATTTTTTTTTTTGTTTTTTATGAGACATGCCATGTGTCAACCAACTATTGGCTAAAATTTTTTTACTTAGCCAATGGCGTTAGCTAATGATAACAATCAAATAGTAATGTTGACCATGAAATTTTTAATTGAGTACTGTATTTTACAACTTCAAAGTTCAAATGATAGCTTAAATATTTGTTTAAAGTTTAGTGTTATTTTAATATTATTTTCAATATTGTCCTGCTAGAAAATGGAGATCAAGCATAAATGAGAGAGCTTATTATATATTATTACTTAGTTTTCCTTCCCCTTACATTTTACACTATTATAGTATCTCTTTTGTTGCTTTACCATAAACCTTGGCACTTTGCAATAAAGCGTTAAAATCGGGATTACACTTGAAATGAATTTGTTCACTCTTCCTCTAGGTTTTAGGAATACAATAGGAATGTAATTGGGCTGGTCTTGCTACCCGTGGGCCGATCTTGTTATCAGCAACCTGACTCTTGAGCTCGTGTCAAAACGGAACATCATACCAATGTGGTGAGAATATAATGTCTGCCTATTCTAAACTTGGGATGTTTGAAAACTCAATTTTAAACTTTTAAGATAGGGTTTGAATTCTCTTTCTCGTTATAATTAGTGAAAGAAAAAAATATTTCTAGTATTTCGATACTTTTTTTAGGGTATAAATGTAAAATGAATAGAGTTATAAAATTTTAATAAAAATTTAGAATTGAAATAAGTATTTTTTGCAAATACGATGAAATTGTAAAGATATATATTAAGAAATGTGCAACATCTATGATGTGATTAAAATATTGTTGGCATGTAAATAAAAGAAAAGAAAATAAATAAATATATTTATATATTTATTTAAAAAGGTATACATTATAAGTTTTATTAGGTATTGCTAATTGACTGTTTAAAAGCAGCAGAAGATGATACTTTGGTTTTACTCAGAAACATGCTCCACATGCATCGGCCACTAGAGGAGGGAATTTAGCTGACTTTGTCCTAACCTAAATTAGCCATTAAACAACTCCAATCTCCACTTGTTCTTTCAACTGCACCCACTTTTCACTCACTTTCACAATCACCACCATAATGCTAAACATTTTCTTTTGCTCTAATCAGTAAAAAAAAAAAAAAAAAAAAAACATCCTGAAGAGACCTTTGTTTATTGATACATTTAATTGAATACCACATAGTTTTCATGGCATTCGATGAAAATTATGTACAAGATGGCTAGATTTCTAAGCTTCCTTATATTTCTATTGACGTCGTGCTTGGTTTGTCGTGTTAATTCTCAAGATGATTACAATGATCCGCCGCCTGCTCCACCACCAGCAGTAGAAAATTGTAATGGCATATTCATTTCCTATAATTTTATTTCTAGGACCAAAGAATACCCTCATTTGAAAAATGCAACAGCACAATCTTGGGCATTCAATTCCACTGTTTCAGTACTTAACACAGGCACAACTGATCTTGATGCCTGGCAGTTATTCATCGGATTCCAACACCAGGAAATTTTAGTAGCTGCAACAGGTGGAGTATTGCTTGATTCTGATAGTTTCCCGGTTTCGGTCGGGAATGGAACTTACATATCAGGGTATCCTCAGACAGATCTAAAAACATCTATTGAGACTGCAGGGGACTTGACACAAATTCAAGCAGTTGTTCAGATAAGTGGCACTCAATTTGGCGTGAAACCACCGGGCGTTCCAATGCCGAAAACGATACACCTAGTAAATGATGGATTTAAATGCCCAGCACCAATTCATCGTAGTAAGTTTTCTACCATGTTTGTGTTGTAATGTGCCTTATGCTTCAATTATGTAGTAAAAATGAAATTGCATTGCATTAGACCTGACGGGATTAAACTTTTAGATGGTTGTAGAGGTAAATTTAACTGCTATCAAAGCGGTAGGCAATGAGTAGAAATCCTTGCATCACAATGTCACTTCTATTTAATTAAGTTGTCTTCTTAATTGCTTTAACTAGAGTTTCATTTCGTAAGTTCGGGACAGTGTTAAAAGTAATGAATATAAAATCACATTAAATCCAGTAAGTTCAAACTTTTACATCACTTGCTACTGGGGTTGAATTTAACAGTTTCGTTACCTTGATTCCTAATTTTGGATCCTACAGAGACCTCAATGTACGCGTGTTGTGTTAGGGATCCGAAGGCTAAGGTCAAGGAGAAGAAGACAAAGCTTCTACCACGCCAAAAAGGCGATCTCTCAATCACATATGATATAATGCAAGCCTATGACAGTAATTATCTTGCTCAGGTTACTATAGAGAATGATAATCCTTTGGGACGGCTTGATCAGTGGAATCTGACTTGGGAATGGATGAGAGGGGAGTTTATATACACCATGAGAGGAGCTTATACGCATGAGATTGATTTTGTAGACTGCATTTATGGTCCTGCAGCTAAGTATTATGAAGATCTTGATTTTTCTCAAGTAATGAACTGCCAGAAAAATCCGGTTATAGCTGATTTACCTCGGGAAAAAGCAAATGACACAAAAGTTGGAAAGCTTCCATATTGTTGTAGAAATGGAAGTATCTTGCCAGAAATTATGGATCCAAGCCAATCAAAGTCAGTGTTTCAGGTACAGGTGTATAAGATTCCACCCGACTTAGACCGGACAAAGCTTTACCCTCCTGAAAAATGGAAAATTGTTGGCATCCTTAACCCTGACTATAAATGTGGTGCACCAATCAGGGTGGATTCAACACAGTTTCCTGATCCAAGTGGCCTGCAAGCAACAAAATTAGCTATTGCAAGTTGGCAAGTAGTGTGCAATATCACAAAACCGACGAGAACCAGTTCTCACTGTTGTGTCTCCTTCTCAGCATACTACAACACATCAGTCATCCCTTGCAATACATGTGCTTGTGGTTGTGACGATACGACATCATGCAATCCTCATGCACAAGCACTGCTCCTTCCACCGGAAGCTCTTCTGTTACCATTCGAAAACAGAACGCTTAAGGCTCTTGCTTGGGCAAAAATTAAACACTTTCACGTTCCAAAGCCGTTACCTTGTGGAGACAATTGTGGTGTTAGCATAAACTGGCATGTCTACACAGACTATAGAGACGGGTGGACAGTTCGAGTCACATTATTCAATTGGGAACAAGTCAACTTCGAAGATTGGTTTGTAGCAATCCAACTCAAGAAGGCCGGTCGAGGTTACCGGAAGGCATTCTCCTTTAATGGAACATTGTTTCCTGACCTTAACGATACTATTTTTTTGCAAGGATTGCCAGGGTTAAATTATTTGATTGGAGAAACAAATAATAGCAACTCGAAGATTGATCAGATAGTGGCTGGAAAGCAGCAATCTGTCATCTCTTTTACGAAGAAGTTGACTCCGGGTGTAAAAATAGCAAAAGGAGATGGTTTTCCTGTGAAAGTCCTTTTCAATGGAGAAGAATGCTCACTGCCGACCTACTTTCCTGCAGGAAATGGAAATATAGATCAGGTTAATCTAATACAAATAGTTTTCCTCGTGATTCTGGCATATGTATTTCAATAGTGGAGGCATTTTTTTTCTCTAAATGCTCAGTAGACACTAGACAGTGCAATTAGACATTGAAAGCTTCAGATTGTAGTATAAAATTCTCGATGTATCAGATACTTCACTTTGACCCTAAACCCGGCTTTTTAGAACAAATTGTTGTCTGTTTTCCTGATGTTCATAGTGCAGGGCTTAGGGATTTTAGTGCCACAAGGTTTTGTCTGATTGCTTAAATCGACTTAATGAATGGATTGATATTGGGCATGTGAATAGGATGTAAGCCTTTTATTCGAGATGAGATGGTATCCGAGAAATTTGATATATTAACAATTAACATTAGTTAATACTAACAAATAATAAGCATACGTATATCGAATATTGAACAAACGCAGACCAGATACAAATCAAACCCAGTACAAATACAAATACGAAACAGATGAAACAAAGAACTTAACTTTTCCAAATTTGCGGTTGGGGTTGGTCATGAAGTTCCCACAGAGAATGGCATTCTTGAGGAATTGCTGTTTTCAAATCAGGACAGCGACATGAATTCTGTGCTCAATATGGTGACAAGCCCTAGAATATGTTGTATACAAACAAGAAGGAAAATTCGTCTTCTAGTTTCGAGTTGAAAATACAAGCCTTCAACCGTCCTAATCTTGTCTTATTTAAAATCCTACAGTGCTATTGTCTTCATCTGCACAATAAGAAGTGGCAAAAACGGACCATGACAGCTAACTAGTAGTACAAATAAAGTTTCCTTGAAAGCATCCACGATTTTACATTGCTCTGCACTTTAAATATATAAAATCCATAATAATATAAAATTTTTTACCACATGCAACTCTTCAATTTTTGGCGTTCAAAATCTTGTTTAAATTCCTTAATCTCATAAGTTTCATCAAGGAAAATCATGCGAAGAGGCCTCAAAATATGCTGCACAATCACTGCCATATTGCTCATTATCCTGGCAGCCGGTTTAATCCTTTACTTCACCATCCTAAAGCCGAGAGAACCAAAAATGACGATTCAGTCTGTCGTCCTGGAAGGTTTTAACGTCGATAGTGCATTGAAGATCAACGTCACAATAGGTATCAAAATCACTGTAGATAACCGAAATTACGGAGGTTTTAAGTATGAGAACAGCACAACATATATTAGTTATCGGGGGATGGATGTAGGTGAGGCAGAAATACAGGGAGATACAATTCAGGCTAGATCTAAGCACAACGTTAGCACATCTGTGATTCTTGCAGTTGATAAGTTGTTCAGCGATGGTAATTTTCTGCTTGATTATTTTGTTGCAAGGGTGGTAAATTTTACTTCATCAACAACATTGCACGGCGAAGCGAAGGTACTGAAGTTGTTTAAGAAAAAAGCATCAACTTACAACACCTGTGATATTTCTCTTCTTCTCCAAAACCAGACTTATGAATCTATTTGCAAGTATAAACTGAAACTCTGAAATTCATCCTTTTCTTTAAAGATCTCTGGATTGCAATTTGTGGCGTTAGTTGTGCCCAGTATTTTCTGATGTGGGCTCTTTAGGTTTTCATTAATGCAATAAAGAAAGTTGTTGTATAGCTTTTAGTTATTATTAATAAACATGTATGTGTGAACTATGGCACGCAGTGGAAATGTAATTGTAGCAATTCATATTTCAACTTCCACACTGTCCGATTTGATTCTGATATCCAATGCTGAAGTGAAATCGCAATGAGTACCAAGGCCTTGTTATCAAGAAAATGACAAGAAAACTAATGACATAACTAACATCTTTCAATGTTTATGAATGAGAATGAGAATTGAAATTCATTGAACAAGAAATTAAAGAATAAAATTGTCACACCTTGCAGGGTTCTCGATTTGTGACAACCCGCCACAATTGCACAACTTCAACTATGCAATCATGAAGTATATCACATTAATATTATTTAACCTATTAAAGACATAAAAATTAACAATATGAATGCTTCTGGCATTTTTTCAGCTCAATCAAAACTCGTTTTGTATTCAGCGGATACATTATATATGTCTCAGGAGAGGGCCTCGTCCGAGTCCTTTTAAAAAATATATACAATTAAGATCCTTTGGGATTAGACTTTAATATTTACAATCTTCTAAGTCTTTGAGTTTATCAAGTACAATATTCTCACTATCTCGTCCTTTTACCCCTGTTCCCTGAGTTTTTGAGGCAGTTATACATACCTTGCTATGACATCCATTAAGGAAGTTTATATAATCATGTCTTGTAAGGAAAAATCTATAGAAAGGTGAGCTAATAGTCCAGTGAGATAGGAGTGCAATATCTCAATACTACTTATAAACACAATCAATTTCAAATAAGTTTTCAAAACATATACTATGCATGAACAACCATATGAATACAACGTTACATGTGGTCTTCCGGTAACCAATGTGGAGTTTAGGGTTTATGCACCCCTTGACCTTGGGTCAAGGATTTGGATCATACCATCAGTGCCTAGGTCTCAAACTTAATAAATTCGTCTTATCTCTTGATTAACTTTTATCTCTCACTACTATCTAATATTAATATTATAAATTTAGTTCAAGTGTCACTTACACACCAAGTAATAACACCCTCAAGAGTAGACCGGACTCAGAATCATCAAGGCGCGACAATTCCCTAATCACTTAGTCCGCACTTGGCGGAACAGTAATCCCCCGATCACTTCGATGCACCTTGTAGCAATGATGACCTTCAATATGTAATGTCTCATGTAATGCACATAAATTTTTATTAAGTTGTAGTAATTATTTAATGTTTTATGGTGATCATGCAAGGGTCAGACACACAAAAGTTTCAATCACATCTGATGCAGATAAGGGGAGCATTCACTCAATCATAATCACAAAACCACAATCATAATATTAGAAGGATAGTTTCCTATCTCACCAACACATGCACATATGTACTTATACTTATTAATCTGCCACCCCACCCCCCCATACACAACTGGCATTATCACACATTAAATACTTGCATACACTCGCACACTCCCATTTACATCCAATTTCCCATTCTTTTTCTTCTTCTCCGTTCGACTCCTTTTCCTTTACCTTTTTCTTTTCTTCTCCTTCCTTTTCCTTTCTCTCTTTTTTTTCCATGTTGGCACGCTTCCGTTTTCCCCTTTTCCTTCTTCTTTTCTTCCCTTTTCCTTTTCCTTTTCCTTTCTCTCCTTTCTTCCACGTTGGCACCCTTCCCTTGGGAACTAATGCAAACAAAATCATTTACATATTTGTAAAGACATTCACATCATACACAAATAATAGTACATCATTGAGTCTTACTCACATAGTTCTTATCTTTGATTACTTATAGTAATCTTCGGGTAGATTCGTGAAAAAATTTTCTTCTCCTAAAACACAAAAAAATCATACTATTATTCATGACGAATATCATTCTATCTAGTACATTTCTAATTATTCTAACTATTTCTTAAGCTAAATCTTAATTTTTATACACGTATTAAAATTATATTTAAATTTCAAAATAAAGCTCATTTCACGCAAAATTAGTTTAGTTTCATAGAGGTTACCTCAAAAATTGCGCTAGTGGTCCTAGTTTGTAATTTGGAGGTCGTATGTGAAAGTTATGAATTTTTTTCTTCACTTTCTCTTTTTTCCCTCTTCTCTCCTGCTTGTCCTTATCTCCTCTCATTTTCCTTACTTTTTCTTTTTGATCGAATGGATTTTTGGACGAGGGGTAAAGGGGGGCCAATCTCCATATATATATATATATATATATATATAACTTTTTAATATTTTAGGTTTGTTTATCGCACAAGGTAGTTTAAGTAAACTTAACAACTTTAATATTTTATTACGAAATTTTACGACTAAACTAATTAAATTATCCCAAGCGTGATTATCTATTTTGAATTTTTATTCGACTGTTTTAAGTCTATAATTTTAATTTATTTTATTATTAATTCAATAATTCCTTACGGTTTGCTTTTTCCATGATTATTTCTCTTAATAAAATCTCTTGCAGGGTATTCTTAAGGCCTTTAGTACAATCGTTTAATCATTCTGATGTTATAAATAACTAGATTTTTGCAGATTTAAAAAGAAATGGCACAATTTGTAGATTTTCCATTGATTGTGCCTCAAATTCACTGTGGATTTAATTTAAGGCTTCCTTGTGAGAGTAGAATGTAGCAAGTTTGATTTGGTAATTTATGACTCTAACCAGCTAACCAAAGACATGAATAGAGATTATCGAACAAGTGACAATAAAAACACTTGGGAATGGTCGATGGATGTGGAAGGGTAGTTAGCGGAATCTTGGTGGTCTATCAATAGCAAGAAAATGACAAGAAAACTCCTAGACTTAAGAGTCTTGTGAAATCTTATGTTCTTGAAAATCTTCATATTAAGATGGATGGTGAGGGTCAAAACCCTATGTTGTTATATGTTCTTTGCCCTTCCTCTTATAGCACTTTTAATGAGACTATGATATATGGTAGTGGCAATTTGAATATTGAAGATGTTAATACCACCCTAATGAGTAAAGCTAAACTCATGGTGCTATAGGTACTTAGTAAATCTTATGAAGACTTAAGTCATTATTATAAGAGGAAGGGACATGATATTTTTTAGTGTTACAAGTTGTAGAACTTTAGAACAAAAAAGACAAGCTTATTATTGTAATACATGATTCTAAAAAATTTTATGCACATATTTATATAATCATAAATATTAAGTAAACAAACAAATAAATAATATAAGATTAAGGGCAATCGTGTAAATAAGGTTAAAAGATCGAGATAGTTTTGTCTTTTCTTGACGGGACTATATAAGCAAGATTAACCTAGGGTTTCTCCTTTTTGCACATTTTCACCATTCACTACAGTAGCCTAGATAAACACAAAGAAAGAGAGATCCCCTTTAGGAAAACCTATAGCGATCTAAGGAAACATTGTAGTGCAACAAAAGGGTAATGATTTAGAATTTTTACAAGACCTATTTTAACAAAAGTGACTCAACCATGAAATCATTTTGGTTATTTATAGGGATTGAATTGAAGGACAAGATTAAACACGTGAGGAATTAACCAAATTTAAGCACTGGGTGTAAATTTGAGCCAAGTGAGTATATTGGAACCTGACTTTATGTTAGATATAGGTAATATAATGATTAGTTAGATTAGAAAAGATAGCAGTTGGGATTTAGGAGGAATTAGTATAGAAAAATTAGGCTTTATAGGACTTTACCGAAAGATACATGGCCTCCGAATATAGCTATGTTTTGACCGTGTAAACCTAGAGAGATACATGACCTCCCAATAGGATTGTGTTGCTCTTGTGTTGATTACCAAAGACTTACTAAGAGATACACAACCTCTTAACACAGTCGTGTTACTCTCGTGTTGAATACAAAATGTACCGAGAGATATACGACATATCTACATAGTTATGTTTTGACTGTGTTGAAATTGAGAGATACATAACTTGTCTACATGGTCGTGTTTCAACCATATTGAACCCAAAACTCATTGAAAGATACAAAACCTTTTGACACAGTCATGTAATAGTCATGTTGAGTTATACAGCCTTTAACATAATCGTATTAAGTGAGAAACAATTTCATTTTATATCTATTTAACCCATAAATAAACTAATTCCCACGTAACCTAAATAATTAGTAAGACATTAGATAACTTAATAAATTAAGAGAAACTAAGGGAATTATATTATTCTTGAATTAATACTAAGAAAGATATATTGATGATTGTATAAAATCTAGCTTAGTTTAAGTTTGGGACCAAACGTGCTTAAGGCTAGAATCTCAGGTATGTGTGTATCTTGTTTGTGGTATGTGATTTCTAGGTAGCTATTTAATGAATTGTATGTGGAATAATGAAGTGTTAAAGTGTTAAATGAATTGATTAATGTATGTTACATGTGCTTAGCTTAGCCTAGGGGTCCGTAGTGGCAAATCTCTAGGGGTACCTCGATAATTAGTATGCCGTGTTGTCCCTAGTGGAACCTTGTATGGAAATGATTTAAGGTAGATTAGGGTTAGATAGGGCTTGTAGTGATAGTTGTTTACACCTCAAAAGGGAGCCTAGAAGCTTTCACTAAAAGTTATCACGTCATATGTGTACCGTTACATAATAATTGCCTTACGAGTCAAAGGTCGCAAGACTCTAGTTAAATATTAAATCAATTACAACTAATCATATTACATATGATCATATATTAAGAATATAACTACGAATTGTCATATTTCACAATTGACTAAGATCATAGAGAATAGGAATTCCTTACCAAAACAATAAAATAGAAAAACACATTTAAGTTTTACAAATTTTATTCTTACATTGAATTCTTGAGAAAAAAATTTTATCCAAGAATTCTACTAATACATATCTTAACTTAATAAATTAACTTGTTCAAATATATTAATTTATAAAACCGAATGCCTCTAGCATTCCAGTATCTCATTATATCTATTTTGTATTCATTGGAATAGATCACAACAATATCTCAAAGGTAGGCCTCATTCAGGTCCTAACCTAATACAGATGGAAAATCTCACCTATCTAGATTTAAAATAATTTCAACATCTGTCCATCCATATTCTATCATAAATTTACAAAGAATTTCATTATAACTCTCAACCCTTACTTCTTATCCCAAAAATTTTATGCAAAAAATTACTTTCCAAAGTACGGTGCCTATTTGGTAAGATTACATTGTCATGACTTGCATCAAACAATCTATAAGAGGGTGAGTTAAATTGCCAAGTGAGATAGGAGTGTAATCACTTAATACTGTTTATACGTATAAGCAATTTCAAACAAGTTTTCAAATCATATGCTATGTATGGGCAACCATATGAATGCAGCATTGCACATGGTCTTTTGGTAACTGCCATTAAGTCTAGGGTTTACACCCCCCTTGACCTTGGATTAGGGATTTGGATCATACCATCAGTGCTTAGGTCTCAAAATCAATTAATTACTGTTATCTCTTTATTAGAAATTGTTTCTTAATTTCAATGTCATAATCTCTAGTGTTACTTACAAATCGAGTTAGCTAGCTTAAGTGTTAGTCACACACTAAGCAATAAATACCCTTAAGGACAGACTGGACTTGAAACCATCAAGGTGAGATAATCCCTTAATCACTTATTTCGCACTTGGCGGAACAATAATCCTCCGATTAATTCTGATGCGCCCTATAGTAGTGATGGCCTTCAACCATGCAATGTTTCGTGTAATGCATGTCAAGTTTTATTTAAGTTGATGTAATTAATTTAATATTTCAAAGTGATAACATATGAATTAAACACACATAGGATTTGGTCACATCAAAGACATATACGAAACATAATCATTCAATTTAAATCATAAACAACAATCACATTATTAGAAAAGATAGATCACTAAATATTGGATTTTTTATCTAAAGTCACATAATCAACATTTGTTCCTTTTCCTTGTCGAGTTCAACTTCATCATAGGAAATTTAATGGCTTGCCAAACTTTGTCTCATGCATAACCTAACCACATAATAGTCGCATGTGTTACTTCCTTGCTCGCATACATTCTTCACACCATCTCATGTAGGTGTCCACAATTTGTATGACATACACGGACCAGTGGTAGCCATCTAAGACACCATATACGGATACACACTAGCTAAGGAAAAAAGCACTCCTATCCACAATGCTACACACACCAACATGTATGCATAAGCACATATGCATAAACAAGCACACACTCCTATATATACACACAGAGCCAACATGCCCTCATGCATATACACACTTAAACCTGTATAGGCTTACGCATATACACATACCCTATTGCACACACACATGCTCATATACACAATCCTCTTGCACACATACACCTATTCACCCACACCAACACACATGCACACGTATACACACCAGTCCACACACACATACATGCATACACAAGCTAGCACACACTCCCTCACATATACATATGCACATATATACACAAACATATACGATCACCATTTTTGTAGCACACATATACACCCAAACACATGTACATGGCAACAATCATGTGCAATCACAATTTATGCACGTGGCAACACGCATTTCTACGTGTAATGGCTATCGTAACATACATCACTCTACACACATAATAGGACATAATTAGATTCTAAAATAGAATTGATATAATTCAAGGAAATACATAGAATTATCTACATATTTATATGAATAACAACATATTACACACAAATAACAGTACATCACGGAGTTCCTACTCACCTAGGTCTCATTTTTTATTACTCGTAGCAATCTTCGAGTATATTTGCAAGGAAATTTTCTTCTCTTAAAAACATGAGAAAAACACACTATTACATGCTATTTAAGACTAGAATCATTCTATCTGGTGTATTCCTAACTATTTTAATTATTTTCTAAGATAAATCCTATTTTTATACACATATTAAAATTATATTTAAATTTCAAAAATAAAACTTGTTCTATGCAAAACTAGTTTATTTTTATAAATCTCACCTCCATGGTTGTCAAATTCACAAGTCAATTGTACAATTTTACGAGTTTGCAATTTTATAAAGTTTTTCATAATCAAAATGGAAGAAAAATCATTTAGGTATAGACTTTTGATTTAATTATGAATTTAGATGTAAGATTCTACAAGTTACCGATTCTACTGGTTCTATACGATTCTATCGATTCTATACCATTTGATTTCACGTAAAATCATGATTTTGACAACCATGCTCACCTTGAGGATCGTGTTGGTGGTCTTGGTTTGTGATTTGGAGGTTGTATGTGAAAGTTATGTTAACTTTGGTCATTTTTTCCCTTTTCTTCTTTTTTTTTCCTTTCTTCCCTTCTATGTGATCCCATTCTTGGCATCTTGTCTTTATCTTTCTCTTGCTTTTTGTTTCTCTTTTTTTTTTTCCCCCTTTTGGATAGTGGATGCTTCTAGAGTTATAGGTATATATTAAGTAACTTTTTTATTTTTTGGGTACATTCATCACATGCAACAATTTACATAAATTTAGTAACTTTAATATTTTATTACAAAATTTTATGATTAAGTTAATTAAATTATTTTGAGCATGAATATTTACTCAAAATTTTTATTTGACAATTCTAAGCATATGATTATAATTTATTTTATCATTTTTTCTAAATTTTTTGTGATTCACTTTCTACATGATTATTTCTTTTAATATAAATTTATGTAAGGTATGTTTAGGGCTTTTTATATGATCTTTTAACTATTTTAATATTATAGAAAATCAAAATTTGTAGGTTTTACACTCTCTCCTTGTTTAAAAGTTTTGTCATAAAAACTTTGAAATGTACTAGGATTTCCGAATAATTAGGGATACTTCTCTTTCATCTTGTCTTCCCTCTTCTAAGTAACTTCTCGTTTAGAGTGTCGATTCCATTATACCTTGATGTATCTGATAGTCTTGTTGCTTAATTTTTGGGCTTCAGTGTCAAGGATTCAAATAGGATGTTTGTGATATGTCAGATTTGGTTGAATTGTTAAGATATCCATCTTGATTGATCTATTACGATCTAATACGTGCTTTTGAAGCAACGACATATTGAAGATGCTTCTTGATAATTGAGGAGGCAGGGCTAGTCGATAGGCCACTTTTCTAACCCTTTCTAGAATCTCATATGGCCTTACATATCTAGGACTCAATTTTCCTTTGGTTTCAAATCGTCTTGTCCCTTTTATTGGCGTGACTTTTAGATAGACGTGTTCCCCTAATAGAAACTCAATCTATCTTCTCTTCAAATCAACCTAACTCTTCTAATGATCTTGAGTTTCCTTCATTCTTTATCTGATGGTGGCAACCTTATCTATTGTTTCTTGTGGCAAGTTTAGCCCAATTGTATTTCGTTCAATTTTATCCCAATATAATGCAGATCTACACTTCCTTTTGTATAGGGCTTTATAAGGGGCCATCTTAATTAATGAGTGATAGTTGTTGTTATTGTAAGTGAATTTGACTAATGGCAAGTGTCGATTCCAACTATCTTTGAAATCTAATGCATAAGCCCTTAGCAAATCTTCTAATGTTTAGATTTTAGATTGCCTATCTATTTGGGGATGGTATGCCATGATGAATTGCAATTTTGTTCCTAAAGCTTGTTGTAGACTTCTCTAGAATTTTGATATGAATTGTGGATCTTGATCAAATACTATACTATGTGACACTCTATAGAGTCTTAGAATTTTTCAAAGATAGATCTTGGCCAATTTATCCAAGTAGTATGTTACATTAATGGGTAAGGAATGAGCAGATTTGGTTAGATAATCCAAAATTACCCATATGGCTTCGTATCCAACCCTTGTCCTTAGTAAAGTTATAATGAAATCCATGGTAATCCTTTCCCACTTCCATTTTGGAATCGGTAGTGGTTGTAGTAGTCTCCTAAGTTTTTGATGTTCAGCTTTGATTTGTTAGTAGATAGAACATTGAGTGACGAATCGTGCTACATCTCTCTTCGTGCCTTCCCACTAATAGCCCTTCTTGAGTTCCTGATACATCTTTATTCCCCTTAGGTATATCATGTATCCAAAATTGTAGTTTTCATCCAAAATATCATTTCTCAATTTTATATCTTTAGGTACGCACCATCTACCTCGTAACCTTAAGATCCACTTTAAAGGTAATACTAGCACCTTGCTTTAATTTTCTTCGAAGGTCTATTATCTTCGGGTCATTGAGTTGCATCTCTTTTGTTATATCCATGAGAGTAGGCCGTACTTCAATAGTTACTATCTAGGCTTCCTCCTCATGCCATAGAAACTCAATCCTTAGTTTTTCGAGCTCCTGTATCAACTGTTGTTATTTAGTTAATAGTGCTACTACTTAGCCATGATTCTTTTGACTTAAATCATCAGCTACGACGTTGGCTTTCCTTGGATGATAGTTAATTCTAAGATCATAGTCCTTAATGAGCTTGAGCCATCTTCTCTTTCACATTTTGAGGTCCTTTTGAGTAAATAAATACATTAAGCTTTTGTGAACTGTGTATATTTCGCATTTCTACCCATATAGGTAATGTCTCCATATCTTTAGGGCAAATATGATCACGATTAGTTCCAAATCATGAGTAGGGTAGTTCCTCTCATGCAGTTTCAACTGTCTTAAAGATTAAGCTATGACTTTCTTGTTTTACATTATTACGCAGCCCAATCCATTCTACGAGGCATCATTATAAACATAAAAGGGTTCCTCTGAGTTAAGTAGGGTTAGAATAGGAGCTGAGATTAGCTGTTGCTTCAAATCTTGAAAACTTCTTTTGCAATCATCATCCCATTCAAATTTTACATCTTTTTAAGTTAGTCTAGTTAATGGCTTCAATATCTAAGAAAAGTTCTTCCCAAATCTTTTGTAGTATCCAATTAACCTGAGAAAACTTATCACTTTCACAACTGTAGTGGGTTATTTCTAGTCAACTATGACTTTTATCTTGGTTGGATCTACCATCACACCTTCTCCCAATATAATATGTCTAAAGAGTGCCACTTGATTCATCCAAAACTCGCACTTGGACAATTTTGCGTATAATCATGTTCCTTTAGTAGTCCTAAGGCATTCCTCAAGTGTTCTTCGTGCTCTAGTAAGGTCTTGAAATAAATCAAGATATCGTTGATGAAGACCACTATGAATTTATCCAAAAAATGGCTTGAAGATCTTGTTCATGAGGTCCATGATCGCAGTTGGAGTATTAGTTAACCCGAATGGTATTATTAGAAATTCATACTAACCATATTGCATTTGAAAGGCAATCTTAGGTATATCTTCAGACTTCATCTTCAATTGATGGCATCTAGATCACAAATCTATTCAAGGGAAGACACTTGCTCCTTGCAATCGATCGAATAGATCATCAATTCTTGGCAATGGATATTTGTTCTTGATGGTTACCTTGTTCAATTCTTGATAATCGATATGTAGCCACATAGATCCATCCTTCTTCTTGATGAATAGCATTGGAGCTCCCTAAGGTGATACGCTTGGGCAAATGAATCCCTTATCCATCAATTCTTGCAATTGCTTCTTCAATTATTTCAACTTAATTGTCACCATTCGATAAGGTGCTTCTGTACTAAGCTTTACTTCAATGGTAAAATCTATCTCTCTTGAAGGTGGTAATCTTGGTAATTCTTCAGGAAATACCTCACGAAATTCGTTGATAATTGGTATTTCCTCTAATCTTCTTGATCCTTTCTTTGTCTCCATTTGAAGGTATTCTCCTCTTTCTTGTAATACATTAATGGAAGTTTTCGGATTTTTTCCTTAATTGCCCTCGATATACTATAGCCTCTACTCATGGCCTGCTGAATCGCACTTCCTTATTCTTACAATTTACATTGGCAAAGTTCTTCGATAACCAATCCATTCCTAGAATCACTTTGTAGCTTCTCATGGATAAAATTATCAAATCTGTAGGCATATTTCTTCCTTGTATTTTGATTAGGCATTCTCTCACAATCTCCTTGGTGATGATCTTTTCTCCTATAGAAGTGCTAATTCTTATGATCTTCAAAGAAGGTTGAACTTCCAGCTTTTGTCGTTGAGCTACATCCAAGCTTATAAAAGGATGTGTAGCTCCCATGTCGAAGAGAACCAATTTTGGTTAAGTAGGAATTAAAATGGATCCCGTTACAACATCTCCTTCTTCCATATATTCCATGGCTGCTAAATCAATATCCTGATATTGTCTCGACTCTTCGTTTGCCTATTCTCTTGCATATGTACCCTCTATAGCAAATACTCAAGCATTTGTGGCCTAGGTGTTGGATTTTAGCACTCCCTGCTCACTTAGTCGATTGTTCGGCCTTCCAATTGTAGTTCAAAGTGCTGTAACCTTCACCCCAAGTCCTTGGTGTCTCTTGGGGCAAACATTAGCTATATGCCCTAGCTGTCCACACACAAAACATATTATGAAATTCTTTCGTGGATAGTCTAGGGCCTTATGATCTTTCAATCCACAACAAAAACACTTTCCCCTTAAGTATAGGCACTCTCTAGGACAATGTCCTTTCCCGCATTTCTAGTAAACCACCTTTATAGGTTTTTCTTAGGGAGAGATGACTAATGATTTATTACCTAGCAAAAACTATTGATAAATTCAATTGTTTTGTCACATGAGGTTGAATAAAGTTATGGGTGTTGCTAGAATGAACTAAAACAAAAAATGATTTTCCATGAATCAGTTCTTGCAACCTAAAATTCTTACGAACTAAAATTCCTAATAGAGAATAGTAACTAATTTCCACACTATGAAAAGTTAACAAATGATCCTCTTCTACCTCACTGGTATCATTCCCCAACTCCTCCTCATATTCTTCATCTAGTGATATCATTAACAAAACTTGGCCTTATAAACATATCCTTTATTGAACTTCTCATCACAATTATATCAAAGTCCTTTCTCTCTTTTTGAAGCCAATTTTGCGAGAAGCATCTTTTTTTTTTTATAGATAATGACTTAATGACTTTTTGGATGAATTAGATTGGGAAGTAGTAGTAGAGTGAGAAGGAGGATTATAAGGCTTAGGTGACAATGTATGAATAGAGGATTTTAAAGAATATGAATTTTTTTAGTAATGGGTTTAGGATCCATAATGGAATAACTCTTTAGGAAACTTTCAAAAAGACTAGTAACATGATTAAAAAGGGCTTTAAATTCATTATAACGGTCAATTACACCGCTTGTCTACACCAATTTAGTAAGTTTAGCTTGAAAATCTTCAAATAAAGAAAGACCAAAGTGAAATTCTAAAGTTTTAAGAAAAGTAGTAATTCTTAGTCAACCATTGGAACAAATCTAATGCCTTATTTTCCATGGCAAATGAAGCCATTTTCAATTTCATAGAATCTAGTACTTTGTGAAAATTAAAGAATTGATTTTCTTAAAAAAAAAATTCCAAAAAGAGGCATCCTAGTTCAAAATTTTGGATAAATCTAATTTGATATTTTGTATATAAGATTGTTACTCCAATGGATTCGACTAAGAAGATGATGCTATATTTAGATGTTTTTGTTGTTTTAAAAGATTAGTCTAATTTTCACAGTGTATTTTAAAAGATTGCATCATGCTCTTCACATTTTCTTTCAATTCAACAATTATTTTTCTCCATATTGTCACTATAAGTATCCAATTGATTCATATTGCATGTACCTCTTCTTGTAAACTTGTGAGTCCTCGAGTATTGTTTGCTATGGCTGAATTATAAAACATAACACCAATAATAGGCCTACAAAGTCTAACCCACTTTACACATTTGAAATAAAGACTTCCGATAACTCTCTAATACTCCCAATTCCAATTTTGCCACTCAAGTAACTCTTCCTTCCTTTTCTTCTCTTTACAAAGTTAGGGGTCATAAGGATGGTCAAATCTTTATGGAAAAGAACTAGGTTTATTATGTGGAAAAGTGTTTGTGATGTATTAGAATATAAATCTTTTATCAAAATCTTTTGATTTTTTTACCGTAGATTTTACTTTTACTAACTATCAAAATTTGTTGTTTTCTTACGAGGTTGAAGAGAAAAAGAAAAGGGAAAAGGGCTTAGACTTTGTGTACTAAAAGCTCCAAAAGTCTAACTATTTTTAGGGTAAAAGTGGTAACCCCATTATAGATTTTTTTCCCTTTTTATATTCTTCTTTTGAGTTTGTTGACTATTCTATTATATAATCTCTACTCCTATTGGCTATGAATGACAATTATACTACAATATATATTGTAATACACTTCATATGTAATCTTCTAAATTTTTGGATACTTGTCTAGATCTTCAAGGCTTATTGAGCTATCCACATGTCTCCATCCTATCATTTGTATCATATAATTCCTATAAATAGTCTTATTTATGCATATACCTACACAAAATTGGTTATCAATCTGATGGATGGAATGTTAGGCAAGTATCAAAGTGCTTCAAGAATTGATCAGCAAAAGGCTATAAAGAAAGTTAAAAAAAAAAAATGTTAAAGTAACAACAAATAACTACAACTCATGTACACAAGGTTTAATTAACTTGAAATTATTGAATATTCAAACTCAGATTTTGCTAGATGTGTTGACAATTGAAAGTCTACCTTTTACTACCTAGTCCTCTTTATAGGGGAAGCCATAACATGGGATAGTGCTAAAGAAAGGATTTGTGGCATATTTTTGAGCCACAATTCATGTACAACAAATTTATTTCAAAAGTTAAGGTTATCAACACTTTAAGAAGCTGCTGATGATCTATTATAATAACTTTGCAATGATATTTTTATCCAAGACAACCTATATTTAAGGGGTGTTAATTACATGGAATCAAAGTATTTTCCTATTAAGTGGTAATGTGAGTGGATGTTTAGTATCGCCTATAACACTATGGCTATTAAGAAGTTTATAGATGGAGTGCCTATTAAGCATATTATAACAAATCTTATGATTGTGGATTTTTTCCCTATAGCTTTAAGATTGAACATATTTAAGAAATGTACATAAAATGGACCAAGATATCACTTAATGATTGTATGCGGTTAACAAATTTTGTGTTGCAAAGGTATTCGTATTTTTAGTATATGGAAGGAAGTATGTTCAATAAATTTCATTGAAAAAAAAGAGATTATGTTTATCCATAACCCACAATCAGTGCTTAGCATTTTAATGTATTATGTTGGTGATTTTAGTGGGGGAAAAATGGGGATGAAGGGTCTAGACTTTTTAATCACATGTTTAAAAAATTGTGTCTATAAATTACCCTCTAAAGCCTCCATTCATTTGTATCCATGTGCCATTAATGGGATTTGACATGGCATAAATGAAGGTCTTAAAATAAGGTAACATATAAATACAGATCTTTAAATGTGTGATAAAAAAATCTAGATTAAAAAAAAAAGTTGCATAAATGCAAGCCCCCACTCTATATTTTTCTAGATAATTAATTAATAGTATTCACACTATATTTGTAATAGTCAATGAACATACATTATTAAAATGCTGATTGTGATAATTTTCTAAAAAACAAAAACTATTATTTTCAATAGTATTCCAAATACTTTCAAAAGTTTTTATGGATGATCGACACAATTTACATATATAGTGTGGGACTTTAACCAATTAGTATAATTTCAAAGGTTTAGTTTTTAAATGTAAACTCTATCTCTTCAACACTACTTATTTCTCCTTTGGTCGAAAGTAAATATTTAGAAAAAATTCAAAAGACATCCTAAATTCAAGATTATACACACAAACACATTAAGATAAGTAGTGAAAATGAAACCATGTAGATTTCATCTACACCATCATAGTAATATCACTTTATCACTTAATATTATAAATTTATATAATATATAATAACACTTTTTTTACTCTTAACAATAATGGAAAGTAGCTAAAGTATTTAATCTCGAGCTACTAGCAAAAAATTTACTTTTTTATTATATGTTCTCTTATTTATATGATATCACTAAGTTAATAGTATCTAAATAATAGAGATAAAAACATTGACAGTAGTTTTAATTAATTATTACACACATAGACACATATGGAAATTTTATCTTTAGGTTTCAATAATTATTTTTCTAAGCAATAATAGTGTCATGTCTAACCAATATAATAATAGTTGAATATTGTGGTTGTTGCAAAAGATGCAAGTTCTAATGAGGGTGACTTAAATATTGGATTTAACAAAACACATTATTTAGGATTTGGTTTCAGGATGATGAATATGAAAAAAATGGAAATAAATAAAGTATAGACAATGTTAGGAAGAATGAAAAATAAAATATTATTTCTCATATATATAAGAATGTCATAGAAATATGAGACTTCATTTCTCTTTAGCTTGTGTTTTAATATGGTTATAAACTAAAATCATGTGAGACAAAACTTTATCATTCTCTACACATTAATTGTCATATATAAAAAAAATGAATAAAAAATAATAATTTTTTACACGTGTTACTATATAATTAGATGAGAGAAAAAGTACAAAGAAATGGCCTACATTTATGCAATTTTGTAAAAAGGGTTTAGATTTTTTATCACACGTCTGAGAACTTATGCTTATAGTTTATTCTCATTTCAAGACCTCCTCCCATGCCATGTTAAATTCTATTAATAACAAATGGACAAAGGTCATAAAATGAAGGTAACTTATAAACACAAGCCTTTTTAAATGCATGGTTGAAAACTTCAAATCCCTTTTTTACCAAAAATTGCACAAATATGGTTTCTTCCCCTATAGTTTTCCCCAATTTTATTGCACACTAGTTTAAACATCCAAGTCTTCTTATTTCCTTAAGTTTAACTAAGTGAGAGAATGTTTAAATAATTACCAATTAAGCTAATCCAATAATTATCTTAGTATAGCCTAACTTTAAGGATATTGTGCTAAATAAATTAAACCCAATTTAATTTAATGAGGAGAGTGCTTAATTAATTAAGTAATAGTTTTTCAAGGGATAATGATAGTAGAATTGTACTTCATTTTTTTTTCTTTTTTCCTTTTCTTTTCTTTTTTTATACCCATTTTAGTATCCAAACTTCAATTCCTCAACTTTTTGATATGGAACAAGTTATTGTCCATCATAATGGATAATGATAGTAGAAACCTTCAAATTTCATTTTCTTTCTATTTTAGTGTCCAACTTTAATTTTTGCTTATTTAGTATCTCAACTTTATAAAATTAGACAAATGAGTGCTCTTTTATAAATTTTTTTACAAAAATACTAGGAAAAATCAATGAACTAACTAAATAAAAAAATCATGAAATAGAAACAAATTAAAATAATATATTTAAAAAATAGAAAAATAAAAAATAGGCCTAAGTATGGAAATCCTAATCGCATATGAATTTTGCAAATGATATATGGTTTTTGTAAGCTTTATATCCTTAAAAAATTTATGATGTTTATTTGCAAATAATACTAGATACTTATTACACCTTTTCAAATTGATCACTCAAAAGGAAATTTTAAACAAAATAACCCTCGGCATGATTTTTTTTTTCTTTTTAATCGGATTCACCCATTTTGAGGTGCATGTATGATATTATTTTAAATTATGGAGAATTGTAAATAACCCCCTAAACTTAGACAAATTGGCAAACTAAAGGGTATTTATTTTTTCAGTTAAAAAACACACTAAATTCAAAATTTAAGAGGTATTAAAGTGTATTTTGATAAATTCAAGGGACATTTTCACACTAATGTCAAAGTTTATGGAGGTTATCTACCAATTTGTCATAATTTAGGAGATGATTTGCAACATCTGAAAGTTTAGGTAGTATGCACATTTAAGTCAAAGTTTAGTTTAGTTTTTTTTTTTTTTTTTTTTTTTGTTGGGGGGGGGGGGGGGGGGGGGGGTGGTGGGGGGGGGGTGATATTTATTTGCAATTTCCCTAAATTATAGTATAGGTCCTAAAGATTTTAATGATATATGCTTTGCAAAAGTTGGATATATATCAAAAAGTTATGTATGATTAAATCTTTGAATTGTACATGGTTTAAATTATTTAAAAATTATAATAAAGATCTTATTGGCATAAAGCTGGTAGAGAGAGTTTCTAATATGGACTTATTGATGCAAGTTAGAGGAAGGCTTTGACACAAGGTTGACTTTGTTAGTATGGAGCTGAAGAAAGATTGACACTAGATTGGCATTGAGAGTAAAGGTTTAGAAGAAGTTAGATTAATTAGCATGAAGTTAAAAGAGATCAACATGAAACTATTTTTGTCGATGCATACCTATTTTTAATCATTTTCATAGTTCTTGTTAAAACAAAAACCATCATTAAAAAAGATACAAAATTTCCCTTCCTCTCTTCCCTTCCAAACTATTCTCTTTAATATAAGGAAATCACTTCAACTTTGTATGGAAACTAAGGTAAACACTTCCCAACTCTTTCCCTTTAGTTGTTACATAAGATCATGATAAGCTTGATAAAAGGGCTTGTTGGATTAAAGGCAAGTAACATGATTTTGCATGGGAGGAAGGTTGCAAGTATTGATAAGTGAAAAATTTCTCTCAATTTAAGGATATTATAGATCTTAAAGCGGAATTCATATTTTGAAGGAAATTAGTGAAGAGTTTCAATATATAAATGAGTAGTGTTGCTTTGTGTGTGTGGAAGTATTGGTTTTCTAGTTGAGTTACAAACAAAAGGTATGTTGTTCCTTTATTTTACTAGTTAACAACAAATATTGAAGATCATTATAGAGTTAGGTGTAATTAAATTAGAGATACTAGTATTGAATTGGGGTTTGTAGGTAATAAAAATTGATATTGTAAAGATTGGGGATTTAATTCTTACGTAACTTAAATTTTGTGCAATTTGTTTTATCTAGAGTTAATTTTTGTTTTGAGATCAATTTAATGAAGCTAAATTGATAAGAGATAATTTTGATGAATGAATTTAGATGAATAACAAAAGGTGCATTCATTTAGGTAAATTTAGAAGTTGGGATCAATTAAAAAGTAATGCAGCCAATCACTACAAAAGTGTGGTCAACTAAGGTGATATGTGGAGGATAATTCAACTAGCTACCTAATGTGGTCGATCACAATCCTCTTGGAAGGTTAATTGATTGAACCCTCCTAATGGTTAACTACACCTCCGCCTTGCATACTTAATTAATATTATTTAACCTTAAGTTGATTAACTTGTCTCCTAGGTGATCTTAAACAACTCTTTTAAGTTTCAAGTACCTATTTTAGTAGAAAATCAACCTTTAGATATGGAAATGTGAATCTAAAAACATAATTGAGCATTTAATAATAAGGTTATGTGTTTGTATTAGGCATAGAAAGCTTGTGCAGTTGGTTTGAGTTTGATAAATATGACCTTGAATATGTCATTACCTTGTGCATAGAATGAAATGATAGGCTAATATAAAATTGAACCAAAATATATGAAAAAACTTTAACCGATTTGCTACTTCTATTTGGTTAGAACAAAAATATTAAGGAATGTTGGTGGTTAGATTGGTGCCCACTAAGTGTCTCAATTGAAGTAATGTACTAGAAATATGTGGTTGTTAGACATTGATTTATTCACTGGCTTGTTGATTAGCGTAGTTATTGAGATGCAAGTTAGTGTGTTGAAAGGAAGTTGTGGTCATATTGTATTGGTGGCATAAGAAGCTTGTTTAAACAACAATTGTTGACCAGTATTGCTAATGGCTGGTTCGATAGTTGTTTTAGGATAATGCAACTATATGTGCTTAGATTAATGGATGTTTAGAGGGTATCCAACATTAAATATATGTCTCTGTATATGTATGTGTTTCATGGAATCATGAGTTGCTCCAAGTCTTGAAATGTTAAGATTGTGTTCCATTAAGCTATGTAATTAAAGATAATAGCTAGCTATATGATGCATTAGTTGTATGCTATGTGTGTTAGACTTGATTGCTTGGTGTTTATATGTGATTATGGTGATTAAGTGTGAGGCTTTGGCTTACCCCCTTTGTAGATACATTTTTCAAGTATTGTAGATAAAGGATCACATATAAATTTTAACTGTTAGACATGGGATGGGATTAATGTAACAACCTTATAGGGGGTTTGGAAGTTTTAAATAAAAATTATTATGCCATGTGTGCACCTATTACATTACAACAACCTTATGAGTTAGAAGTCACAAGACTTTATATAAATATTTAATTAATTACAACTAGTCATATTACATATAGTTATATAATAAGAAAATATTGATGGATTATTATATTTCATAGTTAACCAAAATTGTAGAAAATCGAAATCCTTTACCAAAATGTTAAAATCGAAAATAACCATAAGTTTTGCAAAATTTAGTTCATTTTGAATTAGAAAATCTACTACCATACTTGTTATACTATCAATCTTGATGTAAGCAACTCTCATTCACACCATATCTTATCTCATTCTAAGCTTTTGTAATATTACCTACAAAACAACATGTGGAGGGATAAGCACACACTGTGGTTTAATGAAATGGGAGTGCAATACTTTCATTATTATACAAGTACAAATTAGTGCCTAGGGATTCTCAAATACCATTAGTGCCTAGGTACATCCAAACTTATATCCATCTTCTCATTTTTCTTATACTTAATTTCTCTCAAGCTTAAGGTGACTTAAATGCACTCTTTAAGCACTTAAGTTAAAAAGATAGGCAAGACCCTTAAATGGGTTCTAACAAATGTATGATAATCCTTAAGTTACTTAGTTCACAAATGATGGAACAATAATCCTTAAATGATTACTTTCTACATGTCATGTAGCAATGGTGACCTTCAACTCAAATGCAATGTCTTATGCAATACATGTTAGATTTTGTCTTAGCCGAATATCATCATTTTAGTTTTTTTTTAGTTAAATAATCAAATATAATTAAGCAAATCATATGGTAAGAAAATTCACAGTCAAATCATAATTTATCACTTAGCTTACTCAATCTCAAAAATAGTTTTAATCACAACATGTTCTTGGGCCTCATGCCTTAAGATTCCGTAAATCTTATTTTTATGTTGTCCCTAGCCTCTTGCTTTGAGATGTTCCTTAACTTTTTTTTTTTAATATCAACCAATCACTCAATCCTTGAGTCAATAGTCCTTATAGAAATGAAATAGTTTATCATTTAGTTCAATCATTCCATCAGACATTTCCAAATGACAAATCATAATAGCAAGTCAATTTATTATGTTGGTTCAAATTTATAAGGTATTTGTCTTATTATTTGCAGAAAATGGTCTTAAATAAGGTTTTCAAGAGTCACTTAATGAAAAAGGTTACAAAATTCATAGTATAGTTAATGGAAGATAATTCGGGGCCGATTTATCAAATTTATATTACTAAATAATATTTACAAGGTTTAGCTTATATTCTAACTGTTGTTCATTAATACACTAAGAATAGTACAAAGATTTATAATACTCACCATTGTGGACATTTTTTCATAAATCTAATTATGAATGGTGAAACATGTTCTTGTTAAGTTTATAGTATGGTTCAATTGAATGATGAGTGTTATCATTATTTAATAAATGGAATGTAGTTGACTAGAGGAAAATATTCTAGTAGGGTGAGTTGTCTCACACTATTAATTGATCGGTTGTCCTTGTACTGGCTAAATGGTGCACCTAAAGGGGACATTGCCAGTTGTTTTATCAGTTAGTTGGTGTATATTGTACCGGTTGAATAGTATCTATTATTTCCCATACTGTTTGATCACCATTTCCCATGATATTGAAATGGAACTCATCTTTAACTTCTAGAATATATTGTATTCCATGTAAATTTAATATGAGCTCATTTCATCTCCCTTATAATTAAATTAATTGACAAATAAATTGCAAACAAGTCACTACGTGCAATGTAAATCAACTAAACTGTTAACAGCTACGCATATTATAATAATTCATTGAATTTTCCACTTACCTTGATTTCCTAGCTTAAAACTCAAGATAAACTTTGGAAAGTCACGAAAGATCCAGTTTTTCACCTAGAATAAAAGAATAACAAAGTTTAGAGCTACATCTAGTAGCTAAACTTATCAAAACTTAAGTGAAATTAAGTTTATAAATTGTTTAGTTTGTGTAAACTTAACTAAAAGTTTAAACTCAATATTTACCTATCAAGTCTAGTATTGTCGTGAAGTATTTTTTTATGAGAATTGTAACACCACTTGTGGCTTTTTATTTAGATGTAGTGTGGAAAACTTATGATTTTTTGAAGTTTGGAGGGAATTTTTAGTTTCATAAGAAAGAAAGGAAGAAAGAAAAGAAGAAAGAAAGAAAGAAGGAAAAAGAAATGGGGGAGAAGGGGTGGGGATTTCTAATGAGGGAAATATGGGGGGGAGAGAATGACTTTAGGGAGAGGGAAATATGGGTGGAGAAATGTTTAATTGCAAGTTTAATTGGTATGTATATTAATAATCTTATTAAATTATTTAAACTATAATATTTTTATACAAACACTTACATGTAGATTAAATAAAATATAATGGGTATAAATATATACTTAGAAATTCTATTTAACTATCATAAAGCTATAGTTTTAATTTTTATTTCCTATTTGTTATAATTTACCTAATGAGCCTAGTTTCTTTCTTATTTTCTAGAATTTAAAATCTATTGTTCTCTATTATAAGACTTTTACTGTACTTAAATTATTAAATTAATGTTAATATATTATAAATATTTGTCAATAACTTTTCCTAAAGCTTTTGAAAAATTAAGTTTTCGAAATATCTTCCCTTAAACTCCAACCTAGCAGTATTCATTGTTTTACTTATTTTCTTTAGTTTTAGTATAGTTTTTTGAAATTTGCAAGGCGTTACAATTGATACTAGCTTAACAAAAGGATTTACTACATATGTTGACTTAGTAGACAATTAAGTAATTTAAAATTCCATAGTTGATTTATAGCTATGAAGTTTGTAGATAGAAGTTTTATGTTGTGAGAACTAGAAGATTGTATATGATATTTGTATGTTATGGTTTTTGGTAAATTCTCATTCTTTATGTATTCATACTATGTGGTGAATTGTTCAACTATCTCTTGATTTTGGGGCATGACAAGTAATGGCAACATAATCTACACAACATATGGGTTGCTAAAACCATCTTTTAGGTGGTGTTATTGGTTTAATGGTAGGTGATCGAGCTATTTAGATGGTGTGAAAGGTAATGGTATATTAATCTTTTCATCTTTCATTTATAAAATATTTAAAATGTTATGTTATTTTTATACTTAACAACGATTAAAATTGTTTAACTTTAGATAAGACATAAATTTAACATATGAAATTTTTGAAGCCAAATTATGGAGTTTTGTTATTGAACTTCATCTTGCTTGATCCCAATCCATTAAAAGAAAAATCTCCACCACCACTAATTGCATTAATGCAATTAATGTTTTGTAGGAGCTAATTGCTTTTTTCATGATGTTGTGTTTCTTTGTAAGGTTTAGCAGTGAAAGTTTGAGGAATCAAAATTGTAGCAAGCTTTAAGGGAGAACAACTATGTTGCACTTGCTTTGGTTAAAGCAAGCACACAACAATCTAATGCTTGTGTCTTTGCTAATAACTTACTTGTAGGGTTATTGAATAATTAGCAAATTCAATTTTGAATGGGATTAGCCAGCTCGAATCTTGGTTAATTTTGTCATGTCTTTCTATATTTTCCCTAATTGGTCAAGTTACAATACCATCTAATTTTCTAAAAAAGAAAAAAGGCTTTCATTTTACGAATGTATTTTAAGTATATAAGTTAGAATATGAACTTAATATCGAACATAAAGGTACAAATCATGAGTAAAACACATGATTTAATTTAAACTCAATAATGATTCCCATTATGTGAACAATACAGATTAAAAAGATCATTGTTTGCATTTTTTTATATAAAAAAACTCCATGAATAATTTGCTACTTATGTTTAGTTGAAACCAAAATATCTAGGAAAACTAATGATTGGGTAGGTGCCTACCGATCGATGGTTGTGGTGTCTAAATTAAAGTAGTACACTAGAAAGATGTAGTAGTTAAACATTAATTAGTTTAATGGATTGTTGACTAGGGTGGCTATTCAGATTGAATTAATGTGTAGAAAAGAAGCTGTAGTCAGGTTATTCAAATGGTATCAGAAGTTTGTTTGAATAGCTTATAGTGGACTAGTATCACTAATGGCTAGTTTAGTAGTTGTCTTGGAATGAAGTGCTTATATGTACTTAGATTCATCGGTATTTAGGGAGTGCCCAACATCGAATGTATATGCGTGTTTGTGTGTGTCATAGGACGAGAGGTTCACCCCTTCTAAAGATCCTATATTGCACTCGACTATCCTTTATTTTATACTTTTTCTTCAATTCTAGATGCCGAGCCAACCTTTTATTCCTATTTTTTCAGGACTTATTCTAAGCCCATCCATTATCAAAAGAGCTTTCATTCGCTTTAACATAGTTTCTCTTGTGATTATAAAGGTTAACTTTCTCAACTGGTTTTGATCTACCATAGCCATCATTAGAAAAGTGGCATCAGCTCCCAACTAGTTTACTCATGAGTAGCCAAACCTGCCTTTAGAGTACTTACACCCTTAGAATGAACTACCATGTTGATGCAACTCACTACGTTCTAAGTCTAAGTTGAGCCCTCACTTCCCTCTTATTGTCACAAACTATAACATTCTCCCCCACCTAAATTCGTGATGCTTTCGTCAAGAGGCTAATCTCCAACCACTTGCCTATTTCCAACAATTTACCACCTTCCCCAATTGACAAACTCCTTTAAGGTCTTCTTATACCAAAACTATGAGCTTCCACGAGTCTTCTTGTCTTGCCAACAACACCCCCTCTTCCTTTTTTGTCTTCCAAGATTTCCTCTTCTTTAGTGAGATCTACTGTGTACCACTCTAATTGATTATCACCCTTCTCTACCCATTGCTAAACTCACCCTAAGATCACCTTAGCTAGGACACTAAGCATTCATGGGCATTCCTCTTTACCCTCACCTTTCAGCATGTCCTTTAAGATCGCTTCTTACTAAGTTGCCCAATAGTAAGACTACTTATAATTGTATTACCTTAGATGGTTGTTACCCTCCTCTACCTATTGTTTCACTCCACTTCAAGATCATCTTAACCAAGACTCTTAAGCTTCTATACCTCTCCTTACTTAACCTCGCCCCTCTTTATGTCTTTTAAGATTGCCTTTTGTTGAGTAGCTCAATGGTAGGACAACCTATTGATTGAATTTTCGTTAGCTTGTATTGATTTGGATAGTTTTTTTTTACAAAAGCCTTAACTTACGATACAATCACCTCTCCTTTTGCAATGGTATCCTTTAGTAGCTCCTCCTCCTCTTGTGCTTTTCTTACGTGAGTTCTTCAACAAAGCCACCTATACACAATTTTTATTTCACTTAGGTAACATTTAGGTGGTTTGATGAAGTTTAGAATCTTATAGCTTTGATACCATTTGTCACTTGACAAGAGGTTCTTCCCTCTTAGAAATCTCATACAGTATTCAACCATCTTTTATTTCATACTTTTTCTGTAATTATAGATGGTAAACCAACCTTCCATTCCTATTTTTTCAAGACTTGTTCCAAGCCCATCCATCATCAAGAAAGCTTTCATTTGGCTTTGCAGTGGTCCCCCTTATGATTGTGGAAACTAACATTCTCAGCTAGTTTCGACTTGTCATAGCCATTATCAAGAGAACAACATCAACTCCCAACTATTTTATTCATTAGTCGCTAAACTCATTTTCAAAGTACCCTCACAACTAGAACAAACTATCCCACTGATGTCACTCATTAAGTTATAAGCCAAAGTTGATCCCTCACTTCCATTTTAATGTCACAGACCATAACATGTGTGTGTGTGTGTGTTTTATGGGATCATGAGTTACCCTAAGTCTTAGAATGTTAACATTGTGTTCTACTAAGCCACCTAATTAAATATAATAACTAGCTATATGATGCATTAGTTGTATGTTGTATGTTGTGTATGTGTAGCTTGATTACTTGGCATTTACATATGGTTATGGTGATTACGCATTAGACTTCGACTTACCCCATTGTAGGATATTTTTTTAGGCATTGTAGATAAAAGGATCATGTACACATTTTAACATCATACATTAGGATGGGATCAATACTAGCACAACAAAAGGATTTACTATACCAATTCAAAACTCCCTAGTTGATTCATAGTTATGAAGTTTGTACATAGAAGCTTTATGTTGTGAGAACTAGAAGATTATGTGTGATATTTGCATGTTGTGTTTTCTAATAAATTCTAAACCTTTGCATACTAACATGATGTGGAGACTTATTCATTTGTCCCTTGATTTTAGGGCAAGATAGGCAATGGTGACATGACTCATATAATATATGGTTGCCAAAATCGTTTATTAGCTAGCGATATTAGTTTGATGATAGGTGATTGAGTTATTTAGATTGTGTAGATGACGGTGGTATTTTAATCTTTTTAATTTTTTACGTGTAAACTATGTATAATGTCATGTTATTTCTACGCTTAGCAGTAGTCAAAATTGTTTAATATCAGACTTTAGATAATACGTAAATTTAACCTATTAACTTTTTGAATTTAAGAAGGCATTGATATAAGTTAGAACATAAAATTTAACCCCAAAGATGAAGATACAAGTCATGTGTAAAAATCGGGGATTAAACTCAATAATGATTCCCATTGCGTGCACAATATGGGTTAATAAGATCATCATATGCAAAAATCCACGATTGAGGATTAAATTGCCATCCCCACAAAATCGCATAACCTTGATTCAGATGAAAGTGGAAGATCATCTCTCTCCATCCGCATTAAACATTTTATCGCCATAAATGCTATTTCACCCTCTCAATACCCTTTGCAATAACTCCTCACTGTCACAACCTTCTCCATCTTCCTCACCGTCTCCAAGGCTTCTTTTCTCTCTCATCTCCTTCAATTCAAAGTTAACAAAAACTCCTATATTTCTTTTCTTCATTATTAACAAGAGGTTGTAGAACGTCTTCAAGATATGTGTCCCAGCTGTCTCAAAAACTCCAATATTTCCTGGCCCTACAACTTCCACGTAAAAGGGATGTATATAATAATAAAGAAAAGGGAAACAATCGGCTTCCTATTTCATATTTATCAAATATTTTCCTTTTCCGTAATATTTTGTACATGGGATGATTTTACAAAATTAATGGCATATATGTGTTACTTATTCTGCAAAAGCCAATAATTTTCACCGTATCATATCTTTTGCTTTCATTTCTTACCAACTATGGGCTAGGAAAATCTAGTTTCCAAATACTTGCAATTATACAAATTGGTCCTTGAGCATATTTATTTTCCTATTGCGTGAATGTTATGAATTTTATCTTAATTCTTTTCTCCTGAAGAAAATAGCATTTTTCAATATTAATAGTCCCCTCGTTATTTCAATGAATCATTTTCTTCTGATAGAAGAAAATTATAGAAACACTTGATCAAAATTTTACATCTCAAATTCTATTATGAAAAATCATTTTTCCATTTTTAAAGAACTTACCATGATATATTTAATCCATCTATAATATCTTAAAGCTAGAATAGACATAATTTTTTTACTGGTACTTGACATCAATGATAGGTCTTAAAATGTATCTAAATTATCATGTTTAGATATTTAACCCCATCAAAGTAAGGAAGCAAGGCATATTGTCATGAATTAAGGTGGAAAAAACTCTTTCATGATTATACATGGATATTCCAGAGTGTTTCTTCATTATAACAAGGATTGTGTATGGCGTGAAAGTAATTCAAGCTCCCCGGTCCATAAATGATATTTTCATTTAATTTATATGTTCTTCGACTATACTCTACTATATATGAATAAAAAAAAAAAACAGTGAGGTGTAAATTAAAGATTTTTCACTTGAGAGGATGTAATAGAGAGCTACGAAGTGAGATACAATCTGGGGCAAGAAAATTAAAATATATAATATATACTTTTTATTTTTTAAGGTTTGGATAATTAACTTAAAAAGCAGGGGGGAAAAAGGCAATATGAAAATCTTAGATTAAAGTCAAAAATCCTATTTTATTGCCATTCTAAATATTTCTTTCTCAATATGTCTCCCCTAAATTTGTAAGGATGCACATAAATTGAAAAAATAAATTGCAGTGCCCCTAAAAACAAATGAACATGTTTCCTTTATCTCATCATGAATAGATAGATGGCAAAAAGTAGTGCAACAAACGACCACAAAGTAAAATAAAATTTGATATTATTCATAATAAATGACTAGGCTCTTTCCTTCTTGATGAAAATTATCATTATTATTTTCTTTTTCATATTTACCATTTGAAAGCGTGAAAATGAAATCTATTGGATTGAAATAAGATAAAATTTCCAACTACAACTACATCATTTTTATTATGCACATGTTTACATAAAATAACATTACAATGGATTGTAGATGACCATCTAACAGGGAGTTTCATGCAGTAATTATTATTATTATTTTTTAAATAGAAGTAAACTTTTAAAACCGATTCTTTACTAAACAGATTTGATTTGGACTTTTAGACTTTGGACTTTGGAGTGTCCATGAGAAACTGTGACCTTGAATTCCCTAGGCTTTTTATTTTCTTGATGAGTTGGATTGACACGTATGAGCAGAAACAAGGAAGACTTTGTTATTTTTCCTTTCCTCTGAGAACCCAAAACGGTAGGGTGTCATTTAATGTTGTTTTGCCTCATGTAATAAACACACAGCTTGCTCTCAGAGAAACAGACAATATATTAAAACAGTCCTCCTCTTCCTCCTCGTGCGTTCACACTTCAAAACTACCAACAAGCCTCACTCAGTTTCTCTCCCAACACCATCAAAAAACACACCTCAAGTCTCCCACACATATACATGCATTCACACACAGAAGTTTGAGGGGCTTCTAGGGTTTGTGTTTTGACTACTTTGAGTGACTACTTTGAGAGATATGTCCTTTGCAGGAAATCTTCATCAGGTTAGATCATTTTGCTCTCACACAATTTTCCTCATTCTTTAATCCTTTTCCCTTTTGGGTTTTTTCTTTTTTCTCTAACCTTCTTAGTTCAACCTGTTTTTCACTTCGATCTTATGTACATTATTTGCTTTTAATGGCTTCTCATTTCCTTAGCAACTTTCAGTTCGTAGCATTCTTTTTTCATATGTTTTTATGCTCTTCTTTATGATCTCTTTCCTTGATTTCAAGTTGCATATGTGATCATACTTATTTCTTTATCTCATTTTTAGCAAAAGCCTTGAAAGTGGGGTAAATTCCTTTCCAGACCCGACCCTTATAGACCATACATGGGGCAAGGCAAGATTTCTACTCCTCATGACCATCTTATATTCTATAAAGGCCCGGTCTAGATAAGATTTTTTTTTTTTTTGAGATATAAGTATATTTCATGTAAGAGTGTCCCCTGCTTAAACCTAGTTTGGATGTGTTAACAACATATATTCCACTCTCCCACAACTAGATTACAACAAACACAAGAGACTTATGTTATTTGACCACTAGGGTTCTTTTTGTTTTTTATGTTTTGTATTTTTTTTATTTTTTTTTGTCTACATGAATCAAGTTTGAACAATATTACTCTTGGCTGTCATACATACATGGTGTAGATGTTTGGTATCTGGACAGTCATAGACAGTTCATTTACCATAAAGTTCTCTATCTTTTTTTTTTTATTTTCATATAAAAAAAAGCATTGGGATTCGGTCTATGTAAAAAAAAGAGAACCGTCTGATCACATAAACATGACCGATATAAAAAAGTAGTGGGTCCAACATTCAAACGAGGTTCTTACTCAATTAATCATATGATATATGGAATTACAGAAGCATTTTTGTCCCCCTTTTGGCAGAGTGACTAAAGCAGATTCACCGTTCAGAGGGACTTGGCGAAGGGAAAAGAAAAAATGTTTCAACCAGATATATTTGAGAATCACCACCATCTCCTTGACATCACCAGCAAAACCTCTGAAAATGAACTGTTAAGTGTGGGTAAGATGAGAGAGGATGACTTAGAGACTAAATCCGGCTCAGAAACCCTTGAACCACCGTCTGGCGATGATCAGGATCCGGGAGCGCAACGTGCGAAAAGAAAGCGGTATCATCGTCATACACAGCATCAAATCCAAGAGCTAGAAGCGTAAGAAAAATTTAACCTTATATCTTTCTTTTTCTCTATGGAAAGAAAAATATATGATTCCCTTAGGTAATAAATCTTTATATTTACACTCGGCATTAACTTAATTGTTCGATAATATTCAATTTGATTTGATTTTCTTCAACTTAATTTTTTGCTTCTCAGTTTTTTCAAGGAGTGCCCTCATCCAGATGACAAGCAAAGGAAGGAACTAAGTAGAGAGCTAGGGCTAGAGCCATTACAAGTGAAGTTTTGGTTCCAAAACAAGCGAACTCAAGTGAAGGTACAACTCATTCTTATAAGCGATCCCAGACCACTTACCAAGGACTTCGTTAGTAAGTGAGACAGTATATGAAATTCAATTCATACTAGAAAAAGCACATAAAATATACGGCATGTATTAATGCTGTGACATATGATGCTTATTATTGTGAGTTAATGTTTTACACTTGTCATAACCATTCAAGCGCTTTGTGTATAATCATATTGATGAGAGAATCATGTAGGCACAACATGAGCGGCATGAGAATGCAATCTTAAAAGCCGAAAATGATAAGCTTCGTGCCGAGAACACACGGTATAAGGAGGCACTCGGCAATGCAACATGCCCTAACTGTGGTAGCCCGGCTGCCCTAGGGGAAATGTCATTTGATGAACAGCATTTGAGGATCGAAAATGCTCGTTTGAAAGAGGAGGTTTGTTATTTGTTTCTTTCTGCAGTTGTTAGCAAAATCCTTTTGTTTATTTATTTATTTATATGGTTTGCTTATCTTTAATCATTTGAACAGCTCAATTTTCAAGATATATTTTATTGATAATTCCATAAAATAGGATTTTATGCAATGGATTTTTCGATAATTATTATGGAAAATTAGGAAAGAATGGTAGTGTGAAATAAGAAAGATATAATTTAATGGCTATGGAACCATTTTTTTCCTTTATTGGGAAATATTAAGAATATTTTAGAATTCTTATTAAGATGCTAAATAAAATAAATAAATATCATCTTTCCATGCAATTTTTTTTGAAAAGCGTAATTGAGATTGAAAAATGTGAAACTCTTTTAGGCCTTTAATAAATGTTAAAGCATGCTGAAGATACCTTCTCTATTTATGCTCTTGTATCCTTACCTAACACTTCTTCAATATAATAGAAACCGAATTTCATAAAACAAATCTATTTCTTCTTTGACTCTAGTTAGTAAGAGAACCAGACCTTGAACTAAGAAAAAAGAAAAGAAAACTCCTCAACATGAACATGAACTTATCTTTGGGGCAAAAAAAAAAAAAAAATTTATGAACCCACAGCGGAGACTAGAGATATATCCACGTATTTAAAAGTTCAAATTATGTGGTCTATATAAACCAACTAAGGTTCACAATATATGGTCTCTACGGACCGGGTTTATGTAAAAATTAAAATACAAAGGGCAAGGACATAAGTAAACTAGCATATGATTGTAACGTGGCACCTATATAAATGTTCAAGACATATGGTTTACACGAATAGGGTATATGTAAGAATTATTCTACGGAGGGTAAGGACATAAGCGATTGTTATGATAAGTATAAATAGAGGCTTCAAGACAAAGTTTTAAATCGATTTGAGTATTTAAAGGCATTGTAATAGTTATATGTCAATTTCTGGTAATTGATGAGTTACCTCAAAGACATACTAATCTATGATTTATGCCAATATCTTTGTGCATCATAGATTGAAAGAATATCAGGAATCGCATCAAAGTATGTTGGGAAGCCTTTGTCCACGTATCACCTTCCTCATCATCTATCTTCTGGCCGTTCACAAGACTACGGTTTTGGGGTACCCTCCGGCTATGTGGGTGAAATGTATGGAGGACTAGACCTTTTAAGATCAATCACGGTTCCTACAGAGGCAGATAAGCCCTTGATTGTCGAGCTTGCAGTTGCAGCTATGGAGGAACTAGTTAGGATGGCACAAGAAGGAGAGCCTTTATGGGTCCTCAAGGATCATTCGACCGAGATTCTAGATGAGGATGAATATTTTAGGACATTTCCTAGAGGGATTGGACCAAAACCTTTAGGTACAAGGTCTGAAGCTTCAAGGGAAGGTGCTATTGTTATCATGAATCACGTGAACCTAGTTGAGATTCTCATGGATGTGGTAAATCTAACGTTGTGCATTTGCTATTATAGTTTTTTTTCCTTGATTAGCGTTAATTGTACTTGAGTTTTTGTAGTTTTTCTGTAACATCTGCAATGTTTCAGAATCAATGGTCAAGCTTGTTTAGCGGTATCGTCTCGAGAGCATTGACAATCGAAGTCCTCTCAACCGGTGTTGCTGGAAACTACAATGGTGCCTTGCAAGTGGTACTTAGTCAATCCAATATATAGTTAGGCATGGTGTGATCAACATTTATTCTCTGTGTCCCCATCCATATCACCACCTATCATATGGTCTATTATGTGGGAGTAAAAAGCGGATATATGACCTAGATGTTTTAATAGAATATATTCCATGGAATGCAGTTTCTGACTTACTCATTTCATCTTTGTTGAATTGACGAAATGCAGATGACAGCTGAGTTCCAAGTCCCATCACCCCTTGTGCCAACTCGCGAAAATTACTTCCTGAGGTACTGCAAGCAGCATTCTGAAGGTATCTGGGCAGTCGTTGATGTTTCTTTGGACAATCTGCGGACAAGTCCAGTTTCCAAGTGCCGAAGAAGGCCATCTGGTTGTCTGATTCAAGAATTGCCTAATGGATACTCAAAGGTAACTAACCTATGCAATAAACAAAACATTGCTAATTACTTTGCTCAGAAGACTGATCTTCTCTCTCCCTTTAACTTTCAAGGTAATATGGGTTGAACATGTAGAAGTCGACGACAGATCAGTTCATGGAATATATAGGCCTCTCGTCAATTCTGGCCTTGCCTTTGGGGCGAAACGCTGGGTAGGTACATTGGAACGTCAATGCGAACGCCTAGCAAGTTCAATGGCCAACAACATGCCCGGAGGAGATTTATGTATGAACCTCACATGTTACCCTTATGCTAATGGATTGCCATCTAGTAACTAATTAATCTGAGTTCACGGTACTTTGCAGTGATAACAAGTCCAGAGGGAAGAAAGAGCATGTTGAAGTTGGCAGAAAGGATGGTGATGAGCTTTTGCAGTGGTGTTGGTGCATCTACAGCACATGCTTGGACAACACTATCAGCTACGGGCTGTGACAATGTACGAGTCATGACAAGGAAGAGTCTGGATGATCCTGGCAGGCCTCCTGGTATTGTGCTAAGTGCTGCTACTTCCTTTTGGATTCCAGTCCCTCCAAAACGGATGTTCGATTTCCTCAGAGATGAGAATTTCCGAAATGAGGTAAAGAAATATACATCTCATTTGGTACGAAATTCTTGTTATGGAACTAGAAACTATATATGGTCATTTCATCACGAGAATGAGGATCCTAGGACAACTTTGGAAGTTTCATTGTAGAGACTACCTACCCTATTGATCTCCATAAAAAGTAGACTTTATAGAACTTTTTCCCCTTCTTGGAGGTATTTGTACTAACATCCAAGAAAAGGAATGACAAATTGGCACTTCTGTGAGATGTAGGAGCCTAGAGCAACTAAACAAATTCAATATCTATGTATGGATGAGAAATTTGCATTTCGGAGCTGCAATAAGTTACGACCAGCTTACCATCTCTTGATTAGAATCCAACTCTAAAAACATATGATCTTAACAGCATACAAAAACAAGGTCACATGAAATTTGCTATGTGAATGCACTTATTTGAGCTGAAACACTTATACCAACCAAGCACATAATTAAAATGTCAAATTCTTGCATTTCCAATATAAGTATTTCCTTTTGGGGTTAAATAAAGAATACCATTATGTCCCTAAATACTGACAAGATCTCTCCTAGCCTACTAACTAAACATTGAGAGGACAAAATTTATGTAATCATGAAAGGCTTACATTGTTTTTGCTGATGCTTTGCAGTGGGATATCCTTTCAAATGGAGGCCAAGTTCAAGAAGTGGCTCATATAGCGAATGGCCGTGATCCAGGCAACTGTGTCTCTTTGCTGCGTGTAAATGTATGCTCCGAATGCAAATCTCCATTTTTAGTTCTAAACAAGAGAAAACATGATTTTTCTTCTTTAGACTAATATGTTGCAATTATTTATAGAATGCAAATTCCAGCCAGAGCAACATGCTTATACTGCAAGAAAGTTGCACTGACCCTACAGGCTCTTATGTAATTTACGCACCAGTAGACATTGCTTCAATGAATTTGGTTCTGAATGGTGGAGACCCAGATTATGTGGCTCTTCTTCCATCCGGTTTCGCTATACTTCCTGATGGACCGGGGCTAAGTGGAGGGGGAATTCTTGATGTTGATTCAGGTGGCTCCCTACTGACAGTTGCATTTCAGATTTTAGTCGACACAGTCCCATCTGCAAAACTCTCTCTTGGATCAGTGGCAACTGTAAACAACCTAATCAAATGCACCGTCGAAAGAATCAAAGCTGCGGTGGCCTGCGATAAACCATGATTCATATGAGTAAGAGGCATTTACTAAAGAGTCCAGCTTCTTGTCAAGCTTGAAATTTGCATCCTGCTATAAGATTGCAGCGGAAGGCCTTCATATACTCGTTGTTTGATTTTTAGCAGTTTGAATATGCTAGTATCTCGTATTTTGACAGTTTCCAACACCATAATTGCCTCATGATCATGGTCCTTGAAAGGTATACCATACTCTTCTTACTGTAAACAACACTTTTTGCAGACTGATCATTTGAAATGGAGGAAGGCAGCGAGGTTATCTTCTAAGTACAAGAAGTCAAGAACGCACCTTGCATTGATCTTGCCTCATGGCGTCTTGTTGAAGCAAAGAAACAGATACAATGTCATCTTTATCTATGTGCATAGGTTCGGGTATTGACTTCACCTAACAGTAGAAACTGAACTCCAAAAGTTGTAGTAGACTAGAAAGCAATTTTGCTTCTGTTTCGTTTCAGTAATGTAAGTTGTAATCCAGTTTCCCTTTTCTATCTCTTTGTAGACTGAAAATCCATCTCGAAAGGGAATCCATGTTTTGCTTTCGTCAATGTTAATTTTGAATACTTCTTCACATTTTCTATTACATGAAGGTGCTTCCTTGTCACTGCTTGAACAATGCAGCTTAGGACCAACAGCAACTCCAAAATATTGTTAACATTTCTATACAATCTTATTCTTCTCTATAGTTCTAAACTTAAAGTGATCTATAAGCATTAGATTGACACTATACAGCAGAAGAATTAAATCAATCTCTGTTCTCTTCTACATGGAAAACTAGTTTATTTTATTTATTTTGTTCTAGCAGTGATTTTATAATCAAAACTGAATGTCGCTTAGGCTGAATTTAAAAGGTTAATTATTGGTGAGATTTTGATCTAAATTATTTAGCCTGAAATTTAAACTTTAAATGTGGAATGGTTCTTCCAAACTTATTCGACTTTTCTTCTGCCTATCTATATTCATACTTCAACACTCCTCTCTACATATGGAATTGAACACATGACCATCTGAGTTTATAACGCAACAAAAAGTATAAAAGTTAAGCTTATAAATAATGTTATGCTTTTAGATTGTTATTTAATTCTCCTCCACACTTGTGGCTGAGATATGGAGAGCAAGATGTTTGATGGAGGGACTTACATACTTTACCTCTGCTCTGATATTTTGAGAAATTTAGATTCACGTCCACTGGTTTAAAAGCTTATACATACAAATGTAGCACGGTTTTTTATATGCACAGTTCAAAAATGGTAAGTATAATATGTACAGGGGACCGTTGTTCATTATTGAATGTATCCACAACCATCTATGATGTAAAATTATAAACTTGTAGATCGATGCAGAGTTTTATACTTGTGCTTTACCACCTCTTCTCACATGTGATTTTGAATATTGATTATCACCTATCACATGGATATAATTAAGTGGTAAGTCAAATGACAATGCAAAAAATTGGGCACCTAACCTCTTGCATTAATAGCAAGTATATCACGAAGTAGGACTAATACATGGTGATAGTTTTACAACCAACTGATTTATGTTATACATCATATTTATAAATTTAAACTTTTAGATAAGATGATTATGATATTAGCTACATCATGGTATTAGAGTAGAAAGTCCTGAGTTTGAATCCCTACATCTTTCAGTTAATATCTATTTAATTAAGTTATTCACTTGATGGGCTTTAATCAATATTCCAACCTATAAGTGAGGAGTGTGTTATGTAAAATATAAAACTTACATCGTATCTATAAACTTAAGCTTTTTGATAAGATAATTGTAGTAGTAACCGTAACAATTTAAAGTGTAGGATCTTTATTTGAGCTTTTTCAGCTGCAACAACAAATGAATAATTATATATATGAGAATTAGAGAGGGAACATAGGCCAAGAAGAAGCACAAACTTTAGCCATTAGATTAAACAGACAGCATCAATGCAAAGATTGCAAAATCCTCATCAGGCTTCAAGTTCTTCCGTTTCCTGGAAGCTTTTCTTACAAGTTCATACATTACATATTAATATTGGAGATACGAATGATAGTGGATAAAATGATACAGAACTAATGTCATTACTTCAGCTATTCGTTAAGAAATTAATTCATCTCCGTCAAAAGACGATACCACTCTCCGTGTTCTGGTGTAACTAATGCGGTGCTCTATTGCTGCATAATTAGAACATCTAGTTAAGGATTCTTGTTATTCAACAAATTAATTAATTCACAGTCCTAAACAATGATTAAGCGCAACTTTTTAAGTCCTTCATGGCATCAGGCAAATCATAACCTACGAGCTCATGCCCAAAAGGTACCGAGACAGGACAGCCATCTGTTTTTCATTTAATGGACCATCAAATAAATAGTTAAACTCTTACTTGAGTGTCAAAAAAGAAGAAGAAAAATCTGGATTTTGATATTAAGTTCTCCAAATAACTCAAAGAACCATCGAAAGATCAAGTTGTTTCTTGGTAAATAGAATGGGTCATCATATGCTTTCTCTAGAACGTGCAGCAGATCTTTTACACTGCATCGCATTTAGGATCTATAATTGAATTAAACAGGAGTCAGTGGTTGTTGAAGCAAGTAAATATAGAGATCACGAAGTTAGCAGAGGGGGCCCTGGAGTTGGTGCATTACCATGTTTTATTTATTACAGCAATTCAAACTCAGAAGCTTTGCTTAAATTTATTGACACGAATAACTTTGTATTCTGACAAGCACTTGAATTCTTTCTGGTAATGTGTTGCACGTTGTACATTAAAGTATGTTGATATATAAATTCGGCTCATTGCTTTTCTGAATTATAGTTCACATTATTAGACAGACTACTTGCAATCCTTCTATTCGGAATGCAATTTTCTTAAAGAAAGTTAACCGTAGTCTATAGATGCAAATATCTGAAAAATCACTCTTCTAGAATCATAACTTACTTGGGTACTAATATCGCAAAGCATAAAAGAAAATATATTAAATCTTAATCTTACTCTGATCTGCCATAGAAAGATCTCAACTACTTGGCTCTTAGCAGTTAAACTACACTCTACTCTGTGTTTTGTAACTTCAGCTCAATAACACATATATATGTTGACAATGCTATTCTATTCAACGAAGGAACTGACGAAGCAGCCATGTAATGATTTAGCTGCTTAAGTTTTCAAGTTCAGACTAGCTATGAGTATGACATCCCAATATTGTTGGCACATATTTGCAGTATCATGATTAAATGCAAAAAATATTGCTAGACAATTTTCCCCAATGCTGAGAATTCTGTAAGTTATTGAAACATGAAAAAGGTACGGACAAGTTATTTTAGAAAACCATGAATGATTGTCATACTTAAGATAGCAAAATGATGGATTACTCTCATGTCAAGACAAGAGACAGCCTCTTTAACTTCCTAAGGAAAGAGCGATTTCTAAATGAAGTAAGAATCACACTAATAAGCCATACATCTTTCCACCAAATCGTGCTAGTACTACATGCCAAAAAGATTGAACAGTGTACATTAAACCTTGCAGTATTCAGAAGCAATGTCAAGTCTTGTCCCCCAATAATTAGCCTAACCACCTAAGGAAGTGAAACTTCATCCTTCATTATGATAAGAGTGTCTGTAAGCATTCTGTGGTTATGTTAGAACTGACAATATCGTTTGTAGAAAATTTCCTTTTTTTACAGCTGATGTTGATCATTGAGTAGTTCTGCTTCCACCAGGGGTGCGTTTGTTTGCGGAAGCATTATCTGGATAATTTTTCAGCCTTTGTGTGATCTCATCTTTGTAATTGTCAGATATTATAGTGTTTATTACAAGACACTGGTGATCATGGACTTCAGTGATAGGTTGAGGTAAGAGATAGCTGTAATGCTGGACACTATTGCTGATAATAAAGGGCAAGGAAAAATGATCATTGCATTTAAATTGGAAATCATTTTACATATTCTGCAAACTTAGAAATGCACTAACTTTTATGTCAACTGGACAAAAGAAAAAAAAAAAAAAACCGTACAACGTCATTAATCAACCACAGTTTTTATGGAATCAAACTTTAGTCCGACATCTTCTAAATCAAGCTTTCATGTTTCTAATCAGGATCGGTATGACAAGACTGCAAAAAGATCGAAAACACAAACAGGCAAGAAAAATCCCTCTTTACATGAATTCAATTACTGATTGTCGAGTCTGATCTTTTCATTTTTCCTCATTCGATTTACATTAAATCTTATGCTTAATTAATGTAAATCTTCGACTAAAATTAGAAAAAAATAATTTTGTTTAAAAAAGAAAAGGAGTTACCACCCTATTGAAATCGAGAAAAGTGTTAAATTAAGATTAATTGAGCGTTTTAGTCTTAATTTGACTACTAGTTTATGTTAAAAAAAAAAATCCTTTTATACCAAAAATTTTAGAGTTCGAGAGTTATTTTATTAAAACTTCACGTTACTACATTTTAACATTTCAATTTTTATTTCTGGGAAAAAATAAAATAAAAATAAAGAAGAGAAGGAGACAGAAAAAAAAAATTTACAAATGGGATCACCTCGAGGGTGTCTACCTATCCGATATCCGAGATTAGACCTATCATAGTTTGTATGTTTTTTTTTTAAAAAAAATTGTTACAAAAAATAAAATTTTGAAGAATTATAATTCTTAAAAAAAATTATCTCTAAAATATATTTTTTAGATAATTTTTTTTATTTTTCTATAATGTCTTAAAATATATAAAATAACTAAAAAATAATTTTTTAAAATTAAAAAAATCTAAAATGTCTTATTATATTATATATATATATATAATAACTAAAATTATTTAGAAGAATTTTTGTTTTAAATTTTTTATGAGAAAAAAAGTATGAACCTAGTTTAGTTCGTTGGAGGTAAATTGGAGGAGAGTTGATGGTTTTCGGTGACGACGGTGGAGAGTTAGTAGTGGATTATTTGTCGGTCAAAGCTTCTAGAAGTGGAGGAGCACAATGATGGTGATGGTCCAACACTAAGTCATTAGAGTTGGGTTGATTAGAAAATTTTTTAGTGAGAGGGATAGAAAGCTTCACTAGAAAATTAAAACATGAAAGCAAAAGTTTGGGTGTTTTTGAGGAAATTTTTTTAATGGTATTCAAGTAGGATGGGACTCTATTTATAGGCTAATGCGGGTTTGAAATAGATGGGGGAGAAGAAAGGCCAAATATCAGATGTTTTATTATAGATGTGTTTGAGTTTTTAATTTGCAATTTAAGTTCTTTTATTGTACTTTTAATTTGATTCTAGAAGTATTATGCTTCATTGTTTGATCTTTTATAAGTTTTGAAATGTCCAAAAGAAAGAAAAAAAGAAAAAAAGAAAAGCTCCAAATATTCTTTTATAGCGAATTGCAGGAGGTAGGAGACAATTTTCATCATGAAAAAAACGTAGAAACAAAAGAAAATGTTGGTTCAACCCACGTTTTTCTCATTCTCGATATAAAAGAAAATTTTGAAATTGTGGGCTCAACCCATGTTTTCCATCAAGGAAAAAACTCACACAATGCGCAAGCAAGGATTCAAACTTAGGACTAGGGGGATTTTGTGCATGTGTTTTCTGTTAGGTCGTTGACCTGTGCCTTAGTCATATAATGCAACTAAATTGAATTTATTCTATTCTTTTTTAAAACAATAAAATAAAAATAAAAATAGAGTAAAAATGGTATGTTAATAGCTACCTCTCTTTGTGGTGAAGTTAGATACACCATTTTTTTTTCCAAAAAGAGTATTTTGAAGAGCTAGAGATATATTTCAATGCAATGGCAAGAGATATCTAAGATGGTGTTTTATAGGCTAATTATCTTATACTAGTAAACGTCTTTACAGACTAGTAACCTTAAGAAGGAAGAAATTTTAGGATATTACCCCTATGAGTTGACTAATTTATATGGGAAAGCGTCTATTACAGACTAGCAACCCTAAGAAAAGAGTAATTTTATGATAGTGCCCTTGTGAGTTAACTAATTTATATAACAAAGTGTTTATTACAAACTAGCAAGCTTAAGAGGAATTTTATGATAGTGTTCTTATGAGTTAATTAATTTATATAGGAAAGTATCTATTACAAACTAGCAACTCTAAGAAAAGAGGAATTTTAGGATAGTGCCCTTGTGAATTGACTAATTTATATAGGAAGGCTTCTATTATAGACCAGCAACCTTAAGAAGAGAGAAATTTTAGGATAGTACTCCTATGGGCTAACTAATTTGAATGGAAAAGTGTCCATTACAAACTAGCAATCTTAAAATTGATATTTAGAAAAGTGCCCCTTTAGGTTGACTAATTTTTATGGGAAAACGTCTATTATAGACTGGCAACCATACAAATGAATTTTAGGAAAATTCCCTTATGGGCTGACTAGCCTAAAGCATATTAAAATTTAACTACTTATGCATAACATATTTTTAATAGTGAAGAATGTTACTTGGTTTTACAAATAGTGCCTAAACAGTGAACCCTCTTTCTTGAAGTTCAACATACCTGTTTACTTGTCTTTGCTTGGAATCAAATCCCTCTATTGTTGGATGAACCATGTTTGTGTGATATTCACTTTCATTCAAGAATTTCAATTCTTCCGATTCATTTTGCTCAAATTATCTCTACACCCGTTATTTGGGACTTTAACTTGAAATAGTAAAAAAACAACTCTTTTTCAAAAAAGGTGAAACCATGATGGAATATTTGAAGGGTTTTCATTATTCATTATTGTTTTATTCCTCACAGCTGCCCTCGTGTTTGAGTGTATAAGGAAAATAGAAGTAAAGGAGAAAAAAACTTATCGATGGGGAGGGAGATGGTCGATTCGATGACTAACGAGGATATTTACATGTAGATGGTAAAATTAAACCACAAAGGGACCAATGATATTTTCAATAAACTTAGGCAAGACTCCATTGATTCATCAAGGATAATACATTTTAGCTGCATCAGAATTTACACGGTCCTTCGAATCTGGACCGTCCATATATGACAAAATTAATGCCCCTCCAGATAACACTCTCTTTACTAAATACAACCCCTCATAATTAGGACTAAACTTTCCTTTAGGATCTTGTACATTTGGGAGGATCTTCCTTAAAACTAAGTCACCCTCCTGGAAACTTTGAGGTCACACTTTTTTATTAAAAACTCTAGCCATTCTTTGTTGGTAACATTGACTATGGCATAATGCTGCTAACCTCTTTTCATCAATTAAGCTCAATTGGTCAACCCGCTTTTTCACCCAATCGGCTTCATCCGGTTAAGTTTTTGATAATACCTTGATTGATGTAACCTTAACTTCAACCGGTAATACTGTTTTAGTACCATATACCAAAGAGTAAGGGGTAACTCCTATTGATGTTTTGATGGGGGTTCGATAGGCCATGAGTGCAAATGGTAACATCTCATGCTAGTCTTTATAAGTAATAGCCATCTTTTCAATAATTCATTTGATATTTTTATTGGCCACTTCTATAACTTCATTCATTTGTGGTCGATATGGAGTGGAATTCTTATGATTAATTCTAAAATGTTAGCACAATTCTATTGTGAGCTTGTTGTTGAGGTTCATGCCATTATTTGTAATAATTGACTTAGGAGATCTATATCAAGCAATAATGTCCTTTTTGATTAATTTGACCATTACTCATTTGGTAACATTGGTATATGAAGAAGCTTTGACTCATTTGGTAAAATAATCAATTGCCACTAGTATGAATCAATGACCATCGAATGCTTTTGGGTTAATTTGTCCAATTATGTCTAAGCCCCACATAAAGAATAACCATGGTGAAGAAAGTGTATGAAGTTCTTGAGGAGGAGCATTTATTTTGTTGGCATGAATTTGACATGGATGACAACATCTTACATGTTTGATATAGTCAGATTCCATAGTCAATCAGTAATAACCCAATGTCATGATCTTCTTAGCTAGCATGTAACCATTCATATGAGGATCACATATTCCCTCATGTACTTCTTTCATAAAGGTGTTTACTTCTTTTTCATCTACACATCTCAATAATGTGTTGTCAAATGATCACCTATATAGTGTGGATCCACTTAACAAAAAATGAGTTACTAATCTTTTGAGCATTTTTTTTTATCTTCTTGTTATCTTTTTTCTACATATCTTCCTTCTTGAAGTGGGATCTTGATGTCATAATACCAAGGATTATCATCTTGCATTCCTTTAATAGCTAAACATAAAGCAAGTTTATCTTCAATATCGATCTTGAGAGGTTAGATTTTTACCCCTTCTATTATTTGAGTCAAAGATGCTAATGTAGCTAGAGCATCAGCAAACTAATTTTGCATCCTTGGTATATCTGTGAATGTGATCTCTCCAAAATTCCCTATTAATTGTGACAAGTGTTGGTGATAAGGTACTAATTTTGGATCTTTCGTCTTATATTCTCCTCAAGTTTGACAAATGATGAGTAAGAAGTCCCCCCACACTTCTAAATCACAACTTCCCGTATCCGAGGCCATTTTGAGGCCTAGAATGCATGCTTCATATTCTGCGATGTTGTTAGTATATGGGAACATGAGCCTCGTTACTATAGGGAATTGGTTTCCTTTTGGTGAGACCAGCACTGCTTCTATTCCATAGCTAAATACATTGGTTTCTCCATGAAAGTATAATTTCCATTTAAGATCTTTTCATTTTTAGAGTTAGGATCGTTTTCAGTCACCAATATATGTTGATCTAGAAATTGTGCTTGTGGTTCTTAGGAAGTTCCTTCAAGTGGATGCTTAGCCAATTGATCAGCTATAGCTTGACCTTAACTAAACTTTAGTTCACATAGGTGATGTTAAACTCAGATAGTAACATTTGTCATTTAGAAATCCTACCAACTAGAGTTGGTTTGTTTGTCAAATACTTTAGGGGAACATGTCTTGTTAATAATTCAACAAAATAGTAGAATGTATATTATCCAAGTCAATCTATGACCCAAACTAATGCACAACATGTCCTTTCTACTTCAAAGTACTTTTGTTCCCCTTTAGTAAATTTCTTACTCAGGTAGTAAATGGCTTGTTCCCTTCTCCTTTTATTATTCTGGCCAAGCATACATCTTATAGATTCAGGTAGTATCTTCAAGTACAAGAATAAGGGCTTGCTAAGTTTAGAGGTCACCAATATAGGAGAATTCATGAGATATTTCTTGATTTCCATGAAAGATTCTTCACATTCTTCATTCTATTATGTGACGACATTTTTCTTTAGTAGCCTGAACAAAAGGTAACATTTATCTGTGAGTTGTGAGATGAATAAAGCAATGTAATTCAAATGTCCAAGTAGTCCTCTAACTTCTTTAAGTGTGCGTGAAGGTAGCATTCCCAATATTGCTTTGACCTTATCTAGGTCAACCTCAATGCCCTTTTGACTAACCATGAAACCCAGTAATTTTCCAAAGGTAACTCAAAAAGTGCATTTTTCTAGGTTAAGTTTTAGTTAATATTTCCTTAATTGTTCAAAAAGCTTTTTTCAAGTGTCTACATAATCTTCCCCTTCTTTGGATTTAGCAATCAAGTCATCAATATACACCTTAATTTCTTGGTGCATCATATAATGAAATAATGCAACCATCACTCTCTGATATGTTGCCCCAGCATTTTTAAGACTAAAGGGCATAACCTTGTAAAAAAAGGTGCCCTAAGTTGCGATGAAGGTTGTTTTGGCTTTATCTTCTTCTGCCAACTTGATTTGGCTATACCTTTAGAAAGCATCCATAAATGAGAAAAGATGGCTTCCAACTATATTATCTACCAAAGCATCTATATGGGGTAAAGTGAAGTTATCTTTTAGTGTTGCTTGATTCAAGTCTCAGAAATCTACACATATTTGAACTTTCCTTTTTTTTCTTTATTACTGGGACTATGTTAGCTACCCATTCAAGATAATCTGACACCTCAATAAACCTAACCTCTAACAATTTCTTGATTTCTTCCTTGATTTTCAATAAAATATCATGTTGAAATTACCTTAATTTTTTTTCTTAGGTTTGATGTTTTCTTGTATAGGCAGCTTATGAACTATGATTGATGGGTCAAGTCCTAGCATATCTTCAAAAGACCATGCAAATATATCAAAATATTCAGATAATAGCTCGATTAACCTTTCTTTTGTCCATCATTAAGATTGCCCCCAATCTTAAGATTCCTAAGGTTATCCTCACTTCCTAGGTTGACTGTTTCAATTAACTCATCAATAGAAATTCTACCCTATTCATATCTTTGATAATTCTCTTGAATTACTTTGTGGTCATCAACATCATCCCCAATGACTAACTTAGTAGGGTTAGAGGTAATATTAATATTTTTACCCTCTACGTGTGTGAGATATCCCTAATTTTCATCACTAGATCTAGATAAATGCATGAAGAAAAGAAATGAATAAGTAGAAGGGGAAAGATAGAACAACATTAAGGAAGTGATTCAAGAATTCATTGATTATATTTATGTGGGTTACACTTATTGAAGAAAAAAAAAAACCTCAATAAATATTAAATCATGGTTCACCTTTACTCTAAAGGAAGCCTATTGCTATTTAAAGGGTAAAAGAACCAATTTTGGAGTGATTGAGAGCTACAGGTTATGCCCGTAGATTCTTGTTGTTGCTTAACTATGAGATCATCAAAGTTGTCTTCTCTTAGAAATATTAGTGTCTCAATACTAACTGGATGGGTGAATGTAGTTTAGACTGGTGGAAAATTCATCGAGGTACCAACAGTCTATCTCCCCCTTTTCCTTGCCTAAACCTCATTTGAAATTTTCTTATGAAGTAGAGATATATCTTAGACCAATTGTCCTTGTTTGACCTTCTTTAAACTACACCTTTCCATATCCCCATATTTCAAAACTAGTAATAATACACACCTCATCAAATATTTATAGTTCAAGGTCATCTAGGCCTTATTCTCCTATGTAAAGTATGACCATTTTTTTATAAATGGCATAATATTGTTCGCCTAGGACTATGATGATTTGACCATTAGAATGAATTTGACCTTCTGGTTGAGGCTAGAAGGAATGGCTTGCACTGCATGTATCTAAGGCCTCATAAGAAGTAAGTTGAAGGACCTTGGTATGTTTAAGATTTAGAAAGGGATTCCAAAAAACCATAGGCTAATCTCTACCATCAAGTTAATTTCTCCTATAATTTCTCTCCTTAACCTATCAAAAGCCCTTACTGTAGTATAACCTAGTTTGATATTAGATGTATCAACACTTAGCAAGTTAAGAGTAGCTAGAGGGCACACATTGAGGGGGGACCCATTATCAATTAGGACTTTAGAAACACTTGTTGTTACATTTCACTACTATAAAAAGTGGTTTGGTGTATTGATTACCTTCTTCTCCTAATTCTTCAATTGAAAAGAATATTTAATCAATGGAAAAATGGAATTGATAATGTATCCTAATTTTTTAGTAGATATTTCCTGTGGTACTTTAACTTTTCTCAAAGTTCTAAATAAGGCTTCTTTATGAGACTCATAAGAGAGTAAAAGACCCAAAAAGGAAATTTAGGCTAGGGTTTTTGATAATTGGTCCATGATTTTATGCTCACTGGACTTAATCATCTTTGAAAGAATTGATTGCCCTTTTTCTTCTACTGCTATTGACTTTATAACTTTTCTACTTGATTCATCGGTTTCAAGTTTTTCCATGGCTTCTTCTTTAGGGCTATAGATCCTTCCTAATTGAGTGATTCCTCCAATGACAGAACTTGAGGGTTTCTCTTGATTAAGCATTGCATAATCAAATGGGGTAGCTTTATAGTTTTCAGGTGCTAAGAGAACATGAAAAGTATATTTCTTAGCTTTTTAGACATTTTGCTGTTGTTCAGGTTCTTTATAACATTTTAGGATCACTAATTTGAAGTTAGATCCTATCATGTTAATAGTTTGATCATTATCCTTCTCATTCTAAGGATTGTCTTTTTCTTCGAAATCAGAACCCCAACAACTTGGGGTAGGTTCTTTATGGATTGGTAGTTGGATAGAATAGTTAACAAAATAATTGAACTTCCTTGAATGTTGTCTTAATAGACCAATCGTGGGGATCACTTGTATGCTATCTTTTTTCTAACTCCTTTTAGGTTGTTGACATGTAAGGCTTAGGAGGCATTTTTTGAATGTAAGATAATTGAATGTTGCCTTCCAATAATAATTGACAGATAGCTAACTTATCTTATGCTCTGTTATTTGGGTTGACTAATAGTAAGAAGATAGCTTGTTGCAAGTTCCATGTTACCTCTTATATCGGTAACCTATCCACATCAATTTGTGGTTCAAGTGCTTCCAAAGTGATGTTAATGGTAGGACCATGATTAGGAAGTAGGTTATTGTTGACATTAGGAGTGGATAGCTCAATGAAGTGTAACTGCACTACTCCTGTATTAATTGGATCTTGGATTTTATTCTTATGTCTCCAGCATCTATCCATAAAATATCTTACCTGCCCTATATAGTATTTGTATTGAAGATTAAGGCCATAGGATTTTGGCCTATATTTCTCATTGAGAATTTCAAAACTGATTAGATTATCACCTTTGAGGCTAGAAAAGACATGACTGAGGGGGACTGGGATTCGAGTGAACTATATGGGAAGTCTGTTGATTTGAAATTGATTGTTTGGTTGTGTTTGGATTGAAGTGCTTATGATTACGTTTGGTGTTTGGAAGGAGAAGTGAGGGGTTAGCTTGTTATTTTTGTTGGAATTAATCATGCCAATTGTGGTTTCTTTTCCTTTGATATTATTTAGTGTCATGGATGATGCTGTCTTAGGGGTTTCATTAACTGGCAATTTTCTAGAGGTGATGGCATTTTCAACCCTACATCTTGCAGCTACCACCTCTACAAAACTTGAAGAAGTTTACCCAATAAAATGGGTGAAATAGGGTTTCTACAATGTATTGATAAATATGGATATAAACTCTTTCTTAGAGATTAGGGTAATGACCCTTCTAGCCTGAGCCCTCTAACATTAAGCGTATTCTTTAAAGGATTCATTATGTTTCTTGTAGATACTTGCTAAGTCCTACACTAAAGGAGTAAATCTAACTTTTCCCAATTATTGATTTGATTGAGGTCCAATTGTGCATACCAAGCTGGAGCAAGTCTTGTGAGATTGTCTTCAAAAGTCTACACCATTAATCGATCGTACTGTACATATTTGCCCATCTTCCGAACATATAGTCTAGTATGCATTTTTAGACATCCAGTGCCATCATATTTTTCAAACTCTAGTAACTTAAATTTTTGAAGATAAGCAGTGGTATAAAAAATTGTTAAGTCAGTGATACGAGTTTGCTCATATCCATCTGATCCTTCTAAAGCCTTCATCTTGTCAACTAATTGTTAGAAAAGCTTTCTTTTTGTTTCTTTCTGTCTTTCTTTGAATTGCCTTTGTAGATCGTCAAGACTATAAGAGATTTGTGCCCCTGGTTTTGACTCCACAAATGTTGGATTGAACCTACAATTAATTTCATCATTTTCAGGGGGTGAAATCTCAATTGCTTTTCTTTTTTACTGCCTTGAGTAGCCTTCTTGAACTAGTTAGGTTGATTAAAGAAGAGTCAAACTTTCTAGTAGGAATTTCACTAGATCATGAGATTTTGTATAGCTTGCTCCAATGAAACTATTCTTTGATCAGCAGTGTTGTCACTGGTATTGCTGTCATTGTTACTTGACATTTTAGCTTTGGAATGAGTGCAATATGGACTTCTTGTGGGGTTCAATTGTTTAGGTGCTCTATCTTGAAAACATTGAAAAACTTGTTAGTAAAAATAAATAAATAACTTAATAAATAAATAATTTTTGAATGCATGTGTCAAGTAGATGTAGATATGGGGTTAGTGAATAATCCTTAATGTGGCAAAACAAAAATTTTATTAATACTACAACTTTGGAGTTTGATTACATCATTTGAAAAGAAATTGCAAAAAGTTCTAAAATCTATATCCTTCTCTTCTTGTGATGACATGATCTCTCTTTTGTAAAAGCTTCTAGTTCCTTGATCTTTTGCATGGCTTTTCTTAGTTAGGCTTCTAGAGCTTCAACTCATTGGTTAAATTCTCAGCATCTATTCTTCCAAATATCCCCCTTTCTTTCCATGTTTCCCAAATGGACTTACATTTATGCTTGCACTTCTTCCATGTATGTCTTCATCTTAGGAGTGGGATTTGCTGGTGTAGGTTAGAGTACAATTGGGGCACTATATTTTTTCACCTATCTTTTTTATTTGGTGAAAATTGCACTCATTGATTGCACGATATTTACCTAACTTCCCGCTTAAACTCCTTATGTCAATAGTAGGACTTATTATTTGAGTCTCCTATAGGATTTTGATCTTTGAAAGTTTAACTATCTTGTCAGCCATTATCAGAAGAGAATTGTGGAAATCAAGTGTGATGGGTTTGATTGTGGGTTTGTGGACTATATCTTGAATAGGTCTATGTTGATGTATTAAAGTAGCTGGGTAGTAACCGATGCACCAATTAAATCCAATCAAGGGAACTTCCTCATAATTTTTGTAAGCACATACCATTTTAGTACAAGAATTCCATTTGACTACCTATAATAAGTCTTTAGCACAAGTCTTATAAGATATCAATCTAGCAATAGGTAAGAATATCCTCTAGCAATGTGATTCTAGTGGCAAAGGAATCAATAAGGTCAATTTGTTATGCAAAGGCCCCTCGAATGAAGCCAAGTTTGTAGCATCGCATATGACTAACGAACTATATCATAATCAATGCCATGTTAGTTTTTAAATCCCTATGTTTTTTTTTTCCTTAAGTGGTTAAGCAATCTGATTTACTTAATGAGCAGTGCGGGGATGTAGGACTTTCCTTCCAAAAATTGGGCCACTATTTATGCAACCCTAAAGTGGATATGAAAAATTCCATTTGGAAATAATATAGTTTCGAATGCCATTAAGATGGATGCATAAATTTGATGATGTTGCCATGTTTCAAAATCCACATAGAATAGGGTTCACTTTTCATGGTAACTAGATTAAGCTACAAACCATGTCAATAAATCATCTGTCTTAATATAATTCTAGTTATAGTTTGCTAAAGCCTTGTTGACTTCAACTTTATGAACCCCCAATAATTTATTGAAGATTTTTACGGGCCCTACTTTAAGATTTAGGATATATATGTCTTCAGTTCTGGATGTAACCTTAAGTAGTTGGATATATTCTTCCATTGTTAGGCCTAATTGATGAGGACCCAAACAAAAGGCAATAACTTCTAGATCTCAAAAATGAACCAAGGCCCTAACTAAAGTGATGTTGATAGACTTTTTGTAATGAGAGAATTGATTCGATCTTGTTTGGAATGACCTCTTGTTGACTTGGGTTGAAGAACCGGATCTATCAATCAATGACTACCTTTGACTCTAGCAGGTTGTGAACATAGATTTCATTGAGAAGAGCTTGCATGCGGGATGAGCTTGCCATTGCTACAAAGTTTATAAAAGTAAATATATCATGACTATACTATTTACAAGAAAATATATTTGTTACAAAGAATTTACATTAACAATTTTACAAATTACAAAAAATAGAAAAATAACTCCACTAAAATTGCAATTTTTTTTTTTTGGTTTGCTACATCATGTTATTTTCTAACTTGAAGGGTTCGTGAATACGATTAGGTTGGTTCTATAGGTCCCCAAGTTCTGTGGTTTTACTCATTCTCAAAGAAAATTGTTCATAGGTCATGTCAAAACTTGAGTGAGGTAGTTTAATCAGCTCCGAGTAGTGGTTGCCCTACAACACCTGAAGCTTATAAAATTACTCCCCTTTCAAGGTCTTAAGATGGCTTCGGTTTGGTCATATCTATCATGCATCTAATGCCTTCCTTTTTGAATTAATAATAAAAAAATGTTGCAAAAAATAAATTAATTAATAAAGGTTAGCACAACTATATAAATATATATACACATACATATTTATATCTACAAGTAAAATTCAAACAAAAACAAATTATTTTGGAAGGTTTAAGTGGCTAGCCCACTATATATCCCCAATGGAGTTGCCATCTTGTTGAGTATGATTTTTTTTCCTAATTTGATTTACATTAAACCCTACACTCATTTAATGTGAGTCATTGACTAAGATTAGAAAAAAAATAATTTTTTTTAAAAACAAAAGGGAGTCACCACCCAATTGAAATCAGGAAAAGTGTTGGGTTTGGCTGTATCCATCAAGCATCTAATGCCTTCCTTTCAAAGTAACCATAAAAAAAAAGGTTGCGCAAAAAATTATATAAATAAAGGTTAGCACAACTGTATAAATATATATACATATAAATATATATATCTACAAGTAAAATTCAAACAAAAGAAAAATTATTTTGGAAGGTTTAAGTGGCTAGCCCACTATATATCCTCGATGGAGTCGCCATTTTATCGAATATGATTTTTTCATTTTTTCATAATTCGATTTACATTAAACCTTATGCTCATTTAATGTGAGTCATGGACTAAGATTAGAAAAAAAAAATTTTAATGAAAAAGAGTTGCCACCTAATCGAAATCGGGAAAAGTATTAAATTAATCTTAAATGAACAAATTAATCTTAATTTGACTACTAGTCTATGTAATATATATATATATATATATATATTAACTCTGCGTAAGATAAATTGTTGTAAGGAATTTCTCCATTAAATTCCTCACGAATTTTGGCTCTAACTTGTTCCCCTTTGAGGTTGGGTAAACCAACTAGAAATTTTTCTTTCTAAAAGGGTTGGTTGCAATCATCTCTTAGCAATACCCTTTGGAGAAATATGTCTTTATATTGGCGGAATTCTCCTAAAGACTTGCATTTCATATTGGATAGAAGATCCAGATTCTTATCACGGATGTGAGAAGGATCTCCTATGAAATGTTGACTAATACAAAACATTAATGTATTAACAATATCTTGAATTGGTTCGTTTTGTTCATTAAGTATTTTAACTCCAAATTCATTTTTCTTAACTGAAGTTAAAATATTCAGTCGTTGTTCTTCAGTGAGATAATTATCCCACCATCCTTTTAATTATCCAGTGAAATCGGAAATTAAAAGTACAGCAATTTGGAAATCAGATATGCCCTGAATACTTCTGTTAGTATTCATGAACATGATCATCTGATTTAGAATATTCAAAATCATTTGTTCCAAGGCTTCATCTATGTTCTATTCATAGGTGGTTCCTGCAGAATATTTATTTTGATAATTACTTGGTTTCTCCTCTAACATAATATCAGGAGGTGAAGCTCGCTGATAATATAATTTTTGAGGCTCTTTCCAAGTAATCTTATTGACTTCTAAATCATTAGAATTTCCAAGACTTAAGTCTTCAGATAATCCTTCATGACTAGAATCATTACTTAACACATTAATTTTCTCTGACGGAGTATCTTCAATAATTAGATTCCTAAATTTGGGAGTATCTAATTTTAAAGATTCCACATACTGCATTTTCATTTTTCCTTTTAATGATTTCTTCTTCTCTTGTAAAACTTGAAGAAATTCATTACTAGGATTAATCATTTCGAAAGGTTTGAAAAGTGGTTTCTTTTCAACCTGTACATTTTCATTGTTATTGATATGGGGTTTACTAACTACATCTTTTATTTAGTCTAATTGTTGACCTATAGTATTGAGATGTTTATTAGTAAAATTATTTTGATCAATAATCTTTTTAATACCAGATCCCTCATCTTCATTTGCTTGTTTGAAGGGAGCTAGTTTAATTTCGGTTTCCTTGTGGGAATACTAGATATTGCTAAGTGGTGGATGAGTGGATTCAACCATGTTGCCATCACTTAGTCTCCATTGTACAGTTTTATTAACTGTATTAACCATTTTAGGCTTCAAATAATATTCTTCCAACCAATCGAAGAATAATATCTGAGAACCAATTTCTTCCATAAAATTATAATAATTATTTTTTATTTGTATTTTAAACTTATCAAAAGTTTTAAAATACCATTCTCTCTTCTTCTTATTTTTAGAAGAATTGAATTCATTGTTTAGAAATAACCTATCAGGTTTGAAGGGTTTTTCTATGACATTAAGTTTAGAATCTCCTAATTTTGAAGCAGTGAGTTCTTCCCATTTTGGGTCATTGTGGTAGATTAGTTGAGTTAACCCCAAAGGCTTCTTAACTAAACCAAAAATTGTTGGTTTGGTCTTATTTAGACTAACCTGAACATTTTTTAGGGTTTTTCTATGACATTAAGTTCAGAATCTCCTAATTTTGAAGTAGTGGGTTCTTCCCATTCTGGGTCATTGTGGTAAATTGGTTGAGTTAACCCCGAAGGCTTGTTAACTGAACCAGAAATTGTTGGTTTGGTCTTATTTAGACTAACCTGAACATTTTTTAGTTCATCAATCTTGGATAGATCTACTGACCTCCTTGATGATCCTAATGTCATTGAACTTCAATTTCTTTAATCCTTTGCTTGATTTGTCTGACAACTTCTGTATGTATATCACACCATTCAGGTGAATTCTTTTTAAGCCTATTATGCAATGGCTTACATAAAACATTGAGATTCCTAAAGAAATCTGCTACATAGTTTAAGCTTCCTAAGAATTGTTGGAGTTGTGTTTTATCCAAGATTCTATCAGGGAACTTATAAGCAAATTCTATAGATCTCTGAATTAGGGTTATTGTTCCATTATGGATATCAAATCCTAAGAACCTAATCCGAGTCTGGAATAAGGATATCTTAGAAGGTGATACTACTAATCCATTGTGTCTGACTTTTTGAATGAAAGTCCAAACATGTTTGAGATGTTGATCTATGTTTGGTGAGAAGACCAACACATCATCAATGTAGACAATTACGAAATCTAAATCGTTAAAGATTTCATTCATTATTCTCTGAAATTCAGAGGGTGCATTTTTTAATCCAAAAGGCATGACATTCCACTCATATTGTCCAAGAGGGACAATGAATCCTGTCTTGTACTATCAGACTCTTTAATCTGAATTTACCAAAATCCAGATTTCATATCGAACTTGGATAATACCTTGACATTATGTATTCTACCAAGCAGATCTTTCTTATTAGGTATGGGATACCTAATCCATTTCAGGACATTGTTAAGAGGTTTATAATTAATTACCAGTCTTGGTACACCTCTTTCGATTTCTACATTTTTGTTAACGTAAAAAGCAGAGCAGCTCCAAGGTGACTTAGATTTGTGGATAAGCTTTTTAGCTAACAGGTCATTGATTTCTTTCTTGCAATGCTCAAGAAAGATAGATGGTCCTCCTTGGCTTTAATTAAACAATTTAACTCAGAAACTGAGTTCTGTTTGAGCATATCAATCATTTTGGTTTTTGGTTTTGAAATAAAGTTAAAATAGACAACTTGTCCTAAATAATTTGTTTCAATCCCATCATTGGTAACCTGGAAAGGTTGGATTAAGTTGATAAAGGGTGTTCCTAAGATGATATTTTGCTTCAAATTTTTAACTAAAATGAAGCTAGTATTGTAGGAAACTTTATCTTTAACAACTTCTGCATTGGGTAATTTAAAACTAATGTTTAATTTGTTACCGGAAGCAGAGCTTAGAGGTTGTGTTGTTTTTTCAAAATATTTTGTGGGAATTAATCCCTCTCTGATGCAATTTAAATCTGCGCCAGTATCAAATAGAGTAGTAGTTTCTAAGATAAATTCTTCATTTATCTTAATGGTAATTGGAATTACCCATTTCCTAGTAGTGACTTCTACTAGTTGCATTAAGTATTCTGGATTGACTTCTTTTCCAGATACTTCATTGGTAGAAGAACTTTCATATTTAGCTTCTTCATCTGAATATCTTGTTCTGGACATTTTGAATTCAAAGAATTCTTGCTGCAACTTAAGTTGCATCGTCTTTGTTTCAATCCCATCATTGGTAACTTGGAAGGTTGGATTAAGTTGATAAAGGGTGTTCCTAAGATGACATTTTGCTTCAAATTTTTAACTAAGATGAAGCTGGTATTGTAGGAAACTTTTCTTTAACAACTTTTACATTAGGTAATTTGAAACTAATGTTTAATTTGTTACCGGAAGTAGAGCTCAGAGATTGAGTTGTTTTTTCAAAATACTTTGTGGGAATTAATCCCTCTCTGATGCAATTTAAATCTGCGCCAGTATCAAATAGAGCAGTAGTTTCTAAGATAAATTCTTAATTTATCTTAATAGTAATTGGAATTACCCATTTCCTAGTAGTGACTTCTACTTTATATATATATATATATAGAAATCTTGAAGTTTGGGGACTATCTTATTAAAACTTTGCGTTACCACTTTTTTACTTCTAAATTAAATTTTTTATGGGAAAAAAATTAAAAAAAAGAAAAGGATAGAAAGAAAAAAGAAACTATTTACAAATTAGGTTGTTTCAAGGGCACCTACAATCTTGGTATCTAGAATTAGACCCATCATAGTTCACATGGGTTTTTTCCTTTTAAAAAAAAATTGTTATAAAAAATAAAAATTTGAAGACTTATAATTCTTTAAAAAAAATTATATCTAAAATATATTTTTTAGATAATTTTTTTTTATTTTTCTATAATGACTTAAAATATATAAAATAACTAAAAAATATTTTTCAAAAAAGAAGGAAAACTAAAATGTCTTATTATATATAAAATAACTAAATTTTGTTTTTAAATCTAAATGTCTTAACTAAAAAAAATTAAAATAACTAAATTTCTTTTAACAAAATTTTTATTAAAACAAAAATGTCTAAAACATATATAAATAATTTTTTTTAAAAATCTAGATATCTAATATATATATATACTAAAATTATTTAGAAGATTTTTTTAAAATTGTTTTTGAAAAAAAAAAGTAGGAACTTGGTTTAGTTAATTGGAGGTCAACTGGAGGAGAGTTGATAGTTTCCGGTAACGATGATGGAGAGATGGTGGTGGATTAGCTACCAGGCGAATGCGGCTCTATTTATAAGTTAATGCGGGTTTGAAACGCAATGGGGTGAAGAAAGGCCAAAGATTGAATTTTTTGTTACTAATGCATTTGTGAATTTAATTTATGATTTAAAGTCTTTTATTGTACTTTTAATTTGATTCTAGAAGTATTATGCTTCGTTGTTTAATCTTTTGTAAGTTTTGAAACATCCAACAAAAAGAAAAAAAAAAAAAATTGAGCTCCACATGATCTTTCATGGCAGGCCACAAGAGGTAGGAGATGATGAAAATGTGAGTTGAACCTACTTTTTCATCGTGACAAAAATGTAGAAATAAAAGAAAATATGAGTTCAACTCATGTTTTTCATTGAAAAAAAAAAATTCTTGCGCAATGTACAAGCAAGATTCAAACTTGGGACCAATAGGGATTGTGTGCGTGTGTATTTTGTTAGGCCATTCGCTTATGTTTTAGTTATATAATGTGACTAAATTATATTTATTCTATTCTTTTTGTTAATAATAAAATAAAAATAAAAATAGAGTAAAAATAATGTGTCTACGTTGATTACACAACTCAAGAAAGCTGAAAAACCATCTACGGTTAACTGCTATTTCAAAATGATGACAACAATAAAACTACATATGTAACATCAAAGAGACGTAATCTTGATCGAACAAAAAGGATTTCCAAAGAATAAGAAGAAGGTACAATAAATATTACTATGAAATCTGCTATATAACAACAATGCGTTCACCAAAACTAGCATTAGAACATTAATGTCAATAACAAACTCAAGGTAATAAAAGAAAGTAGTTTCCAAATCAAAGTTACCTTTCTTTCTCTTTTTCTTCTTCTTCTTCTGAAACCATAAAGGGTGGTGTCTGGTGGTCAGGAAATCTGAACTCATGGTGGACGGTGATGGAAACCATAGACTGCAACCACAGTTTGCGCTCTGCCACAAAAATTATGACTCAATAACGACAAGCAACAAACAGCTTAAAAAACTCATTGAAGACTGTCATTACAAATGTCTCAAAAGGATGGTTGGGTGTTCCCCGTCATGCCTTTAAATGTTTAAAAGCATGGAGAAAAAACGTGGAGCGATACAATTAGAAAAATATGGGATAAATACTGTTGACAGTTTTTTATTGTAATAAATTTAATTTTTATTATATTTAAAAAAATATTATTATAATATAATGAAATGACTATATGATATTGTTGCTTTTAAGTAATAATATCCCAAAATTACGAGAAAAAAAATATAATATAATATAATATGATTAGATATTTGAGAAATGCAATTTGCCATAAAGTGTAAATGTGAAAAATGTTTATGTACTTAATACGGTTTTATGAACCTTATTCAATCCTTTTTTCGGTAGGGGGAACTGAAAGCTAACCATTTAGAAGACTCTAATATCAATGCTAATGGTCTACAATCAATTCCAAAATAATTAATGTGTATCGAGTGACTAAATTCTCGATTGTCTCTATAATTATTTTTTCACAATTTATATCAACATATAAATTAAAAATTGAAATTATTTAAATTTTTAAGTATTTTATAATATTATTATAACGTTATATTCCAATTATTAATTACATATTTCAACAGATAAAACGTAAATTGATGGAAATTATGTGAAGATTTCCGGAGCATATTCAAATACGTCCTGTGACACTCTGGTCTACAGCCTAGATTTTTTTTTTCTCCGATGTTTTCTTTATTGCCTCTCATATGTTACAAAGTACTTCAAAGTTTCCGGTTTTCTCTAGAAAAGATTTGACTAGTCTATCATGGGCCAACCCTTCTTACCCGTTATTTATTTATTTTTCCCCCAAAGAGGTTTGATTAATTTTATAAAATATGATGTGCGGAGTTAAGCGAGGATGTAAAGAATTTTATTATAAAATGTTCAAAGTTTGTTTTGATTCCTTTAACATTTTATCTCAAAGTTATCTTCAAAGCTTTACAAAATCTTAGCAGCAGTTGGAGGAATGGAAAACATTGTTGATGATATTTCAGCACATTAAGAGAGATTTCAATTGCATTTCTTTCTCTTTAATAAATAAAAAAAGTGAATATTTATGTGAATTGGGCTTCGACTCAAGACATGGAGAGAGGATGTGCTAGTGTTTTTTATACCAAGGTCTCCTGATACTTCATCTTCTCTTGTTTTGAACTAGCTTTTCTATAGTCAATAATAGTGCTGCTTCAGATTAGATAAAGTAATATTCTCATGGTACTGTACTGAAATTGTCCTTCCTTTCATCTTATAATATATATTTATTTGGCCAATCCTTATCTTATATAGTGACATTTGAATATTATATCATGTTATAAAACATTTATATAAATATATATAACATGATACAACATCATATTTTATAGACAATTACATATATCATGTTGAACATATGCTTGCAATATACAACATACAAAAATATAATCTCTATTATATTTTACATTTTTAGAGTTTATATAGAAAGTAGTTATATCATTATTCATATATAATAATATAGTAGATAACTCATGATATATAGCATAGATTGTATAACACTAGCTAAATAATCAAGGGTAAATACTTATTTGATATAAAATCAGGAAAACCATCCAAACGCAGCTTAGATAGGATGATAGATATTCTAATGTCATACCTTGACATTGTTAAACAAATAATTATATATGAGAAATCGCACCTTTAATCATGAGACCTTAATCTTATCTTATTCAAACTTTATTTTTGGTATGAGAAATATTGAAAAACAAATGTATCTTACTATAATCATTCAGATCAATTATTTTATTCAATATATATTATAAAATAAAATTAAGGTCAGAAGTAGAATTTTAATATAATATCAGGGTAAATGAGTCATTTTGTAGACAAAGTATAAATACTCCACATGACCTAGAGCTCCATCTTTTTACCATTTACATAGTGACAAGAAAACAAAAGGAGAAAATGCTCTTTGGAGAATTGTAAGTCGAGTTGGTGATTATCACAAGGAAAAAGGCGATTCAATTAGGTAAGAATTTCCATAATTAATATTGATTCTTATTATAGCTTAGAGTAACAAACCTTGATTATATGATTCCATTAGAATTTGGATAAAGGAAAAGAGCTTGACAAGTACGGAATCAAGTGATCTAGGCATTCGATTTGCAAGTTGGAACAAGTTCACTAATTATATAATTTGTTAGATGAGATTTAGGAATTGGATGAATAGGGAAAGTGAAATTAGGGTTTGTGGAAAACAAAACATGGAACACAATTAAGCACATACCCGTATACTTACTCGTGCGGGAATATGTTGATGTGCAAAGGGTACACAACTGAAGTACATGCCTATGTACTAGGGTGTGTTGAAGATGGAAATCACACAGTAGGGTACATGGCCATCTATACGACCGTGTATGAGAGTGTGCTAAAAATTCAAGTTTTACAAAATAGTACACGACTACCTTACATGACCGTATACCTAGGGTGTGCTAAAACTTTGAAATTTATAGAAAGATACACGGCAACTCTATACGACTTTGTATCCTAAGTGTACAAAAGTACACGACCATGTACTTGGAGATACTTTGTTTATTGATTTAATTTCTAATTAAAAGAACTTTCACGTAACTTAGATAGCTAGTAAGACTTTAGAAAATCCAATAAACTAAGTGAATTAAAAATTTTTGAATATTCTTAGATTAGTACTAAGAAGGAATCGTTGTTGCATTGACAAATTACAAATTACTTTAGGGTCAAGACTAGTTGGGTTTAAGACTGAGATTTTAGGTATGTGTAATTTGTTTGTTTTCTTTTGTTTGTTAAGATAGTATGCATTGGATTTAATTAAGTTGAATGGATTGGTTTAAGTAGTTAAGTATTTGTTGTATGTGCTTGGTTTGGCTTAGGGGCCCATAGTGGCAGATCCTTAGGAAGCATCCCAATAATCTTTATGTGATGTTTTTCCTAGTAGAGTCGTACTAGTAAATAATCTGGATTAGTTTAAGATTTAAGTATTCATAGGTATAGGGCCCATAGTAATAGTTCCCATTACTACATTAAGGTTTAAGTATTCATAGGTATGACGCCCATAGTTGCAGTTCCCATCACTACATTAAGTTTAAAGTATTCATGGGAATGGGGCCTATAGTAGTAGTTCCATCACCAGGTTTTAAGTTAAAAAATGTTTAAGGACTCATAAGTGTTGGAGCCTATAGTAGTAGTTCCTAATCACCAATTCAAGGATTAAGTTAAGTGTGTTTAACGAGGTCATGAGTACCTCATTGATGTTTTATAGATTTAAGTATATAATGAACCTATTGATTGATGTTTAAATTTTGCATAAATGTGTGTGAATTAAGTTTCTGCTTGTTACATGTATACTTATTGTTATACATACTAGGCATTAGTTCACCCTTCGGGAATATATATTTATTTAGATGTAGGTACTAAGGGAATTGATAACTAAGAAGAATAATTAGGAATGAATGTACAAGGGAGGGAAGAAGAAGAATTTTATATTATTATGGTGATTAGATGTTAGAAGGAATTGTTTTATTTATATGTAATGAATAGTAGTTTAATTAGAGGATAATAGACTAAAGCAATATAGACATTCTGCTACTTTAGATTTTGATTATGGATGAATGGTTAAATTGTTTCAAAGTTTGAATGATGGAATAGGTTGTAATTATGTCATGTTAGAAGTATTGGATATATTGAATTATGGTATCAAAGTAGGTTTAGAGCCTTAACGTATTCTTGTTTGGTAAGGGCATATGGTGAGCAATAGCATTCCCTAGTTTCAAGGTGTTACACATACTAATTTTAATGATAAAACCTAATAATGCACCAAAAAGTCCCTTCTTGTTTTGTCAATACCTTCTCTAAATACATGCTATTAAGGGTGAATATGGAAACATGTGGAGCTATGGAACTTCCACAGCCCACATAATTATATAGGTTCAAGGGTGATAGATGATATAGGAAATGGTTTGATTCTAAATTTTCAAAATCTATAGCCAATAGAGTATGGTGCAAGATGTGACTTTACACTAGTTTGTAATGTATAGGTTTCAAATTTCAATATCCCCTGGTTCCTTAATATATGCAAGGTATCATAAACCGAACATATATAGAATGCCACTCATACATATAACTTAATTTGATAAATTTAATAAAAATTCAACTATATCAACCGAAATTATAACATATTACTTTAGGCAAATACTTGATCATATGGTCAAGTTTGTGTTAAATCTCTACTTTAAGTTGGTATCATTGTTTGATCAAGTTTGTGTTAAATCTCTACTTTAAGTTGGTATCATGGTTTATATTGTTTTTTTTTTCATTATTTAGTGTTTTATTGAAATGTGTTGTTTTTACATGTATCATATTTTACACTTTAAAAACAATATTAACATATAATTTGAATATCATGATTTGGACATTATTGATTAATGATATTTTAATATTAAAGAAAAGGAAAAAAAATATTTATAGGTCACATAAGGTACCCTAAATATGTAGATTTCATTAATTACAAGCTTTGGGCAATTCTGGAGAGTGTAGGGTAAATTTCGATTATACATTTTTGAAATTTGTATCTATAGGGTATATGCAAAGTAAGAATCCTCTTCTTACCCACTTTACACAAGCTCAACTCTACATATTAGGGATGAATATGGGAACTTGCTCGACAAAAGATCCTATTGTGTCTTGCATGGTTGGGTAGATTCCAAGATAGGTATTGTGTCGCATGTTACGTTGTGGATCTAGGTTTTTAGAAATTGCACTCATAAGATAGGATAAGGGTATTATTTGATACCTATCCTGGAACCTATATGGTACTTATACTATGTATTGGTACATGTTTTATGTATATGGTATCTTGTAATTTTTCAATATTGCATATGCTACCATGTACTTCACTTGTAAAATATTATTAATTAATACAATTAAATTTCACAAATATTAAAAATAAGTAAGTTAACTTTATTTATAACATACTATTTCAGATTTGTACTAATCAAACAATTAAACCTATATTATATTTCTATTATAATTCAATGCTTTGTTTATGTATTTCTTATTTTGTTGTTATTTTGTGTTTTCTTATTTAAGTTCATCACATTTACATCATTTATAATTTATATTTCAAAGTGATATTGAATTATTTTTCAATTTGAGATCATAATATTGAATGTGAATATTATAACAGAAAAAAAAATATAAAGAAAAATTTTACGGATCTTATCAAGCACTTAGAACATATATGGATCTTAAAGAGTATAAATTATAGTGTCAATCCTAACGGTGATAAGGAAGATTTTGATTTTATAGTTTTAAAAATATGCACTTACTGGACAGGGATATTGCCTTACCTGACATGGACGACGCATCCCCTGTCCTTGCTGAATGCTGTCGTATCTAATGATAATTAATGGACCTTTTGCATTCGAGTAGTACGGTGAGCAAATGGACCACATACTAAATATGGATAAGCAAATTTAATTTCTTACTTGGTTTCGCGACCAACATGTGCCCACGTTATGACATGCATCGAGAGCTCTCCGTAGTTGGTTAGATTCCTTTATTGCATTGCCTTGGCTAAGTCATAGAAGGGACCAATCATGGTGGTGGTGGTGGACCGCCAAACATCAATTTTTTTAATCTGTTGGATTCTATGTAGCGTAGGTACATGCACAATTGTGCTTAATCCCCAAATTTGCCCTTATCGACAAAAACGAAGAGGAAAAGAAACTTAAGCAATCGAACGAGTTGAGGTTATCCTAAAAATTAGTTTAGCCAAGGAAATGGAGAACTAGGCCTAGACAATATAATTAATGAAAGAAGAATTAGGCATAGAAAATGGCAAATTTTATCGATATAACAATTTTTTCCATTTATCTTTAAAGTTAAAATCTTTATGATACTCTAATGTACATATTTTCAGGATACTAATTCTAATTGAACTTCTTTAGCATATAAAATGTAATATATCTAGAATAATGTGCATAAGCAAGTTTGAATTATAGAAATATAAGATTATGTGTAATGTCCTCGAAACTCGAGTAGTACTGCGGCTCGCCATTTGTCTTTATCATATTATGTTAAGGTTTTAATTTACTTTGATGCCTTTTAATCTTACAATTCCTGACATTTCCATTCACTATCTATAATAATACCATTGCACTATAAAACATTTCAATTTATCTTTCAAACTTCAAAACCAATTTAACACAAATCTACAATAAATATCCAATGCAACAAAAGTCTATAAAACTCTAATTTACTATTATTCAAAAACCACTATGCATTACATTCAAATAACACAATTCTTCCTAAATTCTAATTACCAAAATAATAATGGTCCATACCTATGATCCCTTAAATAGTTAAACGTGGTGATAAGAACTGCCACTATAGACCCCATAGCCATGATCATTTAATCCTTATTCTTAGTAATGGGAACTGCCGCTATAAGCCCTAAGCCCATGAACACTTAAACACTTAAACCAACCTAGATCATTTCTAAGTATAACTCTACTAAGGACAACGCCACATAAGGATCACTACGATGCTCCCTAAAGATCGACCACTACAAGCTCCTATGTCAAGACAAGCACATATAACAACAACGTAAACACTTAAGCCATATCATTCAACTTAATCAATTTCAATAATTATAATAACTTAAACAAGCACAGAATAACAAATAGTTATACATACCCTGAATCCTAGCCTTAAGCATGCTTAATCCTAATCTTAAACTAAGTTGAAATCTATAAATACAACAATGATTCTTTCTTAGTACAAATATAAGAATAACCTAATTTCTTAATTTTCTTGATCTATTAGAGTTTCTAAGGTTATACTAATTATCTAAGTTACATGAGAGTTTAGTTAATTGAAATCAAATCAAAGTACAAGTGTTTCATTAAGTATACGATCATGTTTAGGACCGTATACTTCAACACACCTTGGTACATGATCGTGTAAATGGCCATGTACCTACTCCCTCCCACCACCCCTCCCCCCCTTTCTTTCTTTCTTTTTTTTTTTTCAATAAGCCTTAAAACACCCAGTTGTGTTCAACTTTCTCCTCTGCTCGCCCTATAGCACGACCATGTAACCAATAGTGTACTTTTTGTACACATAGGCATTCTAGCAAGATTAAGTATGTAGGTGTGTATTTGACCGTGTTTCCTAATTTCCTTTACAAACCCTAAGTTCTCCTCTCCCAATTCATCCTAATTCCAATTTCTTTGATCCTACGTTTAATTGAATACTAATATTTGCAGTTCCAACCAAATTATATGAATTGGAATACTTACATCTCAATTTTCATCTCTTGGATCCTTAATCGGATGGATTCCATGCTTGTTACATCATGTCCCTTGATTTGGATTCCATTAGAACAAAGTGATGTAATGTGATTAAATTTCTCATTCCACGAGTATAGTAACCGTTGAATCATTAGACTCTTACTTGACTATCTTGTTTTTGTCCTTATGGTTCACTAAGTCTCCTTGCAAATTAGAGAGTGTTTTTCCTATTCATTTGGGTTTGTTACTACGAAGAGGTAAAAAAGAGAAGAACTAGGTTAATGGAGGCTTTTTTATACTCTTCTTACCCGTTTAGCCCTCAATTTATATAAATTTTTGATCTTGACCTTGGTTTTATGTTATGATATATATATATTTACTAATTTAAATAAATCCAGGTATTTATGTTCTCTCCTCCTTATAAAAACTTTCATTCTTAAAAGTACTTGATTCTAGAAAAGTTTTTGATACTTTTTTCTCATCTCTTCTTCCAATTCCCTTGTTGCTTTCCTTTCTATGTGATTGACTCATAGTACTTTGACGTAGGGGATTGTTCTCTATCTTAGCACCTATTCTTTGGAATTTGCAATTCTAACTAGCCTTTCCATAGATGACGATTTTGGCTTTGCATTCAATGGCTCTAAAGCCACTATCTAATCTAGGCCGGGTATATATTTTCTCAACATGGATACATGGAATATGTCATATGCCCTAGCTAAACTAAGAAGAAGAGCCAACTCATAAGCCACTGTACATATTCTTTCCAAGATTTCAAATAGGTGTACCTATCTCGAGTTTAGCTTCTCTCTCAAACTAAATCTAACTACTCCTTTTATTGGAGAAATTCTCAATAAGATCTGACCTCCCACTTGGAATTCCAAATGATGTCTTCTTTTATCTATATGGCTCTTCTATCAGGACTAGGCTGTCTGTATTCTTTACTTGATTAGCTTCACCTAATCTACTACTCTTGTATTAATTTTAGTCCCATCATCTATCTTTGTCCCACTTCATCCCAATGTAGTAGGGATCTACACTTTCTTCTATAAAAAGCTTCATGCAAAGTCGTCTGGATGGTTGCCCGGTAATTGTTGTTATATGCAAACTTTACTAGAGATATATGCTCATTCCAACAATTGCCTTGAAAATCTAGTGCGTATGCTTTGAGAAAATCTTCTACTATTTGTATAATCCCCTTAGACTAACCATTCGTTTGAGGGTGGAATGTCGTGTTGAACTGTAGTATGATGCCCAATGCCTTATGTAAGCTACTACATAATCTACTTACAAACCTTATGTCTCTATTAGAAGTAATGGTCACTAGCACTCCATGTAATCCGATTATCCCCTATATGTATATCTAGGCCAGTTTCTCTAGGTTATATCCCACTTTAATAAGTAGAAAATGAGTAGACTTGGTTATCCTATCTACTATTACCTAAATTGCATCTTGGTTTTCTTTAGTATTCAGGAGGGCTATAATAAAATCCATTATCACATGCTTCCATTTATATTTTGGTATTGCAAGAGGTTGTAATTCTGTAGCCGGTCTCTAATGCTCTATTTTGATCTGTTAGCATGTGAGGCATCTAATTGCATACTTAGCTACCTCTCACTTCTTGTTCTTCCACTAGTAGTGACTCTCTAAGTCCTTGTACATTTTAGTACTTCCAAGATGTATTGTGCAGGTTGAGTAATGTACCCCTGTTATTATCTCCCTCTTCAATTCTATATCCCTTAATACACATAGTCTTGTTTTATGTCTCAAGGTTCCCTTTGTATCTATGCTAAATTAAGAAGCCTTACCTTATTCCACTCAACTCTTGATCTCTTGAATGTCTTATCTTATATCTAACCAGTTTTAATTCTATCCAATATGGATAGCTGTATTTATAAGGTAACCATTTTTGCTCTCACTTCTTGAGTTAAAATTTCCAATTCTAGCTTGTGTATGTCTTTTAATAGTTCTTTCTGTGAAGTAATGAGAGTGACTATATTACCATAGTTTTTTCTACTAAGGGCATCTGTAACCACATTGGCCTTTCTTAGATGGTATTATATCTTTAGGTCATAATCTTTGATCAACTCCAATCAGCACCAATCATCTCCTCTATCTCATATTTAGCTCTTTCTATTTGTACATATACTTCAAGTTCTTGAGATTAGTGAAGATTTTGCACCTTTCTTTATACAAGTAATGTCTCCATAGCTTTAAGGTTAATACTACTATTGCTAACTCCAAGCTATGAATTAAGTAGTTCTTTTCATAAGGCTTCAGTTGGCAAAATGCATAAGCTATTTAACCATCTTGCATCAACACATCCCCTAACCTTTGAATTGAGACATCATTATACACTGTAAATTCTTCTCCACTCTTAAACAATGCCTAAAACTAGTGCTAACACAAGTTTCTCTTTAAGCATTTAAAAGCTAGCTTCACATTTATCATCCTACTCAAATCTTACATTCTTCTATGTTGATTTAGTGAGAGGAATTACTATTTTGGAAAATCTCTCTGCAAATCTCCTATAGTAGCCTACCAAACTCAAGAAGCTTTTTACCTTTGTAACTATCTTCAGTCTATGCCAATCCATTACTACACTTATCTTTCTTAGGTCCATAGATATCCCATCTTTATTAACCACATAACCTAAGAAAACTACTTGTTCCAGCCAGAACATTTATTGAACTTAGCATATAACTTTTCTTCTTGTAACATGCCCAATATTAGTCTCAAGTGCGCTTTTCAGTGCTTTTTGAGTATATTAGGATATTTTCTATAAAGATCATTACAAACTTATCTAGAAAATCCTTGAATACTCTATTCATTAAGTCCATGAATGTAATCGGTGCATTTGTTAGTCCAAAGGGCATTACCAAAAACATAGTGCCCATATTTGGTCTTGAATGTTATCTCCTAAATGTCTTCTTTTTTAATCCTTAGTTAATGGTAGTCTGATCTCATATCTACTTTTGAAAATACTTGAGCTCCCTATAGCTGGTCAAACAAGTCATCTATTTTGGGAAGAAGACATTTGTTCTTGATAATGACGTTGTTTAACTCTTTATAGTCTATATAGAGCCTTATGCTTCTATCTTTCTTTTTGACAAATAGGACTAGTGCACCCTAAGAAGAGATATTGGGTCTTATGAAACCCTTATCTTATAGCTCCTGTGATTGCTTCCTCAATTCTTTTAATTCCATTGGTACCATCTTGTAGACCGGTTTTGATATAGGTATCGTACCCTATACCAAGTCAATATTAAATTCTATCTCCTTAGCTGAAGGTAAATCAAGAAGGTCTTTTAGAAACAATTCTAGAAACTCCCTCACTATAGGTACCACTTTCATCTTAGCTTCTTCACTAGCTTTAGTAGCTATAGCTACCAGTATGTTTCTTTCTCATAACTTATAAGTGGACAATCTAGTATGTCTCTACACTTCTAATTTATACTCAAAGTGCTCTTCCCTTAATATATTAAACTTCACCAACATATTGCGACAGTTAATGGTGACATGATACCTTAACAGCCAGTTGGCATCCAAAATGATGTTAAACTCTATCATCTCCAATATTAGGAGATTTGCTAGCATCACCTTACCCTGTATCTCTATTCCCACTTCTCTGTAAATTCTATTTATTCTTCATCCTACTCCTAAAGGAGTACTAACAGTTAAATAGTCATTCTTGTGTTCAACATTTAATGCACATGCATAAACAAAATTCTCAAACACATATAATATTGATGCATAGGTATCAAATAGTATACAAGCATTACAAGAGTATATTGGAAACATATCCATAATATTATCCATGCTAAGGATGTCTTGGTGTTGCTGTTTCTATTGAATAGCAAATACCTTAGTAGGAATTCGCTATCTAGGACCCCCTACTTGTAGTTTAATACTATGTTCCCTCACTAGAGGTTTGGTTTCCTGTTAAGTTAGGCCTACTTGATTTCTTACTTGTCCCTAAGGACAATTGATTACTTTATGTCCCCTCTACTTGCAGACATGGAAGAAAATTAAGGGAACTGACTTCTTAATGCAATGTTTACTAATATGTCTTGTCTTCCCATAGAAGAAGCATACACCATCTAGCTGTGTGTGCTCTCTCAACTCATGAGGCCCATAACATTTGGTATACTTAACATTTGAGCCTATTATAGGAAGTGCCAAAGACACTTGTTTGATCTATAGATGAGGGGCTGTAGCGCTCTATGTTCTACTCTGATGCTCCTGATGTCTCTTGCCATTGTCTTACCCCATTGCACTTGAGGCAAGTCTTTTTTCCAAAGCTATTGTTGCTCTATGGCTCCTCTATTCCTCCATACATTTCTATTATGCTCAAAGTATTTAGCCTTATTAACCATCTCAACATTGGTATTCAATTGAAAGGCCCTAATTGCAAGTTGTAGGTCTAAATCTAAGTTTCTTAGAAATCTCCTAGCTGAGGACCTATCATCGTTACGCACATTCTTAAGATGAAATTGGATTAGGTGGTTCAATTTTGCCTCATATTCTTCAACTATTCGGTCCCCTCATTCACAATTATAATATTCATTTTCCATCCTATCCATTGAGTTGTTGGGGAAGTACCTTTAATAAAACAACTCCTTGAATATTGTCTAGTTCATGTATTCCCCTACTAATTTAGGAACTAAAGCCCACCATTTTGCTGTAATTCCTTGCATCACAAATGCAACATAATTAACCTTCCTGTCTTCTGGTATTTGAAAGACAACAAAGGTCTTTTCCATTTCTTGTACCCAATCTTTAGCTTCAATTGGGTCATCTACTCTTAAGTTAAATTCTTTGGCTACTTTAATGAACCTATCAAAGCTTATGGGTTCATTAACATTACTATAATGTGGGACATGGGGGGCTTGGTGTTGTTATGCTAACAGTCCCACTAAGTGATTCACCATATGTAGTAGCTAGACTGTCTCTTCAACTATCTAGCCCCTTCCTCCTTGTGACTACTGATTTTGAATATCCTCCTCATTGTTGCCACATCTAGTAACCCTTCCTGTACTTGATCAAGTAATTCTTCTTAGAGGTATTCTATTTAGAAGAGATAATTAGATAGACGTAAAGTTAGTGTCAACTAGTATTAGTATCATTATGTATTAGTATATGTACATATATACCCTTACACATGATAATATACTCATAAATAATTTAATAGTTGAAAGAAAGCAAGTAAAATAATAATACAATAAAATAATTAAATAAATAAATAAACATCTCATATTTTCCCACTCTCTTCATGTCTCACCATCTTACAAATTAAATACTTAATTCCTATAAAGATCATATCCTATGTTCTGCTGTTTGAAACTTAGAATTAGTGATCATCACTTAATATCCTAAGGATCATCAACCTATATTCTATAGATCAAAACCTAAGCCCTAAACATCATTAACCTAGGCTCTGATACCATCTAAGTTGTAACACCTCAGGAACTTAGCAGCGTTAAAACTTGCCACGTGTCCTTATCACATAAGAATACATTAAGGCACTAACCTACTCTAATACCTCTTAATTATACAATTCTTGAAATTTTCATTCACTATCTATAATAGTACCATCATGCTATAAAACATTTCAATTCATCCTTCAAATCTTGCAAACCAATTTAGTACAAATATACAATGAACATCTAATGCAACGAAAGTCTATAAAACTCTAATTTATTATTTTCCAAAAACCACTGTATATTACATTCAAATAACACAATCCTTCCTAAATTCTAATTGCCATAATAATAATGATAATCATCTTCTTCCTTTCTTTGTGATTTACTTAATCTTAGGTTATCTTTTAAGTTATCATCTTCCTTAATACTTGTATTTAGAAAAATATTATCTGAATTGTGAGTTAATGCCTAGTACGTATAACATAACCACACATGCATGAACAAATCGAAACTTAATTCACATGCATTATGCAGAATGTAAACAACAAACAACCATTTCACGATACTCTTTAAGCCTATAAGCAACAACACGGTACTCATGAGCTTTTTAACACACTTAACAATTGGAATATGAATTAATGATAGGAACTATCACTACAAGCCCCAAACCCAAGATCCCTTAAACACTTAAATGTGGTGATGGAAACTACCATTATGGGCTCCACACCCATGATCACTTAATCCTTAATCTTGATAATGGGAGCTGCCATTATAGGCTTTACACCTATGAATAGTTGGACACTTAAACTAATCCAGATTATTTCTAAAGATAAATCCATTAGAGACAATGTCACACAAGGATCATTAGGGTGCTCCCTAAGGATCTGGTACTATAGGCCCCTAGTTCAAGTGAAGCACATACAACAACTTAAACACTTAAGTCTAACCATTTAACTTAATCGATTTTAATAATTATACTAACTTAAACAAGTATAGAACAACAAATAGTTATACGTACCTTGAATCCTAACCTTAAGCACACTTGGTCCTAATCTTAAACTAAGATAAAATCTATAAATACAATAACGATTCCTTCTTAGTACTAATATAATAATAACCTAATTTCTTACTTTTCTTAATCTATTATAGTTTCTAAGGTCATACTAATTATCTAGGTCACATGAGAGTTTGGTTAATTGAAATCAAATCAAAGTACAAGTGTTTCACTAAGTACACAATCATGTTTGAGATCGTGCACTTCAAAACGCCATGGTACACAATCGTGTCAATGGTCATGTAAGCACCCCCTCCCTCTTTTTCTTTTCTTTTTTTTTTTTTTGTTCGACATGCCCTAGAGCATAGGTGTTTACCTAACTGTGTTCAACTTTCTCCTTAGCATGCCCTATAGCATGGCTATATAACCAACTGTGTACTCTTTATACACACATGCATTCTAGCACGGTTAAGTACACGAGCACGTACTTGATCGTGTTCCCCAATTTTCTTCACAAACCATAAGTTCTCCTCTCCTAGTTCGTCTTAATTCCAATTTCTTTGATCCTAGGTTTAATTGAATGCTAATATTTGCAAGCTCTAACCAAATTATATGAATTGGAATACTTGCATCTCAATTTTTGTCTCTAGGATCCTTAATTAGATGGATTCTATGCTTGTTATGTCCCATTTCGTGATTTGAATTTAGTTAGAACAACACAATGTAATGTGATTAAGTTTCTCATTCCATGAGTATAGTAACAATTGAATCCTTAGACTCTTACCTGACTATCTCATTTTCATCCTTGTGGTTCATTAAGTCTCCTTGTGTGTTAGAGAGTGTTTTCTTGTTTTTTTAGGTTTATTACTGTGAGGAGATGAAAAAGAGAAGAACTAGGTCAACATGGGGTTTTTATACTCTTCCTGTAAAAAGATCTATTTACCCCTCAATTTATATAAATTTCCAATCTTGACCTTTGTTTTATGTTATGATATATATGTTTATTAATTTTAATAAATCTAGGTATTTACATTATGGCTTTTGTGGCTAATTGATCAGAAAATTTAATCAAATTGGAGTATGAATCTAGAAAAATAAGCTTTTTAAGATAAATGAAGATTCCATGACAAAGTGCAGAATTGTAGAAGACAGCAACCAGAATGTGATGCATTTCAAGCTTATTGATAACAGGGTCAATATGAAAATCAACAAAAGCATGATTTTTCTTAATTCAAATTTAAGATTTGACCGTGGCCCATTTTTAAAATAAATAGTTCATTTGGATTTCCTGAATCATTCTTTTCTTTTTCCCCAAAATTTTCACGTGGAGCAAAAGATCAGTACGTGATTGGGAATTTGTTTCTTACTTCACAATCATCTTATTTGATTTTTTCTTGTCGATGTGCAACACATTACCATGCTCGGTGGGACATCAATCAATCCAGGGCGGCACACAGTGATGAAACACAATACATGATGGGTGACGCTATTGGATTATTGGAGAAGTTTCAATGCAAGATGGAATCGTCCAAAACAATTATATCATTTCAGAATGGGGATGGACGTGATGAATATTGCTGTGACACACTTCATGCAATTATAACGCATCATACCCGCTATGAGGGTTAGTCCAAAAGTGATCACAATTGCTTTTATATTGTTATTATCATGATTAATGTATTGTTTGTTTGACTAGTCGCCACTCCCAAGATCTTGATCTACTTCCGCATTTTCCAATCGACCAATGCTTCTTTCTCAACATATATATACCAAACACAATATAATAGATTGTTTTATTATCCTTTTTATACTGCACTATCATTTTTTTTTATGCTGTACTTTAGTACATTTAGTTAGAATTAAGTAGGTCTCAATAACACTCAACAAGTTAGTGAATTAGACAGTTCTAACTAGAGCTTTAATGTGGATGAAGATGTTCTATTGTTCAATAGTAAAGAGCAAAAGGCAAATCTTGAAAGCTGCAATCTTGAATTCGAAACCAAGTTGCATTTTATAGAATTAATTGTCATTTGTTCGAAATTTGGGATCAAAGAGCAAAAATATTACATCCCATGTGAAACTACTGCCTTATATTCAAAGAACAAAACAGACAGCGTATGTGAAAGTAAACATTTGATCCTAGGTAACTAGCATTTTGTACACAGTTTTTTTTTTTTTTTAATAAACTAATAATTGCAATTATATCAAACTTTTTTCTTTTTATTTGAATAATTATATCAAACTTTATAAGTATAAACTTTGAGATTATATAGTCATTAATATGATATGAGGTTCCAGGTTTTAACATATGTATATGAACACAAGGCACATTTTAACCCATGTATATGAACACAAGGTTAATCCTTTTTAATCAAAGAAAAATACATTAAAGGACCTAAATTTTTCTTGCTTTTTTTTTTTTTCCATTCAAGACCTATGTTTTTATATTTTCAAGACCCAAGTTTTTAAAAACAAGTCAAAATATGGCATTCATCACTAATTGTTACAATAAGTACTTGTTAAAATCCAAATCGAAAAAAAAAAAAAACATAGGTCTTAAAAATGACAAAAGTGGAGAGAAAAAAAAAAAAAAAGAAGAAGCAAAGTGTAGAGCTTAAAAGAAGGTCCCGAAATGAAAAAGTTTAAGCCCTATTGCATTTTTCCTCACTTTTCAATTTTCATTTTATAAACCATTCAATAAAAGCTTTAAGATAAATTACATTGGGGAAATTAAATTTGAAGAGCTGGAGATGGGAAACTTAGAAAAAAAGACCATTGGCAACGAAGAGAATTTATGTTTGTCTTCGTGTACGAATTTATATGTATAAGCGGTGCAAAATGAAGATAAATGTTACGATATTTTGTATATATGGAGCGTATTGTCAATTCTATGTTATAACGACGTTAACATGTGGTGCATACAAAGGATGGATGTTCACTTGTAATGCAAATAGAGGATATATATTACAATACGTGGTGCATATATAGGATTGACTTGGCATCCAAGCACAATTAGAGGATAAAGGTATAACAAAATTGAGGCAATTATAATAGGGAATTCACCACTTTTTGTAAGTTTCATCTTCAATTTGCATCACTTAAAACGTGTATTTTCTATTTGCACCTAAAAGTAACGTATGTTGTGTCCATGGTAATTATCCATTGAAAATTATTAAACACAATTACTAAACTAGCTAGAAATTTAGACTACAATAAATTGAGGTTATAAATATTTCTGCTAAGAATTATGAACAAAACTAAATTAGTGTTTACTAAATATATTGAGCAATTAATGCAAAAAAAAAAAAAAAAAGGCACTGTTAAGGTATGGATGAAAGGAGAAAACCAAAGGGGCAACCTTTGACATGTTTAACTCTCACTCAAGCACTCTAGCTCTAGAATCTTATTTGATTTGCTAAGAATAGGATTCGAAGATACAAATTCAAACAAAATAATAACATTTCATATTCATTATTTATAAATTTACTAAACAATATTGCCAATCAAATTTTAAGATCAAGATATTAGAATCCAATATCATGTTTGATATGAAAGAATGATTTAAAATGGATTGTAATAGACTGGAATGGAGTTAGCAATGCAATATCTCAAAAATGCCCTATATTCATGATTGCAATAAAAACAAATTAATAAAATTAAAAAATTATTTAAATAATTATAATTAATAAGGATAAAATGAAATCACGATTCCACCTCTCAAAGGTGGAATCAATAAAGAATCATAATTTTGGCTTAGGGGAATGGGAATGGAAAACAAAATTATAATTCAATTACAGATCCTATATCAATGTACCAAACATGACGTGAGAATTGAATTATGAGAATTGGATTTCATGATAGAAAATCAAATAAGACACACGTCCATTTTAATCTTCACTTAAATCAATCAGTTTAAGGCATAACAACAGCAAACATTACCATGTTCATTATTTTAATAAAACAATACGAATGAACCAATCATTAACAATTTTATTTTTCTTACTATTCCATTTAAGGGCCTATCTTTTTAAACAGCATTTTCAACAATGTTACAAAGGTTTTAATTTGACAAGTTTTTGAAAAATTGAGTCCTCAAATGAAAATTCTTAAAGTATAAGTCTTGAAACGAAAAAGTATAAGAAAAAACACAGGTCATTCTAGTGCATTTTTCCTTATTTAATCAGTGGTATATTTTATAACTTCAATTAGAGTCTCGATCCATAAGCACCGAGAAAACTATACTAATATATAATGAGTAAAAGCTTTTAAATATGGTTATGGAGTTAAATTTAACGTTTAATCGTTTAACATATTTTGTGTAAATACCGCTAGGGACACTAAACAAAGCCCTTTGATCTCTTGAGAACAGTATCGTTTTACTCACGCATGCCCAACATTAGTGGAGGAAGATTTCGACTTTTAGGTGGCATGTGGTTAATTTAATAAAACTGTACAAAAAAAAAAAAAAAATAGGACAATGCCATACGAGAATAATAGTGCAGTACACATATTTGATTTGTATAATATAAAATATGATTTTTTTTGCATCAACATCAAAAGTAATTATCAAATTCACATTTCCTATTATAGATCGTATAATTTAATTTTCTTTATTTTATTAGAAAGCCGCAACTTTTATATATGTTCTGGGGATAATATATATATACTATTAACATATCAATATGCTCATTTATTAAAATACTAGTGTTTCCATTTAACATATATACATAAATAAATACATACATACATGCATATTATACTTTCAAATGAAAATTTTCCTTTTTTGAAACGATATCGTTTCCCAAAAATTAAGCAAATATGAAACTTTGGTAAAATATAATGTGAAGTCAGTTGAAAAGAATGAATCCCCTAAATTTACTTTTACTCATTTTTTTTTTTTAATTCATCTTCTTCAATATTGTTAAGTATAATAAATAATTGAAATTATAAAATAAGAAATAGTCATGTCAAATCAAATGATGTTATCGGACCCATACCGGAGCTATCTATACGCGGACTCCTCAGCACTTTTCCGTGTGGACGTGATTGGTGCTATAACGACAGGCGTCGTAGCTCGAACTGCGTTGGACCTTTGGATCCGTCTGGTCCATTTATGGCTCAAGAATCGACTATACGAGGCCAATTTTGGCTCTAGCCTTGTTAGGCTAGGTTTGGTTCAAGATCCAACGTATGATTAGGTCCAGTATTTACTTCATTAAATCTTGATGTCAGCATACTATATTATGTTAGCTAGTGTACTCGCATTAAAAATAAATAAATAAATAAAACATTATCGACTCTAAGGATCAACGATAGATATAACTTGTTATATAGTTATAGAAAACAGTAATGAAATCATTATCTCAATCTATAATAGTCAATTTCTTCCTTGTCAACAGCCGTTACAAGCGTTGCCTTGGTATAGATCGAACCATAGTCACTAGCGCTAGCTATGCGAAGAGGTTCCAATAACTCTACGGGGGGTTTTAACGGTTGGACATGCTATAAAGTGTATTTATTTCTAACATTATTAATAACAATAAATACATTAAATATTATGAATGGAAAATAATTACTCCTATTTTACATAAAAATAATTTTAATTTTTAATATTAATTTATAAAATTATAATTTTATTTCTTTGTTTCATTATAATTTTTTATACCTAATCCGGTGAACCTCTCAACTCCATGAGTTTGGCAACTCGAATTGCCATGAACCTGAGGACTTGCTAGGTCCATTTACGATTTGAGAATTGGCCATATAGAGCCAATTTCAAGCTAAGTTTGGTTTAGGATTTGGCCCATGACTAAATCTAGTATATTCTTTATCAAATTCTTAGAAGTTAGCATACTATACTATGTTAGCTATTGTCTTCACATTAGGAAAAATTCAAAACAGGGTAGACTCATGAGGATCATTAAAAGATATAACTAGTTATATAGTTACAAAAATCAGTAATAAAAAATCATTACTTGAACAATTGCAAAGGTACTACAAAAGCAATGAAATCATTATCTTAATCCATACTAGTTAACTTCTTCCTCATCAACTGGCACAAGTGCTATCTTATAATAGAGCAAGCTATGGTCACAAATGCTAACTATGCCAAGGGTTTCCAACACTCTGTGCAGGCTTTTAATAATCCATCCTTGCACAAGTCGATTACCAGAAATAGTAAACAAGATCCCTATAAAAGTAATGAATTGTGCCACTCTTAAAGCTTGTGTATATTATGGGTTTAGCAAAGGATCATGTTAGCTATAAATTTAAAACTTTTAGATATGTAGAGGCATAAAATCTAGAGGACATGAATTTTCTATTAACAAATATAAATACAAGATCCAATTGGTAAGTTGGACGTAACTCTAATTGAACATCCATATTTTGAAGACAAACTAGTTGGTAATTACTAAACTCGGTCAAAGGTTTGAATCAACCTAAAACTGGACCAAGACCCATCGAGTTTAGTTCTTAAAGGGTTGAGCTGTGAACCTCGAGCTAGGGTGGTTCCATAGACTTGCTTGATCTTGGTTTCGAGTTAAAGACCGATGACCTATCCCTTCGTTTTTCTCCTTATTTTTTTCACAATAGCTTGAGTTTAAAATTTCTAAGTTAAAAAAATAAAATAAAAGATTATAAGTACAAAATTTTTAATAGTTTTTAGTCTATTTTGTAAATAAATTAAAAAAATTACATTTATTTATATAAAATTACAGTAAAGTAAAACTACCATCTTAATAATGTGAGGCAAATGTTTAGAAGAAAAAAACAAAAAAAAATTAATTGTAATTCCACATTGCAAAGGACTGAAAAATTCTTTTTAGTGAAGTTTATAAATATCAATGTATGCTTTTATAGTGTATTTATTTCATGTATTATTATTAATAAAAAAACACAATATATATTGTAAATGGAAAATAATTTTTCCTATTTCATATTGAAATAATTAAATTTTTTAATATTATGTTAATCTTAATTTATTCAATTATATATATATATATATATATATTATATATATATATATAATATATTATATATATTGTTGGCCATGCTAGACCTGTGATGTTGATGGGTTTAGTAGCTCAAACTACCATGGACCCATGAGATCCATTTAAGATTCCAAAACCGACTATACCGGGATGGTTCCAAACCAAATTCGGTTTAAGACCCAACTCATGATTAGATCTAATAACTACTTAGGATAGATGGAGGAAAAATTTTCAAAGTACTATCATGTTCATCATTTCTAAACATTCATTTGCCCAATCAAGAATTGATTTCTTAATTAAGGAAGAAGCTAATTTAGGTAAATGTTTAGTGAGAGAACTAAATGCCAAACTCTCATAGACATGTAGTGAATAAAAAAAATGGTAAAATTAGTATAATGAAGTACCAAAAAAGATTAAAATTATTTATTACAAGTTTAACACCCGGTGTGCTAGAATAATTACAATGTGGATAGATGACCATGCTCCTTAAGTAGCTACAATTGAGTTAGAGATGCATCAAATCCCTCTTTCAAAAGGCTAAAATCCTCCATCAAATCTTGTTAAGAATTGTTCAGACATTTTAAATATTCTTAGCATGATAACATGATAATGTATCGTCTTTATTTGTTATAATGCGAATTAGGAACTCTAAACCTAAATCATATCCTTTCTTAAGCATACACCTTTTAGTTAAAGTATCTAGTCTACTCCTTATACTTAGTAGCTATCTTGAATAGTCCGACCTTAAATAATTGAATCACAAACTCCGATGATACAAGGAAGAAGTTACTAGTGTACCATATTATTGATATCGACAAAGCAGTGAAACAAAATTCACAAACAATCATTATTACAACAATTAAATAGTGTTAAAAAAAAGAAGAAGAGAGAGAGAGAGCATTATTATGACAATATCCTTTCTTTGCATAATTATATATGCATGATCAACACTTTAATTATCTATTTATTTTGTTGAATGGAATAAGATTATAATGGAATAACTATTACGATAAATTGGTATGATGGTCTTTACTTAGATGTAATAGAATTAAGACTACATTGTTTATTTGAGGGAATAAAGGAAGGAATAAGAGTGGAATAATATTACATTATAATAGCCTTGCTCTGATGGAAAAATTATATATGTGTGTGTGTGTGTGTGTGTGAGTGTGTGCAAGCGATGATGGACAAGCAACCAGCGACAACCAGTGAAACTGCTTCTTCGGTGTGATGTGTTTAGGAAAAAAAACAAATCAAATTGCTATTATGGGTGTTTGGGTAGGGAATGGTGATTCCTTGATTTATGCAATTGCAATTTCATGCAAATTCCTATTCCGTAAAATAAACCACGTAATAGCTATTTTATACGTAATAGACTTGTAATCGAATAGCTATTATGCTTAAGTTAATAGGGCATAATTGTCTGTTTGCCTGTTAGAAAAGAAATATTTACACAAGTACAATAATCCATGATAGATAAATCTCTTGTCAAAATAATCCATTTTTCGTACTTACTTTATACCAACTCACCCATACATGCTATAGATGATTATACAAACTAGTTCGACTTGGGAACTTATTAGACCCTACATGGTTTGGTAGATTCTAGTATAGATATTATGTGTCATAAGTTCAATTTTAAACTCATTTTTTTTTTAACTTTGGTTATTTTGACAAAAAAAAAAAAATTATATGGCTACTTCACGGGTCTCTAACCTACAACCAAGAATTGGCAAGTCTAAGGACTCACCCCCGACCCACTATCCTTAGTTCTAGGGCTAATCCGGACCTTGACTAAGTCTAGGTAAGGTAAAGGCATTATTTAATGTCCACTCTAGAATCTATATGTGACCTATACCAATTATTGGTAGATGTTTTATGTTACATAATATTTGTTAAGTTTATTTAGTATGTAGTTAAAAGGAATAAATTATTATTATTATAACCTCAAGTCATGGAAAGAAATGGTGCAACAACTAGTAAAAGTCAAAAGCTTGAAAAAGAAAAAATATAATGATAGAAAATCAATAGCAATTGGAAGCGAAAGTAATTGGAAGTAAAATAGTAGCAAAAGAAAAAGCTTTGAAAGCTTCACAAGGAAAGCCAAAAGCTTAGTCAAAACCATAAAAGAGCAATAGAACTATCATGGTTTATAAAGGTAAAGTCGAAAGTAGCTGGAATTTTGGAAGTGACAATAATGGAAAGAAGTTCTACAAATTGGAAGTTAAAACAAAAGTGAGTTGGAAGCTCTCAAAATGGAAAATGTATTTTTACATATTGAAGACTAAGCATTATAGGTTAAATCTATTTGGGTAATACATTTAAGTAAACAATTATGACTAGGTTCTTATTCATGTATGCTCCACAAATATTAAGATATCGAGAATTACATAATACAAGGAGATAAGTTTGGAAAGAATGTGACAACTATATTGATCAATAAGATATTTATTGGAGAAAATTAAAAAGAAGAAGCAATATTTAAATCAAGGAGATATTAATGGAAGGAGAATGCAATGGACATTTATGTATGAAGCTCATAAAGAAAAGAAAGGCTCAATAGACAAGTTATTTATGAAGGAAAATCTTGTACAATAGCTAATTTCTTATGAAGCATATTTCCATTATGAAGCATATCAAATCATTAGACTTGAAGGCTACATAAAGAGAGTTATACAAAGACAGAAGAAAATACGATGGGAAAAGAAGAAAATTACTAACAATATTGTGCAAAAGTTTTTTTTTCTCTATTATACTAGAGTATTGTACTAAAATTGTAAAGAAGTTTTTATTATAATCATCAAAGTGAATTACTCTTTCTTAGGTGCATTGTTGGGAAAGGATTGTAAGTGTGATTTTATATGCTTACGTATTCCTAGGTGGAGAGTGTAAGGCAAAGCAAAATTGTTGTAGTCTAGATTTGTGTAATCTTTGGGTAAGGATTATGAGGCAGAGCATATTAGTGTTTATACCCTTTATCGATTTCTAAAATAGTGGAGTACATTGATGTAAAAGACTAATTCCCTAGCCACAAGTTAGAAGAGATGATTAACTCATAAGGAGGAACCTTCATAAATACTTGCTTGATCTTTTTATCCCTATTTTATTTATTTTACAGGATTTACTTAATTGTCTTTGTGTGTTAATATTTGATAATATTTTCTTAAGTTTTTTAAAGTGTCATCATTGAATAAGAAAGATTGTATTTTGGAAATATATATAATTTTCTTTATGATTGATTCGTAATACCTAACTATTTGAGTTAGTAATAATTAGGATTGAGAAGTAACCCTTAAATTTTGATACATCAAGTATGTTATGTTGCATATACCTTATTGAGTGAAAATACCAAGAAAAATAATATTTAATGTAATGACCCTAAATGACGGCTCCATAAGATCAACTAAAAGTTATTACATTACATATGTATCTATTATATAATAATTGTCTCGTGAGTTAAATATATTAAGACTTTATATAAATATTGAATTCATTACAATTAGTCATATTATATGTAATTATATAATAAAAAAATAACTATAGATTTCTATATTCCACGATCGATCGAGATCTTAAAAAACTAAAATTTTCTACCAAAAGTTAAAAGACCTAAAGTAGCAAATCCTTGAGTAAAAATGGTACTTAGCATGGCTATTGAACTTAATAACTTTTATGCTTTTTAAAATATGAAACCATATGAATAATGGAGAAATTCCATCAAACCGACTCTGTGAATGCCTATATTATATCTCTATTATAATTCAATACTTATTTTATGTATTTCTTTTTTTTTTCATTATTTTATGTTTTTTTTTTAAATTTAAGTTCACCACGTGTACATCGTTTATTGTTTATATTTTAAAATAATATTGAATTATTTTTCAATTTGATCGATATAAGAATTTTATCCGCTTCTTTTAAAAGTTAAAATCTTTATAGCAACTAATCAATCTTTTTTATGTATAGAATGTAATATATCTAGACTAATGTGTATGAACAAGTTTGAGCTATTGAGAGAAATATAAGATTATGGCTTTTGTGGCTAATTGAAAAGAAAGTTTTAATCGAATGGGAGTATGAATCTAGAAAAACAAACCTTTTAAGATAAATGAAGATTCCATGACGAAGTGGAAAATTGTAGAAGACAGCAACCAGAATGTGAAGCATTGCAAGATTATTGATCACAGGGTCAACATGAAAATCAACAAAAGCAAGATCTTTCTTAATTCAAATTTAGGATTTGACCGTGGCCCATTTTTACAATAAATAGTTCGTTTGGATTTCCTTAATCATTGTTTTCTTTTTCACTTGGAGCAATAGATCAGTACGTGATTGGGAATTTGTTACTTACTTCACAATGATCTTATTTGATTTTTTCTTGTCGATTTACTTAAAAGTGCAGCATATTACCATGCTCGGTGGGACATGGATCGATCCAGGGCATCACACAATGATGAAACGCAATTCATGATGGGTGATGCTATTGGGTTGTTGGAGAGCTTTCAATGCATGATGAAGCCGTCCAAAAAATTTAGATCATTTGAGAATGGGGATGGAGGTGATGAATATTGCTTGATACACACTTCATGCAATCAATAACGCATCATACCCGCTATGAGGGTTAGTCCAAAAGTGATCGATTAATGTATTGTTTGGTGGACTAGTCGCCACTCCCAATATCTTGATCTACTTCCGCGTTTTCCAATCGACCGACGTTTCTTTCTCAACATATGTATACCAAACACAATATAATTGATTGTGTTATTGTAGTTTTTATACTATACTGATCTGACCTTGTAAAAGATTAAAAATTGCATAATGCTTTGATTCATGTTCTCTATTGCTCTGATCCTTGTTGAAATTTTTAATCAAGATTATATTCTAAAAAATGGTTTTATCATCATAAAAAAATGAGGAGAATGTTAAGTTCTTTCATTATAAGTTTTAATGATAACAAAATTATATCTTTTAGTACACGGATATGAAACAAATTTTCTTATTCAGATAATATAATATTCTTCATGATTGATAATTAGCTTCATACATGAACATAAATTGATTTAACTTTATTATGAATTATGGATTATTGTGATAATGAAGGACTAGCTTCATTGAAATTAGATGTAATTAGAAATACATCAAATTCATTCCACAAAAGAACTTAAATACATGATCTTTATTATCATTATTTAATCCTATTTTAAATAATTTTTATATGTTTTAAATCCTTAAAGTTTTTACTATACAAATTATCCTAGAAAGTAGTTATAATTTAAAAAGAAATATTTAAAGGATAAAATCTACAACGATTTTACTGATCTTGTGAAAAGATATATCTTATCTCCTTGTTTTAAGTGGACGAATTATAACTAAATTGCTTGATATATCTATTTCCAATACTAACAAATTTATTCCAAGTATATCACACAAAATAAGGAGAAGTTTTTATTATTCTAATATCAAGAATAGATTTTCTCGTAACCTCTGGGAAAATGATTTATCTTCTTTATCCTTAATCTCCGATTCAACAGAAGATTTATACATTCAAGATAGAAGATCTAAGACAAAAGATTTATACGTTCAAGATAATTGAAGTATTCAAATATCAAATCTCGGAAAATCAGGAAACATGAGATCTTCAAATGGTCAAATTATCTTTGGTTGTTTTGTTTTTTCTTTAACCGTTGAAAAATATCCATATATATATTGTCCACAGGTTCACATAAAGAAGAAGAAGAAGAAGAGGAAGAAAAAACAAGAAAATCATTCAAGAGAATTCGTGTTGATATTTTTGTTCTAATTTAGTTAGACAATACTTAAATGATTAGACTTTTAGTTAGACAATAGTATGCTTAGAATTATTATTTAAAGTCAGATGTATGCTTAAGCTTAATATCTAGAGTTTCCATTGTAACTCAATCTTGAAAATCTCTAAACTCTTTGTGAGTTTAATTTTGAGTTAATTGAGAGAATTACATATAGTCTTGTAGTTCTGTGTGTAGCTAAGAGAGATAGGCTTGGGAAACAAAGCAAGAGTTGATTGTTGGTTGTAATTTCTTTCATTAAACTAGTGAAACAACTAGTGTGGATAACTAGATCCTCACTAGTGAAGCTGGAAGAGAGGACGTACTCAAAAGGAGGAACCTTTATAAAATTTTTTACTCTATTACTTGTACACTTTATTTATTAATTGCATAATTTAGTTTTGCAAGTCATTGATCATAATTCATATTTAATATTAATTCATGAAAATAGAGTTAAGCAAAATATTAAATTAAAGCTTCACATTGTTTTAAAGAAAAGTTTTTCTTCTAAAGAAGTAGCAAAATAATTTTTTTAAGTGTTTTTCAAAAAAGTTTAAAAGCAAACAATTCACCCCTCCCCTCTTGTTTGCATAATCGGGACCGACATTTAGTATTAGAGCCTAGCACTTTTTGTTTTTTTTAAGAGTTTGATCTAACGGAAAACACAATTACTATTGCTTCAAATTGTATTTCATTTTTCGATGGAACTAATTTTTCTTATTGGAAGTATAGGATGGAAACATACATCAAGGCTATTGATTTCGCCTCTTAGCAAATTATCCAATATGGTGACAAGCTAGTTGTTCTCAATAGCAAAGATGAACTTGATGATGAAGAGAAAAAGAAGCTTGAGATGAATAATGCAGCTAAGAATATGATTCTAATGAGTATATCTCATTTTTTTATTTTTTTTATTTTTTATTTGCAATGGTTTCATCATGCAAAACTGCCAAAGAAATTTAAGGCAAGCTTTGTGAAGCCTATGAAGGAGCAACAATGATCAAAGATACCAAAAGAAGTGCTCTTATGCAAGATTATAAATTGTTCAAATTCAAAACTGGTGAAAGCATTTCTGATGATTTTAATAGATTTACTTTAATCATTAATAAACTTACTTTGCTTGGTAAAGAATTTGATGACACTGAACTAGTGAGAAAAGTTTTAGGAATTTTACCGAGTTTGTGGGATTCAAAGACTAATGCAATAGAGGAAGCTCATGATATTAATACTCTAAGCTTAAGTGAACTTCGAGAAAAGCTTCAAGCTTATGAGTCTAAGCTGAAACATCAGCAAGAACAAGAGAAAGTAAGGAAGTCCATTGCGTTTAAAGCATCTATTGAAAAAGAATCATTATCAGACAATGAATCAAACAACGATGATGAAGAGGAAGATGTGATTATGCTGGCTAGAAAACTCTCAAAATTCTTCAAGAAAAAAGGTAAGTATATTAACCAAAGTCAACGTTATGCCAATGATCATTTTAGAGATGACATACGAAAAATGATCAAAGAAAAAGAAGAAAAGAAGGAGAAGAAGAAAGAAAAGAAGGAGCTTATATGTTACGAATCTAAAAAACTTGGACACATCAAGTATGCCTATCCTGTATTATTAAAGAAAATTGAAAAAGACAAGGTAAAACCGAATTCTTTGATGGTGACATGGAGTGACTTGGATGAGTCAGACGATGCATCCGATGATACAAAAGAAGCAAACCTGTGCCTTATGGCTCTATTTAAGGTAACTTCTGATTTTGAAGAAGAAGAGATGTCTAAAAGCCTAAGTAAACAAGTTAGATCTTTACTTATGCACTTTATTTATTAATTGCATAATTTAGTTTTGCAAGTCATTGATCACATTCATATCTAATATTAATTCATGAAAATAGAGTTAAGCAAAATATTAAACATTGTTTTAAAGAAAAGTTTCTCTTGTAAAGAAGTAGCAAAGTAATTTTGTTAAGTGTTTTTAAAAAAAATTTAAAAGCAAACAATTTACTCTACCCCTCTTGTTTGCATAATCGGGACCAACAACAGTCATGTAGATGGTCATGTACCCTATTGTGTATTTTTCTTATTTAACATGTCTTAGCAGACAAGCATGTACTTCAATCGTGTACCCATTGTACACACACGCATTCCTACACGAGCAAGTATATGGGTGTATACTTGACTATGTTCCTTGTTTTTCTTCACCAATCCTAATTTCTCTCTTTCGATTCATTTTAATTCCTAAATCTCTTGATCCTAGGCTTAATTGAATCTTAAAACTTGTGATTTCTAATTGAATTACGTAAATTATTATACATAGTTTTAAATTACTATGAACCAAATCCTTAATCATTTGATCTTCACTCTCATTACACCCTTTCTTTGATATGAATTTTGATTGAACAAAGTGATGGAAATTGATTAAATCCTCAATATGATATTCTTAAATAAAAATTCCATCATTACAACCCTTACGTGATTGAATTGGATTTGAACCTTATGAAAATTTCTAGTATACCCTATAGTTCTCCTGAAAGCGTTTTCCCTTTTTCCTATCTTATCATAATGTAAAGAATCATTCTCCTTCTTAGTACTTGTTCTTTAATGTCCACAATCTTGATCGATCTTTCAACTGTGGACAAGTTTGGTTGCACATTCAAGGGCTCCAAAGCTACTATTTGATCTGATTTAGGTACATATTTCCTCAACATTGATACATAGAATATATTATGTACCCTATCCAAACTTGGTGGGAGAGCAGACTTGTAAGCCACATTATCAACTCTTTCTATAATTTCAAACGGATTTACATACCTTGAGTTTAGCTTCCCTCTTAAGCCAAACCCAATCACTCCTTTGGTTAGAGATACTCTTAATAGAACCTTATCTCCTACTTAGAATTCTAAGGGATGTCTTCTCTTGTCTACATAGTTCTTTTTTTGAGATTGAGCTATTTGTATCCTTTACCTTATCAACTTCACCTTATCTATAGTCTCTTGGGCCACTTTTTGCCGTAGCATCTACCTTTCTCTCACTTCATCCCAATGTAATGGGTATTTGCAATTTCTTCCATAAAGAGCCTCATAAAGAGCAATCTAGATTGTTGCTTGATAGTTGTTATTATAGGTAAACTCAACCAAAGGTATACACTCATTCTAGTTACCACTAAAATCCAGTGCACATGCTTTAAGCAAGTCTTCTAGAATTTGTATGGTCCTCTTAGATTGCCCATCCATTTGAGGATAGAATGCAGTACTGAACTGCAGTTTAGTGCTTAAAGATTTATGTAGCCTATTCTAAAATCTGCTTACAAATCTTATATCTCTATCAAAAGTAATGGTCACTGGAACTCCATATAATCTAACTATTTCCAATACATATATATATATATATATCTTCAATTTGTATCCCACTTCGATAGGTTGAAAATGAGTAGACTTGATTAGCTAGTCCACTATTAACCAAACTACATCCTATTTCTCTTTGGTATTAGGGAAGGCCTTAACAAAATCTATTATCATGTGTTTCCATTTCCACTCTAGTATTAGAAGAGGCTTTAATTCTCCAATTGACCCATGATGCTCAATCTTGATTTGTTCGCAAGCTAGGCATCTAGCTACATAGTCAATTATCTCTCTTTTCATATTCCTCCATCAATAGTGACTCTTTAGATCCTTATACAGTTTGGTGCTTCTAGGATAAATTGTGTACATTGAGTAGTGTGCCTCTTTCACTATCTCCTTCATTAGCTCCACATCCCTTAACAAGCATAAACTTATTCCATATCTTAAGATTTTCTCTGTGTCCATGTTGAATTCAAGAGCCTTGCCCCATTCCATCTTACTTTTGATCTCTTGGATATCTTTATGTTCAACCTGGCCAACCTTAATTATACCCCTTAGGATTGGTTATATGAGTAAAGTGGTCAGTTTTGCTCCCACTTCTCGAGTTAAAACTTCTAACTCTAATTTACGCATGTCATCTAATAACTCTCTTTGTAAAGTGATAAAATTGGCTACATTACCATGTTTATTTCTATTAAGGGCATCTACCACCACATTAGTGTTTCCCAGATGATAATAAATTTCCAAGTCATAGTCTTTGATTAACTCTAACCATCTTCTCTACCTCATGTTCAGCTCCTTTTGTGTAAATATGTACTTTAAGCTCTTGTGATCAGTGAAGATCCCACATCTCTCTCCATATAGGTAATGCCTCTATAGCTTTAAGGCTAATATTACTACTACTAATTCTAAGTAATGAGTTGTGTAATTCTTTTCATAAGGCTTTAGTTAGCGGGATGAAGATGTTATCACTTGCCCACCTTACATTAACACATATCCTAACCCTTAGGCTAAGGCATAACTATATATTGTGAACTCTTCCCCACTCTTAGGTAATGCCAACACTAGCATCGACACAAGCTTCTCCTTGAGTGTTTTCAAACTGGCTTAGCATTTGTCATCTCACTTAAATTTTATGCTCTTCTATATCAGCTTAGTGAGATAAGTAGCTATCTTGGAAAATTCCTTAACAAACCTTCTATAGTAGCCTGCTAGACCTAAGAAGCTTCTTATATCTGTTATAGTCTTTGGTTTATGCCAATCCACTACAACTTTCACATTTTCTAGGTCTATAGATATTACATCTTTGTTAACCACATGACCTAAGAAAACAACTTACTTTTGCTAGAATTCATATTTATTTAATTTAGCATACAATCTTTCTTCTTGCAACCTACTCAACACCAATCACAAGTGCTTTTCATTGCTTTTTGAGTATATTAGGATATTATCTATGAAGACAATTATAAACTTGTCTAGGAAGTCCTTGGATACTCCATTCATTAAATCCATGAATGTTGCAAGTGCATTAGTTAATTTAAAGGGTATCACCAAAAATTCATAATGCCTATATCTAGTCTTAAAAGTTGTCTTCTATATGTCTCATTCTTTAATTCTCAACTAGTGGTATCCCGATCTCAAGTCTATTTTAGAAAACATCTAAGCTTCTTAAAGCTAGTTAAACATGTCATTTATCTTGGAAAGATGATACTTATTCTTAATAGTGACCCTGTTTAACTTTTTATAGTTTATATAGAACCTAATGCTTCTATCCTTTTTCTTAACAAAAAGGATTGATGCACCTTAGGAAAATACACTGAGTGTTATGAAACCCTTATCATGTAGCTCCTATAATTGCTTTTTTAGTTCTTCTAATTCAACTGATGCCATCTTATATAACAGTTTAGATATTGGCATTGTACCCTATACTAAATCAATACCAAACTCTATCTCCTTGGCTTGAGGTAAACCAAGAAGGTCCTTTAAAAACACATTTAGCAACTCTCTCACTATAGGTACCACTTCCAATTTGGCTTATTCACTAGCTTTAGTACTTATAGCTACCAGTAAATTCCTTCTCCACACCTTATAAGTAGGTAATTTACTTGGTCTTTAAGCTTTCAGCTTATACTCAAAATAATCTTCCCCAAGTATACCAAATTGCATCACCATGTTGTGATAATCAATTGTAGCATGGTATTCTGACAACTACTTAACACCCAGAATGATGTTAAACTCCACCATCTCCAATATCATGAGATTTATTGGCATCACCCTACCCTGTGTCTCTATTCCTACTCTTCTGAAGATTCTACTTATCTTCCTTTCAACTCCTAAAGGAGTACTAATAGCCATACTATCATCTATGTGCTCAACATTTAATATACATTCACATAGAAAATTCTTAGACACACAAGATATAGATGCACTGGTATCAAAAGGTACATAAGCATTATAGGTGTGTACTTAAAGCATACGTGCAATGGTGTTCATATTAAAGATGTCTTGGTGTTGTTACTATTAGATAGCAAATACTCTGGTTGGAACCCATTGTTTGGCCCCCTTACTTGTGGCCTACTAACTTGTCCCCTCGTTGGAGGTCTAGTTACCTATAGAGCTAAGGCTACCTAATTTCTTACTTGCCCCTAAGGACTTTCAATTACCATATGTCCCCTTTGTTTACATATATGGTAAAATACTAAGGGAACTGACTTCTCATTGTAGTGTCTGCTGATGTATCCTGCCTTTCCATGGGGGAAGTAAGCATTATCTAGCCATCTACATTCTCTTCACTCATAAAGCCCATAGCATTTGATGCATTTGATAATAGAGCTTGATGTAGAAAGTGCTAAAGGCATTGGTTTGAATTGTAGAGAAGGGGTTACAACACTATGTGTTCTGTTCTAATACATTTGGGGTGTCTTACTCTTATCTTGCCCCATCCCACTCAAAGCAAGTCTCTTTCCCAAAGCTATTGCTGCTCATTTGTTTTTCAATCCTTTTTCCTACTTTGCTCTAGATATTTGGCCTTATTTATTACTTTAGCATAAGTGCTCAATTGAAAGATCCTAACCTCATGTTGGAGATCTAACTCTAAGCCTCTAAAAAATCTTCGGGCTTAGGATCTATCATCAACATAAACATTCTCAGGCATAAATTGAATTAGGTAGTTTAATTTCTACTTATACTCTTCCATTGTTTTGTTCCCCGACTAATAGTTATAATAGTCATTTTCCATTCTATCTCTAGAGCTATTGGTGAAGTATCTATGATAAAATAGTTCCTTGAATATTGCCCAATTCATATACTCCCTTACTAATTTAGCATAAATGCTGTATAATTAACCTTTCTATCTTCAGATATCTAAAGATAGCAAATGTCTTCTCCATCTCTTATACCCAATCTTTAACCTTAATCAGGTCGTCCACTCTTGGGTTAAATTCCTTTGTCACTCTAATGGACCTATCAAAGCTAACAAGTTCATTGGTTTTTTTGTATTATAGAATATTGGGGGTGTTGAGCTTGATTTTTTATTTAACCTTAATTTAACACATATGAAGTCCAACCCACTTAAAGTTATTCGACAGTAAAAATTAAGGAAAAACTATATTTTAAATTATTTTGAGAAAAATTGGAGTCGCTACCAACTTAAGTTGGAAAATAAGATAAGTTAAGGTTAATAAGGTGGATTAATCTTAACTAACTACTAGTCTATGAATTTTTCTAAAAAAACAATTTTGAAAAAATATTAACCAGAAAATCTAGACTTGAGAGCTATCATATTAAATCCTAAATAGTTACCACTTGTTATCTTCTTCAAGAAAATGAATTAAAAGCTTTTTATAAATTCCCTTCATCATCACATGTACAAGACATAATGTTTTTCATATAAAGTATGAAATAAATCAAAATAGCAAGAATTTTTTTTAATAATTTTTTATTATAAATTTCCTATTCTTATTTTAAAATGAAATAAAAGAGAATAAAAACCTTTACATTTCTACTTTAATTAAAATTGAATTAAAAAATAAGGTAAAATATTTTTTATGTTTTTATATTATAAATTGAAAATTTAAAATGATAATTTTTTGTAATTTTTTTATATGGTAAATTGAAATTGGAAAAGAATAATATATATATATATATATATATTATAATTTTATATATGGTTACTTCACAGGTGCCTATGTATCCGCTAATCAAGATTAAATCAATATAGTTTTTTTTTTTTTTATAAAACTTTAGTTGATTAATTAATTTTAATTATGAAAATTGGTTAGGTTTACATTAATTATCATTTTATTTTCTTTTTGAAAGAAAAATTCTAAACCGAAACTTTATTCCTGAATTTTGAAAGAAAAAAAAATGAACTAAAACCCTTTAGTTTTGAAAGCACCAATTAGATTTTTTTTGTACCATTTTTCTAGGTTCAGAAAATATTTTTTTTAAATAAAACCAAATCTTAGATAATAAACAATTTTCAATTTTTCTTTTAATTTTTATATCTTTATATTTATAAATTATGTATTACTAATTATTAAAAAAAAAAAACTAGTTTGGAACCTAATCGTTCCTAAACGGCGGTTACACCTGAACACCTAAGGCATACATAATGGTTCCTCCTAATTATTTGGGTTACTAATTTTCCTAATTGATTTTTATAAGTTTTTAATATACTTTATCTTTAACTAAATTAAATTAATTAAGATAAAGTTATCAACGTAATTACATTCATATTATCATCATTATTATTTTTTATATCTACCCTAATTTTTATTAATCAGATTTATTTTTATTTTTATCAATTAGATTTTAACAAAATTAAATAAACTTATCTAAACTACATTAATAGTAATAATAATAACACTTACTTGGATACGAGTGGGATTTAGGTAGGTCGCGGGTCAATTTTTGGGTCGTGTGCTAGCAAGCTTATCATGGGCTTAGTTTGCTCAATGTACTTTGGTAAGCAATGGTGTAAGGTAGGAGATCAAAACTCTTCCTAGGCATGCATAGGCATTGAGGCAAGTTAAGTTCGGCTAGGTTTGTGGCGTCAATAGAGGAAAGTAATGATGGCCGTCGTGGTACACATCGTGAATCGAATCAAGGAGACACAAGTTGTTTTGGTTCAAAAGGCAGCAATTGTCAATCTTCTCTAGGTGCATGGGAGATCTAGTGACAATGAAAGCTCCACCGCAATGATGCAAAGGAAGCTTGAATGATTGATGAATGGAGTGATGGTGGTCATGGGTGGTGGTTATTAGTAGGGAGATGCTTACGGGTTAATGAAGTTTGAACCTTTGGATTTGAAAAGATCAATGGACCTATCAAAAGCTCAAATCTACCTTCAATTCACTTCAAGGTTGCCTAAATCGAATGCGATAGAGAGAGAGTGGACTGGACGTGTGATTTTTAGTGAGAGAAAGTGGCAAGGGTGTTGAATCCACATTAGCTTTTTCATGATTTTTCTCCCCTTCTTTAATCTTTGAGCTCTAGTTTATTTATAGATGTAATTAGAATTGGAGATTGACTCAAATTGAACCCGCAACCCGTGATATGTGAAACCGATTTTTATCCATTTGTTTGATTGATTTTTTTTTTTTGTTTCTTTTAGGATTTAATATGAAAAATAAATCTTTTCATTATAATTTTGTTGACTCACACCAAAAACCCAATAAACTTCAATCTTTTTTTTTTTTTTTTATTTAGCATCATGTTTGTTTTCCCATTTTTTTCCCTTGATTTCGGCTAGTTTAAAGGAAGAAAACAAGCATGTGCTTTACACATGACTTGTGCTAGCTAGTTGTATGCTACCTCGTGGCAGCTTGAAAAACAAAAGGAAATGAAAAACGACACATAAAGGGTCTTGTAGGAATTGAACCCATGACCTCTTCACTCTCTCTTGTTTATGGATGATATATGACCTAGCTAAGCCAACCCATTTCTCAATTTATTATTGTAATTAATTTACATATATGCTAATAGCCCTAATTAATTTTTTTTGATTTAAGGTTCTTGTGCTCAATTTAAAAACCCACATTTCCTTAATTTTGTTAAAAAAATTATTATTATTATTATTTTTTATTTGTTATTATTATTTTTATTATTTTTTCAATTAATTTTTACTAACTCATAAACCAAGGGGGCTTGATGTTATTATGTTAATAGCCCCACTAAATGGTTCATAGTTTATAGCAGCTGGATGGTCTCTTCAATCATCTAACCTCGTCCTCTCCTCCCTATATATTATAACCTTAGTTGTTCTCCTCATTTAGGTGGCCACGTGCAACACCTCTTCCTGCACTTAATTCGGTGATTCTTTTTGGAGGCATTCTATTGTGAAGAGACAACCGAATAGACTTGAGAGTTAGTATCAATTAATGTTAGTGTCATGATGTGTTAGTATATACATATATACCTCTACACAAAATTGCATATTTGTGTATGAATACTTAAGTTAAAAGAAGTGCAAGTAAAAGTTAATACAAAAAAATAAACATCCTATATCTATGCCCATTCTCTTCATGTCTCGCTATCCTATATGTCAAATGCTTAATTCTTCTAAAGATCATATCCTATTTTCTACTATTTAAGACTTATATCTATTCATCATCACTTAGTTTCTAAGGAGCTTCAATCTATGCTCTATAGATCAAAACTTAAGCTCCTAAGAATCATTAACCTATGCTCCTAAGGATCATCAACCTATTGCCCTAAAGTTCATCAAACTTAAGCTCCGATACCATCTAAGCCATAATGTCTCAAAACTCGAGACGTTACGACTTTCCACACATCCTTATCTAGCAAGGACATGTTAAAGTACTAAGCCTATTATGATACCACTTAATCCTATAAGCCATAATCAAATATATATTCAATACTTCTAACATGATAAATTTAAATCCCATATAAATTTTTAACCTTTATAGAAAACAATCTTAATATAGCAATCCAAATCACTTAAGGAATTAAAGTAGTCTAAATCTCAAAAATTCTCAAATTCAATAATAAGACTATACAATTCCTATACTTAATTAGATCAATCAATACTTAATCTCCATAGTAATAATGGAAATACTCCCCTTCCCTCTCTTGTATATTCACTCCCAATTCTTCTTTTTGGTTAGGAATTCCGTTAGTACCTACATCTAAAAAAAAAAAAAATCCCCAAAGGGTGAACTAATGCCCAATATTTATAACAACAAACACATGCACATGTAAAAGTAGGAGCTTAGTTCACATAAATTTATGTGGAACTTAAAAATCAAGTAACAATTTTAGGTTGTATTTAAATATACTTTACAACAATGGGGTACTCATGACCCCGTCAAACATATTAAAAAACTTAATCCTTGAACTAGTGTTAGGATTTGCCACTACAAGCTCCAACACCCATAAGTTCTTCCAACTTAAACATCCTTAAAACTTAATCAGGTGTTGGGAACTACTACTACAAGCCTCAACACTCATAAGTTCTTAATCCTTAACTTGGTGAGGAAAACTACCACTTTGAGACCCATACCCATGAATCCTTAAACTTTAAGCTAATCTATCATTTCTAAGCACGATTCCACTAGGAACAATGCCACATAAGGATCATTGGGATGCTCTCTAGACCCATTTTGACACGACAAAATTTGTGTTCAAGTTTGTATCTAACTCTTAAACCCATTTATTAAATGTATCTCTTAAATAGGTCATGAGTTTAACCCTATGAACATGTTTAATATTAATTATATATACATTTCTTATTTTCTTTATTTTTATTCCTAAGCGCTATTAATTTTATCACCTAGGGTTTCACAGTCTTTCTAAGCCGCACCAATAATACATCATATCTCTCTATCTTCTTCTTAGTTATTTTATCTCTCTTCTTCAGCTTTTTTTTTTCTTTGGATAAATTCAATTTTTTTAGATAAATATCTCTTTCTCATCTTTTAATTATTTTAAAATACTGTGTCATCGTGGTAAGAGAGTCATGCTTAATAGTATTGCGAATAATGATAAAAGTAAACCAATCTCTCTTCCTCCCTATCTTTAATATAAGTAATATGTGTAATTTGTGTAAATAGTCTCAACTTATATATCTATTGAGGTTTGAACATATTATCAATATTTCAATTGTTTTTAAATGTTTGTTGAATACTAGGTTTGATTGGTTTATAAACCTTTAATGAAGGTTTCGGGGTATTACCAAATCTGAACTAGAGCTATATTTAAATGAGGAGTAACATACAATGGTTGAATTAGATATATTGAGTTATTGAAAAACCAATTAATTCCAATATCCTCAAGTTTCAAAAATGGCATATGATGTCTCAAGGATACCTATATCTAGGAAGGTTTAGAATCTACATTTAGTATTAGAAGTTAAATCCTTGATTAACATCGCAACTTATTGAATCCAAAATTGGTAGAAGCTCTTTGATGTACAAAAGATTAGTTGTATTGAGATGTAAGTAATAAACTAAACTATTTTATAAAATTTTCAATGTTATATATTTTCATTAATATCATTCTTTTTTATATATAGATTCCTTAACTATCTCTCTTGAAGATCTAACGGAAAATGCGAGGTTACTAGTTTAGGCTAATTCAATTATGTTATAAAACTTGTGAGTTTTTAAATTTATTATATTTGATGAGATTTCAATAAACTATTATTTAGATTATAATTTCATCTTTACTTTCAAGGCCTTATGTCATTAGTATTTGTAGAAGCTAATTTTTAGGAGAATTACACTTTTAGTCATTAATATTTACTTACTTTTCTATTAGAGTCTTCATTTTTTTTTCTATTTTAATCTTCAACATTTTGAAAACCTTATAAAAATAGAATTTCAATTAAATATGTTAAATTTTCTATTTAGCTTAAGCATACATTAGCTTCCAATTATCCTTGGGTTAGTTAGCCAAGGTAATTAAGGTACACACAAAATTTTCTAACCTGTTTTCTTATTTTAATTATTATTTTTTTATTATATTATATCATTATTTGTTATATTATGTAAATAAATCTTTCTAATTCTATCATTTTGTTATTTTAATTTTTGTGGACTAATTTGAAGTTCATATATACTATGAATAGATGGAAAACTTAATTGATTTTATGAACATCTTTTTTATAAGCTTTTGAAAATGTCGATTATTCAAATAGAAGGACAAAAAAGTTGAGGAGTGAAACAAAAAAGTAAGTAAATGTTGAGGACTAAAATGTACTTTTTCTTTAATTTTATTATCTACCTTTTCGCTTTGTATATATAAGTATATTATAAACTTATTTATAACATTTTTCAATTAATAAATGGGTTAAATTCAAACACGAGATTGTAGACACCCTTATTAAATGAGTTAAGTCATGGATTTAGGTTTTTATATGCAATTAATAAATGGATTATGTCACAGGTTGAAGTTTTTTAGACATGAATCTATTTAAACATGGATACAAGACATAACACTGTACAAAGAATTGCTAGCTCTACACAACATTCAAATTAAGCATATATAAGCAATCTTTAATGATGATTGTGGAATAGATGTAAACTATTAATGGATTTTATTGCATTATTATATTCGTATCTTAGTTAAATTATTATTATTATTTACTTATGAAACTTCAAAATTTAAGTTACTTTTAGTAATGTTTAGGGGTTGAATGTAAATACTAGAAAATGGCCTAAAATGGAAAAATATGAAAACCTAACTGTTATCATATGATTACACCACTTAAATATGTTTTTTTGTTTTTTTTGAAATGTAGTACAAAAATGCTTAGGCTATGAAAGTGCGCAAGTTATGGACCAATTTTTTATTCAAGTTTATTCTTGAAGTTCTTTTATGATTTCATAATCTTTTTTGTATGTTTACAATTCTATTTGTCTCATTTTTCTAATATCGTTACCAATATCGTCATATTATTATTGTATTGATTATATAATATTTTACAAATATAATTAGAACTATTGAAATTTATGGTATTTTGTGCATTTGACAATTAACTAAATATAAATGTTCTTGCATTACTTTCGAATAAATGCACTTTTTTTTTTAGATATCTTCTTAATTTAGAAGATATTTAATATATATTAAAATTAACTCATGAAAAAAAGAAAGCAAGAGAGAGAAGTCATATTGTCAAACAAACAAACAATATACATTATTCAGTAATTTTTTATAATTTAAATTCAACCATTCTTTTGTGTGTATAAATAAGTAAGGAGGATTATTAACCTATAAATATAAAACTACACATACCAATTTATAAGAAGTTAAAGCTTTTAAAAATATCTATGGAGTTAAATTTAATATTTAGCTTTTAATATATTGTGTGTATAGATATCATTAGAAAGACTCAATCTACTTACTCTTTAGTAGATTGAGATCAGTCACTAATCAGTTTCAGTATTATGAAAATACCATTAAAGCCTTTGTCGTTGACGTAGAGTTTTGAAGATTCTAGAAAAAAAATTCACATTGGTACATTTCATTGACTTTGCATGTGTTAAGCTGAAAATTGCTTACAAGAAGGCTTACAAAGTGTTTTTTCGTTAAAGTGTATACTATGTAGTCCTATTTGATTAACATGGTTCAATTAGATTCAACTACTTGAATTTGTATAGTGTAACAAGAATGTCCTATTCAAAGAGACTGAAAACTAAATCAATTGTTGAAAAATCGAATTTTCATTCTAATTCATTAAAGCATTGAAAATTGATCTAATTTTAGGACATTCACTTGCATAAGAGTAAGAATAAATAAAGACGCACCCATTGCACTTCCTTGTCACATTTCCCACATCTCTTCACATGCGAAGCTAATAAAAATTGACCTTAAGGGTCTCATATGTTTCGGTTTCACCAAAATGACATAAAATGCCTCCTCCATATGCCTTTCAAACTAAAAGGCCTCTAATGATCCTACATTGTATGCAAAGCCTGCTATACCTAAATAAGTAGTCATCTTTCCTAAAGAAACCATCTCATGCACCTTGCTCACAAGTAACATAAACACTAGAAAAGCCAAGGTCATTTTTTTAATTGTCCCTAATCCACTTGAATCATAATATTCTAGTCTATATCACACAAATAAAGGTGTATCTTATAGATAATGCATCAACTACCACATTTGAAACCCACTTTCATGTGTATTCATAAGCCTTTGCTTTTAGATTAAATAGAGATTATATAACATGTACAAAGCAGTATATGTATAAAGCATGTGTTTTCCATGGAAATATTTTCCAAACATGGAGTGGTGCATCATTGCTTTATCTATAATAAAATTTCTTGAAATGAATTTTTTTCTACACCTTTATTTTTCAAAAAGCTATTTGTCTTCTATTTTGAAAGACAAGCAATGAAATCGTATGGCATAATTGTAGTAGATAACCTAACTTTTATCTTCTTGAGATTTTAATATAAAAATATAAATGGTAATTTATTTTAATATCATGAAGTGATTGAATCCAAGTTTTGTAATTTCCATACAGTTATATTGAACCACAACCCATTTGTGTATTCCTTAAATCAAACTATAGAAATATATAGCAAGCCTAAAAGGACACAATTTACAAGTTGATTCAAAACTATCCATAGTTTAGTTTAATTTACATAACGCACAACCCCACCAAGCACACATTAAAAGAAAAAAGAAGAAGAAAGAAAACCATTCCATGAGGTTTTTCCAAGGTATATCCAAAATTTTCACTACATAAAAATTGGTTGTAAGTAATAGATTAGTGGCGACCAAAATACCATTCTCCATTCTTCACGAAAAATGATAAAATATTTAATTATAGGGTGAATTACATTAAGTATTCCTGTAAACTTTTGAAATTACATTGATACCCTTAATTTTTTTAACCATACACTTGCACTCTTGTTATAAGCATTGGGCTCTCCTTTATGAAACTTATCTAGGGAAATCTATGTATTTTTTTGAAACTTTTTTAGGTCAAAATAAACTTTATTGATGATGAAGCTTCACAAACAAGAAGTTCTAGAAGTCTCAAAGGCCTAAGATAATGATAAGCTAATAGCAAAGATAAAAGAGGGAATGGGAGATTAATATCTCAAATACATATACATATTATCCTTTTGCTTGAGGTTGCAACCTAATTGATAAACATGTTTGTTTGCCTACAAATAAAAGATATCAAACTGACATCAAAGAAATTCCATATGACAACATCATCTTCGGCCATAGCTCTAAGTTTCGAGTTGTTGTTAGGAGAATCAAAGGCTTTGACAACTACCAATGAATCAGTCTTTACAAACACATCTGTAAGCTTCCAATCTTTGTATTTTTGGAGGCGATTTAGTGTTGCATCATTAGGGTATAATGTATAAGGGATGTCAATGTAATTTCAAAGTTTATGGAGGTGATTAATGTTATTTTCCTTTAATCATATAATTATTGTATATATTTTTAAGTATCTTGGGTGTTAGATGTGCATGGTGTGCCCCCCCCCCCCCCCCCCCCCCCCCTAAAAAAAAAAAAAAAACTACTTCTTGTTAGATGTTGAAATGATGTATGTTTTATGTTATATTAAAATTCTACTCGTGATTAGCGACATAGCTCCTTTGATGAGTAATGATGTTAAGAATGAGAACAAGATTTCATTGTTGAGAATTCCTATGAGACCAAGTAGTTTTGACACATTAAGTGGAGTAAATGGACTACTAACATTGTTGAGATAATTTATGTGGTTTTTCATTCTCTTTTCTTTTGCAAGGCTTATGTATTTGGATAAGGATATAGGATTACTAACTTTGTTAGGCAAATGAAATTGCAATTGAGCTAAAGAACTAGATTTGGTACTACAAGCTTCAATTTATAGTATAATGTTAAGATAGGATGTGTTATAGTGAAAATTTGAGAAATTTGAAAACGAATATGTTTTACAATATTGTATCAATGTGAACCAATCATAGTAGCACTATACATGTATTTCTTTTTCTTTGTATCTCATTAAAAATTTGAATTAAATTTGAATTAATAAAAAGAAAATAAAAATAAAATAAGATATAATAAAATACTTAGGTCTAAGATGCTGTGCATAAAAGGGGACAACGAGGGGTTGAGTTAAGCATGATATAAGTTTAGGAGGGGAGAGATTAATAAAACATATAATCCTGTAACTACATAAATCAAATTTTCCTCTCTAAGAAATTTCCCAAACTACTAAACGTGCAACTAGCAAAACAAAGTAAATGCAACAATAAATAATCAATTGTTAGAGGAATTGAGAGAAGTTTTGATCAATTTTTTTTTCAAAAATTGCAAAAGGAAATAGGTAGTAGCAGTTTATAAGTCTAGGTTTGTAAACCCTAGAAAATTTTAGATCAAGAATTAATATAAAGAAAACTCTCAAAGAAATACGCTAAAAAACAAATATAAAAAATCGACTGCAGAATAGAAGTCACTTAGTAATACACGAACCAACTAGTGTATCCAAGAGCTAAGGAATTCGAAACTTAACTAAACCCCGATGATAGGACATCACCCTAGGAAAAATAAACTTGAATTTTGATATTCAAAAAGTCCAAATTCAATTCCCAAATTCTTAGAAGCAACCGTCGACGATAAAAATTCCTTTAGAACCAAGAACAAACAACATCAAGCTTAGAAAAACCAGAGATTCAAAGCAAATGAAACTGAAACTTGAATGACAACGAACTATCCTATAATTAGCCTAAAGAAACCCAAAAAATTAATCAAATTCAACTCTATAAATGATCAAATTAGGCAAAACAAGAATTGGAAAACTTGACCCCTAATAATTCCTAAAAGTGACGCTACAAGGGAAGAAAGTAAGGAAACTTGACCTAAAATTTCCCCCATCCAAGCCCTAATTATAGCCCATCTAACCATAAGAAAACAAGGAAAATTACCAACCCAGCCTAAGCTTCAATTCCTTGTCCATGTGATCTTTTAATAGGAAGGAGTAAGAAACAAACTAAGAAACTAATGAGATTAAACTAACTAAATGAAGGGGCAACCAAGAGCTAACTAAATGGTAGCTAATAGGGGATAAATTTGATGCTTAATCACCCCTAGATAGCAAATATGCTTCCTAAGATTGGACTCTTTATCCATTAGACAAAGATAGTATCTAAGTAACCAATTCCAAGGCCCAATTGATACTTCCCCAAGCTTCCTGCCTAAGGTCTGAATTCCTTTTCATTTTTTTTTTTCATTCCCCATTCCTCCTCACGTAAATCTCCCTTCATCCAAAAGATTTCCTCACCAAAAGCTCTCAAAAATTGCTAAGAAAGTCTTAAGAATAGCTCAAAGAAATTCATACCAGACCTATACACTCAATACAACCACCAACTTTACTTTCCTTTAGCTTTTCTTTCTGATTTCATCACCTAATGATTTCTACTCAAAACCCCCATCATTTTGAAGTATTACCACAAGAAAAAACCTTCAAGAACTCTAAAAAAATCCCTAAACACTTAACCAAAAATCAGGTAAAAAAAGAATCCCCTAAGTTATCCCTTGTTTCCCTTATTGTGCACTCCTAACATCTACTTACTGTTTACACTCTAAATGACCCTCAATCAAGCCTAACTTCTAGTATTTTCTACACCACTCAAGAGGCTATTACGGGAGCTAAAGATCCTAGAAAAATTGGAGCACGAAGTTACCCTAAAGAGGTAGAAAAGAAGGAGAGACTCTAGTGCCTGAACTATGATGTATAGGATTCTTCACCTCTATGCTGATGTTTTTTTCTTTCCTCGTAATATTTCAATTCCACAGCTTAGGATAGAGTTATATGGCTTTATTTTTTTTTTTTTAATTTTCCATGTATATTGAAGCACATTTAGTTTAGGAAAAGATTAGAAATGCAATCTCCATTCTTTTGATATAAAACCGTAGAGCATTACCTTCTAGTTGAGCCTTATATGTTGAAGCTTTAGGAAAATAAATTGACATCAGAATTCGGAGAAATTTAAGGCTACTAGACATCAAGATTAAAGGGATAATTCAGAAAAATTTTAATGTAATTCATGCCCTTGATGGTAGTAGAGAGTTAGGATGACTAAATGAACCATTTAAAAGTGGAAAAATTGGAAAGATGAGCAAGAGGTATCTAAGAACCTCAAAGCCATGACCAAGTCAATAAAACATGAGGATTTCTTTTATTTCCAAAACATAAACATGCCTAAAATATCATTACAAGAGTTATGAAATTAAAAATCTAAAAGGGAAACATAAAACTAGCACCAAATGAGAAATAAAGGTATGATTGAAGCATTAGGAAAAACACACAAAACCTTTTTGCAACAATTTGGAAATTCCAAAAAGAAAATAGAAGAAAAACATGCCATTTAGAAGTCCCCAAACATGCTCCAAATGGTTAGGGTTAATTCCTTTAGGTTAGTAGATTCAATTAGATCAAAAAGAGCCTTAAACTAAACACATACCAAGCACAACTAAACTATTCAGGCTCTAGCACTATGTTTTGAAGCCCAAACGACTAAAATGACTTTTAAAATAAAAAGAACATTTGAAACCCTTTTAAAGTCAAAATGAAAAAGTTATGAAAAAAAATACTGAAACCTTCAAAACTAATAAACTGACAAAACTAGCTAAATTAGTATAGGTTAGTTTTGACCCAAACTTATAAAGATATTTTGTCTTATCAAGTGATGCAATATTTGAGGATGATTTACCACTTGACTACTATGACTAGAGACCATATGGTGGGGTGCGTGTAAAAATCTAATGATTACTGCTCCTTGCTTGTGTTTGTAATTTAGTGCACCTGCGTGTTGTAAATATATGAATGTGAATTAGATTTGCATGCGGGGGATTACATGGGATATTGTATGTTCTTAGGTGCTATATTTGAGTGCCAATTGAACTTAATTATACACGGCTAAATGAATTCTACTTTCCCTTGCATTTAGATTGTAGAAATTGTGATTTTTATATAAATTGCTGTAATCGCCAAATAAATTGACTTAAGACTATTCGACCTTAAATATAGCGAATCTGCATCATGAAGACCTGCATGTAAGAAGGTCATTGGCATCACATAGTAGTACAGAAAGATCCCATGGAGGCTGCACTCTATAGGCACACCTTGTCTTAACCTTTAGGAATTAAGTAAAACCTGGGAAATGTTGTTCTCTAATTGAGACTTAGGTTTTTCCTAGTCTAGGGATTCACCACTTAGGGGTGATTGAGCTTACAAGCCTTTCATAATTCATGCCCCATGATGGCCTTGGCATGTGTAAACGCATTTGCGAGATTACTAGAATACATTAAGGAAACATGTAAAGAATCTATGAGTTATTTGGAAAGGATAGGCTAGGGTCACTAGGGCTTAGAGATGATGTATAGTTTGTGATTTCCTAACCCCTGGCAATGGAGCAAATCTGTGCTATATGCGGTGTTTGGTAAACCGTATATATTGTTGTATTCATATGTTTGGTCATTCATGGCATATGTGTGAATTAAATAACTTTCTTGCTATTTGCTTATTGCTTGGTAAGAGGATTTAACTCACTAAGCCTTATAGCTTACATCCCCATAGATTTCCTTTATTGTGGGCACCTATCTAGTTAGAGCTTAGTTGACAGATACTAAAGGTTAATACAGGATGTAAGGGAGTCGTAAAGGAGTGGAGTAGAGAGATCACATATATATATATATATATATTTATTCTAAGTTCTTATTTTAAATTTCATATATGTATCTTAGACTGAAATATATTAGGGTTATCAATCCTTGAACTTATAATTATGTACTTGTGGACTATCATAAAATGCTTGAATTATTATATATATATATCTCTGAATTTCTTAAAAAATGTTAAACCCTCATTTGGGAATTTTAGATATGAGTATGCCTTATACTTTATAAGGTAAACTTTAGGATAACAAAGGGGTTATCTATGGGTTTCCATGCAACATACAATGGAAACTGTATATTTTAAAGGCCCATGAGGCATGACAAGGTTGGTACTACTATCAAGAGGAGCTAAGGTTAAGGTTTTTAAGTAGTGGCTAATAGAGCCCCCTTAGCTCCAACAACAATGAGCTCCTTAATTACGCTAGAATAATGTAGTGTTTTTGTTTTAAAGAGATCTGCAACATGTATAGAACTTCCTTAATTAATGCCCTAGTATTAATGAATTTTTAATGTACTTCTTGAAAGGGTAGATAAAGTAGTTTTAGCTTGATTTTGTTATATAGGTTGCTAAGAGGTTGTATTTAAATTACAAAACAAGAATTTTCAAAATTGATTACATTTGTAATTTTAATGAATTAATTGCATTTCCCTTATTCTCTAATAGAAAATGTTTTAATTCATTTTAAGGATCCTATTGAAATTAAATAAACTTGATTCTTGGTTGGTGATATGAGAGTGATAATGTGGTTAATTGAAGCCTTGAATCAATTGCTAAGCATAAGAGAAGGGCATGTATAAGGTATGGATTCACAATGTATGGAAACTTAAAAACCACTAGTTGAATGTAACTAATTGCATTCACTAGATAGCAGATGTGCCCTATACAATCAATTATTATGATCAACATAGGAGGATTCTAGAACTCATTTTAGGAATTGAGCTATATTATTGTTTGTGAATGGTTTTCTGAATGGTATATAAGCCAAACCATACTAGCAATGCTAAGATGTTAGGTAGGTAGGGGATTGACTTTCCTTAAGTGAATCATGAATTTTGCTTGATGATTGTTGTGTTAGATATTTATGAATGCTTGGAGATTGGATGATATTTCATTAGTGTATTTGTGTTAACCTATTATGAAATGTGTTGTACTAATGAATTGATTTATTTGGATAAATCATTATAAGTGACATTTAGGTTTTGTGTTGCCTATTCAGTAAATAGATTGAATGATAGCTAATGGTTTCAGTGCAATAACTCAAAACTTCTTAATTAAAGTAAGTCTTGTTCCCTACTTGATAAGTTTGTAGTCTAATTATTGAATCAACCTAGAAAGTTTATGGTGTAGTTGATAAATCGGCCTAATAATAGTGACCTATGGGGATCCGATTACCCCAGTTCATTTTGTGGCAAGAGAAATATGTAATGGAATCCTTCTAACTCATGTGTGATAATGTTGGTAGAAAGTAAATTACCAATTTTCGAGTTAACATATGTGTAAGTGTGAGGGCAGGTTCTTTATAAAGTGATAAGTTAGTTTATGGTAAATAGTATCATGTTTGAAAAGGAAACTCTAAAAATGGTAATTATGTGAAATTGAGCAAAGAACCTTTGAATTATTTACTTACATGGTTTTGGTCAATTGCATCTTTACTTCTAAGTTACAGCTAAGGAATGAATTATCGACTTATCATGGTTATGCTATAGTTGTATTCTCAGCTTTATTACTCACATTGTTTCTTAAGAAATTGAGTTGTTAGTGTTTTGCCGACCTTAGGTGCAAGTACGGAAGAATAGAGCAGTTGTTTGTCTTTGGGAAAATTTTGAGAGCAATAGCTTGATAGGAAGAAAATGCAAGCTTTTGACTTCCTTTTTGAATGATGAAAGCCAAATTACTTTATAAATGAGCTTGAATTATGTGTATCTAGTGATATATTCCAGTTATGGTCTATAATACATAATATAAGTCATATGAGTGGCTTAGGATGCAAAGGTTTTGAAGGCTTGACCTCTCACTATGTCTATGTTCATGAGGTGATATCACCATTGATGTGGTTTATAATAGTATACAATTTATCAAATAGGCATGAATTATCTTAATAGGTAGAGCATGCCAAATGCGCCATCTACTACAGGTGATACTAGTTATTGACTTATATTGTCATTTTTATGTTGCAAGTATACGGTTTAAATGAAATAGCCTCATCCTTACTTAAGGGATGGCTTAATAGCACTACCTTTAGGTACCACAATTGACATAGTTTGTTTGTGTTGATAGGTTAGTATAAGACCAAAAATGTGGTTGTTACAATTCCAACATCAGACCATCTTAAACATTATTGATTAGATAAGTGTTTATATGAACACAAGCACTCAGGCCACATAAACTAAAAGTCATTATCACTAGACCCAATGATACAATAGTCTAAGTGGTGATGTCCATGGAGGGTTCATTTTGTAAAGTTTTCAACAAGAAACGGGGGACCTTGTAAATAAACTCAAAACTAATATTGTGGTGCTTAGATAAAGGTTTTATTGGGAGTGATATACTAAATGGGTTTCCAATGATAACAATATAAAAATAGGAAATTGGCATGGGTTATTATCTATATTATAAACCAAAGCTTATTTGACTTTAGACCATGTGCAAGGTTAGAGTTGTGCAAATGGGTTATAGCTTGCAAGTTAGCCCATTTTACCATCTTATAAAATGGGTTAGGGTTGAAATTTTTAACCTATTTAAAAGTGGGCCAAATGAGCCCAGCTCATTTAACTCGTAGGTTAAAGTAGATCTACTCATTTAACTTATGGGTTGACCCACCACCTCAAGGAAAAAAAAAAATTGGCATAACTTACTCTAATTGCATATTACATCCATAACATAACATTGAGTCATTAATTTATTTCATTTTTAAACTTAATATAATAAAATATAAAAGTTAAGCCATATGTCATTATTCATCATTATCTTCCTTACTTTTCTTTCTTACTTTTTTTTTTCTTATCTTAATTTTTCCATCTTCTTCACTAGTTACATCCTTTAATCCTTCCATCATTTTATAATATTCATATTGTAAAGATGATGTATTTATAATATCCACATTATGATATAAAATATCAAATCAATTCATCATGTTTTTGTATAAACAATATAAGGCCGTTATAAATTTTATATTTTATATAATTTTAAATAAAAAAATCTACTATTAATAGATAGTAAATAAGCCTATATGATTTATAAAAATACACAAATAAGTTGTATTAGCTTATTTAACCCACCAAAGCATATATATGAGTTAAATGGGCTAGCTTAGTGGATCAACCCATTTAACCCACCAATTCATGCGGATTGAGTTAGGGTTAACAAATTCTGGCTTATTTGTTAAATGAATTATCATAGGTTGGCTTGCTTAACCTATGAACAAAGTGGGTCAAATTGGGTTGCCCCGTTTAACCTACTCACATACCTTTATACATGGTTATAAAAGCAGTGGAATGGATAGTGGTGGATTTTCTTAAGGAATTATATTATACTTCATACATAAACTTTAACAATTTTTTTAATTAACTAATTAAACTTTGAAATTGCCAATTCCAATATCCAATTGTACTTTTCAAGGTCAACAACACTACTTCATCTACACCATCCATCTCCTTTTGTCCAATTGAATTTTTTTATTCAATATAGAATGACATGTCACAAGTCACGTTTTAATTAATAATGCATATTATACTAAGAAATTTAATTATTCCTCAATTTATCAAAATATACTAGTAACCGAATTCAACAAAATAACATAAAAAAAATCTAATATTAGATATTCACGATTCTAATTTGCTTTCATCAAACTAACAATCAAATGCAAACCCATCTAGAATAAAACTAAATCTCAAGAATCAAACACAAATCTGAGAAAATTAGTCCCCCCAAATCAAACTAAATCTCAAGAATCAAACACAAATCCTAGAAAATTAGTCCCCCCAAATCAAACATACCTGCATTTTGTTTAAACCTTAAAACAACGGAAAGGAACAAAAAAGGCGGGTGAAAGAATTTGAATTTGAAAGGGAAAAAAATGAATAAGTGAGAGAAGCGGTAAATGAGCCTTTTGGGACGCTTTTTAATATTTATATATTCCTAAAAATTGAGAAATTCTTTTCCTTTTATTTCTTAATTTATTTATTTATTTGCCTTTGGAGTAGTCCACTTACTCTCACACCGATGGAAGTGCTTTTACTCAAATGGTAATCTTTCTATTCACATCATTAATTTTATTTCACTTGTTATGTGAGTTATTTGAGTTTTCACTTTCACTTTATGATGCGGATTTAATAGGAAAGTTCCTTTCTTTTTTCTTAATAAATTTGTGCAACTTAACACGTGAAAGAAATATAATGATTGTATATAATAATACATGCAAGGAAATTGTACTGTACGTGCTATCCTATATCGTCTTTGTAGCATGTTTAAAGGACATTTCGGAGCTAATTGCTGCAACAGGCATATTGGTCTCTTTTCGGGTGGTGTCCAATGTCTCTCTATTCCTCTTCTATTTCTAAATACCCCGCCAAAGTTCGCATTCCCAGATTCCCCTCCAAATTGCATGCCCTGGAAGAAAAAAAGGTACCTTTTTCCTTACTTTTCTACAAATCTTTGCTTTATACTTTGATTATTAAACCTAGGACCCGACAATCGTGATTTGAATCGGATCCCCAAGAATTATCTTGAGCAAGCTATGAACGGAACTAAATCCCAACTACACCTGTTGATTAAAACCTCAATTATCAATTGACTTCCCTAAGCATTTAGATCAAAGAAATCGAGGAGTTTGTGTTCAAAGAAGAAAGAGAGAGTCTCTCACAAATTGTGTATATTAGAAAACTCAAGTGATCCCACCCCCTTTCCTTCATGAGGAGCTATATTTTCTTACACATAAAACCTAAATTTCCAAACATAGAAAACCGGCCATAACTTAAGAAGGGCTGAAAAATTTATAAATAAATAAAACAAAGACACAAAACTGAGTGGTTTTCCTTTTGGTTCAAAAGCCAAGCGGTCTCCCTTCGATTCAATTTCCTTTTAAAACTAATTTATCCTAAGGCTCTTATATCTTTGCATACCTTTGTGGAAGCTTGAATCAAGTTAATAAAGGTCGATTCTCCTTTAGTGTAGCTTGGCTTCTTCTCTTGTAGATCCATGACTAATCCTTACAAAGCTTCACTCATCCGCTTAGCTCTAGTCTAGCTCATGTCATTGGACCTCCCATATTATGTAACAAGTCGTTGGACTTTGGCTCATTAACTTTTGATGCTAGTTGATCCTCATCATTCCCTCTTTCCTTGAACAGATTTGTCCTCGAATCACCTGCATCATAAAGAGTAAGGTTAGAAACATTAAAAGTGTTATCATTAATGCGCTCCACTACTTGAAAAGGTCCATCTCCCTTAGGGTGTAATTTAGACTTCCGTTGCTTGGCAAATCTCTCATTTCTCAAATGCACCCACACCTAGTCTCCTGGAGTCTCCTGGATAAAACACAGTCTTTACAAGTCCTTTATTGGCTTAACGAGCATAGTGCTCAATTTTCTTCTCAATGTTGGTCCGAACTTGAGCATGCAATTCCCTAACAAATTCTACCTTTGTCTTACCATCAAGATCAACAACTTCGTTAATAGGCAAAGGAAAAATATCTAATGGGGTCAAAGGATTAAAACCATATACAACCTCAAATGGAGAATATGATGTAGTGGAATGCATAATTATGTTATATGCAAATTCTACATGAGGCAAACATGTCTCCCATTGTTTTAAATTCTTATGAATCATAGCACGCGATAATGTTCAAAGAGTCCTATTGACTACTTTCGTCTGACCATCAGTTTAGGGGTGTGCCACAATAGAGAACAACCATTTAGTACCTAGCCTATTCCATAAAGTTTGCCAAAAATGGCTCAAGAATTTCACATCTCTACATTAACAATAGATTTAGGCAAACCATGTAATTGTACAATCTCCCTAAAGAACAAATCAGCAATATGTTGTGCATCATTAGTTTTAGAACAAGCAATGAAATGAGTCATCTTACTAAACTTATCAATAACAACAAATATGCTATCTTTGCCACTTTGAGATCGAGGTAACCTTAGTATAAAGTCTATAGAGATGTTAGTCTAGGGTTGATTAGGCATAGGCAATGGAATGTATTCCCCATGGGGCATTACTCTGGACTTAGCCTGTTTACATGCAATGCACTTATCACACACCATTTGTACATCATGTTTCATCTTAGGCCAATAGAAATATTCATATAAAATATCCAAAGTCTTTTTAACACCATCGTGCCCCATTAAACCGCCACCATGTGTTTCCCTCACTAACAATTCACGTATAGAGCCTTCAGGTACACACAACATATCTTTCTCAAATAAATATCCATCATGCCTATAGAAATCAAAATATCCAAACTTAGCACAAGCGACCTAAATTTGACTAAAATCAGCATCATTGTCATACAATTCCTTAATGAATTTAAATCCAAGCAATTTAGTATACAGAGAAGTCAAAAGAGAATACATTCGAGAAAGTACATTAGCCACCACATTTTCTTTTCCTTGCTTGTATTTAATCACAAACGAGAAGGTTTCAATAAATTCTAGCCACTTGGCATGCCTCTTGTTTAACTTACTCTAAGTTTTCAAAAACTTTAAACTCTCATGATTGGAATGAATGATGAACTCCTTAGGCCATAAGTAATGTTGCTACGTTTGCAGTGTTCTCACTAAAGCATACAACTCCTTATCATACACTGGATAATTTAATGCAACACCATTGAGTTTTTCGCTAAAATAAGCGACCGGCTTGGACTCTTACATCAACACACTACCAATACCTTTTCTAGAAGCATCACATTCAATCTCAAAAACTTTATCAAAATTAGGCAAAACTAGTAAAGGTGCTAGTCAGCTTACCTTTCAAGGTTTGAAAGCCAACTCATGCACTTCAGTCCACTTAAATTCGTCGTTCTTCTTAACAAGGTCATTTAGAGGAGCAGCTATGGAACTAAAATCCCTCACAAATCTCCTATAAAAACTGGCTAATCTGTGGAAGCTCTTAACCTCACTTGCATTCCTTGGTGTTGGCCACTTTTGGATCACCTTCACCTTTTCCTCATCCACTACAATCTCATCTGCACCTACAACAAATTCAAGAAAAACCATAGTTTCCATACAAAAGGTACACTTTTTTAAATTAGCATTTAATTGGTTCTCTCTCAAAATAGTGAACACATACTGCAAATGCTAAACATGATCATCTAAAGTCCTACTGTAAACCAGAATGTCATCAAAGTATATAACAACGAACTTCCTAATAGAATTATGATTCATTAACCTCATAAAAGTGCTAGGTGCGTTTGTTAATCGAAAAGGCATTGCCATCCACTCATATAATTCATGTTTAGTTTTAAAAGCCATTTTCCATTCATCCCCCTCTTTCATGCGAATTTGATAATAGCCATTCTTTAAATCAATTTTAGAAAACAAACAAGTACCATGCAATTCATCATGCATATCATCTAATCTAGGCATATGATGTCTATACTTAATTGTGATCTTGTTAATTGCTCGACAATCAACACACATTTGCCATGTTCCATCCTTCTTGAGAACCAGGATGACAGGAACTGAACATGGACTGAGGCTTTCTCTCACAAATCCTTTCTCTATCAAATCATCAATCAGCTTCTAAATTTCCTTTGCCTCCTTAGGATTAGTTTGGTAAGTTGGCCAATTAGAAATAGAAGCACTTGGCAAGAAATCAATTTGATGTTTGATACCCTATAGTGGGGGCAGACCCTTCGGTACCTTTCCAGGAAACAAATCTTCATACTTTTGCAAAAGAAACACCACCATACTAGGCAAAGAAAAGTTAAGGTTAGTGTTAGTAAAATATATATCCTTGTGCATAAGTACAAGTAGTTGTTTCTTTACTAATATTGCACTCTTTACTTCACTTTTTCTTGCAATTTTCTCTCCACTAAGTGTTTCAGAATCCTTTCCCTCATGGCTCATTAGTGTTTATCTCTCGCTCTTTTCTTTTTTCTCACCCTTTTCTTGTACACTTATGTGTTTCTCTCTAAACTCTTTTGCTATCTGAACCTGATCCTCACAAGCCTGCTATGGTTTCTATGGAGTTAGAATCAACTTTCTTTTGTTTAGAATAAAAGAATATTGGTTCTTGTACCCATCATACGTCACCTTCCTATTAAACTGCCATGGTCGACCCAGCAATAGGTGACTAGCTTGCATGGAAACTACATCACACATCACCTCATCACAATAACTCCTGATAAACAAGGAAATAAGAACCTACCTGGTTCCTTTCACTTGTCCACACTCATTCAACCATTGCAATCGATATGGCTTTAGATGTTTCACAGCCTTCAACCTCATCTTATCAACCAACAAAGTGCTAGCAACATTAGTGCAACTTCCACTATCGATGATCAAGCTACATACCTTGTTCTGCACCTAACATCGTGTATGAAAAATGTGCTCACATTAAACCCCTTCACTATCATCTTAAGGTTGAGTGTTGAGGACTTGTCTAGTAACATACAACTGTCCACTCATGGGTCCTTTGAAGTTGACATCATCATAATCATCTAATGGTGATATATCATCGTCTTTAGAACTAATACTTTCGACATCTTCATTATCATGAATGACCATAGCCCTTTGATTTGGACACTGGGATGCGATATGTCTATACCCCTAACACCTAAAACATTTGATATCACAAGTTTTAGAAGATGGATTAGTGTCAGATTTACCTTTAGAAGCAGTTACTGGGCTCTTGGCCCTTACACCCTCTTTTAGTTTCGAGTTTATAGGGTTTTTCTTCCAATTGGACTTCCATGAAGAGTTAGAGGTCATTCCAGATTTTGGAGTTCCTTTATACTTTAACTACTTCTCTACCTTGATCGTCCTGTGCAACAGCTCCTCCATATCTACATAGTGATGTAAATCCACTATGTCAATGATCTCCTGATTCAACCCATTGATGAACTTAGCCATTGTAGCCTCATCATCCCCCTCCATTCTAGCTCTAATCATCGCAACCTCCATTTCTTTATAATAGTCCTCTACGCTCTTAGACTCCTATGTCAACCCTTGGAACTTCCTAAGCAAATCCCTGTGATAATGACTAAGGATAAACCTCTTCTGCTTAATGGTCTTCATCTCATCCCAAGTACTAATAGGCCTCTCACCATACCTGCACCTATTACGTACTAACTAGTCCCACCAAACACTAGCATAATCAGAAAATTCAATGGCAACTAGTTTAATTTTTTTCTCCTTAGTATAATTGTGGCACTCAAATACATGATCCACTTTTCTCTCCCATTCTAAGTATAACTTTGGATCATTTTCCCTTGAAAAGATGGTATCTTCATTTTGATACTTTCGAGTTTACTATCTCACTTTTGGATATTTCTTCTCTCCCACATGTAGTTATATTCTCCTAACTCCGTTTCTTCACTCTCTTCTATCCTTACTCCCCCTCTCAAGGGTCTATTCACTCCTTGCCCTACAGTAGTGCTACTTGATGGTTCCTTACTCTATTCCATCTTATCCATCATCTCATGGATTTTCTCAAGTTCACCACTCAATATTGTCTTCATCTCTCTCTTTAAAACTTCAAACATTAATTTATTTTTCCCTCCTCCATTCTCTCCTCCAATTGGACTTTGCCCCAACATATCTTTACAATCAAAGAAAAGATTAGTAAAAACACAGATAATATAATCCTCACAATTTGCTCGTGTTTTGCTCTCAAGTATAATGTTCCCACAACCCGCTCTTATAATTCTTTGATACGAATTTGAAACCTCCTCAACGTAAACTACTAAGGCAACTCAACTGATTAACCAATAGGTTTCAAGTCACGTCAATTAGGGTACACAAACACAAAATCAATGGAGACATAAGATCCACTATGGAATTGGAAATACAAAATATCACTTATTACGAATTTGGAATGGATAAGATTACACCGAACATGTAATTGGAAAGACAATGTAATACGAATACAGAATTGGAAGGATAATGTATCACATAATTATGTAATTCAAAAGTAAGGGGATTGCCATGGTAACTCGACAATTGAAGAACTTGATAGCACTTTGCAACAGCTGGATTTGTGATGCAACAATTTCAACTTGCTAAAAATAAATTGCTTATCATCGCTAACAGAAATTCTACAGACAAATTCGTAATTAATTTTCTTTTATCCTCAACTAAATTTGACAAATGCAATTTACAAAAATGCTAGTTTGGGAAATTTGTGACCCTAATGTCGATGAAATTGACGAAACAATCCAAACTTGGCAAATGGACTTTTGGACATCGACAGCAAAATTCTACGGAACAATTTTTTTTTTTTTTGAATCTCTAAAGTGATGAAACAAGAAAAATGAATTGAAATGAAACAGATAAGATAAATGATAGATTTACTTGATTTAAGAAACCAAAGCTCTGATACCAATTGACACAAAACCCTAGGTATTTTAAACTTAGGACTTGGCAATCATGATTTGAATCGGATCCCCAAGAATTGTCTTGAACAAGCTATGAACGGAACTAGACCCTAACTACACCTGTTGATTGAAACCTCAGTTATCGATTGATTTCCCCAAGCATTTAGATTGACGAAATCGAGGAGTTTGTGTTCAAAGAATAAAGAGAGTCTCTCACAAATTGTGTATACTAGAAAACTCAAGTGATGCTACCCCCTTTCCCTCACGAGGAGCTATATTGTCTTACACATAAAACCTAAATTTTCAAACATAGAAAACCAACCTTGACTTAGAAGGGCCGAAAAATTTACAAACAAATGAAACTAAGGCACAAAACCGAGTGGTCTTCCTTTCGGTTTAAAAGTTGAGTGGTCTCCCTTCGGTTCAATTTCCTTTTAAAACTAATTTATCCTAAGGCTCTCATATCTTTGCACACCTCTATGGAAGCTTGGATCAAGTTAATAAAGGTCAATTCTCCTTTAGTGTAATCTCTTATAGATCCATGACTAATCCTTACAAAGCTTCACTCATCCGCTTAGCTCTAACTTGTGTCATTGGACCTCCCATACCATGTAGTGGGTTTTTGGACTTCGGCTCATTAACTTTTAATGTTAGTTGATCCTCATCATATAGGCCTATGTTTTGTTATATTTTTGAAATGACCGTTGACAACTATGTATTATGCAATTTTGCCTTCACATCAGCTGATTGAAGACAGGCGAGAGATGACTTCAAGGTTGCCTATTTTTAATGTCTTGAACACCTTGCAATTGGGGATTTTAGATGTCAAGACTGGATAACTTGGGGAAATATTGCGACATACTCCCCACCTAGGGACTCTTCAGTTTTGTGAGGTGTGAAATCTTGTTACTTAATAAATTCTGTTTTTGGCTTGATGTTAAGTGTGACTTCCGTGCATGATAATCGGTAATTTCGGGAATACACTTTTCCTATCTCCGAGAAGAGGATGAGCTGTTTGATCCAGTTCCATCGTGCTTCTTTTCAAGTCTCAAGGTGATCAAAATAAAGTCAAGCTTTAATGAGAAAGAGCTGTGGTTTTTGAAAACCATGCTCAGGTATGCCATTTTGGAGGAACATATAATCACAACCAAAGCTACTGTTGCAGAGGAAGATAAGACATTGGAGGAATTTGTACTCACACCAGAAGGTACCCTTGCAAAGGTAGATAAGACAATGGAGGAGCATGTAATCACATTCAAAGGTACTGTTGCAAAGAGAGATGAGATAATGGAGGAATTTAGTCGAGAATTGATGGATTTTCCTCGTGGATCAAACAGTTGTAAAATCAATCGCGAATCATTTTAGGATTGCCTCAAGCAAGACCTAATTTGCATAATCTTGTCCTTTTTATCTTTGTGTATTTTTCTTTTTGGTGGGAAAGACATCTCTTCTTCTAATGTTTGGTTTTCCGTTTACTGAACTCTTGATAGGCAATGTAATCTTTCATTAATTGTATGTTGTACTTCATCATTCTCAATTTCAACCAGAAATTTCCTTTTGTTTAAGTTCACTCTATCTTTTAGTGTAAATTGTTCAACATCATCGCAGCAAGTTGTGACAATTGAGCGTCTGTATGCATTGGTATATGAGTTTATACAAATATGAAAATCCTTAGTTTTACTAGTAGCATTTTGAGGTAGCGATATTTACTCTTAATTTCTTATGAGCACATCTTGTGCATCAGTTTTTATATCCACAAGACCAATTGGATTCTGGAACCTGCTCTTCAGGGATTTCCTTTTCTTTTTATTTGAATCTATAATTGGCTTCGCGAGTAGGGAGTCGAGCGAGGGAAGTTTAAGATTTTTCTTGCAATATTGCTGGAGTTCCAATTCATGGGATTGAGATAATCAATGATGCTCTGTGCATAAAATAACACATCTCATTTGTATTTCCAGTCTATAATTTATAAAAATCATTTTTCTGTTATCCATGAAGAACTTGGGTCAATGTTTGTGAGCTTTTGATCTTAGTTGATGAAACTATTGACATTTGGGCTGGTGTCATACTGTTTTCAGCCTTTTCTCATGCATAATATGAGCAGTTATAATTAATATAGTAACTTAGAGTTGATCCAGATACTTATGTCTTGCTTATATTCCTGTGCAAATATACAACTGTTCAACAAAGTTTTCTGGCTGATCGTTTTGGTAACGTCTTGTGATTGGATAACAAATGTGTTAGAAAGAGGGTAATTTACTTCTTTTTTTTTTCTTTTTGTTTCTTAAAGAAAAGAAATGGGTTCAGTATACAATAGGAGGCCAATTAATTTGTGTTGTTTTATAATATTTTTGTTTACATTTTCTAAAAACACTTGTGTTTTAGTACAAGATGGAGAGTTAGCAGATCAACACCACTTATAAAATAAGTTATTTTATTGTTTTTACTTTTTATTCAGGAGAAGTAAAAGCATTCGCCAATAAAGAAGAATTTCCGTTATTAGGAGGTCAATGGAGGAGGAATTTGATTGAAATTATCTAATTTGATGTGATTGATTTGTTCTTAATCTTACTTAATTTTGACTTTTTTTTTATTTTTTGTTTTTTTTTTCATTTGTTTCTTTGTTGAGTCTTTTGTTAATTTGAAATATCATGTATGTTTATTGTCATAATTAGAAATAAAAAAAGCCACATATTGTAACCATATACTCATTGTTTTGGTTCAAATGGAAATATATGGTTCACTTATAAGAAAAACATAGAGGTATGTAATAACTTATCTAAGGAGGTGAGATATAGGTTATAAAATATAGGAAAAGCAAATATAATCTAATATCTATATTTTAAACTTATTTAGAAATTTTAAATATAACTTTTTTTTTTTTTTAAGTTTTCAGAAGCTTAGGAAAAGTACTATGAGCGATAACATTATTGAAGATCCATGTGTCCTTCCATACGGTGACAATTGTCATCCTTCGGTGAGTTGACTATTGTAATGTTATGGTGTCTATTTCCAGCAAATCATCATAGTTGATTTTTACAAGTTTATTATCTGCTTTATTTTCCTTTTAACTATTATATTTCCATTATTTAACAATTATTTAACTCTTTTAAATTTAGTGTTTCTTTTGTGGTTTTATCTATAGTTTTATACACAAATCCTATGGATTATGTCATTACATATTTTTTTGGTACAGTTTAATCCCTTTTTTTTCCATAATTCCCTTTGTAGTAATTTTTTTTTAAATTTATTTTCTTAATTGCTTGATATTTTATATCATGTGTGGTTTTTTTATACTTTAGCTTAAATGATTTTACTATATTTATTTTTTAAGCATAGAATCACAAGTGCATAGTTATTTTACACTTTAGCTTAAGTGATCTTATTGTATTTATTTTCATTGAAAATATTTTTCAAAATAACTTTATACGTCATTATTTATACTGTTTTAGTATACAAAATATTGCTTTACACTTTAGCTTAAATGATCTTGACTATCATTTGTTGTAATGATTGGATTTTTGATAAAGCTTTTTTTTTTTTTTTTTTTAATCTTGTCAAGCCATATTTTATAATATATATATTTTCTTTACTTTAACTAGGTTAGTATGGCACATGTATATGACTACTATTTATGGTAGCCACTCGACACAATATTATATGCCAGCATGTACTTTTAAAGTGTGGGTATGTTTGGCTCAGGAATCAGGATTGACTTTAGGTTGAAATATGCGTAGAATTAATATGATATTAATAGCATGATTGTCATCACTGATGGATGCATGACTTCCCTCCAGGGGATGGGTAATTAGTGGAAAATCTAAGCAAAATTAGCAATATTTAAAAGAAAATATTAATTCTTTTTGGTAATAACTTCAACAATTTTTTCAAGTTCGAAGTTACGTGCCTTATAAAATGGCCTACTCCAAAAGCCAAATTAATCTCTCGACCGAGAAAGCAAAGTAACGCTTCAATATAACTTGGTGGTAACATCTTGACATGGATTATCTTCCGCGCAATAAATTGAAAGGAATAATTAACAACAACGTCTTTCTTTTACATCCACTTTTCCTTCTAATAAGACTACGATGAACCTTTACGTCATAACACTGCATTTCCATAATTTGGAGGTTTAGCTTTAGCCTTTCAATATGGCATAACATTTCTAATAAATATGCAAAAGCCATCTTATATATATATTTTGAATATATATATATATATTATATAAATATATTATTTTCATTCATATAACTATATTTTAAATAAAACCCACGCATCATTCGGGGTTTTAATTAATCGATATAATAATGGTTTATATTTGATTGAGACCATAATGAAACATTAAGCTATAATAATTTTGTTATATTGAATTTATTGTATTTTGTTTGGAGCGAGATAGTATTTTATTTAATCATTTATCTTTTACTTGAATCTATTGGGAAAGGATTTTATTTGTTTCCTTATAGGGAGCCTCAGTAATTTCCTTTTCATTAGCATCCTTACTAGGGTTATTATTTAGTAACCATTAGATCCGGTAAAGATCGCAAGGTCAATATTTGTTTTTATACGAGTGCAATGTTGGAGTTTTGGATGGTGACTATTCATTGCTGATTGTAGGTTTGCTTGCAAGTCATGTTTTTGTAGAATCAAGAGTTGTGTTAAGTAATTATGATTGATAAGAGTATTACTGCATTATTAATATAGTCTCAAATGCTTTTTTTTTTGTTTTTTTTTAAATCGTTGCAGAATTATTGATCATGGATGAAACTTCTATAGTTAGCAAACGGAAAATTCAAGTTAAAAGAAGATAACGGGGTCAGCAAGGGTGTTGGAAACATTGGTGATTTACCTGAGGTGATTTTGGTGCACATCTTATGGAGGGATGCTGTGAGAACAAGTGTATCGTCGAGAAAATAGAGATTTTTGTGGACATCTATTCGGACTCTTATTGTTAATGACGAGTGTTTCTATTCTAAGAGAAAGCTTTTTCCAATTTAACGGAAGCTTAAGCTATGAGCATAATTATCGTTTCACTGGATGGATCCTCAATGTGATAAGGCTTAAAGTTCAAGAATGCACCTTGTATGTTCATGTTCCGGATTCCACTACCTTTATACTCTCCAGGGTGTGTGACACTTTTGTGAAACTAAATATATCCATTCCTAGTACTTGTGATGTACGAAATTTGCCCCAAATGCATACTGATTCCTTCCCAAACCCATCTTCCAAATCTCAAAGACTTGTCTCTCGAACATGTTAAACTTCTAGACGATTACTCAATCCAGCAGCTTTTTTCAAGCCCAGCTCTTGAGAGATTACGCATGGGATATTGTCAGTGGGAGAACATCAGGGCTGTAAGCATTTCTGCTCCTAAACTTAAGCACTTGGCTACAGTGGAGGATAAGGGATATTGTGGCCGATCAGATGGTCCTTGTCAAGTGTCATTATCAATAATATTAATCTGGAACACCTTGAGCTGCTGTCTGTTTGCACCTTCATTGAATATTTAACAACGAATTTATCAGTCATTCTTGCCGATCTATCCATTAGGCATGATACTGAGAATCAAACTGTTCATCGCCTATACAAGATACTTCGTGGAATTGTGCTGCCAAAAAATTGAGACTCGACCACATGGCTGTTTCTATATATACATTTCTTCCGACGAGTCTTCCATATACTTGAGTGTTGATAGAGCATTTTTGGCTGAGTCCCCCAAGGTCCATTTCAGTTTATTCAAACTGTCTTTTGGGTTTCTCTCATCCATGTTAACCTCTTTCGATCCAAAATTGCACGATCTGACTTAAAGTCTGAAGTTCCTTACCTTGTTCAGATTGGATCTTACACCTATCCTCACAATGGCAAAAAGAGAATAAGATATATAAGAAAAGGGATTGGTCAAAAATACGCCTCTACCATATTCAGAGAGGATCTGGAGAATTAATACATTTTCCAAGTTAGGATTATCTACAACGCCTATAAATAGAGGATAAAGATTGGGTAAAAAACTTATTTATTTATTTATTTCTCATATTCTCGATATTCTCCTTATTCTTTTCTTAGTTGACATAGACATAGAAGTGACCACACCAAAATAACTCCAGCGCTGTTATAACCTAATTTGTTTCCACTTTACAAGTAACTCAACCAACCTTTGGAAACCTAACACAACATTTGGTGCCGTCTTTGTGGTCTTACTCACAATCAAACAAATGGCACTTCGCTTCAAAAGAACTAAATCAAAGGAAATGGTAGACACTTTGGCCATGGATCAAACTATCTAAGCCATGGCATCCTAGCAATAACCTCACCCTCAACTACAAACACATACTCTAATCAAATTGATGTCCAATGTTTTCTAAATCTAGAAAACCATTACAAACTGCTAGCAACCTCAAATGCGATAATAGGAATGGTAATGCCAAACTCTAAACCTAAGTGGTGAAATTGGAGCAACTCAACAATATGCTAGAATTGGAGAACGTATCCACACATTCCCCAAAACTATTACACAATAACATTCCATTACCTCTACCAGCACTAGTTCTACAAACAAATTAGCAAGCTAGGTCTATGAAAACCCATAATTCTGCTCTTGCTAACTTAATCCTACCTGTAGCCTCTTAGGGTAGAGCATGTTTCCATATTACCCTATCGATTGCATCACTTAACCACAATGCCAATCATGCTTGAAACAATGTGCCAGATACACGAGCTAATAAGTAGGTCAATGACATGGATATCAACTAAATCGATGATTATGTTAAGAGGCTCTTCGATTAGAGAGAGACCAAGAGGGTTAATCCATCAACAAAATTTTCCATAAATCGGACCCCCTTCACTCAAGCCATCTAAGATGAGGCCTCACCTCCAAATGTCCGCCTCCCACAACTTAACACATATAATAAGATTACAAACTTAGATGATCACCTTTGCCATTTCAGAACAATGATGAATTTGCATGGTCTTAGTGATATGGTTGCTTATAAAGCTTTTCCGAGCACTTTACGCAAGGCTGCTCATACGTGGTTTCACAATTTACCATAAAACTCTATCTCTTTGTTTAAAGAATTGACCAACTAGTTCCAACAATACTTCTTGGCTAGCAAGCTCCCTATAAAAGACTTATCAACCTTAAACTTGATTAAACAAGGTCATGATGAACTAATTGGGGATTACCTTACTCGATTTAGCACTACAATATTGGAAATCTCCAATGTCAATAAAGGTGTTGATCTTAATGCAATCATTCAAGGTATCAAGCCTACTGGAGATTTTTTCAAATTGATGATGAAGAACAAGCTCAATAGCTTTGAAGAGTTTAGGGAAAAAGTGAGGAAATATATCTAGTAGGAGGACTTTATCCTAGCTACGAGACAGCCTGGCTAGAGCAAGTTGGACAAAAAGAAGAACAATAAAGGATCCATCAAAGATTGCCTAGGCCTAAAACAGGGTGAAGGGTCATTACAAAATGATGGTCCAAGACATAGGAAATGCCCTATCTTAAGTTTCACAACATATACCCCACTGAACCGACTAGTGGGGAATATTTTCATGAAAATTCGCAACACAGGTGTTTTACCTAAACCAACAAGACTACGGGGTAATCTAAACAGGAAAAACTCTAACAAATACTACAAACTCCATTAAGACAAAGGTCACAATGCAGATGAATGCTATCAACTTAAAAATGCTCTCAAAGATCTTGTGCAACGCAAATATCATTGAGAATATATTGTTAACACTAAAAACTTCATTAAACACCCCTTTACTAGCGATGTTATTAACACCATTATTGGGGGCCCTAAAAAGGAAGCTACCAAGCTCCTTGAGCTTAGCTAACGCCCTAACTAGCGGGAGGTGAAGAGCCTACATGGCAAGAAGCTAGAGTAAATACATCTATATACTTCTCTAATGATGACCTTGCCTAGAAATTAGAAATTTCAAAAAACTATACTAAAATTTAAAAAAAAAAATAGGCGAAATAATTTACGTATAATGAAAATCTTATAATAAATAATAATGGAATTTAAAATAGAAAAGTGAGAAATTGGATCCATTAGGTAAATGTAACAAATAAAAAGTAATAAATAGAATTAAAATTTTAAATTTATTATAGTTAAATATAATTTTTAAGTATATATTTATACTCAAAATATTTTATTTAGTATATATGTAAATTTTTATATAAAAATATTATAATTTAAATAATTTAATAAAATATTAATATGCATGTTAATCGAACTTATAAATAGATATTTCTCTATCCTTATCAATATTTACTTGTCAAACTCTTTCTCCCTCTCCTCATTTCATTTCTCCTTAGTTGGAACCCTTTCTTTTCTTTCTTTCTCTTCTTCTTTTCCTTTCTTCCTAGTTCCATGATTTTAACTTTCCTCCAAATTTTCAAAAACCCATAACTTTCTCATACTAACTCCAAATAAAAACTGTAAGCACCATTATGATCCATGGAATGAGTACTTTACATAGAGACCCCACTTGTTAGGTAAATTTCAAACTCCAAATTTGAGTTTAAATCCATATAAATTAAAAAAAAATAGATTTGATTTTTATTTTATGTTTAAGTGAGTTTAACTATTAGAACTAGCTTTAAATTTGTTATTTATTTACTATTAGGTGAAAGACACAAATTTACACAACTTCCTCAAGAGTTATTTAAAGTTTTAAGGCAAAGAAACCTAGATAAGTAAGAATTTTGTGATACACTATATTTGGTTTTGTAGTGTGTTGTATTGGATATTTATATATATATATATATATCATGGTCTTGCGGAATTTGAGTGATTGTGATTGTGTATTGCACTATTTTGTGTGGTTGCATGTGGAACGCCATAGAGTGGGTTGGAATAGAGGACGTTAGATCATGCGTGAAATACATGAGTCTGTGCACTGGTTTGTGCATATAAATGTGTGTAAGTGTGTGCTGAAATGTGTACATGAGTGGGTGGTTTGGTATGTGAGGGTGTATGTTGCAATGAATAGTGTGTTCATGAATTGTAATTTACACATGAATGTGAGGTTGTATGTGTAGATATGTGAATTTGCACATGAATTGTAATTGTAGTTCATCTTTGCAGGTGTGTGTGATTGTTGGAAAATGGAGTGGAGTGTGTGTGTCATATGTATTTTGTGTATGTGTGCAAGCAGAGTGATGGGTGCGTATGTAATCTAATCCGTGTGTATATATGCGTATATGTGTGGGCTGATGTGTAGGTATTTATATGCGTCTGTAGGTGGTCTTGTGTATGTAGGTGCATGTGTGCATGGAGTGTAGGTGAACATGGTTCAACTAGTCTGTGAGCATATATGAGTGAGTGTGCATGATCAAATCCATATGTGAGTGCTTGTGTATAAATGTGTGTATGTTTTTATGTGTGCATGTGTGCCGTTAGAATAAAGTGGGAGTGGGCATGTAGGGTTTAGGCTATATGGAAATGAGTCTATGTGTGTGTAAGCGGGTGAATGGAAATGTGTTTGCATGTATGGAGCAAATTTGTGCTTGCTAATGCATCTGTGTGTGTATTCTTGTTTAGGTGCTACGGGAAATGGGGTGTATTGTAGGCTTGATCTGGTGTTGTGGTGTGGTATTTGTGTGGATGAGTGTGCCGGTGTATGTGCGTGAGAGTTGAGTGTTGGTGTGTAGGCATGGGAGTTGAGTGTAGTAGGTGTGTGGGTGAAATGAAAACCGACAAGCTTGAAGAAAATGAAGATGGAAGATAATTTCAAATAAAAATTTGAAATCTTGTGATTTATCCTTCCAATGTTGTGAGTAATGTTTCATGATTGTAATTGATTGACTGTTTTGTGAAACATTATTTGATTTGTTTCTATTTTGATACAGAAGTAGATACTTGATGTTTAATACCCTGAGTGGCAAAATAGTTGATGAAATTAGGTTGTAATATTTTATTATTGATCTAGCTTTACATGTTGATTTATTGTGAAATTTATTTTCTCGTGATTTATTTGCCTTATCTGATTGGTCACCTGAATTTAAATTGGTATAATGATATTTAGCTAATAAAAATCCGACATACATTGCATGAAACTGAAGGTCATCATTGCTATAGGGCACACTAGAAGTAATTAGGCAAGATTACTACTCCACCAAGGGTGAACTAAGTAACTAGGGGACTGTCGCACCCTTGACGGTTTCGAGTTTGGTTTATCCTTAAAGGTGTTTATATTCAATGTGCAGTGAGGCACTTAGAGCTTAACGAATTTGATTAAGTGATAATTTCTAATAAAGAGATAAGATTAAATTAATTAGGTTGTGAGACTTGGGCATTGATGGTAGTGATGCAAATCCCCAACCTAAGGTTAAGAGGGGTGTAAACCTTAAACTTCATATTGGTTACTAGAAGATTGCGTATGATGTTGCATTTCATATGGCTGCTCATGCATAGCATATTATTGAAAACTTATGTGAATTGTCTATGTGTATATAGTATTGAGATATTGCACTTCTATCTCACTAAGCTATTTAACTTACCCTCTTATAGATTTTGTAGTATAGGTTGCGAAACTTCTAGGATAAGATGCAAGGATGAGAGTTAGAATGACCTTCTTCTATAGGTCCATGTAAGTATTGTCTGACAAATGTTTGTAAATATTTAAATCTAGTTATGTGAAACTTTTAGTTTGTATTATGGAAAGACCTAGACGAGGCTTATCTCTGAGATACTGTTGTAATCTATTCTAATGAATATGGAATAGATGGAGTGAAATGTTGGAATGATAAAGACATTCAATTTTGTAAATTATTGTATTTAGACAGATTAATTAATCTTGTTAAAATGTGTATTAATAGATTTCTTAGATGAAATTTTATTCTTAGGAACTCAATGTAGGAATGAAATTTGTAAAAATTATATGTGTTTTTCCATTTTATTGATTTGGTGGGAGATTTCGATTATCTAGTATCTTGGTCAACTGTGAAACATCAGAATCATAATTATATTCTTCTTATATTATTATATGTAATATGATTGTAATTGTTTAAATAATTATTTAGAATCTTGTAACCTTTGACTTATAAGATGGTTATCACGTAATAAGTGCACATGTGATGTAATAACTTTTAGAGGAAACTTTCAAGCTTTTCTTTAAGACATGACAAGAACGGTATCAAAGCTCTAGGTTGTTAAAAATAGGACTAACCAACCAAACAATGAGATGGGGTAGAACTTGGGTAGATTTGTAGGAATGAAATGATAAAAGACTTCGACGATAGTCTATATATATATATATATCACTATAGAATTTCCTTCTAACCATAAATTACTTAAGGTGTGGTAACTCCTAAAATTTTATATCCCCATTCAAAACCATGAATGGAGATTTTGAAAAACAAAGTTAAAAGATATTACAAAATATGAAGATTAATAATTCGCAACCATTAAGTTTCGAGGATGACACTACCCTTAGAAGTGTCCACACTTAAAAGGTAAATACTACCAATATAGGTCCATAACCTATAGGTCTTAAGATCGAATCTATATAGCATGGGGAGGAAGCATAATTAGCGAACTTGGAAGTACGACCAATTATCCTAGATAAAATACAGAAGATGTAACTTAGTAACCCAAAGTCAATAGATATTCGAAACAACGTAAGACAAGGAGCCATTACAGACTTTAAGCTAGATCACAACGAGGTCCTCAAGATAAGAGGCCAATTGTGCATACCAGAAGTTATGAAGTTGAAAGATGAACTCGCTAAGAGGGATTTAAGAATTTAATAAAACATATAGACATAGATGAAATGATTACTTTATCAATTTTGAACCTAACACCCTAAATTTCAAATTCAAAGCCTTACAATTTATCAAAAACATAAGAGATGTTTTCACTAAATTATATATACCAAAAGAATCAAACTCTCGTAGAAATGAGCCTAGTTAGAAGAATTGAATGTTCATAAAAATGAATGAATTAGTAAAAGTAATAAATAAAAGAATTAGATCCTTAAGCATATAAATATATACTATTTATCACTATAGCAATATTATTTGAGAAATAAAACTAATTTCTTCAAATATACAAACTCCAAAATTTAGTAACCTTATTTACATATATGAGGTTATATATGATACAATGACCTAGCATTCTAAAATATGAAAATTGAAAATCCAATGAAAATAATAAAATATTAAATCATTATAATATATTGATACTACTTTAATAATTTACATATAACGGAAATCCTATAATAAATAATAATGGACTTTAAAATAGAAAAGTAAGAAACGAGATCCGTTAGGTAAATATAATAAATGAAAAGTAAGAATTAAAATTTTAAATTTATGATAGTTAAATAAGATTTTTAAGTACCTATTTATACTTAGAATATTTTATTTAGTACACACATAAATTTTTGTATAAAAATATTATAATTTAAATAATTTAATAAAATATTAATACGCGTACTAACCAAACCTCCAAATAGATATTTCCCTATCTTTACCTATAGTTGCCTACTAAACTCTTTCTCTCTCTCTCTCCTCATTTCATTTCTCCTCGGTCAGAGACCTTTCTTTTCTTTCTTTCTTTTTTCCTTTCTCTTCTTCTTTTCCTTTCTTCCTAGTTCCAAGACTTCAACTTTCCTCCAAATTTTAAAAAATCTTTAACTTTCTCATACTAACTTCAAATCAAAAACCGTTTTAATGAGTTTAACTATTAAAACTAGCTTTAAATTTGTTATTCGTTTATTTTTAGGTGAAAGACACAAATTTACACAATTTCCCTGAGAGTTATTTAAAGTTTTAAAGCTAAGAGAGTTAGGTAAGTAGGAACTTTGTGACAAATTGTATTTGGTTTCATGGTGTATTAGATATATATATATATATATATATATATATATCATGGTCTTTGTGGAATTTGAATGATTGTGATTTTGTGCTACCCTGTTTTGTGTGGTTGCGTGTGGAGAGCCATGGTGAGGAGGTTAGATCATGTGTGAAGTACATGAGTCCATGCGCTGGTTTGTACGTACAGATGTGTATGTGTGTGTGCTAAAACGTGTACATGAGCAAGTGGTCTGATACACGAGGGTGTGTGTTGCAATGAAGAGTGTGTGTGCTTAACTTGTATTTTGCACATGAATGTGTGGTTGTGTGTGTAAGGATCTATTCTAATCTATGCTTGCAGGTGTGTATGTGATTACTAGAAAATGGAGTGGAGTGTGTGTGTGTGTGTGAGCACAATGGTGGGTGCATGTGTGATCTAATCCATGTGTGTGTTGATGTGTAGGTATGTATGTACGTGTGTAGGTGGTCTTGTGTATGCAAGTGCATGTGTGCATGAAGTGAAATGGAGTGTGCGTGTGAATGTCATCCGACTGGTCTATGAGCATGTGTGAGTGAGTGTGCATGACCAAATCCATGTGTGAGTTCTTGTGCACAAATGTGTGTATTTTTACGTTTGCATATGTGTTGCTAGAACAAAATGGGAGTGGGCATAAAGGGCCTGGTGCTATGTAGAAATGAGTGTGGGTGCATAGAAGAATTTGTGTATGCAGGTGGGTGTATGGAAATGTGTGTGTATGTGGAACAAATTTGTATGTATAGGTGCGTCTATGTCTATATGCTTGTTTATGTGCTTTGGGAAATGGGCGTATTGTAGGTATGATGTAGTGTTATAAGCTAGGTGTATTTGTGTGGATGGTGTGTGTGAGAGAGAGAGAGAGAGTTAAGCATTGGTGTATGGGTGAAATGGAAACCGGCAAGCTTGAAGAAAATGAAGATGAATAGTAGTATGGATATATATATATAACATAAAAAAATATTTTATTTTATTTTATTTTAAAAGGAATGATCATGAAATTTCTATTTTTTATGAAACGGTATATATATATATATATTGAAATGGTTATTTTAGGGTGAGAGAAGAAGGAAATGTGATAAGATAATTTCAAATAAAAATCCAAAATCTTGTGATTTATTCTTTTGATGTTGTGAGTGCTATTTTGTGATTGTAATTGATTGAATGTTTTTAGTATCTAACATAAATGATTCTATTATTGTTGATAGCTATGAACAATTGATGTTTCATGGCTGGCTGATGGAATGATTGATGGAATTAGGCTTTAGTTCAATCATGATTAATTGGATTGTGATGAATTGAGAACGTCTCAATGTGAAATAATATTTGATTTGTTTTCCTTTAGATATGTAAGTAGATACTTGATGTTCGATACCCTAAGTGGCGAACTGGTTGATGAAATTGGGTTATAATATTTTATTATTAATCTAGCCTTACATGTTGATTTATTTTGAAATTTATTTTCTTGTGATTTATTTGCCTTATCTAATTTGTTTTATTAGATTGGTCACCTAAATCTAAATTGACATCATGATATTCAGCTAATAAAAATCCGACATGCATTGCATGAGACAATGTATGAAATTAAAGGCCATTGGTATTGCTCGAATCTAACTGATCGCTTAAGTTTTAAATTTATAACCAATAAAATCTACTATAGAGCTAGACAATGTACCTATTAATTATAGTATAGATTTAATAGGTGTCGTCCTTTGGGATCTAAAAAACAAGTACTAGTATTACCTTTCTCTACTATCTAGTCTAATTTATGATGTAAGAATTATGAATTAAATTAACAAATAACAATTCCTAGTAACCCTAGAATTGAATAATATTGTCTAAAAAGTGTATTCAATCATAAAAAAAATACCTTTCATCTTGTTCCACCCTAACCCTTAAATTCTCAAAATAAGATATTGATTAACGAGTCAATTTACACTTTGCACTGTAGGAATTCTCAAGTAAAATCAATTACTCCCTCAAGTTAACCAATTCATAACCATGCATAAAATAATGGAGACCTCTCTCTCATTATCGCTATGTAAGATCTCATTAAGTTCACAAGTCCAATAAATTGTAGAAAATCAATGTTTTCCTATCTCTAGGTAAAACATGTAATCTCTCTATTAATGAAAATCTAATGTATTAGACAAAACCTCTTTCAATCTAATAAAAATCAAACATGCAATCAATTTGCACACATAAATCAATTACAAGAACAATAGAAACGCATGAATAGATGCAAAGATATAAATAATTCATTAATCAATCAATGGTTTGGCACATGGGTTAGGGTTTACAAGATGAAAGATATAAAGAATTACTCCTCCATGGAGTTTTCAATAAAAACAGAGAATTTAGAGATGATTCGTGCTAAAAAGAATAGTCCCTTGTTGTTTTGTAATCTCTAATGATGCTCGGGCAATTCTCCTCTTGAAGTTCGTTATAAAGCTCCCCTAGGGTTTCTAGAATGAAGCTAGAAAGAAAGAAGTCCCTTTAAAATAAAACAATGCATCTATTTATAGTTTTCGTGAAAACAGGGTTCAGTACGGGTGTCAGCATGGCCGTGCTGACTTTGGAACACGTTATTTTTCACTATCCAATTCAACATGGCTTTTAGCACGACCATGCTTAAGGCAAGGCTGAACAGAATGTTCGTTTTAATCTTCAACACGGGTTGTTATAAACCTAGGACGCATCTTGGCATGGCTTCTGACCATTTCCGTTACCCAACATGGCTGTCTATACGGGTTATGCGGCAAGTTGTGCTAAGCTAAAAATCCATTTTTCTCTATTTTTCGCCAATTTTCACCTCGTCCTTGATGCTATTCTCCTTAAATTTTTCTTTTGTCTCCATTAGTGCCTGAAATTAAAATTTAATCATATAAATACCTTTTCTTCACAATTTACATGAAATCCATATAAAATTATAACTAATAAGCATTGGAATTAAGGGTCTTTTGACACTTATCTACCATCACTGCTTTAGGGGGCACTGAAAGCAATTGGGTAAGATTACTATTCCACAAGGGGCAAACTAAGTGACTAGGGAATTATTGCGCCCTTTATAGTTTCGAGTCTAGTTTATCCTTGATGGTGTTTGTGTTCAGTTTGTGGTGAGGCACCTAAAGCTTAAGAAATTTCACTAAAGGATAATTTATAATAAAGAGATAAGATTAAATTAATTAAGTTTTGAGACTTAGGTACTGATGGTAGTGATGTGAATCCCTAACCTAAGGTCAAGCGGGGAATAACCCTTAGACTTCGCGCTGGTTACTAGAAAACTGCATGCAATGTTGCATGTTATATAGTTGCCCATACATAGCATATGATTGAGAAGTTTTGCAAATTGTCTATGTGCATACAGTATTGAGAGATTGTGCTCTTATCTCATTAAGCTATTTAGCTCACCCTCCTACAGATTTTGTAGTACAGGTTACAAAACATTTGGGATAAGATGCATGGAAGAGAGTTAGAATGGCTTTCTTGAGTAGGTCTATGTAAGTATCGATAGACAAATGTTTGTAAATATTTAAAATCTGATTATGTAAGACTTTCAATCTATATTATGGTGGGATTTGGATGAGCCCTACCTTTAAGATACTGTTGTGATCTATTCCGATGAATACATAATAGATTGAATAAAATGTTGAAATGTTAGAGACATTCAATTTTGTAAATGATTGTATTTGAACAAGTTAATTGACTTTGTCAATATGTGTATTAATAGATTTCTTAGATGAAATTTTACTTTTAGGAATGCAATGTAGGAATAAAATTTGTAAAACTCATATGCATTTTTGTATTTTACTAATTTGGTAGAGGATTCTGATTCTCTATGATCTTGGTCGACCATAAAGCATAAGAATCCATAGTTATATTCTCATTATATCATTATGTGTAATATGATTTGTTGTAATTGTTTAAATAATTATTTATAATCTTACGACCTTTAACTCGTAAGGCTATTATCACATGACGGGATAACTTTTAATGGAAACTTCTAGGCCCCCCCTTTGGGGTGTGACATTAGTGATCAATGCAAAGATCACCTAATTCGATATAAGGAAAATCTTGGTCCACACAGGCTGCTCTTCAAATATTATCTTTAAGCATGCTTTTGACCAAATGCAGCCTAAGCTTAAGACCAATATTAAGCCATACAATCATGATTTTTATGGGTTCAATAACCAACCCATATAGGCCACGAGCATTGTCACCCTCCCCATGGAGCTTAAAGATGGTGACATTGTAGCCTAGCATAATGTACTATCCTTAGTAGTAGACTACTAGTCACCTTACAATATAATCCTTAGACGGCTAAGCTAAAACACATTTAAGATGATTTCCTCAACACTACACCTAAAAGAAAAAATTTTAATGCCTAAAGAAGTGGGTGTATGTCGAGGAAAATAAAAGCTGGGACACAATTTATATTTGAAGGCCTTAGAGTAGGAGAAGGTCCTCACTGTAGATACTAAACCTAAGGAGAAACTAGGTTCTAAGGGAGAATCAGTTGAGGAGATAGAAAAAATCTAGCACAATAGTAACCGTAAGAAGACCATGCGAGTAGGAATGTAAATGCTCATAGAACTTAAATGTCAGCCCGTTGACTTCCTTAAGTCCAATAGCAATATGTTTTCTTGATCCTTATCGAATATGCTAAGCATTTCTCCTAAAGTGATGATGTACCCATCACCCCTAAAGGAGGCCTAAAAGTTTCAACTAAAGTTATCAAGTCACGTGTATACTTATTACATGACACTTGCTTTGCAAGTCAGATGTCGCAAGACTTTAATTAAATATTTAACCAATTACAACTAGTTATATTACATATAATCATATAATAACAATATAACTATGGCTTCTCATGTTCCATAGTCGACCAAATTGTAGAAAATTGAAATCCCCTACCAAAATAGTAAAATGAAAAAACACTTCTAAATTTTAAAAATTTCAATTCTACATTGAGTTTTTAAGAATAATAATTAATCTAAATAATTTATTAATATACATCTTACTATATCATTCTTGATTTTTGTAGCTTTAGTCACACTTATCTTATTCCTTCCTAAGCTTTTGAAAATTTTCTTACGAAATAGTCTATTAAAGGGTGAGCAAATTGTGGCTCAGTGAGATAGGAGTGCAATAATCTCAACATTACACACACACAAGAAAATCCAAACAAGTTTTTAGCTCTATGCTATGCATAGACAACCATATGAAATGCAATTATCACAAGCGGTCTTTCAGTAACCAGTGTAAGGTCTAAGGTTTAACACTTTCCTTGACCTTGGGTTGAGGATTCTCATTTACCATCAGTTACTAGGTACCACATCTTTTTTAATTCTTGTCTTTTCACTTAGTTAATTGTCTTACATCTTTTAATTCTTAAGCTCTAGGTACCTTAACTGCACACTGAGCACACAAATCATTCTTACGCTCCGGGTGCCTGAACTACACATTGAGCACACATACCCTCAAGGATAGGCAAGACTCTCCCACTTTGTTCCATCAAAGACGTGATAACTCCCAAGTCACTTAGTACGCTAATGATGGAACAAAATTCCCTTAACAATTACTTCTTACATATCCTATAGTAGTGATGGCCTTCAACACAATACAATGTATGTCTAATTTTAGTTAGATCCAATCCTTTAATAAGTTGGTTTGAAGTGATCAAACAATATATAGTCACAAACCAATCCACATTCAAGACAATAAACCATTAAAGCATTTAAGGAACACAACTCCATGGGCAAGCAAAAAGAGACCAAGTCAATCCCACAAGTGAAACAATTTATACTTTATATTTACATTCACCATAACAAGAAGAATCAAACATTACATGTCATGGATAAAGCAAGGAAGACCAAACTAACTAGATAAAATCAAGCAAATGAGACAAATAAAATTATAAAAAAATAAATTTTAAAAATGAATCAACATACAAGGTCAAATTAATAATAATATAGTACAACCCAATCCCATCAACCGTCAAATCAACTAACTAAGATTGATCTACAATTCTTATTCCTTAGCAACAACCAAGTCATTTTATTACACCGGTGTTCAATCATCTACAGTCAAGAACCAAACAAGGCAACCAAATGTATCCCTTTCCAATATCCTCAACTTATCTCACTACTCCAACCACTCATTCCATTTCTCAATCATCAAAACCCAAAAACATTGTAAATATAAAACCACAAGCCTTTTTTATATGGACAAACATATATATATATATATATATATATATATGTATATTATGTGGTCTATGATTAATATATTTATATATATATATATTATGTTATACTTAAATTTCCCTTCCATAAGCTATTATTAGGTATATATATATTGCACATATATACATGCATTTGTTGGAAAAGGAAAATCAAAAGAAAAGAGATGAAAAGCACATGTAAGAAGATGAGAAAAAGAAAGAAGAAAAAGAAGAAAAGAAAAGAAAGGAAATCTAAGAGTGAAGAAGAAAACAAATATGGTAGAAGAAAAGGAAAAAATATATATATATCATCACAACACCATAACAGTCAAACACAATAAATTATACACATATACAACTATATTATAAACAATATACATACATTGTAGCATATAATAGATTTTCCTACTCATCTCGATCTCTTAGCTTTAAAACTCAAAATAGTCTTTAGAGAGTCGTGTAAATTCATATCTTTCACCTAATAATAAAATAATAACAAAGTTAAACTAGTTCCAATAGTTAAACTCACTAAAACTTAAAATAAAAATTAAGTCTACAAATATATATATTTTTTAAATTTGTCTAAAATTTAGGTCAATTTTAGAGTTAGAAATTTACCTAATAGGTGTAGTCTCGATGTAAAGTACACCTTCTAAAGATGGTAATGGCACTTATAGTTTTTTATTTGGAGTTAGTATGAGAAAGTTATTGAGTTTTGAAATTTTGGGAGGAAAGTTGAAATCATAATAGGAAGAAAGGAAAATAAGAAGAAAGAAAGAAAAGAAAGAAAAGAAAGGAAATGAGGAGAGAAGAAAAAGAGGGATTTATAGGAAAAGTGATTACAATGCATATATATCTAACTAAGGGGTCTAATTAGTATGCATATTAATATTTTATTAAATTGTCTAAATTATGATATTTTTATAAAAAAAATTATGTGTATATTAAATAAAATATTTTAAGTATAAATATAAATTCAAAAATTTTATTTAACTATCAAAATCCTAAAATTTTAATTCTTGTTTCTTATTTGTTATAATTACCTAAAGAATCTTATTTCTTTTTTACCTTTCCATTTTAAAGTCCAGTATTATTTACTATATGATTTTCATTATATGTAAATTATTAAAGTAGTATTAATATATTATAAATATATACCATTAATCTTTCTAAAACTTTTCTCCTTACTAAATTTAGCCTAAAGTTGTAATAGTCCGAAATGTGTCGAAATTAAAGTTTTATATCGACGATTATATTATTATATCATAATTTCACATATATTTATTTTATTCTATAGTCACTTTCGATTATCATAGGGCTTTTAATGGCATCTCTTTAATTTTACGATCCTATTAGTCATACTTATATTTGATGTATATAATTAGGCTAAGTATTATATTATTATTTATGTACTTGTTTAACTTATATTTATAGGTTTTGAAATTTATTAATTTAAGCATTAAACTTATTGATTTATTTATTTTTATGTGTTTCTTTCTTAGTATCAATATATTAAAGTAACTTAATCTTCATTGTTAATTTTCTCAAAATTTTAAAATCGCAAAAATGTAATCTTTGCTACCTTAGCTTAGAAGTATTTATTGTTCTACTTATTTTCTTTAATTTTAGTATAATTGATGGGGATCAGCACTGAGAAAGCCTCAGTCCATGCTCAGTTCCTGTCATCTTGGTTCCCAAGAAGGATGGAACATGGCGGATGTGTGTTGACTGTCGAGCAATCAACAAGATCACAGTTAAGTATAGACATCCTATCCCTAGACTTGATGATATGCTTGATGAGTTGCATGGTGCCTGTTTGTTTTCCAAAATTGATTTAAAGAATGGCTATTACCAAATTCGCATGAAAGAGGGAGATGAGTGGAAAACGGCTTTTAAGACTAAACATGGTTTATATGAGTGGATGGTAATGCCTTTTGGATTAACAAATGCGCCTAGCACATTTATGAGGTTGATGAATCATGTTCTTCGCGCTTTCATTGGAAAGTTTTTTGTTGTTTACTTTGATGATATCTTAGTTTACAGCACGACTTTAAATGAACATGTTCAGCATTTACAAAGTGTGTTTACTGCTTTGCGAGAAAACAAGTTGTATGTAAACTTGAAGAAGTGCACCTTTTGTATGGAATCTGTGGTTTTTCTTGGATTTGTTGTAGGTGCAGATGGGATTGCTATGGATGAAGAAAAGGTGAAGGCGATCAGGGAGTGGCCAACACCTAGGAACGCAAGTGAGGTCAGAAGCTTTCATGGATTAGCAAGTTTTTATAGGAGATTTGTTAGGGACTTTAGTTCTATCGCTGCTCCTTTAAATGATCTTGTTAAGAAGAATGCTGAGTTTAGGTGGACTAAAGTGCATGAGGAGGCTTTTAATGCTTTGAAAGGTAAGTTGACTAATGCACCATTACTTATTCTACCTAATTTTGAGAAGGTCTTTGAGATTGAATGCGATGCTTCTGGGAAGGGTATTAGTGGTGTTTTGATGCAGGAATCCAAACCGATCGCTTATTTTAGCGAAAAACTCAATGGCGCTGCATTAAATTACCCAGTCTATGATAAGGAGTTATATGCTTTGGTGAGGACCTTGCAAACTTGGCAACATTACCTATGGCCTAAGGAGTTCATCATTCATTCCGATCATGAGAGCTTGAAGTTTCTAAAAACTCAAGGTAAGTTGAACAAGAGGCATGCAAAGTGGCTGGAATTCATTGAGACATTCCCGTATGTGATTAAATACAAGCAAGGAAAAGAGAATGTGGTGGCTGATGCACTTTCTCGAAGGTACTCATTTTTGACTTCTTTGCATACTAGATTGCTTGGATTTGAACTCATTAAGGAATTGTATGAGACTGATGCTGATTTTGGTCAAATTTGGGCTGCTTGTGCTGAGTCTGGGTATGCTGACTTTTATAGGCATGATGGGTACTTGTTTAAGAAAGATAGGTTGTGTGTGCCTAAAAGTTCTGTGCGTGAATTGCTTGTGAGGGAAACACATGGGGGTGGTTTAATGGGACACTTTGGTGTTAAAAGGACTTTGGATATTTTGCATGAACACTTTTATTAGCAAAAAATGAAGCATGATGTGCAAACTATGTGTGACAAGTGCATTACATGTAGATAGGCTAAATCCAAAGTAATGCCCCATGGAGAATACATTCCATTACCCGTGCCTAATCAACCCTGGACTGACATTTCTATGGATTTTCTGTTAGGGTTACCACGATCTCAAAATGGAAAGGATAGCATATTTGTTGTTGTTGATAGGTTTAGTAAGATGGTTCATTTCATTGCCTGTTTTAAAAATAATGATGCACAACATATTGCTGATTTGTTCTTCAGAGAGATTGTGCGATTGCATGGCTTGCCTAATTCTATTGTGAGTGATAGGGATGTGAAATTCTTGAGTCATTTTTGGCGTACTTTGTGGAATAGGCTAGGCACTAAGTTGTTGTTCTCTACTGTTGCACATCCTCAAACTGATGGTCAGACCAAAGTAGTCAATAGGACTCTTTCAACCCTGTTGCGTGCTGTGATTCATAAAAATTTGAAACAATGGGAGAACTGTCTACCACATGTAGAATTTGCATATAATAGGACTGTGCATTCCACTACATCTTACTCTCCATTTGAGATTGTGTATGGTTTTAATCCTTTGACTCCATTGGATATTTTGCCTTTGCCTGTTAATGAATTTGTTGATCTTGATGGAAAGAAAAAGGCAGAATTTGTGCAGGAATTGCATGCTCAAGTTTGGGCTAACATTGAGAAGAAAAATGAGCATTATGCTCGCCAGGCCAATAAGGGTCGTGTGAAGGTTGTTTTTCATCCAGGAGATTGGGTGTGGGTGCATCTGAGAAAGGAGCGATTTGCCGAACAGCGAAAGTCTAAGTTGCACCCTAGGGGAGATGGACCATTCCATGTGTTGGAGCGCATCAATGATAATGCTTACAAGATTGACTTACCAAGTCACTATGGTAATGTAAGCACAAATTTTAATGTTTCTGATCTTACTCTATATGATGCAAGTGATTCGAGGACGAATCTTTTCGAGGAAGGAGGGAATGATGGGGATCAGCTAGCATCAAGAGTTCAAGAGTCAAAGTCCAACGACCCGTTACATGGTATTGGAGGTCCAATGACAAGAGCTAGAGCTAAGCGGATGAGAGAAGCTTTGCAAGGATTAGTGATGGAGCTGTAAGAGAAGGAACCGAGCTTTACCAAGGAATCCACGGGATTATACACGGCCTCCATACACGGTCGTGTATCACGACCGTGTATCCTTACACGGCTAACAACACGGCCAGCGGCACAACCGTGTGTCCCAATAGAATTCTCACAGAAGAATACACGGCCAAAAGGCACGGTCGTGTATGAAACCGTGTACTGTGCTGGTCATATACACAGTGTCATACACGGCTTAGAGACACGGGTCGTGTATGAGACTGTGTACCTTGTTCGTCGCATGTCTAGTGTCATACACAGCTTGGAGACACGGCCGTGTATTAAACCGTGTACTATGCGTATCTTATTATTTCTTTCCGCGTATTTTCCTTTTCAAGACACTGTACAAGGAAGTATAAATACCCTCTTGTCAAAAATGCTAGGGTTACGTTTTTTACAGATTTGAATACACATTTTGAGGGTTCTCTCTCTCTTTGTTCTTTGCAAAAGAACTCTTTTGATTTCTTCGATCTAAACGCTTGGGTAAATCATCTTGATAACTTAGGTTTCAATCAACAGGTGTGGTTAGGGTCTAGTTCCGTTCACCGCTTGTTCAAGACGATTCTTGGGGATCCGATTTCAAATCACGATCGTCGGGTTCTAAGTTTAATATACCTAGGGTTCGCATCAATAATTTTTCAAAATTTCTAGAGCATTTCAACAATGCCATAACATCAATAACAAGAGACACTTTGCATAAGAATGGAAAATGACAATCAAAGAAAAGGTACAAAAACTGTTAAAAGTAGGATTTGTAAGGCAGAAATGTTACTCGGCTTGACTAGCTAATTGTGTACTAGTCAGAAAGTCTAATGGGAAGTAGCCGATGTGTATAAACTACATAAACCTCAACCGTGCCTGCCCAAAGGATTGTTTTCTCTTCCCTTAGATCAACCAATTCATTGATTTTACCTATGGCCATGCACTCCTTAATTTTATAGATGCTTTCTCTAGATATAACCAAATCAAGATGGCACTAGAGGATGAAGTATATACTTTGTTTGTCACCAATTTTGGAACTTATTGCTATAAAGTCTTGCATTTTGGCCTAAAATATGATGAGGTTACATACTAAAGGTCGGTGACAAAGATATTTCAACAACAAATCAAGCTAAATATTGAAGTGTATGTTGACGTAATTGTCAAAAGCATAAGGCTCGTAGACCATCTCTAAGACTTGCAAGAAACATTTAATACCTTAAGGTAATAAAGTATGAAGTTGAACTCACAAAAGTACGTCTTTAGGGTTGCCTCAAGTAAGTTCCTTAGATATATGGTCACATAGCATGGCATTGAGCTTAACCCAAAAAAGATATGAGTTATACTCATGATACAGCCTCCGGATCAATAAAAGAGGTGCAATGACTCACAGGATGAATTGTCGCACTAAATAGATTTGTCTCCAAAAGTAAAGATAAGTGTTCTAAGTTCTTTGAGGTCCTGAAGAGCTTGAAAAATTTTCAATAAATTGAAAAATGTCAAATTGCATTTGAGAAATTAAAGAGGTTCTTGATAAATCCACTTGTAATCTCTAAACTAGATCTGGGTGAAGACTTATTCTTATACCTATCTGTTGATGATTGAGCTCTCTCATCGGTACTAATATGAGTTGAAAGGAGGGAGTACAAGCCAGTCTACTATGTTAGTCATGTTCTTTAGGAGCCTGAAATGAGGTACTCAAAAGTGGAGAAATTCGCCCTTGCGGTGGTCTTAGCCAGAAGGCTATGACCCTATTTTAAAGTGCATCAAGTAATAGTCTTAACTAACCAACCACTACAAAACATACTACACAAACCAAACACTTTAAGTTGGATGATGAAGTATGCCCTAGAGCTAAGTGCATTTGCAGTACAATACTGACCGAGAGAAGCAATAAAAGCCCAATTCATTGCAAATTTTATAGTCGAGTACAAAGTAGACGATGTCATGATGGATAATTACGATAAGCCACTGTGGACTTTCCATAGTGATGGCTTGTCCACTTAGAGGGATAAGTTTGCAAAACATATTCCCTTACAAATTTAGGAGGAGCAAAAGAATATGTTTATTAAATTTAAAAGATGAAAATTTGTACTTGTGATTTTGTATAATTATATGTATAAATGTATTGTATAAGTATAGGGTGAAAATAGTTTTGTTCAAGGATATATACATGTTCATAATTAGATTTCCATATGTGAGTATAATGATTTAGTTTGTCTCATAATATATATACATATACGCTAACTTATATAAGGAAAAAGTTAGGTTTATATATTAATTCAACTTGAAGAAAATAAGGTTGAAATCATGGTATTAAGCTAATAGTGATAGCACTTGCAGAATGGTGCAAAGTGCCACCATCAAGAGGGTGATATCCAAATCCTTAAACCATTATGTTCCCTATATAGTTAGGATGGAAATTTTGGTATTGTCAAGACAATGCATACCATCTAGACAATGATTTTTCAAAATTTCAATCCTTTTATTCATAATATTGTTAGGACGATATTCATCTATGACTCATTCAATTACTGATTTTTTTCATAGAACTTCTTTCCCAAACCTATTTTATACCACTTATAACTCCAAAATAATAACAATCAATACAAGTATAGCAGCAACCAAGTAAGAAAATACACATATATACAACATATCGCAATTAAACATAATACTGTGATATATCATAGAGTTTTCTACACACTTAGATTTCATTTTTCTTGATTACTCATAGTAATCCTTGGATAAATACGTAGGATAAAAATCTTCTCATGAAAGATCGAAAGCAGCAACATACACCAGATGCGCATGAATAGCCTCCTCTGATCCTTCATCTGGCAATTCCAAATGAATAAACGAAGACAACATCTCCGGACACTATTGAGGAAGCAAGTATCGAGTAATAGACTGAGATGACAAACCATTTAGGGTCCTACGAAGTGAGCATGCCCATGCCCACTGATCAAGCTCACAGCACGTGTTGAAGTACGCATAGCAATTCTCGCATCGCGGCAGGAGATTCCTGTTCGATCCGTAAGCTGGCGGGGTTCCGTTCTCGTGCTTTTGAGCGAACGGCGTGACGTGATTGCCCATGGAATGCCGGAGTTCTCCTGAGCATGCGTCTATCAGGAACCGGTGGAGCGTGGTGCGAACTGCCATGAAGATTTTCTTTTCGGTTTACTTCTGGTGTTTTGATTGTTTTTTCGTTTCCTTTTCCTGTTTCTATCCTTCCCTCCTCTCTCTCTCGCTTTGGAAATCACGAGGCTTCTTCTGGAAAGCAACGGAGGTAAGTCGGTTTAAGCTTTTATATTAGTAATTTTTTTTTATTTATCAGTTTCGCTTGTCTCGTGTAGTAATTTATATAAATTTAATAATTTTAATATTTTAACATGAAATTTTGTGATTAAGCTAAATAAATTATTCGAAACATAAATATTTATATAAAATTTTTATTTATCTATCCTAAACCTACAATTTTAATTTATTTTATTATTTATCTTGAAATTTTATGCGGTTCAACTTGTATACAATTATTTCTTTTAATTTAAATTCATACAAGATATAATTAAGACTTTTAATATAATCTTGTAACTAATCCGATGCTAAATTCACGAGTTTAACATCCTGAGCCGCCAAACCATCTTGCAAACTTGTCCCATTGCCATTAACCTTGTATGTTATATCCATGTTGTCCTCGTTAATTTTATCTGCTCCTTTGTTTTCCTTGTATAAATCTATGTCCAAAAAGAAACGTCTATACAATGGCCATAATCCTGGCTTGTAACCCATCTCCTTCTTGTTAAGATTTGATTCTAAATTATGTTAGTAGAGCTTTAGCTAGTTTGTTCCTATTCTTAAGATAATGTTAGTTGTGATAAATTAGATCTTTATCTGTTGCAGATTTTTAGGCCTAGTATCTTTCATAAGTTTGTTATGGACTTGCCTATAAAAGGCTTGGTTTGCTTCTGTTTGGATATGTTGCAAAAAGCATTTTATATGATCATCTGAATTGTGTCTCCTTCCTGATATTCTTGAGCCAACAAATTTGGTATCAGAGCCATTACTTGAGCAGGCCGGTAAGTACATCAAGAAGTAAGGGGACAACCAAAAAGTAGTTCACGCAAACTTTTCTCCAATGGCAGCAAATGGCACTACAACTTCAACCCAACCCTTAATTCCTCTCTTCAAAGGTGAGAGCTACAAATTCTGGAGCATAAAACTGTGCACTCTGTTTATGTCTCAAGAATTGTGGGAGTTAGTAAAAAATGGGTATGATGATTCAGATGATGAGCAACATCTTCGAGAAAACAAAAATAAGGATGCAAGGGCTTTGTTCTTCCTTTAACAAGCAGTTTCTTATGACATTTTCTCTCGCATTTCTGCTGCAACCACCTCTAAGGAAGCATGGCGGACACTTAAAACAGAATTTCAAGGCTCCTCAAAGGTAATTATAGTGAAACTTTAGTCCCTTCGTAGAACATTTGAAATGCTTTAAATGGGTAACTCTAAATCTGTCCAAATGTATTTATCAAGAACTTCTGCAATTATCTCTCAAATGCGGGCATATGGTGAAAGAATTACTAATGAGACTGTGGTTTCAAAATTACTAAGAAGTTTAACTCCTAAATTTGATCATGTAGTCGCTGCAATAGAGGAGTCCAAAGATTTATCTACTTATTCGTTTGATGATTTAATGGGTTCTTTGCAAGCTCATGAGGGCAGGCTAAACAAATCATTAACGAGAATTGAAGAAAAGGCATTTCAAGTGAAAGGAGAGTTTTCTCACATCAAATCAGATAGAGGTAGTTCAAGGGCAGGTTATCGTGGTCGAGGTCGTGGTGATAGCCATAGACGAGGTGGACGTTTTGGTGATAACTATGGAGGAGGTGGACGCTCTGGTGAACAACGGCAATTCAGAAACAATCCAATCAAATGCTACTATTGTGGAAGGTTGGGTCACAAAGAAGCTAACTGTTGGACAAAGCAAAAGAATGAAGGCAAGCATGCGAATGTTGTCGAAGAAGAAGAGGGTATGCTGTTCATGGCTAATTCGTTTGATAAAAATGTTGCTAACGCTGTTTGGTTCTTAGACAGTGGGTGTTCTAATCACATGACAGGTTCAAAGCAATTGTTCAAAGATTTTGATGAGAAAAAGAAATCAACAGTTCGGTTGGGTGATCACAAGGTGATTCAAGTGGAAGGAAAAGGTACAATTGCCATCAATTCTAGTCAAGGCCATACTAAACTTTTACATGATGTGCAATTTGTTCCTGGTTTGGCTTACAATCTGTTGAGTATTGGGCAATTAATGGTTAGTGGGTATAAAATCCTATTTGATGATAACTCATGTAGAGTTGAAGATACGAAAACAGGAAACATTATTGCTAATGTTCAAATGGCTCAAAACAAAATGTTTCCACTAGATACGACTAATGTCAATACTGCTCTTGCTGTTAGTAAGATTGATGAATCCAAATTGTGGCATTTGCGTTATGGGCATCTACATGAAAATGGATTGAAGTTGTTGAGTCAAAAAAATATGGTTAATGGATTAACAAAAATTGACTCTTTTGAGTTTTGTGAAAGATGTCTTTTGGGGAAACAAAGTAAGAAGTCCTTTCCTGTAGGAAAATCGTGGAGAGCTGATCGATGTCTTGAATTAATACATGCGGATTTGTGTGGACCCATGCAAACTGAATCATTTGGAGAGTCGGTATTTCTTTTTGCTTATTGATGACTATAGCCGTATGAACTGGGTCTACTTCTTGAAAAGCAAATCTGAAGTTTTTGTTACTTTCAAGAAATTTAAGAATTTAGTCGAAAATCAACTAGGCAGCCACATAAAATGTCTTTGAACTGACAAAGGTGGTGAATTTAACTCTATTGAATTTAATGTATTCTGTGAAGAATGTAGCATTCATAGGGAACTTACTGCACCATATAGACCGGAGCAAAATGGCATTGTTGAGTGAAAGAACCGAACTGTCGTGGAGATGGCTAGAAGCTTACTCAAAGCCAAGGGTCTTTCAAATTCCTTTTGGGTTGAAGCAGTTGCAATAGCCATGTATCTATTGAATATTTCTCCAACAAGAGCTGTGATGAACAAAACAACATATGAAGCTTGGAGAGGTACAAGACCACGTGTAAGTCACTTAAAAATCTTTGGTTATATAGCCTATGCTTTAATTAATTCTCAATCTCGCCACAAACTCGATACAAAATCTGAAAAATGCATTTTTGTTGGTTATAGTCCCAAATCTAATGCATATAGGCTATTTAATCCTTTAAGTGGCAAGATTATTATTAGCAGAAATGTGGTTTTTAATGAAGATGCAGAGTGGGATTGGAAAGATGTTCAAAAGAAAGACCAAGCTTCAGTTTTGGAAAATGCTATTGCTGATTTTGCACCCCTAAATTCAGTGTGTAGTAGTCAAAACAGATCAAGCTCTTCGAGTCCAATCAGCTCCAACTCCAATTCCTCCTCATCTACTGAAACTTCTCCAATGAAAACTCGATCCTTGAGAGAAATATATGCCACCTGTTCTTTTGCTCTGTACGTTTCAGATCCAATCTTTTATGAGGAAGCAGCTACAATGGAAGAATGGAAAAATGCTATGAATGAAGAAATGATTGCAATCCAAAAGAATCAAACTTGGGAATTGGTGGATTTTCCTAAAGGAAAGAATGCTATCGGGCTCAAATGGGTGTTTAGAACCAAGTACCATGCTGATGGGAGTGTGCAAAAGCATAAAGCACGGCTTGTAGCAAAGGGGTATGCCCAAAAACATGGTATTGACTTTGAAGAAACGTTTTCACCGGTTGCTCGCCTTGAAATTGTAAGATTATTGCTTGCTCTAGCTGCTCAATTGTATCTTCCTGTTTTTCAATTTGATGTGAAGTCTGCCTTCCTAAACGGAGACTTGGAAGAAGAAGTCTATGTCTCTCAACCTGAAGGCTTTATTGTAAATAACCATGAGGATAAAGTTTTCAGATTAAGAAAAGCTCTTTATGGACTTAAGCAAGCACCGCGAGCTTGGTACAGTAAGATTGATAGTTTCTTTTGTGAGAATGGCTTTATTAGAAGTGAAAATGAGCCTACTCTACATTTGAAAAGAGAAGGCAAAGATGATTTTCTTGCTGTTTGTATTTACGTTGATGACATAATTTATTTTGGGACCAATAAGTGCCTCATTTCTGTTTTTAAGTCTTCTATGATGAGGAACTTCGAAATGATGGATTTAGGATTGCTGTAATATTTTCTTGGACTTGAGGTCAAACAATGTGCAGATGGCATTTTCATTGGGCAACAAAAGTGTGCATCTGATCTGCTAAAAAAATTTAGCCTGGTAAATTGTAATGTGGCTTCAACTCCAATGAATCTCAACGACAAACTACAAGCTGAAGATGGGATAGAAAAGGCTAATGCAACTCATTTTCAGAGAATGATAGGTGGATTGAATTATCTATCTCATACACAGCCTGACATAGCATTTTTTGTTAGTGTCTTATCCAGGTTTATGCATAGTCCAACAAAGCATCACTTGGGAGCAGCAAAAAGAGTTTTACGATATGTTGCTGGAACTGTTGGCTTTGAACTTTGGTACATTGCAGCATCAAATTTCAAATTGTTTGGCTATACTGACAGTGATTGGGCAAGTTCCTTGGACGACAAAAGAAGTACATCCGGTCATAGCTTCAGTTTTGGTTCAAGTGCCATCTCATGGAGCTCGAAGAAGCAAGAAATCATTACTTTATCTTCCTCGGAGGCAGAGTATATTGCTGCAACTTCTGCAGCATGTGAAGCAATGTAGCTTAGGCGAGTGTTGGCTGATTTGGGACAAGAGCAAGCTACTGCAACTAAGATTTATTGTGACAACAAAGGCACAATAGCAATGACAAAAAATCTAGCCTTCCATAGCAAAACAAAACACATAGAAACTCAACATCACTTCATTCGAAGGTTGGTAGCAAATGAAGAAATAGAGTTGGAGTTATGTGGTACAAATGACCAAGTTGCAGACTTATTCACTAGGTCTCTCTCTCAGCAAAAAAATGCTCAATTTCGATAGCAACTGGGCATGTGTAATTTTGAATCAAGGGGCATGTTAAGATTTGATTCTAAATTATGTTAGTAGAGCCTTAGCTAGTTTCTTCCTATTTTAAAGATAATGTTAGTTGGGATAAATTAGATCTTTATCTGTTGCAGATTTTTAGGCCTAGCATCTTTCATAAGTTTGTTATGGAGTTGCCTATAAAAGGCTTGGTTTGCTTCTGTTTGGATATGTTGCAAAAAGCATTTTATATGATCATCTGAATTGTGTCTCCTTCCTGATATTCTTGAGCCAACACTTCTGGTATCGCCAGAAAGCTGAATCACTGTGAACATCAACGACCATCCTATAGAATAGATTGTCACTGCAGATTGAATTGATTTTATGGAAGTTGTGATTGCATTTAAAGGTAGCTGGGTAACGTCTTTCTCTCATTACGCGAATCATTTCGTGTAGTTTGTGGTAGAATAATCAGCAGGTTTTGATTGCAAAAATTTCGAGACAACAGATCTGTCTGCATTCCTTGAATGGTTACCATCACTTCGAAGGCAGTTCGTATAATTGGGGCGAAAGGGGCTTCCTAAGTTCCTACAGCCTTGTGGAGAGCTTTCTCTTGCTCTTTCTCATTTGTTCTGTCCTCGGCACAAATCTCTTTCGGGCCTGGTCCCAAATCAAGGCTGGCTCCTTCATTTGGTGGAGTGGGGAAGCTCTTCAGAACTTCTTGCATATGTTTTGAACTTTCACGACTCACAGATCGAGCCACAAGACCCTCTAAGGTCTCAACTTGCACTTCTACATGATCCTTTGATCCTGGTATACATATATCCGTGACTTCATCAAGAGCTTTTGGTGTTACTGTTCCTTCTTCGCAGAGGACATCATAGGCTGCAAAAAATGATGTAACCAACTTTCTGATTAAGAACGGCCATACATGTTGAGTTAGCAGCCTCCATTTTCTGCAAAAGCAATTATATCAGGTGTCGAATGGAATTTAGGCTTTACGTTTCCCAATTCGGTGACTGCAGTAACAACCACAGTACTCTTTTGGACGTTGACCATGGTCTCCAAGAACAGCTGTTACAAGTTCCATCGAGATGCACATTCGACTCTTCTCAAGAAAATTGTCAACTTCTTTGCTGCTACGTACAACACCGGAAACATCCGACCGAGCACGAAAACTCCAACAGCCGCATGTTCCCAGAGCTGTTTTTAGCATATGCTCCACCCTCATGGCCAGCATACATAAAAAGAGAGCCACAGTGAAACCTCCAAGTTGTTAAGATTTGATTCAAAATTTTGTTAGTTAGTTCCTATTCTTAAGTTACTATTAATTGTGATAAATTAGATCTTTATCTGTTGCAGATTTTTAGGCCTATTATTTTTCATTAGTTTGTTATGAATTGCCTATAAAAAAGGCTTGGTTTCCTTCTTCTTTGAATGAGCAAAAAAAGCAATTCACAAAATCATCTGAATTTTTGTCTCCTTCATTACCTTACTAAGCCAACACAAGTTAGCTAGACCTTTAGATACCATATCGATCATCCTCATGCGAACCTCTTGATCGGATTTCTTATTTTCAAACTTGGGGTAAAAGGTAGCTCCAATTTGGGCATGAGTGTTAATAGTTATGATTTATAAAAATAAGTTACATATAGTAGAAATTTATAGTTAAACAGTAATATACAGTAAAATATAGTAGAAAATAGTATGATAAAATTTTTACTTCTATCATGTATTTACAATGCACTATCATTAGAAATGAATATAAATAGAGATACTACATAATTGAAATAAACTAACAATTTCATATTTCCATATAGTTTTACATTTTGAATAAAAAAACTTTGTTTTCGAAATTCTTCTTCCATGCATTACTATTTCTAAAACTTTACTTCAATGCAATATTGTTCTTTGTTTCTTGTGTCCGCAAGAACCCTGCAAACCATTATTTGTTAACATGGTATTAAAGCAAAGGCATTTCACATTCTTGGAGAAATCTTTCTAGAAAAATTGAAGCCATTCTTGTTACATTTTTTTCTTTGTTTTCTTCTTCTTCTTCTTTTTTTTTCATAAGACAAACAAAAATATGTCGAATCAATAGATGGAGTTCACTTTCAACAATCCACTTTGTCTTTCTGGTTCATATAACCTTGGATTAGTAATTGCAAGTATAATCTTCAATGGCACAAATTTCTTAGGGTGGTGTTAATCAATAAAGCTTGCTTTAGTGACCAAATTGAAACTTAGATTCATTGAAGGAACTTGTTTAAAACCTATAGAGGATTTGGTTGATGTGTAGAGATGGATGTGTTGTGACTATACGATAAGGTGTTGGATCTTTAATTCAATGGTAAAAGAATTATATGAAGGTTTTATGTATATGCATTTTGCTAAAGAACTTTGGGATCTATTTGTGAAAGGTTCAGGCAAACAAATGGACCTATACTCTTTCAACTTCAACATGAGATTATAAATTTCAAACAAGGAAATAATTCAATCATGGTGTATTACAACAGACTAAAGAAACTCTAAGATAAATTGAACAGCATGAATGTACTTCCAAAATGCATTGTGGAGCCTTAAATAGCTATTCTTATAATGTCATAGCTAAAATTGCGGATATAGAGAATATAATCAAATTGTTGCAATTCCTTTTAGGGTTAAACAAAGCATAAAAAAAATGTAAGGAGTCATATCTTGCCTCTAGAATCGTTAACATTTGTAAGTAAAGCCTATTATTTGATTTTTCAAGTAGAAAAATAGAAACAAATCTTAGGAGTCTAGTTTAAATTGATGGAGCATATGCATGTATGGTTAAATCACAGCAAAGACAAGGTGAAGGTGACAAAAGAGAAAAAAGGATTAAGTATGGAGCAAAACTTGTTTGTTCATATTGTAAAAAATCCGATCATTTAGTTGATTCTTGTTTTGAAATCATTGGGTATCTGGAATAGAACAAAGGAAATAAAGAAACGAAAGGTACAAAATTCACAAGACATATGAGTCAAGAATCATATAATCCTTTAGAGGTCACTGCTTATCCAAGTAAAGGAAGACAAGAAACAAAAGAGAATGAATTGATTTCAAGGATATGTCATGAAGTGTTTCGAATGATGAAAGGAAAAAATGTATTGGAAGTAGAAAATTTGGAATTTTCTTTCATAAATTTTGTAGGTTAGTAATCAAACTTTGATTCCTTCATAGCTTCTTTTCATCAAATTGGTAATGTTGTGCATGAATGGATAGTAGATACTAGTGAGTTTGATCACATGACTCCTTTTCTAAATATTTTGTCCAATAAAAAAATTCTTCAAGATCTTATTCGTAAAAAATTACCTAATGGTACTATCAAGAAAGCAACCATAATTGGTAAAGTACATCTAAATGAGCATGTTGTTCTTAATAATGTTCTTCTTGTATAAGATTTTAATTGCAACTTATTATCAATTAGCAAACTTATATATCGAACTGATATTATTGTTTCATTTCATTCAAAAAATTATATATTTCAGGACTAGAAAACTAAAAGGATTATTACTTGAGCAAATGCTAATTGAGGATTATATGTCATGAAAACAAAATCAAAGTTGGATCTTGTAGACATGTCTTCTTCATGTAATGGTTCAAATAATCTATCATTAGAACTTTTACACAGTAGATTAGGACATATCTCCATTTCAAAACTAAAACATATTCTGAATTGTTCTTTAATTGATGATAATAGTTTCTACTATAATGCCTGTAAAATGGCAAAATCTTATCACTTATCATTTCCTCTTAGTGATTCTTTATCCTCTCGTGTTTTTTATCTTATCCACATTGATGTTTGGCAGACCTTATCATACACCTTCAAATACTGGTGCAAAATATTTCCAAACAATAATGGATGATATAAGTAAAGTTACTTGGACATTTTTAATATAGAATAAGCATCAAGTCTTTCCTACTCTAACCAATTTGTATCTTATGTAAAAAATTATTTTCATATTATTCCTAAGTATGTTCAAGTGACAATGGGAGTGAATTCCTTTCACTTAACTGTTAGCAATTTTGTAAGAATAATGGAATAGTTTATCAAAGAACAACCGCATTCATTCCTTAACAAAATGGTGTAGTGTAAAGGAAACATTAACATTTAGTTGAGACTGCAAGGGCCATTAGATTACATGCTAATTTACCAAAAAATTTATGGGGAGAGTGCATTCTTGCTACAACTTCTTTGATAAATAAAATGCCCACACACAAACTAAGTTAGAAATCCTCATATTAAATTCTTTTCAATGAACCACCTTCATATTCTAAGCATAGAATAATAGGTTACTTGTGTTATGCTACAGTTGTTAATAAATATGGAGATGAGTTTGATGCTAAAGGGCAAAGGTATGTGTTTCTAGGATATCCACATAACAAAAAAGGATATAAACTCTATGATCTAACAAATAAAGTCCTATTTGTCAATAGGGATGTTTCTTTTGTTGAACATGTTTTTCCCTTTAAGGAAAATGCTTCAAATGAACTTTATAGTATCTTTGTATCTTAATTTCCTTGAAAAAGTTGTTCTAATAAATTTGAAATTGATATACCTTATATTTCATCTAGGCAATCTATTATTTCAAATCATGATAATGTTGTATATTCTAATTCCCTTAGAAGATCTTCTAGAGAAAGAAAAATTCCAATTTGGCTTTTTGATTTTGTAAATAATGCGAATTAAGTTCCTTCATTTGTAACAAGACATTCTTGTAGCTTATATCCCCTTTTCAATTTAGAAAATTTAAATCAATTACCTAGGGATTATGTGGCCTTATTAGCAAACGTTTTATCTATCTATGAACCACAAAATTATCAACAAGCTAAGAATGATTCTAAGTGGATAGAGGCCATGGATAAAAAAATTTTAGCTCTAGAAGCTAATCAAACCTAGGAGCTAGTAGATTTACCACAAGGAAAGAAGACCATTAGATCAAAATGGATATATAAAATCAAATACAAAGCAAATGGTTCATTAGAAAGATACAAAGCAAGATTAGTGAAATTAGCAACAGTTCGCATGGTACTAGCTTTAGTAGTTGTATAATCTTGGCATGTTCGCCAACTTGATGTGAACAATGCATTTTTGCATGGTTTTTTAGAAGAAGAAATATATATGGAACTTCTAGAAGGTTATAAAGTTTCATCACTATGCAAAGTTTGTAGATTAATCCAATCATTATATGGATTGAAGCAAGCCTCATGCTAGTGAAATAGGGAGTTTACTCATTTTATATCTTCCATTAGGTTTTTACAATCAAAAAATGACCATTCTTTATTTACTAGGAATCCGAGTGATGAATTTCTTACAGTGGTCATATATGTAGATGATGTTCTACTTGCGAGAAATTCACTACCAACTATTGAGAATGTGAAAGTTTCCCTGCACAATGCTTTTACCATAAAGGATCTTGGTGAAGTGCGATTCTTCCTCGAAATTGAAGTTTATAGAACCAATTGTGGATTTATGCTTAATTAAAGAAAATTCTTACTAGATATATTGCAAGATGTTGGTTTGACAGTAGTAAAACCAACTAAAATACCTTTTCCATAACATTTAAGGCTTGATCGTGAATTAGGACCATTGCTTCCAAACCTAATAGCCTACATGAGAATTGTAGGAAGACTGTTATATCTTATAATCACGTGACCGGATATTAGTTTTGTAGTATAGCAACTAAGTTAGTTCATTAGCAATCCTTGGACAATTCACTTTCAAGCAGCTATCCACATTCTAAAATATCTAAAAGGAACATTTGATAAAGGACTATTTTATGTAGCTTCTTCCACATTATCTCTTGTTGGATATTTTGATGCGGAGTAGGGAGCAAATATTATTGATCAAGAAATCACTCACAAGATATTGTATCTTTCTTGGATCGTCTTTGATTTCCTAGAAAACAAAGAAACAAGTGACAGTGTCTACCTCCTCCACTAAAGCTGAATACAGGACCATGGCCTCCACTATAAAAGAATTACTCTGGATTTCCTATTTGATTCAAGATTTTAGTATTTCAGTAAAGCTTCCTATCACGTTATATTCTGACAGCAAATTGGCTCAGTTAATAGCAGAAAATCTGTGTCTACATGGTCGCACTAAACATATCGAAGTGGACATTCACTTCACAAGACATCACATTGGCAGCAATTTCACATGTTTCCAGCTACAGTTCTTGATTTCCAAGTTAGGACTTGTTGCATGTCCAACTTGATGATTTATAAAAATAAGTTACATATAGTAGAAATTTATAGTCAATATAATAATATACAGTAGAAAATAGTAGGATAATATTTTTACTTGTGTTATGTACTTACGATGCACTACCATTAAAAATAGATATAAATAGAGATACTAAACAACTAAAATAAGCTAATAATTTCATATTTCCATATAGTTTTACATTCTAAATAAAAACATTGTTTTCGGAATTCTGCTTTTAACACAATACTGTTTCCGGAACTCTACTTCAACACAATATTGTTCTTTGTTTTTTATGTTCAGCAAGAACCCTGTGAACCATTGTTCATTAACAATGACCTTATGTAGAATTATCAATGGAAAAATTTTCCGATAGATTGTTCCTGAATAAGTTACTTAAGCTCTCCTGAGCCGCAGTTTTCTCAGATCCATTCACTTGAGTTTCCGTTCTCGTTCTCGTCTTATCTGCAGTGAAGTTCCCACTTCCGTTGCCGTGGCCCCACCTACTGTCCCACAGGCTCTTGCCTGCTAGAGACCTTGCTTAGCATCGAATGGGGCAACGAAGTATGGGTTGTCCCATTAGGATCAGCAATATTTAACCCTCCAAAGTGACTGGTAACAGCTTTAGCCGATGCCGATGTAGAGCACTCCATATCTCGAGATGAGACGTCAGATTTTGGCTTTTATTTGCCACCTTTGCTCTCCAAGCAATGCTTGCCCTATCTCTGGTGTTAGAAGTAAGGCATTGATATGACCCAGAGAGAGAGAGAGAAAAGATGAACAAGCTGGGGTTCTGTACGGACAGATAAAGAAGCTAAGGAATAAAATGGTACTTCAAAGAACTCCAGTTCTTCTGTTGTATCGAAATCATTAGTGTAAAATGTTTTCCATTGGAATGATTTTTCTTTTTTATGTGTTTGTGGCTGTAATTATATAAATACGTTGAAAAAACTTGTTAGTATTTGGCTTGCGAATATTATATAATTCATAATCTGACTTAAACAAACAAATATAACATGTTATTATAAATATATTGTTTTAAATATTTTATTTAAATTCCAAAGTATAAATAAATAAAATTTCTGAATATACGTTATTACAACCTCTTTAGTTAAATTTTATAACTTTTAAAAAGCTTTTTTTTTTTCACTCATTACATTCTTTTTATGTTGAAAATATAATTTATAGGTCAACTATAACAAGAATAATATGAATGTCATGTTGTTAGACTTAGAACTCTTGTAAAAGTTAATTCAAAAAACTATATATTGTTTTGAAAAGAGTAAGTCATTTTCTTATAAAAGATCAAGATTTATCTTTTAATAGAATGATGTTTTCCCTTGTAAGGGAAATGTTTTCAACTTAAAGAGCATTTTCCAGTCTAACAAATAAGCAAACCACAACAATGGAGAAAATATTTTTCCTCAAAATAAATAGGGCCTTAGATTAAATAAACAACAATTGTAATTAAGACCTTATAACCTAGTGACATGTCTATTGTATCCCGATGAGATTCCCCTCTCTTAGTTCTAGCAAAACTTGAAAAAAAATTTATAAAAATATATATGCTATAATTAAAATGGTATAATTAAAAATTATAAAATTTTAATTATAATTAAAATGCAACAATTCAGATCTTTCATTAGCTTACTGGCTGAAATCAAATTCAAATTGAATGATGGAATACATAGGACATTTTTAAGTATCAATTTTCGATTAAAAACAACAGTGCCAGTGTGTGTGATTTGTGATATAGCATCATTCGGTAAATTGACATTTGTAGAATTTGAAGGCTTGGGTTCGGTTAACAGAGATGGGTGGGAAGTGATGTGATCGGTGGCATTAGAGTCCAAAATCCGAGAACTTGTACTACTAGAATTAATAGACACAAGAGTCGATGGAATCAAACCTGCAGCATTAGCGTATGCATCAACATTACCGGAATTATTGTGATTCAGGGCATTGATTGCCTGTGCCAATTGTTGAATTTATTCTGCGGTGAATCCCTGCACTCCGCCAGAAGAAGTAGAAATAGCTTGGGATTTCGCCACATTCACTGCTAGTTGGCTCTGTTGCCCTTTAAACTATCTCGGCTTATTATTGTTCCCATTCTTCAACCGGCATCTATCCTCCGTGTGACCCCTTTTACCACAAAACTTACAATGAAATTTGAGAGTCCGGCATTCATCTATGGTATGCCCGGATCGATTGCAATGATCACACGTTTTCTGCTCTGATACCATAACAAGAATAGAAGATTTGGTGATGAATTGGATTGATTCTGTCATTGCTGCGATGGACTACAAATATATATACATCGCAAGGAACAAATCCGGCAAGATATCCCTAATTATAATGCACATCTTCTCCTAAAATAATGCTACAAATCTGGCAACATATCCCTAATTATACTCCTATACAAATCATCTAAATATTTCAAGAATAATTACAAAATAACTGACATATAATTTCCTAATAGAAATTAATGGTTGTTGCAACATTTTTCTATAGATTTATACCTTATCCGGCTAAATAAAAATTAAAGAGATAACTAGCTTAGTTTCATGAAAGATTATTTATCCAAAAGAAAAATGGTTATAAAATATGTTATTTATTAGGTTATAAAGTTATTGATTCTAGAGAATAAAATTGAAGGATGTCGCAAGATGGGATAGATTCAGTAAAAAAAATGATGTCTTATCCTCGTGGATCAAAGAATTGTGTTTTCTTTAAATTCGGTAGGGTTAAATGAATAGGCCACCTTTGTTTAACCTTTCTTTTTTCTTCTTTAAAATCAAGACAGCTTTTTAAGTTTTTGGGTTCTTGGCATTGGAGCTCCCTTAATTTGTGTTCTTTCATCAACTTTATGCTATGCTACTTCATGCAGTAGTGTCATATTGTAGTTTAGTATGCTTCTTGCATAATTTTTTAACTATTACTACAAAAAGTTATGAGAATTGGTCAGATTGTGTACATTTTGTATGTACAAATTTTAGAGACATGTGCACCCTAGCTTTACCGGATAAGAGGGAGGTGTGGTCATTCTTAAATTTCTCCTCACCACATCCATTGACCTGGTTTCCCTGTTCTTAAAATTAGGGAGGCTTTAATTTGTACACTGGAAATATGTTCCCCTTATCTTAAGGTTTTATTAATTAGATTATCTCAACATCTTGGTATGAAATATAATTACAAAGCACAAACTACAAAATTCATGCTAATAACCAATTCTAAACAACAGCCCTAATGGGGTTGTGTTTCTGCATTGTTATGTTACCTCTTGAAGGTTAAACGTAGTTTATGCTAATGTTATTTGATACATAAATTGAAGCAGAAAAGACCTCCATATTCCCAAAATCGATTGTGTATATAAATGGCAGTACCATTTAGAAAGCTTAGGAGAAGCATCTAACGGAAATTAGGTTATAATAGCAACTAATAGGATTAAATAAAACATATCGACTTAAATCAATGAGCCATACAGATACCGAAATATGCAACGTCTGGAACCAGAGTGGATAGCGAAATAATATCCTGCGAGACAATGATGGTAGTAGTGTAAACTTGATGGATGCACCACATATTTTCCTTTTTTTCTCATGAAAATAATAACGTGTTAGGCTAAATCTCAATAGTAAACTTAATTATTCTCTATTGCTTTGATTTTCACACTCTTAGACTTACTTTACCACATTTTTTTTTTCATTTTCCTCAAATAAAGTGCCATATTTTTTTTTCGTTTTACTACTTTTCTATTTAAATCATTCAATTTTTAGCTTTTGCTAAATATCTTTTTTTAATTGCCTTTTTAAAGGTGAATTACTTGAATCGAAAATGATTAAAATATGAAGAATTAAAAAAAAAAAACGTTAAAAGATGAATAACTCAAACATAAAATTAGAAAAATGTAATGGACTACTTTTTTCTTTTCTTTTTACCCCCTTAAATTTGAAATTCTAAGATAGTGCTCAAGGTCAAACTTTTTATTTTTATCATTTTTATTAAATCTATGTATATAAAGCAAATACTTTCCCTTTTACACTTACACAACTTTAGGCATTTCTAAAGCATAAAATATATATTAAGCAAACACACCACTTTTGGATTTCACGTCACTTTAAATATCTCTAATTTATGAAATTTAAATTTTTAGTCTCATATTTTTATTTATTTACATTTTACCACTAGTTATTTTCTATCATATACAACTTCTACAAGTAAAAAACCAATTAGAGTTTTTGTTGTAAAATAATATTTCATCACCTTATTTACATCAAAACTTTTCTTTCTTAATATGGTTATTTCATAATTATTTCTTTTTTATTTTTTTAAGCAGGCACAATTTGAATGCATGGTCTCGCTAATATATATATATATATATATATATATATATATATGTATGTATGTATGTATGTATGTATGTATGTATTTATGTATGCATATATACATATATTTGAATTTTAAGGCATATGTATCATGTCTATACATTTTATTTTTGAATAAACTTGCATGTTTAATTTTAACCTGACCAAATTTGAAATTTACATGGTTTTTCTTATAAATATAAAGGAAGATTATTAACATTTTAAATTTTTTCTTGTTTCTTTAAAGTAAAAATTTAATTTTCAAAATATAATACCACATAGCTTGTATCATCTAATAATTGTGATTTGGCGTTTATGTTATATATTTTACATAATGCTTTATTCATGATGCTGTGTTGTGTTATCATATCTTTAATGAGTTTATTATTACTATCATGAGACGTATGTTAGCTCTAATTCACACCATACCCATGTCTAATTCTACTATCCCCTCCCTTATTCAACCAAGTGAATGTAAAGTTAAGTAGGTAGATATATTTCTCCCCCACCCCCAAGAAACAATGAAAGGAAAAAGAAAAAAAGGGAGAGAGAGAGCATATTAGAACGACTTAAGTTTTTTATGCTTTTTTCTTTTAAATCACATCAACTCGGCATCCTAATTAATTCTTTTGTTTTTAAATTCATATAAAAAAAACATTAGTTTTAAAATAAAAAAATAAGGAAAAACTTTAGTTGTTCGAATGCATTTTTTTAAATGCTAATATTATTTGGTGCTAAGCCCATCAAACTAATTTTTTCCAAATCAGACTCCTTAGTTGCTACCATGTAGCCTAAAAATCTATACAGATAATGGGCTTAGCCTAATAATTCATATAGAATTTTTTTAAGCCCTTTACATATACTAATCCTATATTGCTAACTTAGGTTACATTTACTTCCTGTAATAACAATTCTATTATGGTCCTATTCCATGTGATATAGGAATTATGACATTTAGTTTGCTTTCACCGTGGAATAGGGAGAGAGAGAGCATATTAGAACAACTTAAGTTTTTTATACTTTCTTTTTTTTTTTTTTCAAATCACATCAACTCGGCATCTTAATTAATTCTTTTGCTTTTAAATTCATATAGAAAAAATAATCAGTTTTAAAATGCAAAAATAAGGAAAAACTTTTGTTGTTCTTGTTCTAATGCATTTTTTACATGTTAATATTATTTGGTGCCAAGCCCACTAAACTAATTTTTTCCAAGTCAGACTCCTTAGATGCTATCTTGTAGCCTAAAAATCTATATCAATAATGGGCTTAGCCTAATGATTAATATAGAATTTTTTTAAGCCCTCTATATATACTAATCATATATCGCTAATTCAGATCATATTTACTTTGCCGTAATAATAATTATATTAGAGTGTTATTGCATGTGAAATAAGAATTATGATGTTTAGTTTGCTTTCACCATAGTATAGAGATTTGGGGGAATTGCAATGAGGTAAAATACGGAATTTCAATTCAGTTTACAGACCACCGAATTGAGGTACTGTAGCAAAGTTTCCCCAAATTAGCCTCTATTGTTTCACTTGTCGTCATCGTGTCTGTTGTCATTTGATTTAGGTCGCCGTTGTGTCTGTCATCATGTTTGTGCCGTCCCGGACTGAGATTAGAGCACCGTGTCCGTGCTGTCTCATTGCCGTGTTTGTGTCCAAGCCGTCGTGTCCGTGTCTGTCATCGTCTCGTCGTCCTATCCGTGGCGTCTCGGAGTGAGATCGAAGCGTCGTGTTTGTGCTGTCTCGTTGTCGTGTCCGTGTCTATCATCGCCTCGTTGTGTCCGTGTCGTGTCTGTCATCGACTTATGAGATCGGAGCGCCGTGTCTATGCCGTCTCGTCGTCGTGTTTGTGTCCGTGTCTGTCATCGTCTCGTTGTGCCCATGTTGTGTCTATCATCATCTCGTCGTCGTGTCCATGTCCATCGTCGTCGACGGAAACATTCACCCAGCTAGATTCAGGCCGTGTCTGTCATCGTCATGTCGTCGTCGACGTGAGATCGGAGCACTGTGAACATTCCACGTGATCAACTGCTGTTTTCCTTCTTTTTTTTTTTTCTGCATTTTAATGTAAGAGATGTTGGAAACTTAACTACTCTTTATTCTACTCTTTATAATCAAACCAAAACAGAGCAGCAATGGCTACGAATTCAAACACACGAAAGAACAAAATTCTGCAGCAACAGCAATTAGTAACAGCAAGCTAATGCAGTAGTAATGTTGCAGCACAATCAACATTGCATAAGAAAACTTATTTTAATAGATTTCGCAAGGTTTCACCTTCACCCATATGCAGCAACCAAAAGGTTTAGGATAGCCAAAACATCAAATCAAATCTCCTAGTTATCGGATCAAATCAAATCCATAAATAATACAATCTGATTTTAGTTAGCAAAAACTTAGAACAAACTTAATGATCTTAGGATAACAAGTTTATTCTTTATTTAACTTGTACTTATCCAAATCCTAAAATAAAGCAATAAAATCAGAATTAGTCTTCAACATCCTGCCTTAATTCTGATCATGGCTTTCTTCATTCCAAGTAAGTTTCTCAGCTTGATAAATGAATTCATCTTCAATGGTTTGGTGAAGATATCAGCAATTTGATCTTCAGTTCTACAATATTCCAACTTGATCTCTAAGGAAATGATATCTTATATCAATATGCTTGCTTCTTCCATGAAAAACCCAGATTCTTAGCTAAATTGATTACTGATATGTTGTCTACACAGATTTTCAAAGGCATTTGCAGTTCACATCCAATTTGACTTGTTATGTTGTTGAGCCAAATTCCTTGACAAACACAAGATGTTGCTACTATGTATTCAGCTTCACATGTTGATAGAGCAACAATGGATTGTTTCTTTGTCGTCCATGAGCATGCTGTTTGTCTGAATAGAAAACAATAGCCACTTGTACTCTTTCTTTCATCCAAATCTCCTCCCCAATCACTATCCGAGTATCTTACTTGATGCGGACATCGTAGGCTAGAAACATATACGGCCACATACACGGCTAGGAGGCACGGCCGTGTAATATACCAGGATGATTCCTAGAAACGTACACGGCCGTGTGTTCTGCCAAGATCTCTCCCAGAAACATACATGGTCTCCATACACGGCCAGGAGACACGACCATGTATTACGCTAGAAATATTCCCAGAAGCATACATGGCTTTGAGGCACGACCGTGTATACGATAGAGGACGGACGTGTGTACTTATATTTATTTTCGCGTGTATATCTATATTTCCTTTTTTACGTATTTTCCAAAGGAGTATATATATAGTTGTTAAGTCATCTTAGGGTTACGTTTTATTCGATATTCAATACACATTTTTTAAAGATGAGTTTCTCTGTATCTTCGATTGTGCACAATTGAAATTTATCGAAGAATAAACTCTTATTCTTCTTTGTTTATTATAGAGTTCCAATCCTACAATTAGTCTCGGATTTACGCTTTCCTCGCTGTATCAGTTGGTATCAGAGCAAGGCAATTTCCTGCGGAGATGTCGGCTAATGATGGTGTTGACGGCGGTCGCGTTCTCGACCTAGATCGGGAGGCGGAAGTCTTAAGTTATGGGCAACCAATACGAAGGGCGGTAGAGGAGACCATAGGTCAGAAAATCTAATGAAAGGGACAACATTGTGAAGCCCTAACCTATCGATCCAATACCAACAGTAGCAGGCAGGTTTATTGGAGACGATCGGAAGGTGATCCAAGGAACAATTCTATTACTTATGATACGGATGATGAAGATGAGATTCTTAAAGATCTGGCTAGGAGAAGAGGCCATGGTAGCATAAGACAGTACAGCAGATGTAATTACAGGTATAAAGATGAAATCTTTTCTCAATTTAAATATGTTATATCTGAGTTTGATGGTACTAGGAGTCTGAATGAGTTTTGGGTTTAGGTTGAGGACATTGAAAGATTCTTTGACCATATGAGGATTTCTGAGGGAATGAAGATAGAGTTAGTAGAGAGTCGTTTGTGGGGTAATGCGTTGTATTGGTGGGAACAACTTCAAGGAGTAAGACGCCTTGAGGGTAAAGATCCAGTGAGAACTTTGTTTATGATGCAATACTTGCTAGAACGAAAGTTCTTTCCCCTTGATTACGAGCAAATCCTTCCTCAAAAAATTCCTCAAACACCTAAGCCAGTAAACTTAATTCCAAAAGTGTTTAAGGAGGAGAGGGTTGAACAAGAGGGAAACGCAACCTTTAATGATCATAGTACTTTAATTGATGATGGTGGGGGCAGTGGAAAAGCAGTTGAAGCCCATAAAAATTGTGTTGGTGAGGAAGCTATTGTGGAGGAGCCTTTGTTGAATGACGAACAGGTGATGATGGTTACTAAAGAGTCGAAGACTGGAGACACTCTGAGCAGATTCATTGCACCAACAAAGGAGATTAAGGATGTACAGTTTAATGCTTTACCTAAAAACTTATATTCCAACCCAGAGGAAGCGCTAAGAGGTAATAAGTGCAACTGTTCTATTACTTCCTATCAACATGGAAGGTGATTCTCCCATTAACACTCAAATCCATTCGAATTGTGCACAAATAAATTTAATAGAAAATTCGATGACAAGTGTTACTCTGGGTGTGGTAGATGATGTAGTGCGACTCATGATCAAGCGACGAGATAAATGAGATAAATCAAGATGATTTAGAGAGAGGGAACGACATGGAAAGCATATTCACAAGAAGAGAACTCGAGTCGAGTTCTTTGTAGGTGGGAGAGAATGATGCGGACATCATAGGCCAGAAACATACACGGCCAGGAAGCACAGCCATGTAATATACTAGGATAATTCCCAGAAACGTACATGGCCTCTTACACGGCCAGGAGGCACGGTCGTATGTTATGTCAGGATCTCTCCTAGAAACATACACGGTCTCCATACACGGCCAGGAGACACGACCGTGTATTATGCCAGAAATATTCCCAGAAGCATACAGGCACGGCCGTGTATACGATAGAGGACGGACGTGTATACTTATATTTATTTCCACATGTACAACTATATTTCCTTTTTTACGTATTTCTAGAGGAGTATATATATAGTTGTTAGGTCATTTTAGGGTTACGTTTCATTCGATATTCAATACACACTTTTTAGAGACGAGTTTCTCTATATTTTCGATTGTGCACAATTGAAATTTATGGAAAAATAAACTTCGATTCTTCTTTGTTTATTCTAGAGTTCCAATCCTAGAATTGGTCTCGGGTTTACGCTTTCCTCGCTGCGTCATTACTAGTTTACCTTCCTTAGCTGATGTGAAATACAAACCAAGGTCTTGCGTTCCTTTGACATAACTCATGATTCTCTTTACTTTTTGCAAGTGCTGCTGACGAGGACTCTCCATAAATCTGATGATCAAACTTAAAACATAGTATATATCGGGCTTTATGCAAGTTAAATATCTAAGGCTTCTAACCATTTACTTGAAATATGTCGGATCAATACATCACTAGTCACCATCTCTGACCAACTTTGAGCTTGTTTCAATTGGTGTTTGAACCAAATTTAAATCTTCCATTTTGTACCTTGTCAACAGCTCCTTTGTATACTTCTTTTGGCTGATAAAGATTCCATCATCATCTTGATTAACTTCAATGCCAAGGAAATAGGACATAGGACCGAGATCTGTAATCTCAAATTCATTTTTCATGGATTGCTTGAATTCGTTGATCATTTGACAGTTGTTTCCAATGAACACTATATCATCAACATAAAGGCACAAAATTAGTATATCTCCAAAATTGTTACCTTTCACATATAATCCATGATCAGAAGGACACTTTTGGAACCCTACTCTACTTAGGGACATGTCAATTCGTTTGTTCAATGCTCTAGGTGCTTGCTTGAGAACATACAAAGCTTTGTTGAATTTGTACACCTTGTCTTCTTTACCACTTAGTACAAAACCGAGTGGTTGTTTCATATATACTTCCTCATCTAGTATACCATTAAAGAATGCTGACTTCACATCCATTTGATGAATCATCCACTTTCTTTGGGCAGCTAATGTTATCATCACTCGCACGGTTTCCATTCATGCAATAGGTGCAAAGCTCTTCTCATAATCATAGCCTTGTCTTTACTCAAAACCCTTTGCAACTAACCTAGCTTTATACCTCTCTACTTCACCATTTGCCCTTTCTCTGATTTTATAAACCCATTTCACATCAATGGCTTTATGTCCTTGAGGAAGATCAGTAAGCTTCCATGTATTATTCTTCTCAATTGCCACCAACTCATCATTCATAGCAGCCATCCACTTAGGATCTCTGATTGCATCCTCAATTCCCACCGGTTCTACATCTGCAAGGAAGGCAAGATGTACTAACTCCCCATCATCAATTTCACCACTAAAGCTTGTTTCATAGTCTTGTAAGTATGCCGGTGGTCTATGCTCTCTTCTTGGTCTCCTTGTTTCATTCACTTCAGTCGCATCTCCTTATAATGTTAATTCTGGTACAACTTCTTCAACAACACTCACAATTTGCTTTTGAGTAACCTCTTGATCAAAAGAATTCCACTTCCATGTTTCATCTTTAGCAAATGTAACATCACGACTTACCTTAACTTTCTTAGTTATTGGATTATATAGCTTATAACCCCCTTGCTTATATCCAATAAGAATGGTTTCCTCAGTTTTATCATCTAGCTTCATCCTTGTTGTTGCTGGAACGTGAACATAAGCAATGGAACCAAACACCTTCAGATGTTGAACATTTGGCTTAAATCCACTCCATGCTTCTATAAGGGTTGAGTTAAGAACACTTGTAGTGGGAGACCTGTTCAATATATATACTGCATACGAGACCGCTTCAGCCAAAAAATTATTAGGCATTTCCTTTGCTTTTAGCATACTTCTTGCCATGTCCAAGATAGCACAATTCTTTCTTTCAGCTACACCATTGTGTTGGGGAGTGTAAGGGAATATGGTATTGTGTTGTACCCCATGTTGCTCATAGTACATTCTGAATTCGTTTGAGATGTATTCGCCTCCTCCATCACTTTGTATTGCTTTAAGCATTTGTTCACTTTGTTTTTCAACAAATGCCTTAAACTTCTTAAAGCAATCTAATACCTCATCCTTACCTTTCAACAAGTAAATCCAAGTTTTCCTCGAGAAATCATCAATAAAGGTTAGGAAGTACCTATTTCCTCCAATTGAGGTGGTGTGCATTGGACCACATACATTTGTATGAACCAGCTACAAGACAGATTTAGCCTATTTTGTTAGCTTTGTGAATGGCAGTCGGTGATTCTCTCCAATAATGCATGCTTCACACAGCTGGTCTGGATGTTAGATTCTTGGTAGTCCTTTCACCATTCCTTGTTTTGCTAATGCCTCTAGACTCTGGAAATTTAGATGACCGAATTGAAGATGCCACAACCACGACACATCATCTCCGATTGCATTCGAGCATTTAAATTCTCACTTGCTTATGTCCATAGAGAACATGCGATTTTTCGATAGACAAGTTCTTAGGATCAATACCCCTTGTTTATCTTGAATTTTGAATTCATCTCCAGAAATATGCATCTCATAGCCTCTCTCGGCTAATTGTCCCATACTCAACAAGTTAGTTTTCATATCGGGTACATATAACACATTAGAGATGTACCTATGATCTCCATTCTTCAGCACAATAAGGATTCTTCCCTTCCCTGTTACTAGAACATATCTACCATCTCTAAACTTCACCTTTGACTTTGAATGTTTCATCAAGCTTAGTGAACAAGTCCTTCTGACCACACAAGTGATTCGTGCAGCCGGTGTCGAAATACAAGGTGTGACTATTAACGTTTCGGTTAATGAAGACACCATTAGGAGTGCATGATCACTATCACCCACTTCCTGATTGTGTATTTCTTTATAGTTCATAGCTGGAGTTCTATCCTTAAGTCTACACTCACTTGCAAAGTGTCCTCGTTTGTGACAGTTGAAACATTCAATGTTGGATTTATCGAATCGTCCTCTACTGCGTCCACGACTACTGCTTTGCTTGGTGTGATGGAAAGTGTTGTATTGATCTGCAACACTACAGCTCAACTCACTCCTCATTCTGTTAAATCGGTTGCCACTTCGACTTCTTCCTCTACCGTGGAAGTTGCCATGTCGCTCGTAGGAATTTCCTATGGAAACTTGCTGTCGAGTCTAATTTTTGAATTCCCATTCCTAACCGATCTAAACTAGACCCTATGCTCATCTAATATAAATCCTCGACTTGAGTTAGGAATTTTGTTTAGTTTTGGAGTCGCCACCCAACTATTGTTGGAAAAGATTGAATTAAGACTAATGGAGCGGATTAATCCTAATTTGGACCACTAGTCATCGTGATTTCCTCTTCTCGTTTTTGTGAAAAGAGGAAAAGGGAAAACCAGAGTTTCTGAGTTCGGAGGCTAACCTATTAAAACCCTAAGGTTACCACCTAATCTCCTAAAATTATCTCTATCTAGAAATGTCTTTTATTTTATTTTTTGTTGCCTTTTATTGTGAATTATTTTAAGAAAATGATTTTTATTCCTTTTTAAGGTTACCCTAAATGGGTGCCTACGTACCTGCTATTCAAGATCAAACTAGTTATAGTTCGCTTTTCCTGAAAAGATTTAGTGTGTTTGTGAATTTTAATTTTGAAATCTCTTTTGATTTATGTTTTTTACCATTTTAGGATTTTTCCAAAAAAGTCTAAGCCTAAGCTTTAATTTCATTTTTGAAAATAATAATTTTAAGGGAAAACATCAATTTTGGATTTATTTGAGAAAATAATTTTTCTAAGTGATAAAACTCATTTTTTTCTCTCTTTCAACTCATTTACGCTATTATAAATTTTTATTGATTTTTTATAATTTTTATAATTTTTTATTAATTTTTAACTTTTTATCAATTTCATAAATTTTTATTAATTTTTTTATTATTTTTATTTTTTATTAATTTTTATAATTTTTATTTTATTTAAAAATTTTCTCCTAGATTTTTATCTACCCTATTTTAAAATCTAAATTTTTATTATTATTTTCCTAATATTTTTATTATTTTCTTTATAAATTTTCTACATTTCATTATTTATCATTTTAATTATATTTTTATTTTTATATCATTACATCCTAAAAAATCTAATTTCTAACATTTTTCTACATATCAAAATATAAAAACACATAAGTAAATAAATAACAAATAATTAATTCTAAATAAATAAACCAAATAAATAAATAAATTAAAGAAAATCCGAAAATCCGACTTACCTGGATCTGAGTCGGTGCACGGGTCGGGTCGGGTCGGTCGGATGCAGTGGCAGAGAGTACTCGTTAACGGCATTCCGACGGCCTTTTGCAGCGGTTGAGGTGTCGAATCCTAGGTTCTTGGGTGTGAGGAATCCAATGGTGGTGGTAGTTTGCTTTAGAAACGCCTTCTGGTGGTTGCCCAACTCTTGCTCGACGGTCGCGGCTTCGAAAAACTCCGGCGGACTTCGATTCTATCTTTTCTCTCGCTTTTGATATGTGATTTAGCTTCCTCCCTTCCTCCTCTATTTATAGGCATTTGAAAACCCTTCCTGATAAGCTCAAATCCTCGATTTGGATAAATCCAAATTTTTTCGTTTTTTAGATTTGAGTTCATCTAACATATTTGATGCCGATTCGTTGTGATCTTGTGATTTATCTGAATAATTCGGTTTTAGATTTATTGAAATCTAAAAAGATTTGAAGAAATCCAGCAATTTTGGCCCCGTCGGACTTCTACTGGATTTTTCTCCGGCTGGGCTCGAGGAAGAAGACGATCATGTGCAAGGCACGTGTCTTCTCTCGGCCAATCTCATGCTCCCACGTGGCGGCTCCAGGAGAAATGAAAGAAAAAATTTCCAAGCGCAGGCGAGGGGATTCGAACTCAGGAGACCACGAGCTAGCTGAGCTGGCCCAGATCTCGGTTTTTTATTTTACGCAAATTGTATATATGCGATGCAATTTTTCCATTTTTTTGTATCTTTCGGAATTTCAAAAATTTGTAAAAATTATTCATTCCTTATTATTGCCATTTCTGAAATTAGTTTTCAAAATTGATGTGTTTTCCTATTTATTTTTATTTTTTGAATATTTTTTTCTATTTTTTCCAAATTAGAGAAAAATATGGAAAAATTAGAAATTGATTATTATTGATCCTTAGGGCAAAAATGGGGTGTTTACACTTGCGATCGAAAGGCCTGTTCAATTGGTTTATCCAATTTGGATTCATTCATTCTTTGTTCGTGTGCCCATAGTGAGCTTGACAACAATTTTACTATCATTGTTGACAGATCATGACTCTCCTCTATTGCTATCACAACATGTTCGAATTTTGCAAGTAAAGTTCGCAAGATCTTCTCAACCTTGCTTTGTTCGGATAAGACTTCCCCATTTGTTTTCATGTTGTTTGTTAACACATGAATCCTATTGATGTATGCATCAATTGATTCATTGGATTCCATATGTAGCAATTTATATTATCGTCTCAACGTTTGAAGACGTACCCTCTTAATTCTCTCATTGCCTTTGTATGATGTAGACAAGATGTTCCATGCTTCGTTGGAAGTGGTCGTTGCCTCAATTTCTTGATGAATGAAGTATACCGCCTTCTTGTCTTTCTTCCTCAGATCACGATTTGCTGCCCTTTGTGAATCACTCACATTTTCCCCCAATGCACTCACTCCATTCTCCACCACTTCGAGTAAATCATGATACTCGAATAAGACCTTCATTTGAACACACCCCCGGTTGTAATTCTCCAATCTAGGATAGGAATCGATAGTTCTTGTTGGAAACTTAACTACTCTTTATTCTACTCTTTATAATCAAACCAAAACAGAGCAGCAATGGCTACGAATTCAAACACACGATAGAACAAAATTCTGCAACAACAACAATTAGTAACAGCAAGCTAATGTAGCAGTAATGTTATAGCACACATCAACATTGCATAAGAAAACTTATTTTAATAGATTTCGCAAGGTTTCACCTTCACACATATGTAGCAACCAAAAGGTTTAGGATAGCCAAAACATCGAATTAGATCTCCTAGTTTTTCGGATCAAATCAAATCCATAAATAATACAATCTGATTTTAGTTAGCAAAAAACTTAGAACAAACTTAATGATCTTAGGATAATAAGTTTATCCTTTATTTAACTTATACTTATCCAAATCCTACATTGTAGGATTTGTTTAATCATTTATTAACTAAAACTAATAAAGCAATAAAATCAGAATTAGTCTTCAACAAGAGATCTTTCCTTCTTTTCATTATTTAAGTAAGACTTATTCAATTTTTAATCCATTTAACTAAATACAGTAATAGCAAAGTAAACAAGATAATACAATTATAATTCTATTTCATTTAGTAATAATATATAAATTTCATTATAATCTTATTCTATTCAACGAAGGAAACGAGCCATTTGATTCTCAATACACCTTCATTTACAAGCCTTTGAGTCACACTCACACTCTACCTTTTTCATATCTTTCTTTCATTTTCATGAAAATCCTTACTTTGTACGTTAATCATGGATACTTTGGAATATCATGTAGCTCTATTTACTACTGTGGATATGCCTGATGATGAAGATTTTAAAGCATTCATTAGGCAATACTTGCGCTTACTTGATTCTACATAACAAAACATGGATTTTTGTGAAAAGGTGCTCTTAATTTTTTTTTCGCGAATCTTACTGATTGCATGTCTATTTGGTGGTGACATAATTTTTACACGCTCTAGGAAAATATATAATATGTATATACACTTCAAATACTCAGTGGATATGGCTCTTTCGTAAATTGGATTTGAGAATCTTCGAGCGTTGGTGTGTAAGGACAAAAAATGGTGCTATTATGTGTTTGAAGAACAAATTTTGAGGAAGATCAGTTGAAACAACGTTGGGTTCTCTTCGTTTTCCTTCTTATTTATTTATTTATTTCTCTTTTACCCTTTTTCCATAAGGAAAGAACTACAGGTGCCATGTTGGATTTTGATTAGTATCTGTTTGATACTACATTTCTGGATAGCTGGCTTTAATAATTGTAGCTTCCCATGGATGAAGAATCCATCACCTCCAACGTTCAAGATTTGAAAGGAGAAGATATAGATAATGGCATTAGAAATTTGGATGAACAACCCGAGGCAATTTTGGAGCACATATTATCGTTTCTCTCTATGAAGGATGCTGTCAGAACAAGTACATTGTCGAAAAAATGGAAACTTTTGTGGACATCTATTCCCAATCTTGAATTTGCAGAGAGATACTACTCTGACAGAGAACTTTTAATGAATTCTGTCGACATAATACTTCTTCTACATGATCGTTCTCCCATCAAGGAGTTTCATCGAGACTGCGAAATCTTGTGGGATGCATCTCGGGTGAATGAATGGGTCACAGCAGTAGTAAGGCGCAGTGTTGAAATATGCAAAGTTAAACATACTGAAGTTATTGAATCATACATGCTGCCTTGTTGCCTCTTCACGTGTGACACTCTGGTTGAACTACATGTAGATATGCCATGCACACTTAGACTTGCTCCCGAAGTTCATCTTCCAAATCTCAAACTCTTGTATCTTGTAGATGTCATATTTTTAGATGAATGCTCCACCGAGAGACTTTTTTCTAGCCCAGCTATTGATGTATTGGATATATCTTATTGTATTTGGGTCAATCTGAGGGCTATAAGCATCTCTTCTCCTAAACTCAAGCACTTAGGTATACATGGGATCAGTGTAGATGAGGGCTACAGCCTTGATATGGGTTCAGATTACCATTGTCAAACCATGATCCGTGATTGTAATCTCGACTCCTTCAACTTATCGGGGCCCTATGTCCAATGAATATTTAGCATCTAATTTATCAATTGTGAATACCGGACTATCTATTGAAGATGATATTTGGGAAGTGGATCACATCATGCGTTGCCTTCAAAAGATACTTCAGCAGATACATGCTGTCAAAACATTGTACTTCCAGGTATCCACTCTTTGTGTATGTGCAATGTTTGAGTTAAAAAGATACTTCAGCAGGCACATGTTTGAGTTACATTTCATATACTAAGCAAAATGCCTTTTGATCTGTTTTTCTTTTCGCACAACTTTCATATTTATATAGGTCAATTCTTATTATTATATATCATGAATGATTGTTGCAAATCATAGAAGATAGGCACTTTTATGTTTTTTTCTGTTTTTGGGTAATTTATAAATATTATTTCTGTTACATTAATTATTCAAAGTTAAACCAGAGTGGACTTACGATTGGTCGAATTTCCCCATTTTCGTGCCCTAAACACATTGAAAGTGGACAATTTGATTGGCAAGATTGGATTACTAGGAAAAATATTGCACCATACTCCTCATCTCCAAACTCTAATTGTGTATGAGATATGGAATCTTACTGTTAAGTGGATTTAATTTGTGCCTCCTGATGGTAAATTTGATTTCAAAATGTGACTTGTTTCGCATTGTTATTGGTATTCTAGGGATTAAACTGTTCCTATCATGTAGAAGTTGAGATATTTGATCAGGTTCCCCCATGCTTCTCCTCAAGTCTCAAATACATCGCAATAGAAGGATTATCCTACGGAAAGGGGGAGCTGCATCTTTTGAAAACCATGCTCAAGTATGCAACGGTTCTAGAGAAATTGTAACCGTAGCTGGTAATAATGTGGATGATGGCAGATTGGAGTACCTTAGAGGAATATTGATGCGCTGTCCTCGTGGATCAAACAATAATTGTGAGATTAATGAATGGGAAGACTATATTGGCAAGCTCTACTTTATGAAACATGTATGCTGGCTGCATAATTTGTCAGTACTTACTATAACAAGCAGTAATGATTAAGCACCTGGAGGCATGGATATGTATTAGTAGAAACACGTGCTTTCTAACTTTCTCAAGTACTAGCTCAGAGTGATGACCCTTCTTAAATTCCTTGTCTTCAGTTTATGAACTGGTTTCTTTTTTGCTCCATGGATATGGAAGTATGTGATTGATCTAATTGGTATTGTATTCTAGAATCTGTTTGTTTAAGGGTTTTTCATTGTCGAATTGAGTTTTTTTCCCTCCTTTGTGTTGAGTTTCTAAACGAGCGATTAAAACACCTAGGATGACAAGGAAGCACTGCGAAACCGAATCCTTGAAAAAGTTTCTGGAGATTATTCACATGAGATGGGATGATCAATCAGTGGTGCTCATTCTATGCTGACAACTGATTTGGCAATTCCAACTTTCACTGCTTATGATATAATCAAGGGGAATTGCATAGACTTTTTTCTATGCTTTGTTTATATTACAATATTACATAAGATAGTAGTATAGACTAAGTATAGTACTTAAGTTCAAAAGGTTCTTCTACTTGTTAAACTAGTTTTTTGAAATAGGCTCTTCCCTTGGGTTTAGGTCGTAACATTTAGTGCTCTCGTTAAAAGTCAACCCTACAAAAGTAGGTAATTTGGAAAAGGAGTGACTTGATAGAGGGTTATCTAAAAAAGTGCTACCTAATGAAATAGAGTAAGAGCCATATAAAATGAAAGTTACTTAGAGTTGGTAATTTAGAGTTAGCTAATGTGGGCATTGACTTTTAAAAGAGGGTGGTAATATTATAATTTTATATGAAATAGTAGTATGCATTAAGTGTAATAATTAAGTTTAAGGGATTCTTTCACTTATTAGATTAGTCTTTTGGGATTGACTCTTCCTTTTTGTTTGAGTTGTAATATTTAGTATTCTCGTTAAGAGTCAATCTTACAGAGGGAGTAACCTGAAAAATGTATAACTTAATAGAGGATTATTTGTAAAAGAGTTACCTGGTAAAACAAAGTAAAAGCCATACTAAGTGAAAGTTACTCAAAGTGGGTAATTCAAAGTAGGTCAACATGAGCATTGATTTTCAAAGGAGGGTATTAATGTTACAATCATGTATGGAATAGTAATATGAACTAAGTGTAATTCTTAAGTCTACTAGTTCTTCCACTTATTAGACTAGTTTTTTAGAACAGACCCTCCTCTTGAACTTGGACCGTAACAGATTGTGTGGCTGTGTGGGTATAATATGTGCCGTGGTTACGATTGTTCCAAGGTTGGGGGTAGAGAAGAACGGTGGTGTGTGGCATTAATTTTCGCCTTGATGGAAGAGGCATGTATGCTTGTCTGTTATCTCCCAAATGAGCAACTATGGTTATGTAAAAGAGACACGATTTTTCTCAGCTAACTCAATAACTATTCCGCATATAAAAGTGCAACTACACGCGGTGATAAATAGGTAATAAGGGGGAACAACTATTGCATTTTAATGCAGTCATAAGGCGGAGAGGTAACGACGAATGCAATGACTAGAACCGAAGGGACAAGTTTGATAGTGAAATAATATCTTGAGGGACAACGATGGCAGTGTAAACTTGATCGATACACTTCATATTTTCCCTTTTCTCATGACAATAATAATATGTTATGCTAAATCTCAGTATTAAACTTAATTATTTTCTTTTCTTTCTTTTTTTCACACTCTTTTGGCTTACTTTACCTTGATCCATTCTTCTATCCTTCTTACATTAACTTGTAGTGTTAAATTTGAGAAAAACTACAAAAGTGGAGCGCCATCTTTTACTAATTTGCTATACAAGCCATTCACTTTTTAACTTTTGCTAAATATTTTTTTTAGTGGGTAAATTACACAGAGTACAAAGTGCGTTTTTATCTTTTATAATTTAGGTACCTATATTTTTATTTGTTACACTTAGGATGCTTATGTTTTGCAAAATTAAAAAAAGAAAAAAGAAAAAGAGGGGGTCTTTAAGTCTGCTAATTACTTATAATTAGTATCCTTAATATTTTATAACTTAAAATTCGATTTTTGTTGAAAAAAAAAGTTAATTAATTTAATTAACTTTTTAAGGGTTCAAAAAAGTTTAAGGATCTTTCTACCTTGATAATCCAAAAAAGCACGATCTTGGATTTGGTTTCAGGTATGGAGATGATAATCCAAAAAAGCATGATCTTGGATTTGGTGTCAGGCATGGAGACGATATAATGAGTTACGAGTCATACTGTTAGTCTGTTGCATGTTTTCAATTAAAGAGGACTAGGATTTGGCTTAAAGATTAAAAAAGAACCAGGCGATCGTGAGATTCCTTGTATTGCTGTTGTTGTTGTTGTTATTATATGAATTTCTCATGATGTTGATGGAGCTCATGCTCAGGTTTCAGTTTAATAGTACCTAGGTTTTCTATAGATTAGTGATGGATCAAAGTAGATATGTGAGCAGATTTTTGACATGGAAGAGCTATTGTTTTTATTTAATCGTCATAGGTGGTGGATTCATGCCCTCAATGAAAGCAGCAAATCATCCATAATCCTGATTCCGTTAAGCAGATTCATTTTCACATTAAAAGAAAAAAAAAATCAATTTTTATTCCTAAATTAAATTAAAAATGCAATAATTATGCTGATTAATAAGAAAAAGCACAATACTAAAGACTATTAAATCACCTTCAGTTGCATAGACAATAATTAGTCCGATCAAATTAATAACAAGATTACCCAGTTCAATTTAACTCTACAATAATATTATAAAATAGGACAAGAACCTTAAAACCCAAAGATTATTGTAATAAATTAGTTAAAATTACCTTATTTTGTGATATAATTAGATTCTAGTTGAAAAGTTGAGGGAGGGAGAGAGAGACAGAGAGAGAAGACAATTCGAACATTTGTTTTCTTTAGGTTCGTTTTTCTAATTAAGGGATGCTAATGACTTTTTCTTTTTCAATTTTGCAGAACATATAGTTGCTTTTAAGTGTAATAAATAAAAATGCAAGTATTCAAACTGAAAAACTATAAAAATACTAGTATCCTAAGTGTAACAAATAATAAGATAGGTACCTAAATTGAAAAGAGTGTGAAAATGCTTGGACTTCTTATGTAATTTACTCCTTTTTAATTTCCTTTTTAAAAGGCGAATTACTTGAATGAAAATGATTGAAATATGAATAACTTAAAAGGAAAAGTTGGAAGGGGAATGACTTAAACATACAAATAGCCAAAGATAAAGGATTTTTTTTTTTTTTTTACTTTTTCCTCCCTAAATTTTAAATGCCAAGATAGTGTTCAAGCTTAAACTTTGTATTTTTATTATTTTTATATTTTTTAAATAAAAAAATTATTTTCAAATAATAATATCAAATACCTTGTATCCTCTAATAATTGGGATTTGGAGTTTATGTTATATATTTTTCACTCGTCACTCACACTTCACATAATGGTTTATTGATGATGATTTGTTGCGTCATCATATCTTTATTGAGTTTATTATTGCTATCATGAGACGTACATTAGCTCCAATTCACACCATGCCAATATCTAATTCTACTATCCCTTCCCCTATTCAACCAAGTGGATGTAGATTCAAGTCGGTAGATAAATTTTTTCCCCCCTAAAATAGCTTCTAGCTAATTTACATGAAACAGTGAGAAAAAAGTATATTGGAAAGACTCAAAATTTCTGTAATTTTTTATTTATATTTTTCCTTCCCATTCAAGACTAAAGTTTTTAAGAACGAGCGAGGAACATCCATCAATCTCCAATTCATGTTTCCTTAAATCACATCGACTTGGTATCCTAATTAATTCTTTTGTTTATTAAATTCATATATATATATATATTATATATTGGTTTCAAAATGCAAAAATAGGAAAGCTTTAGTCCTTCTAATGCATTTTTCTCAATGATGTTTTAACAAATGTAAATAATATTTGGTCTGAAGGAAAATTAAAAAGGAAAGACGATAATGTCATTTCTTTAACGTTTTGAAAGAATAAACATTTTGACAAGCACCCTTATCTTTAGGATGATTCTACAACATAATCACTTCTTTTTATTATTAACGGCTCTTATTTTATTATAATAGATAATTTATTATTAAAAAAATATTGATAATTCCTATAAAACTGTCAACAACTCTCATAAAGGTTATCAATAGTTTTCTAAAGCTATTAACAACCTTTTTTACTATTAATGAATCTTATTCTTATTATAATTAGAGTAATTATATCATATAATCACTTTTAAGTGACCATATTGTATAATTCCAATATGTCTAAATAAGAATACATAAGATTTCATAGCTTCATGAACGCATCATTTTATTGTCTCCTAATTAACTAGAATCTAAAATGCTCTAAAATGGGATATTTACATCCTTTTAATTTTTGTCCTCAAAAACATCGGTTTGTTCAACTATTCTTTGTTAAAAATTAAGATACTTCATATAGTATATAATACTTCACATTTTTGTGGTAAATACTGTTTTTCCTACTCTCTTCCTTAGTTCATAACTTCGTTTTGGCCCAATTTAATCAATAAAAGGTTAAATAGGTTATATATATATATTCAATAAGAAAGCAATAAAGAAAGATGGAAGAATATGTATTGTGCTACTATTGGCAACACTACACTACAAGTGGGTGCCATTGTTATAGGATAGGAGGTTCTCTCCTTCTAAAGTTCCTTTTTGATGCTTGATCATCTTCTCAATTCTCATATTTGCTTAGTTTAGGATGGTAAGCTAGCCTTTTTCTCCTATTTACCTAAGACTTGTTTTGAACCCATTCCTTATCAGGAGTGTCCTCAACTGGCTTTACTACAATCTCTTTTATACTGAGGAGAACAATTTTCTCAACTAGTTTTAGCTTGCCATAGCCATCATTAGGAAAGCTGCATTAGCTCTCAACTAGCTTACTCATTGGTTGCTATACTAATCTTCAAAAAGCCCTCACCCTTAAAGCAAACCACCCTATTGATGCCACTTACTACATTTCTAAGCCTGAGTTGATCTCTCTAATTCCACTCTATTGTCACAATCAATGATATTCTCCCCCACCTAAATTTGTGGTGCTCTAATCTTGGGGCCATTTTCTTATCACTGCCCTTTTTCCCCAATAGATTACCACCCTCTTCCATCAGTTGTCAAACATCATCTAAGATCTTCTCTAGTTAGGACTTAGGGCTGCCATAAGTCTTTCTCTTTCACCATCACTCACACGCTTCATCATTTGAGATCTCCTTTTGCTAAGTTACCCAATGGTAGGGTGGCTCACTATTGTACTCCTCCCAAATGATTACCACCTTCCTCTACCCATTACCTAACTCCATCGCAAGATCATCTCAACCACGAATCTTGGTTTTCCATAACTTCCCTCTCTTGGCCTCACCCTTATCCACATCCTTTGAGATCATCTCTTGTTGAGTGGCCCAATGGTAAGGCAACCTACTAAAGTACTTTTCTTTTTTTCCATAATTATTTAAGCAACTCTTGTTACAAAAGTCTTAACTTGCAATAGCTACCCTCCTCTCATAATGGTGTCCTCCTCTTGTTAGCCGCTCCTCTTCTCAAGCTTCACCCACATGAGACCTTTTGTCAACAAGGCTACCTATACATTAATTTCACTCAAGTAGCATTTAGGTGGCATGTTAGGCTAGGAACATTAACTCTAATATCGCTTGTCATGGGATAAGAGGTTCTTCCTTTCTAGAGTTTCCATGCAACACTCGAGTATTCCCTTAATTTACATATTTACTTAATTTAGGGTGGCTAGCTAGCCTTCTCTTTCTAATTACCCAAAACTTGTTTTGAGCACATCCCACATCAAGAGTGCCCTTAATTGGCTTTGCCACGATCCTTCTTATGTTTAAGGAGACTAGCCTTCCCAATTGGTTTTGCCCTACTATAGTCATTATTAAGAAAGCAAGATCAACTCTTGGCTAGTTTGTTCAAATGTATCCAAATGCCTTAGGGAACCTTCACTTCTAGAATAAACTACCTTACCAATACCACTTATTATATTCTAAGCCTAAGTTGATTCCTTAAAGTTTGCTCTATTGTCATAGTCCATAACACTATCACCACATTCACTTTTAGTTCAGAGCATTAGAGCGAGGGCTCCATTGAAAAGTAGAAATGCGACCTGTATGCTTCACAATTGATGTCTATGATAGTTAAATTTTTATTGAAGCTTAATCTTGATTTTATTTTAAATTTACTCAAGTTTCATTAGACTTATAAACTTGTTAAGCTAAGTGATGAATATGAAATTCTACCATTGTACGTCCATGAAAAAGAAATTTCCCTAACTTAACCAATGTTAATGAAATATGGTTCTCATCTCTATTATAATAGCTTGAGCAAAATTTCATTTTAGTATCCTATATGATGTTCTATGATGATATGATATCAAATACACTACAATAATCAACTTACATCTATATTATTAAGTTGAAACACTAATTTTTGAACTCTACACTTACCTTCTATCCATTTGAGTCAGAGTCTAACCTTGTTGAAGTACTCATAGGTATTGTAACCTTTTTGCAACCATCATATCCAAACTTCTTCAATATTTGTTTTGTGTATTTTTCTTGATGAACAAAGATTCCTTCTTTTATTTGTTTTATTTGAAGCCCCAAAAAGAATGTCAATTCTCCCATCATTGACATTTCAAATTCTACCTGCATGGTCTCGACAAATTCTTGACACAACAATTCTTTAGTAGATCCAAAGATAATATCATCCACATATACTTGCACAACCAAGATATCATTATCAAAAGTTTTCAAGAATAAAGTGGTGTCAACTTTTCCTCTATGAAAACCTTTAGAGATAAAAAAAAACATACTCAATCTTTCATACCAAGCTCTTAGAGCTTGTTTCAAACCATATAGCGCTTTATTTAATTTAAAAACATAATCAGATTTGAAAGGATCTTCAAAACCAGGTGGTTGTTCTACATAAACTTCTTCCTTTATAAAACCATTTAAAAATGCACTTTTTACATCCATTTGAAAAACTTTAAAATCCTTATAAGATGCATATGCAAGCATCAACTGTATTGCTTCTAGTCTAGCAACAAGTGCATATGTTTCATCAAAATCTATTCCTTCTTCTTGTGAGTAACCTTTAGCAACTAATCTTGCTTTATTTCTTATAATTTTACCATCTTCATCTAATTTATTTTTAAACACCCATTTAGTTCCAATTATAGACTTTCCTCTAGGTCTAGGAACTAAGTTCCATACATTGTTTCTTTGAAATTGATTTAATTCTTCTTGCATAGAAATAATCCAATTATCATCATTTAAAGCTTCTTCCATATTATTAGGTTCAATTTCAAATAACAAACACAAAATGATTTTCAAGATTTTGTAAATTAGCTCTTATTTTAACACCAGATTGAACATTACCTATTATTTGATCAGAAGGATGTGCAAATTTATACCTCCAAGCTTTAGAAGCTTCTTGTTTAGATCTTACAACTTCTGAAGTACCTTCTGTGTTTGCCTCTAAAATAGGTTCTGGACAACCAGATCCTCGAGTGTTAATAGCAGGTGCTTCTGACTTAGGTTCTGAACCAGCTTCTGCTTTAAGATTGGAGTCCTTTTCTTCATCAAAATCAACATCCTTTAAATCATCAATAAATTTAACATTTATTGATTCTTCAATAGTTTTTGATGATTTATTGAAACCACGATAAGAACAACTATTTAGAGAATATCCTAAGAAAATAGCTTCTTCAAATCTTTTATTAAACTTACCAAGGTTAAGAGGATTCTTTTTCACAAAACATTTAGATCCAAAGATATGAAAATATGAAACGTTAGGTTTCTTACCTCGAAACATCTCATAAGCAGTCTTTGATGTCATGGGTCGAATGAAAACTCTATTGATGATATAGCAAGCTATAGAAACTGCTTCTACCCAAAAATACTTAGCAATGCCACTTTCATTTAACATAGATCTAGTCATCTGTTATAAAGTTCTATTCTTGTGTTCCACTACTCCATTTTGTTGAGGAGTGTATGGAGTTAAGAAATTGTGAGATATACCATGTTCTTCACAAAAATTTTAAAAACTTGTATTTTGGAATTCTGTTCCATGATTAGTTCGAAGACTAACTATGGAAACTCCCTTTTTATTTTGAATTTGTTTTGCAAATTTTTGAAAAGAAACAAAGGTATCTCTTTTGTCTCAAAAGAATATAACCCAAGTGTATCTTGAAAAATCATCAACAATAACAAGTCCATATTTGCTTCCACCCATGCTTAAGACTCTAGTAGGTCCAAAAAGATCAAGATGCAATAATTCAAGTGGTCTCTTTGTTGAGATTACATTTTTACTTTTATGAGAGACAGAAACCATTTTATTCTTTAAGCAAGTATCATATTTCACATCTTGTTTAATATTTATTTTAGGCAATCCTTTAATATTATCCTTTTTAGATAATTTTTCTAAATGATTAAAATTAACGTGTCCTAGTCGTTTATGCCAAGCAAAAACATGATCACTCAAAGAAATTAAAAAACAAGCATTATCGATTTCAGCTGGTTTTATGAGATAGATATTTCTTTTCCTAATTCCTTCAAATAATCTTTCATCATTTTCATTAAAAGTATAACACTTGTCTTGATCAAAAATCATTTTATATCCTTTTTCACATAACTGACTAATACTAAGTAGATTATGTTTCAAGCCTCACACAAGATATACATTTTCAATGAGAAAAGTAAGCATATCAATCATTCCTGTGGCACTTATTTTACCTCTACTATCATCTCCAAACTTTACATATCATTTTTCTTCCCAAGTTATGCTATTGAACAATGAAGCATCTCCAGTCATATGTCTAGAACATCCACTATCCAAATACCATGTTCCTCTTATTTTAGCTTCATGTTCCCATACAAATAAAAAGAATTAAGTCCTTTTAGGAACCCAAGCGAGTTTGGGCCCTTTAAAAGATAAGCTCATTTGATTTCTTTAATTTACTTGTTGACTACTGAGCTTATTTCTTTTATAATAGCAAAATTTCTCAATGTGACCAAATTTATTACAGAAGAAACATGCATAAAAATTAATATTCCTATACCTGTCATTTACCTGTTTCTTGAAATTCTGGTTTGTATAACTTCTGTTATACCTTCTGGTATTGCTTTTGTAGTACCCATTGTATTGATACTTCTTGTCAGAATAATTTCTATAAAAGTCTCTAGTATTTCTTCTTTCAACATTATTTGTATTTGAAATGTACTTTTTGCTGTTGGACTCATCACTTAAGAGTTGTTTAGCCTTAACAAAAACTGTATTTTGATTCAATTTTGAACTCGAACCATGCTCATATCCTAATTCATGTTTTTCATTTGAAACTCTTTGTGAAGAAATTAACATGGTCAATTTCTTGTCACTTTCATCAAATTTCTTAAAGGTAGTTTTCAACGAATTGGATAGATCATCAATCTTTACCTTCATGTCACTTGTTTCTACTTCAAGTAGATGATTTTCTATTCTTAATTTTTCAATACTCACATGCATGGATTCATTTTCTTGTTTCAGGATATCATTTTCATTAGCAAGCAAAGTATTTGTTTGTTTTAATGCTTCTTTTTCATTCTTAAGAGCTTTTATTTCATTTTCATACTTAGCCAATTTTGCATCAGCCCTTTTTAGTGCTTTTAATAACGTACTCATTTTTGCTAGCATGTCAGTATCAGTTACATCTTCATCAGATTCAGAGTGCACCTCAGAACTAGCCATTAAACAAAAATTTACCTCATCCTCTTCTTCTTCTGAATCTTCTGAATTTGTTTCCGTGTCCTCTAAATCACTCCACGTTGCTAGCATTGCATGACTTTTCTTTTTATAATTTTCCATTTTCTTGATCAGTGTTGGACATTCATATTTGATGTGTCCTGGCTTTTTGCATTCATAACATTGAATTTCCCTTTTCTCTTTCTTCTTTTCTTTCTCCTTATAAGCTTTTCCTGCATCATTATGCTTATATTCAGTACTTTTCTTGAAAACACTAAATTTCTTACCTCTTTGCTTCTTGAGCAGCCTGTTGAGTCTACATGCTAGAAGACTGATGTCCACTTCTTTCTCATCATCGCTATCATCTGTTTTAGTTTCATTTTACTTTATTTCCTTGACTTTAAAAGCAATTCCTTTGGTGTTGTCTTCTCCACTTTGCATGGTTTTTATGTGAGACTCATATGCCATAAGCTTTTCTCTCAATTGACTGAGAGTTAGCTTGTTTAGGTCTTGAGCTTCTTCTATAGCTGTTTATTTTACATCCCAAGATGGTGGCAATATCCTCAACATTTTCCTCACAAGATCAGAATCTGGAAGTTTCTTTCCAAGTGATGCAAGCTCATTTGTAACAGCTATAAACCTATTAAAAGCATCTTTGACATCTTCACTAGATTTAAACTTAAATAATTCATACTGTTGAATTAAAGCATTTATCTTGGTTTCCTTGATGGTATCAGTCCCTTCATATGTTTTGGATAGGATATCCCAAATCTCCTTTGCATTTGCACACGATGATATCAAATAGAACTCTGATGGAGCAATAGTAGTCAGCAACGGATTTTTTTCTTTGTTATTCTTCTCAATAATCTTCTTCTCGGAACCTGACAAGGTTGAATTTCCATTCAAGGTGATTACATTGTCCCCAAGTGAAATGACCTACCATGAATCATAATCATTAGCTTTAATATAAGTTTCCTTACGCATCTTCCAATATGAGAAGTTTGAAGCATCGAAGTAAGGAGCTCAATTAATTGTAACATTATTTTCAACCATTTTGGATCACTCAAAATAAATGAGTCCTACTCTGATACCAATTGTTGGCCCCAATTAAATTAATCAAGAGGGCAGTGAATTGATTAATTACTTAAAATTTCAATTTTTGAAAATTATCCAAAGTCTCTTAACTAACAAAATGACGTGAGCAACAAAAATGAAAAATAATAATGTGCAATAAATAAAATGAGTAGCGAATAATAAAATTTTTAGAGATTTATAGAGGTTCCACCTCGAGCATCAGTCCTCTCTTCTAGCTCCATGCCAGGGCCCCGATTGTCTTTACCAGTTATGTTTCACTATATCAATAAAATCGAGAGTATACAAAATATGTCTCTTCAAGGCGAAGTCTCATTACTGAGTCTCTCTAGCTTCTTCACTAAGCTAATCACTCAAACTATAGTGATGAGACAACTCTCAATTCTTCATACAAGAAAGGAATTACAATAACTATAAGGAATATCAAATTTCCTCTACAAATCGGATCACACGTGTATGAAAGAAAAATTTTTGCGCCTGAAGATGTATGAGCTTTTTAACTTTTCCGTGTGCTTGATTTTAAAAAGAACATTTTATCTATATTTCAACTGAACATCCCTTTTTTGTATATAAGACATAACGATTACTTTGTTGAAGAATATCTTGTAACGTTCATGGAGTTCCACATGACAAGCTTGAATTTATTTTTGAAATTTTGTATTTCAAAAATAAGTTGAACTTGTTAGAGAAAATCTGCATTCCCGTGATATTTTGATGAGGATTAGTTTGACCGAGATCTTCTTTGGAGATATTCTTTGAATCAATTTTATTGAAGATATCTCTCACATTATGGAACCTTATTTTAATATCCCATATGTTGTGGAACCATATCTTCATGTAACAACCGTATTTCTTATCCTTATCTTTGTAACTGCTGGATCTCCCAAAATATAGTACAAATATCTAGATTTAAATCTTGATAAAACCTGTAAATCATATACGATCTCACTTTATCATAAAATAAAATCTTTGAATAAAATCTTTTAAAAATTTATGTAAATTAAAAACCCCATGATATAAAATCCAACTTTAGTAAAAAACATCAAGTATATTACCCAAATATACTTGACACGTGGAGCTAGGCCTTGAAATTTATTAAAAACAATCAATACAAAAATTAGAACGAAATCTGGAAAAAAAAATTGTGACAGGCATAGAAGGTTCCGAAAGAGCTTCTGAAGCAAACCTATCAACTGTCCTCATGTTGTAAAGGTTCTCAAAAAACTTCTAAACAAAATCTATCTACCATCCCTCTTTTACAAGGGTTCTAAAAAAGCTTCTAATAGGTTAACACGAGAACTACGGATACATTATACAACTTCTGAAATACCTTCTGATAGAACAAAAATAGTCTATATAACTTTTTGAAGGTTCTGAACAAGCTTCTGTCTCTTTGTCCAATTTAGAAAAATTCACTTACTATCATCTGAAACAACTTCTGACAAGCTCAAACATACGTTACACATTATTCCTCTTTTGTTAACATCAAAACCAAATTAGAGAACTTAACAGTAATTTTTTGATATTTTCTATCTTTAAACAATTGAGTTTGATTTAAAGTAAAGTTGTCCATTTTATTTTATGTTGTTTGATCTCCTATCAACTGTATTGTCCATTAGAAAGATATATAATTGACAAGTTTGATCATAGTGTGTGCATTTGCCAATATGTAAGTGCTTTAAAATTTATAAAATTTTACTAAATTTTTTACTTCTTTTTAGGTTATAGTAATGTTTTAGTATTTTCTATATTTAAAAAATGGAGTTTGGTTTAAGGTTAAGTTGTCATTTTCTTTTCCTTCCGTAATGTTTGATCTCTTATCAACTTTATTGTCCATTAAAACAAACATATAATTAACAAGTACGATCATATTGTGTGTATTTGTTACTATATAAGTGTTTAGAAAATTTATAAAATCTTTTTTTTTCTTTAGTAATCTCTTTTTTTATTTATTTTTTTAATGGTTAGATTCGTTAATCTTACATCACCATGTGTGTTAAGCAATAACTGAAACAATGCAGTATAAAAAATTTAAATTTTCCATATGCTTTGATAAATTAATTTATGTTAGGGGTTTCAAAGTGATTTTTCGATGTGTATAATTTATTTTATGTAGCAAATAAAGATTTAACAAATGAGATTGTATAACGACGTCATTCGACATCTTTTACTTTTAGAAGATTGGGTCTTTTGTGCAAATTTGTATTTATTTTATTGTGTTTTGATGTGTTAGTTGGATTTTCTTTTATGTATTTCACTTATTGATTTAAGTATAGTTGTCGAACATTAGGGTTAGGTTTTGCTAGGTTTATTTACCATGGCTTCAACTTAATGATTCTCTTTCTCCCCCTCTTAGCACATTATATAAACTTCCAATAGCATGGATTTGTTTATTTTGTTTATATTTTTATAGAATTTTAAAGTTAGATATCAAGAACCCAAATTGATAACTCACTTTTGAAAATATTTATTTTTGTTATTATTACTATAAAGTTTCTTCTACATTGTTACTGAAATGAAATTTTTATTATTATTATTTTTTAATATCCGAAAGATGATTCTTATTTTAGAAAATAAATTTGCCCTTGCCATCAAAATATAATAATCACCTAATTACAATTTATTGTGCAATTTAAATATTTATAGGATTATCCTAATATTCTTTTTTAAAAAAATAGATACAATCAATTTTAATGGAATTAGCATTTTATAGACAATTAGCTTCATTATCTTGATCAAATTTCATAATTGGTTAGTCCATTTTTCTTAATATTTATTGGTGACCTTCTTTTTTTTGGAAATTGTAACGGTTGAATGCATTTTTAATTGTTATTGTATTATTTTAGCACTTACTTTTATCAATATGTATTGGTTACCTTCTTTTTCTAGAAATTTCAATAATTGAATGTATTTTTAATTGCTATTATGTTATTTATATACCTGACCTTTATTTCAGTTATATTTGCTTAAATGCAACAAGCAACCATACCCAAACAAATGAACATTATACAACTAATGAATCAGGCAACCAGTGCAAACAGCATGGTAAATGTATTAATCTTCAATGTGCAATTCTTTAGTACTTTAATATACAATTTATGCACACTTCATTTTTTTTTTGTTTCCATTTTATAGAGTTAATGCCTACTATATCTATTCACTTTTGCCTTATCAAGGTTTAGTCCATTTCATTATGCTCTTACGAACTATTTCTCACCAATTGTTTCATGTTGTAGTAACTTATAGAACTTATTTTACTTGCAATTATTCAATACACTAAAAAACATTTGCAGCCTACAATGAATTTTGTAACATTATCATCAGGTTACATATGTTCATATAATGATTTCTTACTTAATCAGCTTTTTTTTTTTTTTTTTCAGGTACATGGCAGGATCCACCATGAAACACATGAATTATAATTAATATTACTGCCCTGTGCTGTAAAATTTTATATAATTTTGTTCGGTTGATATTTTTCAACAACTACTGTGTGAAACTTTTTTTTCTTTCCATTTTTGAATGTTTTGCTTTTGCATTTAATTGACCATGTATATATTATGCAATTACTATTTGATGCATATAATAATGTTAAGTTTGCACACGATATATATTTTAATTCACCTTTCTTGATAAACTTAAAAAGGAAAAGAACTAATATAGTAAGTTTACTGTGATAGAATATTTAAAGTAAAGTAAAATCTATTAATAAATTTATTTATTTATTTTCAACTTGTTATTATTGGCACTCTGTTTGCTAGTAGTACCAAATGCGCAATATATATATATATAATTAATAATGGATGAATTATTAACTACTCTATGGAAAGAACGAACACATAGGACGCACCCATTTCCACTTACATAAAGTATAATAATAATAAATAAATAAATAAATTATAAAAAAATGGTATATCTTCTCAAGGCATATGGTTAGAATTTCGAGATTGGAATCTATTTTTCAATTTATTATTATTTTTATTTTTATATTGTTTTTACAATATAAATGAGTTACCTATTTATCTCAAATTATAAAGTTGAGCGAATTAAAAAATAAAAAAGAACAAATTAGAAATATTGAAAATCAATACAATATCTAGTAGTATGAACATTGAGTTATCAACATATGAATTATGAATTAGGTTTAAATACATTCTCCCAAGTTATAATAGGCAATATAACTAATAATAATAATAATAATAATAATAAATTGACAATAAAGTAAAAGTTAAGATATTTATACTATTACTGTCCATGATAATGGTCATTATTAATAAACAGCAACACTGTATTGTCTCATTTAAAAAGGTGAGGCACTAAAGAAATTTCAAAATAAAAACAATTAAAAACAAAGAAGAAAATGAAAGCACGTACACTTGATTTATGGAAAATGTATTTTGAACCGAAAATTATTTAAAATATCAAATGACATAGTAGATGTTGTGTTATCTAATCTTATCTAGTAATTGAAAGGAGAGTATTGGAAAAAAAAAATCATTATAATTTCATATTAAATATTTGGAATATTAGCTTGGGATTCCAATTTTTAAAGCATAAGTCACTATTAGTCGGCATCCTCGGAATTCCCGCCACTAAAACTAGATCCTTTTTGAAATTTGTAGAGGATAAAATTGGTTTTGTGCTTTGGGTTCAGAAAATAAATGGATTTAACTTTTTATTTTAAAGCGATAAAATTTAAAAAATCAAATTCATATATTTTAAAATAATTATTAATTAAGAAAAATTTAATATAATGAATTTGAAATATAACTCATTGATTAATCCAATATCAATCATTCTTGATAAACAAATATTAAAATGAAATCTTTAAAGAGTTTAACATTATGAGAAGTCCATATAAAAATTCGTTTATTTACAACCACTGATTACCTTTGTCATCCAACAGATGGGATTAATAGCCTCAACTCTATAAATATCCATGGCAGCGATTAAGAATCATCCCAGATGAACACAAGTTTCCAAAGCCCTAAGTTACCGAATTAGGGTTTTGATTCACATTCAACACTCAAAACAACGGTTTTTCTCTCTCCAAACAATTATTATACTCAGGTGATTTTATTTTGTTCCCCTTAAAAGTCGTTACTTATGCTTTGACGATAACACCTCAAATGCCTTCATTAGTTGCAGTATTTCTGCTAATCATTGATCCATGGATGCAAAATCCGCCACCTGCAATGAAGAAATTCAAGGGTTGAAGGGACAGGATATCAATGATGGCATTGGAAACATTTGCAGTCTACCGGAGGTCATTCTGGAGCGCATATTATCGTTTCTTCCCTTGAAGGATGCAGTAAGAACGAGTGTATTATCAAAAACATGGGAATTATTGTGGACATCGATTCCGAAGCTTAAATTGAAGAGAGATCCTACTCCAACAGGGAACTTTTCATTAATTCCGTTGATGGAATGCTTCTTCAACGTAACCGCTGTTCCATTGAGCATTTTTGGCTGGATTGTGAAATTGGGTTCTGTGCTTCTCGTGTTAATACATGGGTCGCAACTGCAGTAAGGCGCAATGTTCAACTATGCACTCTTCGACTGGCTAAAGTTCCAAAAATATTTGCGCTGCCTTTCTGCCTCTTCACGTGTGACAGCCTGATGAGTCTTAATTTAGATATGCCATGCTGCACTCTTAAACTTCCTTCCCAGATACATCTTCCAAATCTGAAAAGCTTGTGCCTCCAAAATGTCATATTTTTAAATGACTGCTCAATACAACGACTTTTATCTTGCCCAACTCTGGAGAAATTGCATATTGCAAATTGTAGCTGGGTTAATCTTAGGGCTATAAGCATTTCTTCTCCTAAACTTAAGTATTTAACTATAGAGGAGGGCGCTGCATGCAATTATCCACCGATTTTCCATTACTGTTGCCAAGTCATGATCCATGACTGTAATCTCGAACACTTCTGCCTATCCGGCTTCATGTTAAATGAATATTCAGCATCCAATTTATCAGCAGTTGATGTTACCCTGTCTCTTGATAATGACGACTTCGTACCAGATGAAGCTGTGCATCACCTGAAAAAGATTTTCCATGAGATACATGTTGTTAAAAAATTGTGCCTTTCGCACACGACTCTTTATGTACGTACATTTCTTCATGCACAAGTTTGAGTTACCTCTATTCTGCTGTGTACTTAGCAAATGCCTTTTGAGCTCTTTTTTCTTTCTTCATTTATTTATTTATTTTCTTTTCATTTAAGTCGTTCTTGCCAGTCATATTGGTAAGCATTTTTCCTTTCATATTAGGAACTTGAAGATGCACCGGACAGTACTTTCAAGCAATTAGATTTTCCTGTTTTCAGTGCCCTACAAACATTGGAGTTGGGGTATTTTGATACTATTAGTGAAGTGCTTGGAAAGTTATTGCAATCTACTCCTCATCTCCGCACTCTTCAAGCATATCAGGTATGAAACTTTATTGTTTGGTGGATTTGATTTCTGTCTTGAGGGTGAATGAGGCTTCTTCACATGATATTTGATAATTTAGGGTATAAAGTGTCCTCATCATGGAGGAGGTATTAGGACTTTTGATCCGGTGCCACCGTGCTTCTTCTCAACTCTTAAGAAGATTGTAATAGGTGAATCATGCTTAAAGATCAAAGAGCTGCAAGTTTTGAAAATCATGCTCAAGTATGCCATGGTTTTAGAGGAATTGGTAATTTCACCCGATAGTATGCTGAAGGATGATATCAAACTGAAGAAGTTCTGCAGAAAACTGAGGGATTTTCGGCACGGATCAAAGAATTGTAATATTATTGTTAAAACATGGTAGGATCGCATCAACAAGTTCTACTTTGCAATCGAGACAGCTTTCTTTATAGTGTTTAGATTTGGGCGGTTCAGCCATTAGTACATGGTTTTCTTCTTAGTTTTCCCGAAAATTACTACAAGTTGTTGGCATTACTATGTCAAGTGTTGGATAGCCGTTCTTTGATCTGCTTCTTTGTATTCCATTAACTCTGATCTATCGCTTTGTTATAGATCGCTTTGTTATTAATTATTGTAAAAAAAAGGAAAAAAAAAAAAAAAGAGATTGCCATACAAGCTGCAACATGAAAAAAAGGTAAATGATATTCATGAAAATTGATTCTATAACTTTTGTTATGTATTTACCACTTAACTATATAATAACTTATTATATTTTACTCTTGAAATACATATAATATATGCATTTTACAAAGTATTAGATCTTATTTCAAAAATATTTTTTTCTTAATATTAGAGATTATTTATTAATAAGAAAAATTGAAAAATAATATTTTACAAATTAATACGGATCAAATACTAAAGTTCATTAAAATTAAAATATACATAGAAAAATTCAGTTAAAATTAAAGTAGATATAAAAATGAAAAAAAAAATGTAAATATTGTTACTTTTTTTTAGTGATGATATTAAATTAAAACCAAATTTAAGAAATATGTATTAAATTATATAAAACAAAAAATTAGATATTAAATTGTTAAAAATTAAAAGTATGGGCACAATTTATACTTTTATTCCGAAACCAAACAAAAAGTCCTCATTTTCGTCATTAAAAATCGTCCCGCTCCTAATTCCGAAACCTGATGCCCTGAAACCAACCACTTCAAGAAGTCGGCGCCCCTCCACGGCCGAGCCATTCCACATGAACTCGAGTTTCCGATATCCTAAATTACCAAGGTTTTGAATCTCATTCAACTCCCTTAACAACACCTTTTCTCTTTCAAACAGCTATTGTATTCAGGTGCTTTTATTTTTTTCATTAAAAATCGTTACTTTATGCTTTGACGATGACACTGCTAGCCCCCCTTGATTAGTCTGCAAATATCTGATTGAAGTAAATAACAGTTTCTGAGGACGACAGCATCAGTAACAATGGCTGCAGTAAATTATGGGGGTTTATTTTGTTAAGCGTGATTTGGTATTACCCGTGTTTGCTTTGACTCTAGAGAACTGAACCAAACATCGAATTGAGAGTTCTTAACATTTTTTAAAACTTTAATAATCGTACTAATTGTTTTATTATTATTTTATCTTTTGTGTATGTATTTTATATTTCGTATTGGTTTGTTTATGGTTTTTAAATTTTTACATCCAGGAATGAAATTTAGAAAAGAAAAAAAAAATGATGATTCACATACTCTGGTTTGCCTGTGATGTTACTGTCTCCAATTTTCAGATATATGCCATGTTGAGCTTTGATTATTATTAGATTGGAATATGATCTCAAATGCCTTCGTTGATTGCAGTAATTCTACTAATCATTAACCCATGGATGAAAGATCTGTCCTCCGCAGTAATGAAATTCAAGAGTCGAAAAGACTGGATCTCAATGGCGGCATTAGAAACATTTGCAGTCTACCTCAGAGTATTTTGGAGCACATTTTATAATTTATCCCTATGAAGGATGCTGTAAGAACAAGTGTCTTATCGAAAAAATGGAAATTTTTGTGGGCATCAGTTCCCAATCTTAAATTTGAAGAGAGCTCCTACTCTAACAGGGAGCTTTTTTATGAATTCTGTTGAAAGAATGCTTCTTTTACATTATTGCTGTTCCATCAAACATTTTTGGTATCATTCTCGATGATCCCTGCTCCTCTTTCCTTCCTCATTTTTCTTTTCTCTTTCACCCCTGTTTTTCAGCATAGAAATAGAGCAGTCATTGTAGCTCCTCCCAATAGCAGCTGCAACTTCTTCTTCCTCTAACACTTCTCACATCTTTTGGCTCTTTCTCAGTTACCCCTATTTATGGCGCCAAAAACAAGGTATGCTTAGTTGCCATCAACATCGCAACAACTGGTCAAGTTGAATCACCGTGGTCTCCGTTGCCAATCTTGAGGAGGTTCTCGTTGGCTTTCTTCGTTGGAGTACTGTGTGCGATTAGATGATTCCTCGTTGCTTCTCTTTGTGCTTGGAATCGATGGTACTAGAACCAAACAGGTGTTGCAATACCCCAAAACTAGCAAATATTTTATATATATATATATTTGGTGCTTACACGTTCTGGTGAGGGATCGAACGACATTTACAGGACTAGTAATATTTGGCAAGAAGACAGTTATATTAGAGAGCAGCCGTGTAGCAATTAGACTTATATATGTTGTTGGGAAATCACTTGGAGCATGCTTTGCACTAATTGTTGCTGCTTGTAACCCCAACTTGGACCTTCAGCTAATTCTAGCCAATCCAACACTACTTTTCCAAATCCAAAGATGGGTTTTTGCTCTATGAGGACATTAAGGTACAAGACATTAGGGAAAAAAGTTGAGAGAAGGCCATTTTGTTTGTATAGTAAGAGATAAATAACTAGGAATGTTGAGGCTTATAAGGATGCTTTGGAAGGTTTGGAGTCTATTATTGGGTATGCTATTAAGGTTAATAATAATTTGAACATTTTGGAGCATTTGAGGGGTTTAGGTTATGGGGCTGTCTTGGTTAGTGGGGAAGAGTTGAGGTTGGCATTGAAAGTTGGCTTGACTCCACAAGGCATATTTTTAATGGGAATGGAAAAGTTTTAGAGGATTTGGTTCTTGCAATGTAGGAAGGTGTTTTCCTCAATGTTGATAATGGGTTTGATTTAGAAAACATACTTGTTGGTGCATGGATTGCTAGCAAGAAAGTCAATGTGTTGCTTTGCATCAAGCCGGATGTAAGTCCTCAAGTCTATCCATATGTTGCCACTGGAAATAAGAACTCAAAGTTTGGAATTAGAAATGAGAAGTTGCAATGGTTTCTTGATGAAGTGAAGGTGCATCTATGTGAGTTGAAGCTCACTAGTGCTCATTAACATCTCGAGTTCATAATCACTAAGGTTGACATATTTAAGGATGCCACAAGTGTCATGGCGAACTACATTGATCTAATACGAGAATAAGGATTTGAAAGTGAGTACTTGAATATTGGAGGTGGTTTAGGGATAGATTATTATCATAGTGGTGTAGCTCTTCCAACACCTAGAGATTTCATGGATAGTGGGGAGATTTTGATCTCACATATTTACTCGAGAATTGCTACAAGTGATAAAGAAATGAAACCTAAGTGAATGGAAAACTCCATGATATACTAAAGTGATTGTTTAACTATGATATGTTATGTATATGTATATTTTCATGGTTAGTTATTGTTGTAGTTATTGTGATTGTTATTATTTTACAGTCAGAAGCAATGTAAAATGAGCTGGGAATGAAATTTTATAAAGAGAATAGAAGTTGAAAAATACGAATAAATACCATCCTGACAGTACAACAATACTATCCTAGAAATCACTGTTAAGCTAATGCTGCAAGTACTAGCTTGATACTGTGATTTTAACCTTGTTTTTTTCAAGCTAAATTAATATATAAACCTAACTTTCCCCTTATATAAGTTAGTGTATATGTATACATGTTATGAGATAAACTATGTCATTTTACACAACTTTTCCCTTATATATATATATGTTTTAGCAAAACTATTTTCACTCCATCTTTGCAAGCTAATAAATATTTTCCTTCACTCCTAGTGAATATGTAAGGGAACATATTTTGCAAACTAACGTCTCTAGCTAAATTATATATATATATGATTGTGAACTTATTGTTTAAAAATTGTTTACTGCTATAAATTAATAATAATACAGAAAATGTTATATTAAGACAATGAAGTCATGGATGGGAGTATAGATTTTAACGATGTAGATTTAGTATTTGTGATTGATAATTATGTGATGTATATTGGTGTTTTTCTTTTTACAATTTTTCGAATGTTAAGGATTGAGTAAAGGAATGACTCGATTGTTGCCAAAGAATAAGAATGGTATGTCAACCTTAGTTAAATGGATTGTGATGAATTGAGAATGCCTCAAAGTGATATAATATTTAATTTATTTCGGTTTCAATACAAAAATAAATACTTGATGTCTGGTAGCTTGAGTGGCAGAATGATTGATGAAATTGGATTCTAATATATTACTATTAAGTTTGCGTTTCATGTTAATTTATTGTGGAATTTTATTTTCTTGCAAATTGTTTACTTTATTTGATTTGTTTTATCAGATTGTTCACCTAATCTAAATTGATATAATGGTATTTGGCTAATAAAAATCCAACATGCATTGCACGAGACATTGCATGTAATTGAAAGTCATTACTGCTATAGGGCACATCGGAAATAGTTAAAGAATTACTATTTCACCAAGTGCAAACTAAGTGATTAAGGAATTATCATGCCTTGACGGTTTCGAATCTGGTCTATCATTGAGGTGTTTATTTCTCAATGTGTGAGTAACACTTAAGCTTATGACATTGAAATTAAGAGACAATCTCTAATAAAGAGATAAGAGTAATTAATTGAGTTTGAGACTTGAGCACTAATGGTATAATCCGAATCCCTAACCCAAGGTCAATGGGGTATAAACCCTAGACTTTATGCTGGTTATTGGAAGACTGCATGTGATGTTGCATTGCATATGGTTTCCCATACATAGCATATAATTTAAAAACTTTTTTGAAATTACTTGTGTGTGTATAGTATTGAGAATATTGCACTCCTACCTCATTAAGCTGTAGTGTGCCTACCTCTCTACATACTGTTTTGTAGGAAACATCACAAAGCTCTGGATGGGATAATATATGATATGATGAGAGCTTTAGGAATCAAGACCAATAGAGTAAGATTTGTGATTGATAGATTATTTAGATGTAATAGTATTCTTAGGAACTTGATGTGGAAATTGAAATTATAAGACTTAGAATTATTTTTTCATTTTACTATTTTGGCTAGGGATTTTGATTCTCTATGCTTTTGGTCAGCTATGAAATATGAGAATTCATAGTTATATTCTTATTATATGATTATATGTAATATAATTAATTGTAATTGTTTAAATAAATAGGAAGATGGTTGTCATGTTATAAGTGCACATGTGATATTATAGCTTTTAGTGGAAACTTCCAAACCTCCCTTTAGGGTGCGACAGAACATGGTATCAGAGCTCTACATTATCAGAGATAGGACCAACCTACCAGATAGTGAGATGGGGTAGAACTTGGGTAGATTTTTAGAAATAAAATAATAAAAGACTTAGACAATTGTCTATACATACATAATATATATATTTATTACTATAAAATTCCTTTCTAGCCATATGTTACTCAAAGAATGCTATCTCTTAAAACCTTATATAGTCATTCAAAACTACGAATGGAGATTTCAATAAAAAAAGTTAAAAGATATTGCAAAATATGTAGATTAATAATTCACAATCATCGAGTTTTGAGGAAGACATTACCTTCAAGAGTGTTCACACTTAAAAGGTAAATGTTGCCAATGTAGACTTATAACCCACAAGTCCTAGGATTGAATTTGTATGGCATGGGAAGGAATCACAATTATCTTAAAGTGGTTGTAAGTTGAAGTGTTTGAGGTCAGATAATGGCAAGGAATACACTTCAAATGTATTTAAAGATTTTTGTGGAGATTTAGATATAAATTGTTAGTTAACAATTAGCTACTCTCCTCAACAGAATGATGTGTTAGAGAGAGAGAGAATAAAACATATTGCCACAATGTATCTGCTAAACAGATTGCCAACAAAAGCATTAAAAAGACAAACTCCAGTTGAAGCTTAGAGTGAAGTTAAGCCTATGGTTAAAAATTTAAAGATATTTGGTTATGTGTGTTATGTTAAAAGGCTGAGATGAGAATTTTTCTTGGCTATACTTTGATGGCTAAAGGGTATAGAATCTACAATCTACAAACTAACAAAGTGGTTGTTAATAGAAATGTTGCAATGGATGAGTACTCACATTGGAATTGGGAAAAGAAGTGTGTGGAACTAGATGATGTTTGCAACAAATCATTCCCACTTCCACCTTTAAAGACTTCTCTATCTTTGTAAAAGATTAATAAAGATAAAGAAGATTCAATGGAATCCTTACTAGATTCTCAAATTCTAAAAACCATGTCTCTAAATTAGATTTATGAAAAATGCAACGTTTGCTACCATGGAGCCTACTATTTTTGAGGAAGTCATGATGTATGATGATCGGAGGAATTCCATGGAAGAGGAGATAGATAGAAAAGAAGAAAACTTAGAGCTTAGTGCTGAGATTAGCAAACAAAAATGTTATTGGTTTCAAGTGGATTTTCTGAACCAAGTTGAATCCAAATAGCTCCATAAATACGTTTAAGGCAAGATTGGTTGTCAAGATTATTCTTAGATTGTAGGGGTAGATTATGGTGATACCTTTGCACTTGTCACAAGATATGAAACCATTAGGTTGCTACTTGACTTGGTTGCTCAATTGAGGTGGAACGTTTTTCATCTTGATGTCAAATCGACTTTCTACAATGGCAAGCTTAAGGAGGAGCTATTCATTAAACAACTTGAAGGCTTCAAGCATTATGATGATGGAGACAAGGTTTATTAGTTGCACAAAGCTTTGTATGGGCTCAAGAAGGTACCAAGAGCTTTGTACAGCAAAATAGATAGCCATCTCGTTCAATATAGCTTTGTAAGAAGTGAAAATGAAGCAACCTTGTATGCTAGATCCAAAGAGGATGAGAAGTTGTTGATAATCTCAATCTATGTGGATGTTAGGAAATGAAAATGTTATGATTAAGGAGTTCGAGAAAGAAATGGAAAGGAAGTTTGAAATGTCTGATTTGGGGAAGATAACCTATTTCTTGGAGATGGAGATTAGTTTATATGATGATGGCATCTTTATCTCCTAGAAGAAGTATGCTTTGGAACTACTTAGGATGTTCAAGATTGACATGAGAAAACTGGTATCAACTCCTCTAATCTATAACAAGATGCTATCTTGAGGTGAGAAGGGTGAAATTGTTGATTGAAGCCAGTTTAGAAGTCTTGTAAGGAGTTTGCTACAACTAACTGCAACTAGACCTAATTTGATGTATGTTTCTAGTGTTCTTTCACGTTTTATGCAATCACTAGGTCAAATTCACATGGGAGCAGCTAAGGTATATTAAGGGCATATATGATTTTAGCATTTTGTTTAATCGAAGTGCAGAAAGAAAGTTAATTGGGTATGTCGATAGTGATTGGGCGGGATGTCTTGATGATCTAAAGAGTACTATGAGTTATGTTTTCTGACTTAGTTATGCATAGATGTCCAGAAAGCAAGAAGTTGTCAGTCAATCAATGGTAGAAGAAAAAGTACATTGTTGCTGCTACTACTACAAATCAAGTTACTTGGATTTGAAAGGAGTTGAAGGATTTGCATTTGCCCTAGGTTGCTACAACTGTTATCTATGTCAATAAAAAATCTACTATCTTATTGGCTAAAAATCCTATTCATCATGGAAGAACTAAACATATAAATTTCAAGTTTCATTCCTTGCAAGAAGTAAAATGAAATGAAGAAGTGGAATTGATTCATTGCAGTTTGAAGATCTAAGTTACTAATATTTTAACCAAGTCCTTATCTAAAGGAAGATTTGAGTGTTTAAGGGAACAATTAGGAGTCTTTAAGAAAATCATGAGGATTAATCATGAATTGGATTTTTCTTATATTCTCCTAAAATTTGATGTGCAATTTAGATAAGATAAGACTTTTGTAATTGATTGTAAGTTGTATGGGGACCTTACCATTGTGACATTGTTAGGTAGTTTTAGTTGGTCTCATATCCAATCATCAATCGAAGACCTTCCCTAAAGTGTAGGTAGATGTTTTTTGCTTTGTTTTATGCTCCCATATAAATATCTTTTGTAATCAGAGCAATAGATGAATGAATAATCAGACCTTCCTATTCTTTTCTTAGTTTGAAAGTCTTTAGAGCTTTTTTCTTTTGTTCTTCATGTTGTCTAATGTTTCTATGCTTGAAAACTAATAAGCCCATCTCTTGAGATTTTACATATGGAGAGTCGCAACTTGGTAAAGATTTCGACCGTAAGCATCTCTACTCCAAAACCTAAGCATTTAGCTATAATAGAGCATGTACAAGACCTAATGTATGATGACTATCCATGGTCATGGTATAAGGAAGAGGGCCTTCATTGTCATGTCATGATGGTAAGGGAATGTAAAATTCTATCATATCTTTACTTTCCTTAATACATACCGAGTATCTTAAGTGTATATTTAGTCATATCTTTGTTTTCCTTTTCTTGTTAATTACCTTATTTAGCTTGTAATTAATAGTTATAAATATCTGTATATTTTTCCTTCCACATCAATGAGAATTACAATCAATTTCCCTCATCTTCTATTCCTCTAAAACCCTAATCTTTACATGGTATCAAAGCCACAATAATGGCCTCTTCTTCATCTGAAACAACCACTTTCACCAATCCTACTGCTGTCTCACCAGCCAATCAACCTCCTCACTCCACCGTTACTTCTACTCATTTTCATACGTTCTCTATCAAACTGAATACCAAAAATTACTTGGCATGGAAGACTTAATTTTCACCTATTCTCAATTATCAGAATCTTAATTATCTTCTCACTGATCCTTCTCCCTCTCCTACCATTCTCAATGCTGCCAATGATGAAATACCGAACCTAGCATATGAGGAGTGGTTAAAAAAAGACCAGATGTTTCTTTCCTGGATTTTCTCATCTTTGACGAAAGAAATCTTTCCCTATATTATCAGACTCACAATAGCAAAAGAGGTTTGGATAGCTCTTGCACACACCTTTAGTTCCATGTCACAAAACCAACAGCTTCAATTATATATTAAATTACAAGAACTCAAGCGTAATGATATGTCTATCTTTGAATATCTTCAAAAGCGAAAGAAAAAGTAGATGAACTCAAAGCCATAGGTAAGCCACTTACATCTACTAAGTTTAATGTAATAATATATCGTAATATTGGTATTGAATATCACACAATTATTACTACTCTGAATCTCCATCCTGACCTTGTCTCGTTTCATGAGTTGTACAGGCAATTAGTCGCCTATGAAAATTTGGTGCAAGGTCTTCATAATCCACAGGCTAATATGGTTATAAAAAATTTCACTCAATCTACTACCTCTACTCCTTCCCATTCTTCACTTAGACCATGCAGTGGATGCTACAATAGGTTACAGAACAACAACCAATAGTGACCTCGAGGTCCGTGCTAAATCTGCGAAAAAGGGAATCACATAGTTGCCACATGCCGTAGTAGATATGCGCCTCGGAATGTGCCGTCTTTTAGTGGCTATCAGCCATGAAATTCTGGACCCTACCACAATTTTCTGCAAGCCAATTATGTTCACTCTCCTTATGGTTATCAAGCTTCTTCAATGTCACCTCAATTTCAACAAGCTTGGTATCTCGACACAGTTGCCAACTACCACATCACTCTTGATGTTCAGGCTCTAACAACTGCTCAAGGTTACAATGGGAACAATAGTCTTCATCTTGGTAACGATCAGGGCTTCAACTTAGCTTACACCTTCCAAGGCCGAAGCCTCTCTCTCTCTTCTATCTTACAATTAGGACGTTGAAATTTTATGTCTTAGTATATGTGGATGATATTTTATTAACTTGTTCTGATGTTACCAATCTTGATTGGTTTCTTCAGTCTATTAAATAGGTGTTTCCTGTCAAGGATATGGGTCCTTTACATTATTTCTTAGGCATTCGAGTCCTCTATCAGCCCACAGGATTAGTCCTCAGTCAGCAAAAATATTTAGAGGACCTTCTCCGTGAGACCAATATGCTTACTTCCAAATCGTGTACTACACTAATGCCTACGACTCCCACCTTTAGAAAAGCAATAGGTTCTCCTCATCCACAAACTGAGTAATATCGTTAAGTTCTTGGTTCCCTTTAGTACCTGACTCTCACCAGGGCTGACATTGGCTTTTCTGTCAACAAGTTAACTTAATTTATGCATAGTCCAACTAATATTCACTAGCAAGCAGTCAAGCATCTCCTTCGCTATCTTCGTGGACATGCTTCTCTTAGTCTCACCTTCACCAAATGGTCTAGTATTCAACTTCAGGCCTTCTCTGACAGTGTTTGGGCAAGCTGTCTGGATGATCGTCGGTCCGCTAGTGGGTATCTAGTCTACATGGGCGACAATCTTATTTCATGGTCCTCAAAGAAGCAACCAACTATTGCCCATTCATCCACTAAATCCGAATACAAGGCTATTGGTAATGTCACAATAGAAATTATTTGGTTGTGCTCACTGCTTCATGAAATTGGTTTTCCTAGTGCTCTTCTTGCGCAACTTTGGTGTGACAACATTGGTGTTGTCTATTTGACAGCAAATCCTGTTTTTCATGGGCGAACGAAACATGTGGAGTTGGATTATCATTTTGTACATGAACAAATCAAGCTAGGTCGTCTCACAATCAAATTCATCTCTAGTGCTAATCAAATAGCTGATGGTCTTACCAAACCACTAGGCACCCGACCATTTCATCATTTTCGAGACAAGCTTCGCCTTTATCCTACTCCGGCTTCAACTTGAGGGGGCATGCAAGGGAATGTAAAATTTTGTCATATCTTAGCTTTCCTTAATACATACCGAGTATCTTAAGTGTATATTTAGTCATATCTTTATTTTTCTTTTCTTGTTAATTACCTTATTTAGCTTGTAATTAACAGTTATAAATATCTCTATATTTGCCTTTCACATCAATGAGAATTACAATGATCTGTGTGATTGTAATCTCATATCCCTCGACTTGTTAGGCCACATCGTTAATGAATATTCAACATCCAATTTATCAATCATTTTCGTCGATCTATCAATTGAATTTGATAGTAAGAAACCAACTGTACATTGCCTAAACAGGATTCTTCTTGGGATATATGGTGTCCAAATATTCTAAATTGACCATGTGACTATTGAAGTATGTGATGTTTCTCCTCATTATTTTTCTTGAATAATTGTTGGCAGTTGTGACTGACATGCATTTTGTCTTTGTTACTAGTCAGTTGAAGAAGAACCAGAGTTAATTTCTAGGTGATCAAATATGCCCGCTTTCAATGCTCTACTCACTCTACGGCTAGGCTATTATGAGATGTTCAACTCATTATTTGGGAAAATATTGCAAAGTGCTCCTCATCTCCACACTCTTCAGTTACAAAAGGCAAGACATCTTTATTCTTTGGTGGATTTAAGTTTCAGCTTGATGGTAAATATGACTTATTTGCTTGATAATTGGTGATTAAGGGCATACACTATCCCTATCGTGGAGAAGACGACAAAGAGATATTTTATCCGGTGCCTTCATGCTTCTTCTCAAGTCTCAAGGAGATCATAATAGACCGTTTATTCTTACACGAGGGTGAGCTATATGTTTTCAAATCCATGCTGAAATATGCGATGGTTTTGGAAGAATTTGTAATATCAGCCAAAGCGGCATATATCAAGGACTATGCAATATGGGACAGCTTCAGTCGAAAATTGATGGCTTGTCCTCGTAAATCAGAGAATTGCAAAATTATATTTCCCTAACACCGGCAGGGTTACATTGACAAGGCCACTTTTCCTAATCTGTTACCTTTTATTTATTTTTTTTCTTTAGTAAAAACAGCTTTGTTTTAGTGTCTTGATTCTTGGCATTGGAGCTCTCGACCTAAGATCTTTTTTCAGCTACGTGCTATGCTGCAACTTTACTATGCTTCTTGCATAGTGTGCCAACAATTACTGCAAAAGGTGATTGGGCTGTAAGCATTTGATATGTATAAATTCAGAACCATGTGTATCCCAGAGCCTATTTGTTCTTGAAGTTAACATCACCACATCCAATGAACCTTATTAGTACACTTGGGCGGAGTTTTCCCGTGAGCAAGTAGAACATCTGTAGAGTCATCGAGGAAGTTTCAGATTTCATCTGAGGGGTATGATCCCCCTTGCAAAGTTGCTGAAGAGTATTTCCATGAAATGGAAATAGTCATCTATAGTATGCCATACAATTACATGGATTCAGAAAGCCAATTTGCCAAATTCAAGATTTTCTTTTCTTTCCTCTAATCTAATACAGAGCTAGTTACCATGTGGTTTCAAGGTTTTCAAATGCACATTTGATTTCGCTCTGCTTCTGCATTATCATGTTACCACTTGAAAGTTCGACATGCTTTATGCTAAGGTTATTCCTCATTAGTCTTAAATAATACTATGCGTATGAATCTTGGTACCATTTACGAAATTTTGTGAGGTCACATATAAAAATCTTTGCAGTAAATATATAGACGTAGTCCAGAAATCTAGGAGTGGTAAATGGACCCGGCAAGCAGGCACGAGTATGTGTAAGCTTAGACTTGAGCAGCACAAGCACAAACACGAGAAAAACGGAAGGTAAAAGCACGTGCGGATCATGCACATGAGCATGAGCACGTGCGGTACTTAAAGTTCACGAGCCGCCTAGGTACAAGTACGTACGCATACTGGCTTAATAATCATTTGAAATTAATTTTAATAAATTATTTTAATATTTTTTTATTGTGTAACATATTAAAATTAAATAATATTACTATTTTAAACTGATAATGAATAATTTTAATATTTATTTTTGTTGTATAAAATATTTAAATTTAATAGTATAATTATCTTAAATTAATGTTAATGAATTATGTTAATATTTTTTTATCATGTAAAATATTTAATTTTAAAAATAATTTTTTGAAATATAATGGTGATAAATTTGTTTAAGTATATTTTACATTAGTTGATATTTAATTAATTTAATTAGAAAATTTTCAAAATGTGTCACTATATTTAATGAAAAAAAAAATTACTACGTTATTTGAATAGTGTGGATATATATATTTTAATTGTTATATAATGATGAAATTGGAAAGTAAAGGTAAATTTTAATTGAAATTCTGAAATTAGTTAAGGAGATTTGCAATTTAGTTGTAGTGGAAGATTGTTAATGAAATTGATGTGATTGGACATTTAAATAAGTTATGTTGAGCAATTTACATATTAATCTTACCATTTCCATAAAAATTTTGAAGGGGAGATTTGCATATCATTTGGCAATTTCCAAAAAATAAAAATAAAAATTAAAAGTGCAATAAGATGGAATGGAAAAGATTTGATAATATTGATATATTAATATTACCAAAGTTATATAAAAGAAGCCCAAAACATGATCATTGTCCTCATCCTTATCCTCCTCCCACTCTTCCTCCTAGTCCTCCTCCCTTCGATTATTTGGTAGTGATTTAGTGATGTCCAACTCACTATCACCTAAGAGCAAAAAATGTGGACCACTTCATGCTCTATCCTTAGTGTTGGTCTGATCTTTTAAGCACATACATTCTTCAGTGGTCTTTAGTTGAGTGAAGGGGGGTGGGGATTCATGACTCACCTACCTAAACTAAAGACCAATTTAGATGATACTGTTGAAGCCAAAACATCCCGTGCCACTAGGGAAAGGGTCGCCATCATGTGTGCCTTAGTTGACCACCAATCAAGAATATCTAAGTTGTCTATGTCCTCATTTGGCTAGATGTGCTACACATTGTATATGGTTAAGTCACCATAACTTTTAGGGTCGAAATTGCTACTAAACCCAATGTCTTGTGCAATTTGTTTACTTCTTTTGGAAGATGAGTTGTAGGAATGATTGCTAGATCTAGGACGATGCATTGAAGACGTTTTTTGAAGTTTATTTGAGTGAAAATGATGTAATTCCCTAAGTAATCCAAGTGCGTAAAAAATAAGTGCATTTGCTTCTACTTCAACATTTTCAATGGGTATGTTATAAAATTCTTTAAGGAGATTTTGCATACCACGATACTTGTACTATAGATCTAAAATTGCTGCAACATAGAATAGATAGGGGAAGGGGTAGAAATAATCATGCAATTTGGATACCATTACGCCAACAATTGAGTGGAGCATTAGTTCACTAAAATGTAATATTAACACGTATGTTATGTTAACGAGGTGAGGCAGTACAACGTTGCTAGTAGGACAATATAATTCAAACAAGTGATTTGTAGCTCTTAGAAAGGCTTTTAGAATCTACCTCATTTTTTTGCATATCTTCCAATCCTTAATCATCATATTGTCAAATTTAGAGTTGGTTAAGGTGATATATATGTTATAAAATGAGGTTAGACCCTTTCTAACCCGTAATGCCACATATAGCATTTTAAACATCAAATTCCACCTTATCTAGCAAACAAGTAGTGGAAGCTTCTAAAGGTGGCCATGACCTTAGCAACGATCTTTGTAATTTTAGGATTTAACCTTAAAGGAGTGACATAAGTTGATTGTATACCAGATTTTTTCCAAATGATTATTAAGGCCACAAGAATTGATACTTGCATTCATTACCAAGTTCAATGTAGGGCAAACACACCATACATGAAAAAAAATTACCATTATAGAATGGTGTGAGGGTATACTTCAATGGTTGGATTGAAGTTGTGTTGTTGAAGTCATTGTTGTGATTAATACTGAGCATCCTTTTTCTCTTGTAAGATCGTAGGGTGTCGAGGATGTTATTGGCGATATTTATAATTACATGGGATTTTATGAACAAAATGAAGGATAAGTTCTCTTTTGTGGCATCCAATTATCATCAATCTAATATACCATTATGCATATATAGCTGTCATTGATTTCACTTAGTGGGGATTTCCATATGTCGGATATTAAAGAAACTCCACATGAAAACAATAAAAGCTATATATTACCACAATTTTTGTAGGGAAAAAAAATAAAATTAATGTACCTGCATAAGAGGTTGGATAACTTCAATTTGAGGGCATCTTATTTCTTATGGAAAACAACCATTATTTTCTTTTGAAGGGTTTGAAGGCCCTTATGCTTAAACTTTGGTTATGTTGTCTACGTAACCCATCTTCCAAAATGTTAATGGTCCACAATGTGAAAAGATATACCAATTATGACCATAATGGAGACAATATCTATGTGTGCAAATGTATTTCGAATACGAAATTGTTGAGGCCAATTTTAGCATCATAACCAATGAATGTTGAAGGTTTGGCCTCCTATGATTGCATGGAGACTAGTGTTTGCCCTTTTTCCCTATGCATTTCCATATGGCGTTGGAGATGACCTGTACCGAATCTTGTTTTATTGAACAATACTTGATACCAAGTCCTACACTTAGCCATACATGCATCACTGTTGTTAAGATCATATAAGTATTTTCAAACATCTATTGTACACTACTTATGCCTCCCTCCATTTGTAGTGGTAGCATATTACTTCCAGCTTGAGAGGGGTCAATTCATCTTCATCCTCTTATCAATAAGTGCGATTTTTAAGTTATAGTACAATGCATTTAATTGTGGAAATCATAATAAATTGACAATTTGCAAAAGTATTAAGTACTGAAAAACAATATTTTGTGAAAGCACGATTATTGTTAGGATAATTAGCTATTATAGTCATCACTTGTCATGAATCATAGTCTTATTGTCCCCATTGTAGTAGTAGGAGTGGAATTATCACATTTTGGTTGAATAAATGGCATATTTTTGGGAACCTTGGGTAAGTACCTAGAGGCGAGGAACCTAGGATTTGGGTTCCCCACCCAATTCATCAAATCAATAAAACCACAATTTAGATAATTAGAGTATGGTTGCTCCTCGAATAAATCGCTATATATTAACCATGAATCATCTTAATCGAAGGGGAATGAACAATTTTATGGATTATTATAGCTAATCATTTTGTTGATAAAATGAGATTGGAAAATAAGATTATTAAAAGTAAAATTGTGTAAACAAAAACTATGTAATTGGATAGAGGGCAAGAGGATGGAAAATCTACCAAATTTGTAAGTGGAGACAAAATTTGAATTTATAATTGACAGAATTCATAAGAACAACTTGAGCATGTTGCAATACAACATGGGAATGTTGCTTGAATTTTGAAAATTGACACTAGAAATGTGAGCATGTTGCTTGGCAACGTGCCTACATTGCTAGCACCATAAAGTCTACCTTAAATTCAATGTAGCAACATGGGCACATTGTTCCTAACAGTAAGAAATTAATGACCATTGGGCACAATATGCCTACATTGTGCTAATGCTCAACCTGCTCATCTTCTTTATAAATAGGTTTATTCTCCCCTTCAATTTCCACACTTTTCATACAAATCACATATCCATCCTTACTACTATTTTAGAAATAAAAAACCTTTCTTCTATTCATTTTTTACAATGAGTTCATCTCGTCAAAGAAAATCCTTTAGCATCTACTCTAAACATCCAAGGGAGCAAGATTCCCCTAGTCCTGTACCATTACTAGGTGATAGTCTTCCTGCTAATGAGTTATTGGATCATTTCCCCAAATCATACATGTGCTCATGTTACATGGTGAAGTTTTGCACAAGACCAATCTATTTAAGGCTTACTTACAATTAGACAAGTTAAGCTAAATTTATGATTTTTGTGCTCTACTTGAAGAAATTAGGTTTTGGAAATTGTTACAACAAGTTAATGAGATGTATCCTGATTTGGTGCACCCATTCTATTTGAATGCAACTCTAAATCAAGTTATAGAAGAGGAAGACATAGTCCTATAGTGAGGTATGCGACGAGACTTTAGTTATTTCACTACTTACATTGTTTGACATGTCATCTAGGTAACACCAAACTTTATTAACAATTTGCTTGGCACTAACGATGATAGTGTGAAAATTCCATTAGAATGGGACATGTTTGATGCTTTCCTATGCATCTTCCAATATCTAATATGTCAAGGAGAGACATAGATAAGGCACTTGAGGCATGTGAAGACTAGTTAATTGTCACTACATAGCAGAGTCTTCCACCATTTAATTTGTAATGCTATATCGCTATGGTCTAACCACTACAATTTCTCTATGGAAGATCTCTTTTTGATAGACTACATGTTGATGCAAAAACTAGTTGATGTTAACATGCATATGAGCTATGGGTGTTTAATCACCACCTTTTGCTCTTACAAGGTCAATATATATTATTATGTTATATATGTCTCCAAAGGGATTTTTAACTTTTAAGAGGTTGAAAACAAGCTTCATTGGGTAAGAGATGAAGTAACTAGTCAATTTAGAAAAGAGGCTCAACAAGGAGGATTGAATCATCAAGCAATGCAATAATAGGAGGAATTGCTTAATGTTGTAGACTATGGCACATTATCTTCGTAGCTACACTTTGGGAGGGGAGTGGGGGGGTAAGGTGGGGGTAGGGGTTCAAGTTCAACAGCAACAACACTCTCAACATAGGGCATAAAATGGTAGCCTAGCCCATATGATATGTAGCAAATGTTCGACCAATTAGATCAGATAGTTGCTACCCAGCAAGAGCATGGATGGATTCTCATAGATGTTCAATTGTAAGTTGTCAAAATGTGATCTCACCAAGCACAATAGGATGTAATGTTAGATGCTATTGAAAGCCATGTGAAACAAATTTGGAATCAAAATCAAGAATATTTCTAGTATTGAGGTCACTCATCATCACCTCCCCTTAACCTCGATGGTCATCAAGGACAACTGTCTATTGCTCCATACCCACCATTTGGCGATATGTAGGATTTTAATTTTCTTTGTTTTTTCTTTTTATTTGTATTTAGTAAAAAATATTTCTATGGTTAGTAATAAACAAATTTTTTTATTTATTCTTCTTAATTGTGCAATATGTTATTCTTTTAGTATTTTCTCTTTTCATATAAATTTTATGAATTCCATTTTTTTTTTAATTTCTAAACCTTATCATTTTTTCACTTAGATATTAACATATTTATAGTATATGTGTATCCCTTGTCCACACATTATACACATATAAATTTACTATATAAATACATATACATATAAATATGCAAATAACATGTATATTATGTATATGTACATGAGTATAAGTTCATACATACATGGTACATAGGTGTAGACTTATCTATATTTTAATATTATGAAAATATATTGAAAGTGAAACTTATATATATATATCAATATATATATATATACATATTGAAATATAAATATTATGTATACATACATATATTTTAATATGTAAATTTACATATATGTATAGGTAATTTTCATTTTATGAAGAATATATTATACATACATGTGTATATTTTATACATATAAGAAAATAGTATATTTTATAATTAAATAAACTTTCTATGCACATCACTATAATTATATTATGGTATTTGTAATCTTATGTACTTATTTATCAATTATTAACGTATTATTTTTATAATAAAAATTAATAAGCAACACACATTAGCGTACACGTATATGGTGCACACATACACATCTACATATATACATAATAGTATGTACACTTATATGGTCTGCATGGACGGGTATGGATGTACATATATATGTGAATGTGCATGTACATGCATACACACATCATGAAAATATGTAATTATGTATATGTGTTCATATATGCATGCGTGCATGAATACATATGTGTATATGTATCAAACTACATACATGTACATCATAGGTCATACTTATATATATATATATATATATATATTGAACATAATATATTTTCGTAAAATGTACATAATATATACATACATCTACACATTTGTATCATATTTATCTATTAATTTTATGTATTTTATTTTTAACTAGAAATTAAATATGCAACACGAAATATGTCTTAAATTTTATTTTTTAATTTTTACTTTTATTTATTATCATAATATTATCTTTCATGTTTTTTATATTCATAATAATATCCACAATTCTATGATGAATAAAGATTGTATATTCCATATGTACCCAGAACCACTTAAAGGCATGCAGGCCAGTATGCAAATAAATGAACGGTACGCGGGCTAAAACTCGCAAGGCAAGCACGCAGGCATGCGAGCCACACGCACGCAAGCATATGTGGGCCGATATGCAAAAAAAGCACGAGGCCATCCGAATAAAACGATGGATCGTTATTTTGCATACTTTGCTGGTGCTGCTAAGACTTACGACTCGTCCTTCGGAATGTAAATCTTAAAAATACGGTGACCGGTATGTTATTAACAACAACCGAGAGAACGCAGATATTGTTTAATAAATATCCTTATAATGATCTCAGTTAAATGTTGCACCTGATACATTAATTTTAAATCATTTTTCAATTAAGTGTAAGAATTTGAGTTCCTCTTTCAATACTCAATTTTAATGAAATATTTAATAATTTAAACAATCTATTCATAGCTCATATCACATAAGGTTAATATATATATATATATATATATATATATTGTGATACTGGTTTTATAAATAGCTAAATAAAATTTTGAAAAATAAAAGAAAATCATATTGAAATATTTCTCTAGATTCTGTGTGCAAATGAACATGGGTTTCATGGCAGGTGTATAAATTGGTAAAATAGCAATATAGTAAGCTGAGCATTCGAATATAAAGTAAAAGGCTAGAGAGAGAAAAAAAGTGAGAGAGAGAAGAAGATGAAGGAGGAAATAAGGAGGGATTAAACAATTAGCATTATAAATACTTTTGACATTTTTTTCCCTCTTTATTCTGTTCAATCTCTAACAAATCATATATAACAAGTCATCCATTTTTTAAAAAAAACAATTAGCTTAATAATTTCTTTATATTTTTTTATCCTTTTCATAAAACTCTTCTTATATTTGACCTTTCTTTTTATAATGTAAAGTCATTTTATTACTTATGAATTGTGAAATGATAGTCAAATGAGAAAGCATTATTACTCATTCATTTTTGAGAACTTAAATTGCTTTAATAATTTCAGAATGGGACATTAGAGGAAAATCATACATACATACATACATGGTAAATAATTTAATAATAACAACTTTATTGAAGTCATATTCTCATATAACTTACATTTTAATTTAATCAATTTATATTAAACATTCCATCACATTTAGATCTCAATTTCTCATCTTCATCATGACATTAATTGCATTCTAATGTATCATTTTACATGTAGTTATTTCTTCATACTTAATACATAAAAACAATTTAATGTGAGAAATAAAAAAAAAATTCTTCTTTTATGTTTTGAGATGATATATTACAATGCTCATTAGTAAGTGAATTAAATATTTTATTAACGTCCATAAGGAATTAATTTAATATTTTACTAACAAAAGAATTAAATGTTTTATTAATGTTTATTTGTAAATAAATTAAATATTTTATTGGATCATTCTTTTATAATACGTAAAATATTAAATTATATTTATATTTTTATTACTTGTGAGTAAATCTTAACCTAATGTGAAAAAGAGGATTGCGGAGTCTCTTTCTTTTTCCTTCTGTTTTTATTTCCTTGAAATTCATTTAGTAAAAAAGTAGCATTCATATCAAAATAGGTTTGATTTAATGGGAATATGGTGAGCCAATAGTGTCATTATAAAGATTTTATTGCATTTTATTTATTTGGAGACAGATAAGATTTTATTCTATCCCTATCTCTTAATTGAGTAGATTTGAAAAGATTTTACTTGCTTCCTTATCGATAGAATATTGAGTTTTAGTAATTTCCTTTTCGTTAGTTTTCTTATTAGAGTGATCATTTAATAACCGTTAGATCAAGTTAATATTGTAGGTTCATATTTATATTTACTTATATTGAATTACTTCCCTTAGATCTGTGAAAACCTTTTTCATCCTCCTCCTCTTCTTCCTTTAAAGATAGATATTGAATGAATTAAATTACTGTTTCCACCGATTTATCTGTCTTTGTTACTTTTTATACTATCCTAGTGATTACATCAAGTAACGATGTGGACTTTTGATGATTATCCATGGGAGTGTAACCGCGTTTTCAATATTGTCTCACATGCTCTTCTCTAATTGCAGGATGTCCAGCCTGAATAATTGACCATGGATAAAAGCTCTATCACCCGCAAAGGGAAAATTCAAAAGTTGAAGAAGGAAGATGAGGTTTGCAATGGCATTAGAAGCATTGGAGATCTACCTGAGGCGATTTTGTTGCACATCTTATCCTTTCTTTCTATGAAGGATGCAGTAAGAACAAGTGTGTTGTCGAAACAGTGGCAATTTTTGTGGACATCTATTCCCAATCTTATCTTTAATGTATTTGAGTGGTGCCACTCTAACCGTAACGTAAAGCTTTTCATGGATTTCATCGATAGGGTCCTTCTTCTACACAGTCCCTCTTCCATCAAGGTTTTTTGCTTAGCATATGTCATATTACGCTGTGAAGATCTTTCTCGTTTTGATGGATGGATCTCCAATGTGTTAAGGCATAATGTTCAAGAATGCAATCTCTATCTGGGTAGAGTTGATGGATGTAGTTCCTTCTGGCTACCTCAGGGTCTCTTCACGTGTGACACTCTTGTGGAACTGAATCTAGGGTTTCTAGAAACTGCCACTCTTAATCTTCCCTCCCAAATTCATCTTCCAAATCTTAAAAAGTTGTTTCTCCAGAATGCTAGATTTCCCGACGGGTACTCAATCCAACGGCTTTTTTGTAGCCCAGCTCTTGAGATATTACATGTGAATCGTTGTAACATGGAAGAGATTTCGGCTTTAAGCATTTCTTCTCCAAAACTCAAGCATCTGGCCATAATAGAGTACGACTATAACCCACTGCATGATTTCCCATATGACCGTCGTTGTCAGGTCATGATCAGGGATTGTAGTCTCGTATCCCTTGACTTGTCGGGCTGCATCGTTAATCAATATTCAACATCTAATGTATCAGCCACCTTTGTGGACATATCGAATCAAGCTGTAAATCGCCTAAACAAGATTCTCCATGGGTTATGTGCTGTCCATGAACTCGGCATTGATGAAGTGGCTGTTGAAGTATGTGCATTTGTTCATATCATGTTTCTTATATTATTGTTGGAAGTTGTGAATTGTGATTGACATGCATTTTTTCCTTTTCTTATTAGTCAAATGAAGATGGACTAGAATTAATTTCTGGGTGGTCATATATGCCCGCTTTCAGAGCTCTAAACACTCTGCAGTTAGGTTATTTTGAGATGATCATACTTGGGAAAATATTGCAGAGTACTCCGTATCTCTGTACTCTCCGATTACACAAGGTATGACATCTTACTGTTCGTGGATTCAAGTTTTGGCTTGGTTTTTAATATGACTTACTTCGCTTGATAATTGGTGATTAAGGGTGCATACTCTTCCTATGATGAAGAAGTGGAAGGGATACTCGATCCGGTGCCTCCATGCTTCGTCTCAAGTCTCAAGAAAATCATAATAGACCGTTCATTCTTAGAGGAGGGGGAGCTCTATGTCTTCAAAACCATGCTGAAACATGCGATTGTTTTGGAAGAATTTATAATCTCACCCAACGCAGTATTTTTGAAGGAACCCGTTAGATGGGGCAACTTCAGTAAAAAATTGATGGCTTATCCCCGTGGATCAAAGAATTGTAAAATCATTCTCTAACACCGGTAGGGTTACATTAACACGGCTACTTTGCCTAGTCTGTTTCTCTATATTTGTCATATCTGGTCATAAAGCTTTTTTTAGTGTCCGAATTCTTGGCACTGGAGCTATTGATCCATGATCTTGGTCAGCCATGTGCTATGATGCAACTTTACTGTGCTTCTTGCATAATATGCTAGCAATTACTGCAAAGGGTTATGACAATTGATCAGAATGTAGGCACTTTATATGTATAAATTTTAGAATCATGCGTATCCCAGCTTTTCCTAGTCCAGTTAAAGGGAGGTATCGCCATTCTTAGATTTCTCAACCACATCCCATGACTCTTGTGCGGTGTTTTTCCTGTAAGTAAGTAGAATATCTATAAAGTAATGAAGGAAGATTCAGATTTCATCTGAGAGGTATCATGCTCCTTTCAAAGTCACTGGAAGAGTTCTTCCGTGAAATGGAAACAATCAACTATGGTATGTTATACCATTACATTGATTCAGAAAGCCGGTTTGCCAAATTCAAGGGTTTTTCTCTCTTTGTCTAACCTAAGACATAGCTAGTTAACATGTGGACTCAAGGTTTCCGAATGCCCAAGTGATATCTCAATCCTAAATGCTGCTCTTCTACATTATTATGTTAGTCTTGAAAGTTCAGCAATGCTTTACGCTAATGTTATTTGTTAGCTAACTTGAAGCAGCAAATTCATTATTAGTCTTAAATTATGAATCTTGTTACTATTTAAAAATACTTAGGAGAAGATTTCGTATAAAGATATTACAGTGATGGATATAATCCTGAAATCTATGGGAAAAACAGCATGTATATATAAATTAAGAGGCGATCTGAATGAGTCCTAGACCTTTGCATACTTCGGTAGACGAATGGGACATTTCAAATGCTAGCTGTGGTTGAATCTTAAAGCTTTAAAGGTAGCCCATTACATCTAAACGATGGGTCATGGGTGTTTGATTTGGAAGATGGATATTCTATCCATTTGGAGAACGGTTTTAATGATACTAACATATTAGGTAAATGGATTAGTGGTATATAGATACTCATAAATTTTTAATACATGAAAAGGTGAATAATAGTTTTTTTTTTTTAAATACTTACTATTACTATCACATATTTAAATATCATTTTATTGACATTTATACATCACTTATTTAAATACAAAACCTATTAATAGTAATGATCTTTTCTTATTTGTTTAAACCATTGTGTGTTTGGTATTTTTGGGTTCCATGATATGGACAAGGTAGAACACAAGTGATAGACCTAAGGAGGATGAGAATGTAATGCCCCCCATACCTTTAGGTGTTAAGTGAGATTGGTTATCACCATGTCAACGAATGGGGATAATTCTTTGAAGCAGCTATCTCTAATGGAAAAAATTGACGTAACCTTGAAACACAAACTATAGAAATTAGTTTGTAAATGTGCCAAATCAAATTTAGTACTATGAAGCCAAAGTTCTAGCATGGCTCAAAAGTTTAAATCCCTAGCATGCCAACTTGATCAATTTTAGACTTTTAGATTCAAACTTAGCTTATAGTATAATTTCAGCAAGCTTGAGTTTGATAAGACCCGATCATTTAAGTTTAATTATTTAGAAAGAATATTATACTTATTTTAATTAAATTTATATTAAAATTCAAACTCACCTTAGATTATATTTTAATTATATCCAAGCCTGATTTGAGTCAAATAGATTCACAAATTTATTGAATCAAATATATTGAAGTTATAAACAAACTTGGTAAATTAATTAAACAAGTCAAGCTTTATGTTAACATGACTATAGTAGAATTGATTTATACCAATAATAAGTAACCAAAACCAAGTTGCTTATAGCAAAGTTTGGTTCATTCAAACTGCTAGCAAAAATTTTGAATTTAGTTATATCTTTGGTAAACACATTATAAATTTTTTCAACGTATATTTTACACCAAGTTTGCAGAAGCCTCCACTGTATGAATTAAATGAACTCATTATTTATTTATGAATGCCTTCAAATTACATTAACATCATATGATGCTGTCATAGGTGTATTTTCCCATGATACTCCCATGGAATACTTAGCGCTTCTAACCACCCTAATAAAGGTTAAGTTCAACCTAAAAATATACACAACACAATTAGATAGAGAAACTCTATATGTAACTAAATTCACTTAAATGTGGGGTCACCCCTATATATATAAAAGGTTTGTCTAAATGGACGACCGAGAATTATTAGATCTAATGGTTACAATTTAACTCTACCTACTACATCTAACTACCTTTCTTACTACTATACAATGAATCTAGATAATCTTGGAATCTTCTAAAGTCTTCTACCTTGTAGAATCTTTTGTTGGACTTAGACTTGGGCTTCCTTCTAGGCCTTAAAAGCCTCTTAAGCCATAGTAGTTGAAATAGTCTATAGCATCCTCCCTTACTTAGTCTTCCAACGCCTTCATTGCATTCTCCCCATGAAATCTCTTAATTTCATCTTAAAACTGCCATAGTGCTTTGGTTGGCTCCCAACTAGCCTTGCTCTTAGGTAACCCTTTCTAGATAATCATATATTTGTTTCTATAGGGCTGTCCTCGATGTTGCAAATGCCGGTTTGCTAAAATTTCTTCTATCGCCCTATCATATACCTCTTTAACCCCAAGTGGTGCTCTTCATGAGATTATTCTTTCTAGATCCTCATTGTCCTCATAGTAAGGCTTCAATATACTTACTTAGAATATTGAATGGTATTTAATTTAAGGTGGTAGTTCTAGCTTATAAGATACTTCCCCCACTCATTTCAATACTTAGGATGGTCCTTCGTATCTCCTTAGTATCCCTTTGTATAATTGACCTTTTGTGCATTGAATCAAGTGCAGCTTAATAATACTTGATCCTTAACATGGTATTCCTCTAGCTTTCTCTTATGATCTACAAACTTCTTCATCCTCTTTATAGACATCTATAAGTATACTGGGAACAAGTCCTTGCTTTCCTACCATTCTCTTGCAAACTTGTATGTTAGAAGGTTGCTTCCAATATATCCTATGGAAACTATACTTAGAGTCATTGGCTACTTTCTTAAGACAATTTCAAATGGGCTCTGGCTTTTAGACTCATTATTTTGCAAGTTCAAGGAGAATTAGGCTACGTCCAAGAGCTTCACCTAATCCTATTGATTTACCTCTACAAAGTGACTGAGATATAGCTCCACTAGAGCATTCGTCTGTTATGTTTGCCCATCAATATAAGGGTGAAGGCTAGTTGAGAAATTTAACTCAGATCCTAATAACTTGAACAATTTTTTCAAGAACTTCCCTGTGAATTGTCCATCTTCACCACTAATAATACTCTTTAGTAAGCCCCAATATATCACTATAAGCTTCAACAATAATCTAGCCGCTTCATCAATGAGACATTCCTTAGTGGTTGGAGCAAAAGTAGCCTACTTAGAGAAATAGTCCACTATTACCATGATAGTGCCATATCCTTTTAACTTTAGTAAATTGACTATGAAGTCCATAGTAACACTCTCCTAAGGTTCTCTAAAGATTAGGAGGGGCTCTAATAACCTAGCTACTACCTTTTGTTTTACCTTATCTTGTTAACATACAAAGCAAGTCCTAACATAATTTTCTACATCATCTCTCAAGTGGGGCTAAAAGTTCCTATCTTCTATAAGAGCTTGTGTACAATGTATCCTTAGATATCTTACCCATTTCAAGTCATGACATTCTTTGATTATTTCACTTCTCAAATTTGAAGATTTTGGTATACATATCCTATGACCTTTCATATAGATCGATCCATCTTCCTCTTAAAAACTTCTCATCTTGCCTTCTTTACATTGGGTGAGTAGGGCCTTGGCCATCTCATAATGCTCCATTCCTTCCCTAATTCAAGCCAAGATTTTTTACTCGGGTTTGCTAATAGTTGCTAATTCCAGTTTTCAACTAAGTGCATCCACTACTACATTAGTCTTTCCTGGCTTATATTCTAAATCAAAATCAAATTCAAATAGGAAAACTTGCCATCAAGCTTGCTTCAAGGAAAGTTTCGTCTATGTTCAAAAGTAACTCACAACCACGTTGTCAATTCCTACCACAAAATTTCCCTATGGAGATAATGTCTCCATGTTTGTAGATAATGAGCTACTATGGTCATCTCTTTCTCATGCACTGAATATTTCCATTCAATCTCATTCAACTTTTAACTCTCAAAGGCTACTAGGTGTCCCTCTTGCATTAGAACCCTACCAATAACAAAATTACTAGCATTTGTACATACCTTGAAGGATTTGCTAAGGTTTGGGAGAACAAGGATAAGTTCCCTTATTATTGCTAGTTTCAAGGCATCAAAAGCCTTCTATCTCTCTATATTCCAATTCCAAGAGGCATTCTTCTTTAGCAAGTCCATTAGAGGGGTAGCTATCTTTAAGTACCCCAAGATGAATCTCCTATAGTAGTTTGCTAACCTTAAGAACGCTCTTAAATCTGTAGGTTTAGCTTACTCTTTCCATTCACTAATTGCATAAAACTTCCCACTATCCATGCAAATCTTACCTTATCATACAATATGCCTAAGGAATGCTACCTCCTCTTAGACAAATGAACATTTTTCTATCTTCACATATAATTCATTCTCTCTTAAGGTTTAGAACACCAATTGAAAGTATTGTGCATGCTCTTCCATTGTGCTACTATAAACCATTATGTCATTTAGATACACTACTACAAATTGATCTACAAATAGTGTTAGACCTCTATTCATAAGTATACAAAAGGTAACGAGAACATTAGTGAGTCCAAATAGCATAACCAGGAATTCAAAAGCACTATACCTTGTGACACGCATTGCTTTAGGTTTATGTCCTTCAATAATTCTAACCTAATGGTATCTTGACCATAAATCTAGTTTAGAGAAGTATCATGCTTCATGTAATTAGTTAAAAAGGTCCAATACCAAAGGAATTAGATACCTATTCTTTACTGTGATCTTATTAAGGGTTTGGTAGTTAATACATAGTTAGAGGGAACCATCATGCTTCTTTTGAAACAACACTGTGCTTTTAAGGGTTGAATAAACCGTATCTTTAACAACTCCTTCAATTGGCTCCTGAGTTCCTCCAATTTCTTAGGAGACATTCGATACGGTATAGATGATGGAGGTTTTACCCCATGCTCTAGTTTAATCTTGTGATCTACTTCTCTTCTTAGAGGGAGTCTTTTTAGCAGTTCAAGGGGCATAACATCTTGGAATTCTTTCAACAACTCTCCCACTTGAGGTGGGACTTATACTTACCTCTCTAATCCTTCATCCATCTTCAAAGTTACTAGGTAAGTGACCTCATTCCCCTTCAATCCCTTAAACAATTGCATGGTTGATAGAAACTCCATAGCTTGACTTGTCTTTTGGGTCACTAAGGCTACACATTTGGCCTTCCTATCCAACACACAAAGGTAACTGCCTTGGGGAACAATTAAGGCATCAATCTTGTTAAGGATATCCACACAAATCACAAACCCAAAATCATCAAGAGGCACTACTTCAATGGATTCCTTCCCTTTCCATCCACCAATACCTAAGTCTACTTCTTTAGCTACTTTAATGGTAAGGACCTCTTTAGAGTTTACGGTCTTGAGTCAAGTTCTTGCCTTTTCAATCTTTAACCCTAATTTGATTGCTACTTCTTTGAAGATAAAAAAGGTGGCAGACTCCTATATCTACAAGGGCATTTAGCTTTTTACTTGTAACTGAGACATCTATATACATTAGTCCCTTACGTTCTTAAGCAACTTGAGATTTCATAGTCTTAAGGATCTGCATGGAACCTAGCTTTACCTTATCTTCATATGAACTTTCACTGGCTATTAGGGCACCCAATCGATTGGGCATTCCTTTGTGTGATGGGACCCACCACAAAAGTAACATTTCAGTTTATGGGGCTTTCATTGCTCACCATCTTTCCATTCATGGGGTCTTCCCCATTCACCATCCTTCTCTTTTGTACTTGCCTTTCCCCTCAAGAAACTACCACTTTTCTCCTTCTTTGTCCCACTCTTTCCCTTATTCCCTAATTATCTAGGGTTTGATCTCTTAAACTCTACCAAGCCTTTTGCAATTATAATGGCCTTCGAAATTTCTTCCACTCCTCTTCACTCTAGTTCCAACTTGGCCCATGGCTTTAGCCCATCCAGGAACATCACAAGTGCATCATCCAAATTGAGGTTAACGATCTCCAACATCAATTTTGAGAATTCCTATACATATTGCTTTATCTCCCCTTTATGAGTTAAATGACGTAATTTGATCTTAGCTTCCTTCGATGCATTTTTAGGAGAGAATTGGCCAAATGATGTAGTTTAATCTTAGCTTCCTTTGATGCTTTTCTAGGAGAGAATTAGCATTTGATTTCTTGGACAAAGCTATCCTAAGTATTGATTTCATTTGCCCACTAGCACCACCAATCCATTGTAAAGTGTTTTAAATACATAGCAGCAATGTGCACCTTGCCCAATTCATCTAAGACCCCAATGACATTGAAATACTACTTTAACCTTCATAGAAAGTTATCTACTTCATGGGCGGATTGTGTCCCCTTGAAATGTTCTAACTTAGGGACATCAACCCTTTGGACTAGTTATATAGTCACCCCATTGGCCACAACTACTCTACATGCTACTAGCTAGTTCTTAAGCTCATCAATCTCATGGCACATAGCCACTATAATAGCACCAATCTTAATCCCATAGACCTACTTACTACTGTACAATAAATCTAGATAATTCTAGAATCTTCTAGAGTCTTCCAATTTTTAGAATCTTTTGTTGGACTTAGACTTGAGCTTTCTTCTTGCCTTAAAAACCTCTCAGGCCATGGTAATTGAGACAGTCTGTGGCACTACCACATCATACTTCAAGCACTTGGATCACACATTACTTATCAAAACTAATAAAGAAAGCTCAAACCTAGACCTTTGACGTAGTGCTCAATGTTTGATATGAGCCTCAATTTGGGAAAATTTTCGTGTACTAGACAAATGCAAGGATATATAGTAAAACTAAAAATTATTGTTCATAAAAATAAACAGGTACCACATAGAGAAAATGCATCGATATCATGCATTTCTACAAAAGTGGGCCTTACATCAATAATTTCCTACAAGAAGAAAAATGCAGTTTTTATGCTTTTCTGAGGAAAAGTACTTTGTGTTAGGCGTGTTTTCTTTCAAAACGTAATGGTGGAATATGTTATTCTTTTTTTTTTTTCAAATATTTTCTGAAATGAAGAAACGAAGCCAAGTGGTGCATTTTATGTATAACTTCGATTAAAAAAACCTGCCCCTGAACGTGAATATTGATTTTAAGTATCCCTATGTTAATGAAATAGTAAATTTACTAAGAATAATATCAAGTTTGGCATATTAACAAACCTATGCTTATGAATTATCATAAATATGGCATGTAAACTATTGTTAATTATACAGACACTAAGTTTTTCTATATTTATAATCATATTAATTTGTAATCCCGAATACAATGGGAGATAAAAGTAGAGTTTGTAAGATCTGCAACAGACAACTTGCCAATGGAAAGCTATGCGAGGACATGTCAACACGGAACAGAAAATGCAAGTATATTTTATTCTATTTTATATTATTTAGACTAGATATCACTTTACTATTATCCTTTAATTGAATAGATTTAATTTTTATTTTTAGGATTTAGTTAGATTTGATTTCTTCTTTATATAATTTAATTAAATTGATATCTTATCTTTAAGATAGAAAAATCTTTTAATTTTCTATAATATTAAATTTTATTTTAATCTATAAAAAGACTATACTTGTAATAGATATGATTGAAGTTTTATTGAATAAAAGGAATTATTTTCCCATGTGGGTATGATATTCTTTTTTATTAATGGTGTGGGACCATCATGAAATAGTATAGTGAGAGGCTAAACAAATCAATGATGATGTAAAGCCATTATTTTATCAATTTGGTGATGTGAGGCAACAAAAAATTTACCCTTTTTTCCTTTGAAAATTTTATTTTTTTTCTTGTGATTTCTTAGCTTTTTATAATTTTATGCCATTTTCATATCTTTATTATTTTTACTTTTGCTATCTTACATTCGATTTGGTATCAGAACTTTTTTTTCTTTATCTTGTATCAAATTTGATATCAAAGCATGTTGTCTTGTTCTTCTGAAAACTTGATCATAGATGTATTACTAAAAGGTTGAATAAGATGGAACCCACTTTCAATGATTTTTGCAAGAAACTTTTGTCTAAGATGGATAAGATTATGACTATATCAAGCAAAATGAGTCAACAACTTGAATACATCGACCATTGCTTTGACATCTTAAGAATTCCTAAATTACTTGTATATTAGAACAATAGTGTAAAAACCAAAATTCCATTCCCACATATTGTCCTAAAAAATAATAGAATGGACAATTTCCTTGAAATCAAATAAAACCTTGAAAACATCCTGAATAGTGCACCTAAAGTAATGAGGAGGAGGTTTGTGACTCTTTTGATTTTATTCTTAAAGAGGATGTTAGTGGGGTTACACCAATTCCACCTATAATTGAATCGGTTTCTATTCAAAGCCATAATGGAAAAATTGACAAAGGAATTAATTTAAACAATGGATTCTGTGAGTTTGTTGTAAAAATTCATTACAAGGATCAAAAGTATTAAAAGAAAGATATAAGGATTTTGACAAGAGAAAGGGGAGAGATTAGAGGCATTGTTACAAGTTATGACAACAACATTCCAATTAAAAAATTGCATCTTCTTGTGCCTGGATTCCTCAAAGGTGGTAATCACTTGCAAAAGTGAACACATAAGGCTAAAGGGAGAAGCTAAGAGTAGTTTTGGTGTGGTCATTCTAATACATAAGTCAACACAAGCTCATTTTAGGAAATCAATAAGCTAGAAAGTAGTATAGGACTTAAGATTTCAAAGCTTGATTTAGGTGATATCAAACCCTATTTATAGGTGATGGGGTGGAGACAACTTGGCAGGTGCATTAACTACTTAGTGAGTGTATTTATATTGCATCCCTAAAGCTTCCCCATGTAGACTACATCATTCTAGCTTCCTCTATTTATTAGTTAAGCATAGTCGACCTAAGCTCAAGCTTAGCTCAACTTGTAGGTCAAAGCTTGGTCTATCTCCAATTCTTGAATTAGGGATTAAGGATCTCAAATCTAGTCTCTAAAGTCTGGCCTTAAGCCTAAGTAGGTTGGATTAGGCCTTAGGGATCCCAAGTCTAAAAAGTCAACACATCCTTTTATTGGAACTTAAAATTTTCAAGTTAAGGAAAATGGATTGGAAACATGAAGAACCACTATTCATGAATTCAAGCTTAACTTTTGCAGATTGGTATTTAATTTAGGTGGATTATGAAGTTATCGAAATCTTCTTTAAGAATTTGTATGATTAGGAGAGAAGTTGAAATTCTTTATCATAATAATATTTTCAAGATTTAAGAGCAAATCTTTTTAAGAGAGGGGAAATGGCATGGAATAAGAGAAGCAAGTAGATTTTATTTTATTCCATATTATTTAGGCTAGATATAACTTTATTATTATTCTTTGGTTGATTAATTTAGTTTTTTATTTCTAGGATTTTAGTTAGATTTGATTTCTTATTTTTAAGATTTAGATAGCAAAAGTTTTTAATTTCCTAAAATATTAAATTTTATTTTAGCTTATAAAGCGGTAGAGCCTATAATAGACATGATTGAAGTTTTATTGAATAAAAAGAATATTTTCTCAATTGTGTGATACCTTCTTTTTATCAATGGTGTGGTGTGATTAGAAATTATAATATGGTGTGAGACCATACAAATTAATAGTAGTATGGAGCCATCATCTAATCAATCTGATAGTATGAGGTTACCAAATATATCCTTTGAAAGTTTATCATTTCATTTCATTTAAAAAAAAAGTACAAAGGAATTTTATTTTGTTGATTTCCTAGCATACTTAAGATATTTATTGTTTAGATTATAAATTTCTAAGTAATCTCCGTACTTTTCCACAATTTTCGTAGCTTTAATATTTTTGCTTCTACTATCTTACATCAAATTTGATGTCAAAGCTATTTCTTCTCTTTATTTTGCATCACATATGAGATCTCTCTTAGCAAAATTACCACTTGCTGTTGCAATGAAGATCCATATCAAGGCGCCTTCAAAACCATTGGAAAAAATAGCCTTCTTCAACAATGCAACAACATTACCGCAATTGCCACCTTCCACAACATCCTCTACCTCAAAACATGTAATCAATCCCCAAAGCACTCCGAGTACACTTCTCGTCCGGTTGCTATTGCTTATGATCCTCATGATCATACAAGTATCCAGGATAAAGAGAGCGATACTGAGTCTTTAAAATGGAACCATCCATGATGTCATACTTTTAAGCCAATGCACAATCCATTACCAATTAGAGCATTGCCTTGAGCCCATCACTTGAAGAATTGTATATAGAAGATCGTGGCTAAACTAATCCTTAGGTAATAAAGAATTATACCCCTAAACTTTAAGTACTTAGGTAAACTAGAATGCGCAAGAGATACCAAAATATTCTCTAGAAGTATTGCAGTATTGGTTATATCATGATATGTGAATGTAGTCATGAATAAATTTTCTAGTTAGCCTCTTGTCAAATGAATATTCCACAACTAATCAATCAACATTTAGTGTTAGCGTTTTGATTTATACTCCATTTTGGTTCAATATTATGTGGCATGTGGAGCATCACCTAAATAAGATTCGTAAGGCCATGTCTTTTGTCCAATTGTTGAAACCTTCAAACTAGAATGCCATATATGCCCATTTCTTTAGTTATAATGTTTTTCTTTTTTCACTTCATGTTTGGGTCTTGTTTCTATATAGAAGTTACAATATGCCATGTAGCTCATTTTTCTTTTGGTATAAGCTACTACCAAGTGAGTACATATGGGTTATATACTCAAGCAAGAGATTAATATCCACAATACATTGTTGCAAAAATACACGTTTAGTATGCTCAAGTGTTATCATATATTGTTTGTGTTATCTTGATATTAAAATATAACACAAAGTATTAATAATAAATGGTCTTAAAATTAAAAAATTGTTGTGCTAATCTAAAATTGATGTAGTTTATCTTATATTGAGTTTTTGATATAGTAATGAAAAGATATTTCAAATTGCATCATTTATAGATAAATGATGGATCCATGGGTAAAAAATCATTTTGCGAAATTTAAAACTTGAAAGAGTATGCACTACAACAATTATTAGGAAATGTGGGGAAAATTTTTTGACACAAAATCTTAAAAAATCGTGGCAATAAATCGATTGCGAGAATTTATATTCCCGTAAAGAAATTGTCGCAATAGGCCCGCCAACTTTGAGATATTACGAGGAAGACATTTTCACACTTGGAAAAAGTATTTGCGAGGAGCAGTAATAGCATTTGCGAGAAAAAAAGTTGTCAGAAAAAGTTGATGACTGGAAAAAAGTAAAGAGACATTTGCAAGGATTGAAATTGTCGCAATAAAGCATTTTTTTCCTTTTGCTAACCTCCTCTTGCTGCCTTCAAACCAAAATCCTCACATGCTTTTTTCTTCTACCAAGCTCCTTTTGCCCAACTCCTATCGCATTCAAACTGAACACCCCACAAGCCTTACGATCACTATTTCACCCAACAAAAACCCCAAATTCAACAACAACACAGTTACTTGATGAACTGGGGGAGAGAGCGATAGATTTACCATACCTTCATAGGGATAGTTAAAGCACACCCATGACACACTAAAAGTTGGACTTCTCAAGCTTCACATCATTTGCATTCCATGGACAACCCAAAAAATAAAAACCAAAAGTTTTGGATGAATAGACAGGGGGAAGTGGGGGGAAGAGGAAGAGATGTTTAGACACACCTTTTACTAGCTATGGATCCAGTTGAACAAGAAAGCCTACTTGCGGAAATTACTCCTTCAAATTCTAGGTAAAAAGACTGGCAGCGGAGGTGTTTTGGGTCTATGTTTTTTGGGAAATGCGAGGCTCGATTTGGGACAATGAGAGGAAAAAAAACGAGGAGAGGAGGGAAAATGCCAAGGGAAAGTACAAGGGGCCAAAATTTAGCTGACATGTGGCAATTACTTTCTCGTAAATAAGCAATTGCAAAAAAAATGGCAGATGCGGCAATCACATCGTCACATATACTATTTGCAAGAATTATGTTCTCAAAAAAAGCCCTCCTTTTTGCAGCAATTAACTTATCGCAATAACTATGTATTATTTGCGAGAATTATTTCATTGAAAATACGCATTTTCCTTTTCGGTGATTTATTTCTCATAATATAATTCCTCGCTTTTGCTCATTTTTATTGTAGTGATGGAATTTAGCAATAGCAACGAAAATACTGGTGATCTAGCCATGGTGATTTTGTTGCATATTTTATGTTTTCTTTCTACGAAGGATACCGTGGGAACAAGCATATCACTAAAGAAAATGAAAGTTTTTGTTTACATTCTTTCTCGATTAGTTGAAGAGAAGTCGTACTCCAATCGAATATTGTTCATGGAATTTGTAGATTGTGCTGCTTCGGCGTTACTCATCTATAAAAGAAGATTAGGTATCACTATGAGGTTTTACACAATGCTGCTTGTATTAATGCATGGATTATTGCTATAATTGAGTAGAATGATCAAGATTTTGATATTCCACAATGTAAAATTTAGGGAGCAATACTAATGAAAAGCAAAAGAATTGTAAAAGTTTGTGCTACTAAGTTGCCTCTTTACGTGCAACATGTCGGTGAATTTAATTTTAGGGAATATACTCGTTTCCTTGCTTCTGAAGTTTGTCTTTTCTAGCTATATATATATAAAAGATTGTAGCTAGGGTAATGTTTAGCCTATAAGTAATTCTACTCCTAAATTTAAGCACTTAGTAAGTTAGACGTAAGCAAAAGATACTAGAATATAGAATCCGTTTATATTTTGGTAATATACTCAAGTAAGAGAATAGTACTAACAATAAACTATTATAAAAATGCATATTTAGTATGTTCTAGTGTTATAATGCATTGCCTGTGTTTTCTTGATTTTAAAGAATAATACAAAGTATTGAAAATGAAAGTTCTAAAAGTAAGAACCACTATCTTTTTGGATTAGCCTAAAATTGAGGTAGTTTGTCTTATGTCAAGTTTTTGATATAGTCATGAAGTGATCTTTTAAATTGCATTGTTTCCATCTAAATCGTTGATCCATGGATAAAAGATTCTTTTGCAAAATTTAAAAGTTCAAAGAAGAATGTGAGGATAGCAATGGTGTTGAAAATATTGACATCTACCTGAAGTGATTTTGTTGTACGTTCTATGCTTTCTTTCCGTGAAGGTTGTTATGAGAAGAAGAATATTAATAAAGAAGTCGGATTTTAGAAAATTGTGTCTCTTTCGGATTAATTTTGATTGTTGCACTTTTCTCAAAAATCTCTATTGATCTTTACGTGTGTGTGTGTGGACGCATACAGATATATTTTCGATACAGTGCTACAGTCATACAAGCAAGAGGAAGAGCGGTTAAAAGCAATAATTCTGTGCGTACCTTCTGACGTGACTAAAGAACTATATGCATCCTCTTATCTTTCTTTTACTATTATTATGCCTTCCTTCATGACTTTCCTGTTGATGCAAGTAACTGAAGATGCGAATGATAGCCCGCAACAGACCAATCTCACTTGGTCCGTTTCTTCACCAGAAAGGTTGAGAAGCAAGAATAATATAGCTGTTAGAGCTATAAGTAAGGAACTCGTTCGAATACATATGGTTCTTTACGTCCCATAAAAAAATTTTTAAAAAAAAAAGAATCGTTATAAGGAAAAATTATACAAAACAAGTGATTAAGAAGAGAAAAATCAAAATCATTATAAGGAAAAAAATTATAGACCCATTATTGCTTCTTTCTCTCTCTTCTTAAGGACGGAATAGCAAGAGAAAAATGATACAAAAGAAAAGAAATCTTTGGGCTACTCACTACAGGCGTGTGTGTGTGTGTGTGTGTGTTTATGGATGTTGGGGAGAGAGAAAAAAAAAATAGAGACATAATTTTGTTATTATTGTGATCTCATCTGTAAAGAAACAATAAAAATGGGCACTTGGAGGAAAGCCAACACCACCTTGCTCACGATTTCGAAGTCCATACTTCCCTTCTCTTATCAATTTTATTTATTTGTTTATTTTTCCCTATCATGTTTATATTTTTATGTAGTTTTGGTCCATTATGTAATTAAATTTCTAATACTTATGTGTTTTCCTCCTGATAGGAGACCAAGGAAATATGGTTCCTGTGGATCAAAATGAAACGGTGATATGGTCTACTGGTAAACATAGTGTATCCTATCAGAGCACGGTGATGGAGCTCTTGGATTCTGGAAATTTGGTTCTAAGGGATTATATTTGGCAGAGTTTTGGACATCCTAGTGATACAATGTTACCAGGCATGAAACTAGGATGGGATTTGAGTAGAGGTCTGGACCATAAACTGACATCCTGGAAGGGTGCACAAGATCCTTCTCCTGGAAACTTCAATTTTGGTATCGATCCTCTAGGTCTTCCACAAATAGTGATTCGCAAGGATTCTGCTAAGCTCTTTCGAGCCGGTCCTTGGGATGGGGTCCAATTGAGTGGAGTCAAGTTGACACCTAAATTGATATTTTTACCCAAGTTTGCCCATACTTCTGAAGAATTGCATTACACATACAACGAAACTACCATAACAAGGGCTGTCTTGAATTATTCTGGATCGTTGCAACGCTATCTATTGGATGAAAAGACTCTAGAATGGAACCCTGTCTATACATTTCCAAGCGATTTGTGTGATGAGTATGGAAAATACGGTCATAATGCTCTTTGCACAATCAGTGATCCCCGAATATGCAGCTGCCTAACCGGCTATATGCCCAAATCACTGGGGATTGGGATATGGTTATTTGGAGATGTAAAACCTGTGGAAATTGATTACGTATAATATCAAAATAGTTAAAAAATAATATTAAAGATCTTAATTATACTTTACGTAATTTTAAATTAAAAAAAATAATTACACAAAAAATGAATCGTAGAAAATTTTAAAATAAATTAAAATAATCAAATAAAAACTTTAAGTAAATATTTAAACTCGAAATAATTCAATTATCCTAATAATAAAATTTCATATTAAAACACTAAAATTACTAAATTTAAGTAACTTATCGCATATGACAAACAAATCTAGCAAATTTAAAATTTTACCTTATATAAAATGGTGCAAACTGACCTGAATCATTGGAATGTTTCCAAAGTCAGATCGTCCACTGAAAATGTAAAAGTGTGAGAGTGAAGAGATAAAAGATGAATAGAAGGAAAGCGAAAAAAAGGGAAAACATGAAAAAAAAAAATCATAAATTGCACATGAGAATCCAAATCACAATCAATGATGTTGGGAAAAGAGGCTCCCGTTCTTTTCCTATTGCCTGTGCGATTCACAATTAATAATAAACAATCAATAATAATATGTGGAATTAAAGCAAAATTCAACACTCAGGATTTACGTGGAAAACCCCAATTTGGGGAAAAAACCACGGGACCGCTGCACACTAACTTCCACTATAAAAATAATGGGTTACACACTTCACTAATCCCACTAGTGAATTACACAGTCACACCACAAGCCGATAGATCAATTACAATGATATCCCTCTCTAGAACTCTCTCTAGGCTTAGGAATCACGTCTACTGTGTTTTTGGTTTTTCTCACGTGTGTTTTCGTCTACATAACCCTAGGTTACAAGAAGAATACGGCTATATATATATTCCACAATAATCAACCGACTTAGGACTTAAGCCTGCTCAAAAGCCGGCGGCCTAAGTCTTAAGGCTAGCGGCCTTTATCTTTCAACGCCAGCGGCCTAACTTTCAAGGTAAACGGCCTTTAGATTATATGCCGGAGGCCTTTAGACCGGTCTTGGCATACACGGTCGTGCATCAGGCCATGTATGCTTCTATGGATCTCTGAACTCAACACACGGGTGTGCCTCAGGCCGTGTATTCTTCTGTGGATCTTTTGAACTCAATATACGGGTGTGCTTCAGACCGAGTATTCCTGTTTCGCTTGATTTTGACAATTTTGTTTAAGCTTAACATTCCTCCATCTAAGTATACTTCATATACTTAAGATAACTTTGGTATATACCCATATGTGTTGGATCTATACCTCAACAAATGATTACTTGAGCAATCCTTGAGGTAAGACCTATGAAACTATATTAGTTTTATATGAGAAAAAAAAAATTAGAGTTTAAAAACATTTTTAACATGTGTATAAAAAAATGTGTAATTTAACTTAGAAAATAACTAAAATATCTAAAATATACTAAATATGATAATATTAATTATGAATAGTATATAATAGTGAGGTTTTCTTATGTTTTTAAGAAAAGATAATTATTTTATATATTTATCCAAGAATTATTATGAATAATAATAAAAAAAAAAAACATAAGACCTATATAAGTGGAAATTTTATGCTATATTGTATCTGTGATGTAGTGCATAGTTTAACTATATATCCGTATATATATATATATTCGATATCGTGGATTTCGCGTGAAATTGCCGTGGCTGAATGCCATGCGTAGATGAATTCATCGTTTTCATGTTGTTTTGTATCTGTTTGTCGCGTGATGGAAATCCGGTGACGTGTGCTTGGAAATTCTGACGACAAAAAAGTCCGGCGAGCATGAAGAATTCGTCCAACGAAGGGAATCCGGCGTTAGACGATGGGAATGGAAGAGGTTTAAGTCATTATATTATATATATATATATAGAAAAAAAAGAAAAGAAAGAAAAAGAGAGAAGAAGATAAAGCCGGCGACCGAGAACTTCCCCGGCGTGGACGTGATTCCGGCGAGCGTGGGAGATGAACAATGGAGTGTTTTGTTATTATTATATAATTATGAAAAAAGAAAAGAACAAGAAGGAAAATTCTGGGTGACAACATGGAAAGTTGGGATGTAGAAAACCCTATTCCAAAAAAAGGATACGTAATGCCAAACCATCTAATGTGATGCAACATCCAAATGATAAGGTAACACTTTAATTCTCTAGAAGATTTTTTTATTTTTTCGGAAACCTAGATATTAGGTCAATATCTTCAGCATCATCCTCTAGGAGATCAATGGATCTACCTAGGCCAAAAATTAATGAACCTAAAATCATCCCGAATCGTCCAAAAGTCAAGGTTAATCCTTCAATCAGTGGTTTAGTTAATAAACCTATAGGAATAACCCAACCGATCTATCAAAATTACAATGACTTAGATTATGAGGAACTTTAGAAGCAAGAGATTCTAAACTAAATGTAATAAAAAAAAATCCTTTGAACCAGATAGAGTTTTTCTAAAAAATGATTTTAATTCTCCAAAAAATAAGGAGATTAGGGAATGGTATTTTAAAACTTTGATAAATTTAAAGTACAAATCAAAGAAGAATATTATAATTTTATGCAAGAATTAGGTGCTCAAATTCTATTTTTTGATTGGCTCGAAAAATACTATTTGAAGCCTAAACAAATTAATGTCATTAACAAATGTGTCCAATGGAGACAAAGTGATGGCCAAATCATAGAATCCAATCACCCACCACTTAGCAATATTCAGTGTTTACATAAGGATACTGAAATTAAGCTTGCACTCTTTAAAAATGCTATAGAAACTAAAGAGTCGGGTATTAAGAAGATTATTGACCAAAATAATTACATAAACAAAAATCTTCACACAATAGGTCAATAATTAGACGAAATAGAAGATGTAGTTAGTAATGAGGTTAATAGCAATGTTGGGATTGAAAAATTGGTGAATAACAAACCACTTTTCAAACCATTTAGAATGCCTAACAACCCTGGTAATGATTTTCTTCAAACATTAAATGAGAAGAAAAGGTTAATGAAGAATAAAATGAAATTGGAACCAGTGGAATCTTTAAAGCTAGATACTCCTAAATTAGGAATTTAGTCATTCAAGATACTCCATCAGAAAAAATTAATGTCCTTAATGAATCCAACAATGATTAAAATTCCAATCTAGATGTTTCATTAAAAGACTTAAGTCTTAATGATTAGGATGGCAAGGAAGTTAATAAAATTACATGGAAATAACCTCAAAAGTTATATTATCAGTGAGCATCTCCTCCTGATGTTATGTTTGAGGAAAAACAAAATAATTTCCAAAATAAATACTCTACAAGAACTACCTATAAATGGAACATAGATGAAACCTTAGAACAAATGATTTTAAATATTGTTAATTAGATGATCATGTTCTCGAATGCAAACAAAAGTATTCAGGTCATATCTGATTATTAGATTACTCTACTTTTAATTGCTAGTTTTATTAGACAATTAAAAGGTTGGTGAGATAATTATCTCACTGAGAAACAATGAATGAAAATTTTAACTGCCATTAAAAAGATGAAAATGGAGTTAAAATTCATAATGAAAATAATGAGCTAATTCAAGATTCTATCAATACTTTAATGTATTATATTAGCCAACATTTCATAAAGGATCCATCTCACATTAGAGATAAAAATTTGGATCTTTTATCCAATATAAAATGTAAGTCCTTAGGAGAATTCCATCAATACAAGGATATTTTCCTTCAAAGGGTCTTACTATGTGATGATTGTAATCAACCTTTCTGAAAAGAAAAATTCTTCATTGGTTTACCAAAATTAATAGGTGAACAAGTTAGGAGTAAAATCCAAGAGGAATTCAATGGAGAAATTCCTTATAATGCACTATCTTATGGATAATTAATCTCTTATATCTATAAGATAGGAACACAATTATGTAATATAATTAAGTTGCAAAAGCAACTTAAAAGTGAAAAGAAAATGAAGAAACAAAGTCTTGGTAATTTTTTATCTCAGTATGATCCATCCTTTATTTCTACAAGTTCAAAAAAATGTTCGGAATGTAGAAAAAAAACCTAAGAGAAATTTTAAAAGAAAAAAGAAAATTTTCTCTAAAAAATTTAACGAAAAATTCAATGAAGATTCTTATAAGAAGGAAAAAAGGAAGAAACCTTAGAAAAGAATCAAATTCTACAAATGTACAAGATATGGTCATACTATCGATAAATGTAGAATTGGTAAAAAATTAGATGCTTTAAATTTACATGAACATGTTATGGAAAATATTCTACAAATATTTGCAAAAGAAAAATATTCTTCCAATAAGGCTTCAACATCCTCTAAAGAAGATGGAATTCAAGTCAATGATATTGAATCATCATTTTCTAATAATGAAATAAATGTTCTAACCAAGGAAAAAGAAAAATTTCTTCTTAAGTTAGATCAAATGCCAGATAATAAAGAGAAATTGAGATGGTTGGAAAAAGTTAAACCAACTCAATTAATGAATTCTTTCAATTCAAAAATCAAATGACAAACAATGAATCTTCAGATAACTCTGAACATGAAAGTTCCATTAATGAAAAATCTGAAAACAACTTAATTAATTCAGATTATTTAATGCAACTAGTAAAGATAACTACTAAAAAATGGATCATCAATGTCACAATTAGGATTAACAATGAGTTTTTCCTAGAAACTACTGCATTATTTGATATTGGTGCGGATTTGAATTACATTAGAGAAGGGTTAATTCCAATAAAATATTTTGAAAAACAATCCAATCTCTAAGCATTGCTTCTAGTAACAAATTACGTATCAATTTTAAATTATCAAATGCTAAAGTAATAAAAGGAAATGTGTCATATAAAACTGCTTTTATTCTTGTAAAAAATCTAAAGCAGAATGTTATTTTAGGAACTCCTTTTATTAATCTAATTTAACCTTTTAAGGTTAATAATGCAGGAACAAAAACAAATTATCTCAAAAATAAAGTCTATTTTAATTTTGTTTCAAAACCCTAAACCAAAATGATAAATGAGCTCAAACAAAACTCAATTTCTAAGTTAAACTATTTGATTAAATGCAAAGAAAACCAATTATCCTTCTTAAATGATTATTTGAGTCTTCATAGAATTGAAGACCAAATTACTAAGAATCCATTAAGGAATAGGATTTCTAATTTAAAAAATAAAATTAAGAAAACAATTTGTTCCACTTTACCAAATGCATTCTAGGATAGAAAATCCCATATGGTAGAATTACCTTATGAAGGAAATTTCAATAAGAAAAATATCCCAATGAAGGCCAGACCTTGGCAAATGAATAGTGATGTCTTAAGATATTACCAGAATGAGATTAATGATTTATCAGCTAAAAAGCTAATCCGCAAATCCAAATCACCTTGGAGTTGCTTAACTCTTTACGTTAATAAAAATGTAGAGATAAAAAGAGGCATACCTAGGTTAGTTATTAACTATAAGCTTCTAAACAATATATTAAAATGGATTAAGTATCCAATACCTAACAAAAGAGACCTACTTAGTAAAATACATAATGCCAAAGTATGCTCTAAGTTTGATATGAAATCTAGATTTTGGCAAATTAAGATTAAAGCATGCGATAGGTATAAAACAGCATTCACTATCCCTTTTGGACAATACGAATCAAATGTTATGCCTTTCGGTTTGAAAAATGTATCCCTGAATTTCAAAGGATAATGAATGAATTTTTTAAGGATTATTCAAATTTTATTATTTTTTATAATGATAATGTGTTGATCTTCTCTCCCAATATAGATCAACATTTTAAACATGTTAAGGCTTTAATCAGAAAAGCTAAGCAAAATGGCTTAGTAGTATCACCTACCAAAATTTCTCTCTTCCAAACAAAGATTAGATTTTTAGGGTTTGATATTTACAATGGCACTATTACACCAATTAAAAGGTCAATAAAATTTTCTTCCAAATTCCTAGATGAAATTTTGGACAAAACCCAACTCCAGCGTTTCTTAAGCAGTTTAAATTATGTAGCAGATTTCTTCAAAGACCTCAATGTTATATGCAAACCTTTACATCAAAGGTTAAAAACGAATCCTTCAAAATGGTCTAACATATACACCAATATAGTCAGACAAATTAAGGAAATCCTATGCATCCATACAGCAAACCCAACTCTACCTAAAATAGTAGAAATGAATGTATAGTCCAATTTGTGTCCAAACATTGGAATGAATGCCAAATGAATTATTCCACTATCAAAAAAGAAATTTTAGAAATTGTTTTAACAATTTCCAAATTTCAAGGGGATTTATTAAATCAAAAATTTCTTTTGAGAATTGACTGTAAAGCAGCTAAAAATGTTTTACAAAAGGATGTTCAAAATTTGGCATCAAAATAGATTTTCACCAGATGGCAATCAATTTTATCTATTTTTTATTTTGAAATTGAGCACATTAATGGTTCATCCAATTCCCTTCCTAACTTCCTTACCCATGAATTCCTGCAAAGAGATGCCTCCCAAAAAGAACAAAGGAAAAGGGAAGGAGGTCCCTTTGAAAAATGGCCTTATTAATGTCTAGTCTTGGCTTATTACCATGGCCCCTAGAAACTACAATGCTCCTTTAATGATTAAAGATGAGTCATCTTCTGGTTCATCTAAAACCAATAAATCTCTTAATGAGAGTAATGTGAGGAGACCTAATGAAGGTTTAGACACAAATGCTAAAATTACCCCAGAATTGATTAAGGCCATCACGGCAGCCTTAAATGTTCCTGTAAAATAGGAAAAGAATGAGGAGATTTCTAAGAAATCTCATCACTATGCTCATATTATCGTGGTGGCTTATTCAGAGAAGAAATCTATCCCTCAAATTATTTTACAAAAATCAAGATTTTATGTTAAGGCCAATTTCAAATATGTCTTCTCTATTGAGAAAGGAATTTTTGAAAATGATCCTTATGCATATGCTCAAAAAATATTTTTTGAAAAATTTAATTATGTGCCTTATGACACATTAAAAACAATGGAATTTTATGAAAGAATTTTGAGTGAAACAAAATATGTTTCATTTAAACACTTTCAAAACAATGATGTAATTTGTTATTCAACTAACATAATTCATAAGGTCATAAACCTTAATGAATGGCTTAGCCACCCTATGTAATGTCAACCATTTCAAATGAACCCATCAATGCCTTAACCACCATATCACCATGCTTATAATTATTTTGACTATAAACAAGCATGGTGGAATACCTTTTTCAGGGTGAACCTAAAAGGATCCCACAAATGGTTAATCTTTTTTGAAAAATGTTCTTCAAAAAACCTACCCTATTGGTTTGCACACTGGTGGGATGATTTTGGAGCCAATAATGAAATTGTTCATGAAAGAGCCCAAAAGGGATATGATATCTTCATGAAAACACACATGCCAAACCCAAATGAACAAGCATTTGACAAAACAATGTTGTTCTATATGTACATCAACATATCGTGGGTAATGACCTAGTTCTTTGAATATAGGAAATCCAATGACAATAAGACCACCATTATAACTAGAAGATTTAAGATTAAATGGTGGGATGGTTTCAAAATGTGGGATAAGGTTGAAGAAAATGCAGTCCTTACATGGATCAACAAGTCAACCAATGTTCTCAAGACCCAAGAAGCGGCACAAGTCCCCTTTCTTCATGATAGAGGATTCCTCATATCCTTAGTGGCTAGTGTAACTGATCTAGAATCAATAAAGCAGATACTGGAACAAGCCTTGGCAAGCCTCAATGAGTCCACAAATGAAGACTCCACCCAATCTACATTAGCATACAACGAAGAAAGTAATGAAAGTATTTTGTTAACTTTATAGCAAAATACGTAGAAATTTTACCTTTTTATTTTAATGTAAAGTATCATATTTAATACTATACTATTTTTAGTATCTATGTACAACCAATGGAAATATTAATGTTTTCTATGAAAATACTATCATTTACGGTATAATGATTGGTGGAACCTTTTCACCAAAAAAGACTCTGGATTTTATTGTTCTCAACAATAAACCCTCAACAACTTTTACTGTTCGAAAAATTAAAAGTACTTTTACTATTCACTATAGTAAAAGAATGAAATTTTCTTTAAATGAGGAAGCCAGGTTCATTCAAAGGATTAAATTCTTTAGATACCTCTCTCCCTCTCTAAACCTAAGCTTCTAACATTTCTTTGATACACTCTTAACATTTCTCTTTCTTCTCCATCTAACATCTCTTTTCTCCCCATTGGTCACAACTTCTAGCCATTCTTCCACGCACATACTTCTTCTCTCCTCCTATCTTTCTAACATCTCATCTATGATTAATCATAAATAAACCTTTGTACTCAAATGTACTAAGGTAAAGATATAACACTCCATGATCTTCTTCCATCTTTTTTTAATCTTTCCACTTTCTTCTAATTCTATTTACTCTTCCTTCTCATCTAATGTTCCTCTTCTTATAATGTTACCGTTCTTCTAATGTTTCATTAATGTCATGTATATATGCTCATGTTATTAATGCAATTAATGCTTTATTATATGTTTAATTAGAACAATTCCCCACTAGTCTTGGCTCTACCACCTATGGTAGATCTTATTCTTGTTCTTGTTCTTTAATATTTTAATTTATTTATTTAATGTTATAAACCCCATCCAGATCGACTAAGCCACCAATTGGAGGTTTTATTTAATGTTTATCTAGGATCTTAGGTATATGGGTTAGAAACTCGCCTCAAAGGGCTACTGATTTCCAAAAGAGACACTTTGGAAGATGTTTTAACATCATTAGTGTTCTCGATGAGGCTTGATACACAATGCCACGTACCAAGCTATTAGAAATATCTGTTTTTCTTGATGTTCTAAATGCTTTCTTTCTTTTGTTAATTTATTCAATGCTTTTGTGTATCTTTAATGCTTTAATTAATTAATTACTTTTGCAAATAAGCAATTCATGTATTAATGCTTCTGTAATTTATTTCCAAGTTAGTCTTTATCATAGATAGATTCTCTATACCCTATAACCTTATATTATAGGCCTCCAGATCTTGCCCTTGATGATATATATATATATATATATATATATATATATATAATATATATATAATATAGCACACTAAAAGAAAGAGAGAGAGAAAAGGATAAGGTGATGTCTTTGGAAAAAAATATAAATATATACATATATATGTATTCATAGTAAATATATAATAATAAAAAGCAAAACGTGATTTATCTATTATAGATAAATTCTAGAATTCCTTTAATCTATTTTTCATGAATTGTGATTTTATGAGTGTTATTTCATGCTTGTAAATGCTTTATGTTTCCTATATTTTTGCCGCTTATGTGATTATATCTTATTTGATTACCTCAAAATAATAAAATAATTATTTTAACTTAAATAAAATTTGACACCTATTACACGAGACATTGCATATCGAATGGTCATCATTGCTATAAGACGCATTGAAAGTAATTGGAGGATTACTGTTCCACCAAGTGCAAACTAAGTGATTAGAGGATTATTACACCTTGAAGGTTCCAAGTCTGGTTTATCCCTAAAGGTGTTTATTATTCGGTGTGTGAGTAACACTTGAGTTTATGACTTGAAATTAAGAAACAATCTCTAATGAAGAGATAAGAGTAGTTAATTAAATTTAAGACCAGAGCACTAATGGTATGATTTGAATCCCTAAACTAAGATCAAGGGTGGCGTAAACCTTAAACTTCACCTTGGTTACTAAAAGATTACATGCGATGTTGTATTCATATGACTACTCATGCATAGTATATGATTTGAAAACCTGTTTGACATTGCTTATGCATGTAAATAGTATTGAGATATTGAACTCTTATCTCACTGGGCTATTAACACACTCTCCTATAGATTTTGTAATATATGTCACAAAACTTTTAGGATAAGATGCAAGGGAAGAGTTATAATGACTTTCTTCTGTAAATTCATGTAAGTACAAGTGGATAGATGTTTGTAAATATTTTAAATCTAATTATGTGAGATTTTCAATCTGTATTATGGTGAGACTTGGACGAGGCTTACCTCTAAGATTTTGTTGCAATCCATTCCGATAAATACTTAATAGATGGAATGAAATGTTAGAATACTAGAGGCATTCAACTTTGTAAATTATTATATTAGATCAAGTTAATTGGTTTTGTTAAGATATGTAATAATAGATTATTTAGAGGAATTTTTCTTCTTAAGAACTCAATGTTAGAATGAAATTTGTAAAACTTAGATGTGTTTTTTCATTTTACTATTTTAGTAGGAGATTCCTATTCTCTGCGATCTTAGTCAACCATAGCACATGCAAATCCACAATTATATTCTTATTATATGAATATATGTAATATGAATAGTTGTAATTGATTAAATAATCATCTAGAGTTTTGCAACATCTAACTCATAATGCAGTTATTACGTGACATGATAGCTTTTAGTGAAAACTTCTAAACTCCCCTTAAGGCATGATAAGAATGGTATCAAAGCTCTAGGTTGTGAAAGATAAGACCAACCTACCAAACAGTGAGATGGGGTAGAACTTAGGTAGAATTTTATGAATACAATGATAAAGAAAACTTAGACAATAGTATATATATATATATATTAAGATTTCCTTCTAACCGCAATTTACTTAAAGTGTGGTAATTCTTAAAATTATATATCTCCATTCAAAAAAACAAATGGAAATTTCTGAAAACCAAGTGAAAAGATATCACAAAATATGAAGATTAAAAATTCATAACCATCAAGTTTCGAGGGCGACACTATCCTTAAGGTGCCATACTTGAAGGGGAAATGTTTATGTTGTGGATCCAGTGATCATAAGGCACTAGACTTTTCATAGAAGAATTTTGCAATATGTTTTTGTGTGTAGACAATAAGGGCATTTGGCTAACGTTTGCCCTAAGAGACACTAAGGACCTGAGGCGAAGACTATAGCACCTAAAACTATCACTAGAAGGCCAGCTAATCAACCATTCAGGCAAGGAACACAAGGAGCTAACACCCAAACCATAAATGCTCGAATGTTCACTATTTAAGGCACTGATGTAGGTGATTAGGCAAGGGAAGAGCTTGAACAATACCAGGATATCGAATTTGCAGCTATAGAATACATCGATGAGGGATATGTTGTAATAGGCACGTTAAGTTTGGACTTGCCTTTATATTATATTATATATATGTAACTTAAATAGGAGAATAATTGAATGAATTAAGAATTATAAAAGATTTATTATTAAAAGATCTAAGTAGGTAAAAATTTATAAATTATTTGAATATTACGTAATTAATAGGATCGATTTTAATCACTACTCAAGCAACTTTGGTTCTCTTTAACACAAGAGCTACACATTCTTTCATAAGTTTAGCTATACTCAATGACAAAAGCTAGAAGTTCAACCTTTTCCAAAGATTTTGAGGATTAGTACTCCTGCTGGAGGAAAAGCCATCACCAAGGAGACAGTAAAAAAATGCCCAATCAAGATACAGGGAAGAAACATGCCTATTGATTTGATCATTTTATCCATGAGAGGCTATAAAGTGATCTTAGGAATGGATTGGTTATTGAAATACTTTGCCTATGTAGACTACAAGAATATGAAGTGCAATTCAGCAAGCTGAGAGTAGAGACTGTAATATATCAAAGAATGTCGAGAAGAAATCTAGAAGCTTTCGCTAACATATTAAAAGGAGGAGAGTATCTTGAAAAATGGAGCATGTGTTTAATAAGTGTAATAAGGATAGACAAGGAATTGTTAAGATTGGAGAAAATACCTATCATCAATGAATTCCCTGAGGTATTTCCCAAAGAATTACTAGGATTACCGCCTTCGAGAGGGATGGATTTTACCATCAAAATAAAAGCTTAGTATCAAACCAATCTTAAAGGCACCTTACCAAATGGCATCGATCAATTTAAAGGAACTAAAGAAGCAATTGCCAGAATTAATCAAAGAGGGATTCATTTGCCCAAGTGTATCACCTTAGGGAGCTCTAATGTTATTTGTTAGAAAGAAGAATAGGCTTATGCAGTTATGCATTGATTATTGAGAATTGAATAAAGTAACCATCAAGAACAGATATCCGTTATCAATAATTGATGATCTATTCAGTTAGCTACAAAGAGCTAGTATCTTTTCTCAAATAGATCTATGATCTAGGTACCATCAGTTGAGGATCAAGTTAGAAGACATACTTAAGACTACCTCTTAAGCAAGATATGGTCATTATGAATTTCTAATAATGTCATTTTGGTTAACAAATACTCCAATTGCATTCATAAAATTCAAGAATAAGACCTCTAAGTCGTTCTTGGATAAATTTGCAGTGGTTTTTATCGACGATATCCTAATTTATTCCAAGACTCAACTAGAGCACAAAGAACACTTGAGGATTACCTTAGGACTATTAAAGGAACATTGATTATACACGAAATTGTCCAAGTGTGAGTTATAGGTGAGTCAAGTGGCATGCTTAGGGCATATCATATTTGGTGAAGGCATGATAGTAGATCTAGCTAAGATAGAAGCCATAGTTGATTAGAAACAACCTACTATGGTTACAAAAGTAAGAAGTTTTATTGGGTTAACCAAATCTTATAGAAAATTTGTGAAGATCTTTTCACGGATATCAATGTCATCGACTAGACTAACCCAAAAAGACATAAATTTTAAGCGGGATAGTAACTACAAGAGAAGCTTTAAGGAGCTAAAGCAACAGTTAATCTTAACTCTTACGTTAATGCTACCAAATTCAGAAGAATCTTTTTACATATATAGTGATGCCTTACGAAACAGATTGGGATGTGTCTTCATGCAAAACAAGAAAGTCGTAGCTTACACTTTAATGCAGTTGACACCAAATGAGAGGAATTACCTTACTTACAATCTAGAACCAGCCACAATAATATTTGCCCTGAAGATATGAAAACATTACCTATATAAGCAAAAATATGAAATATACATGGATCATAAGAGCTTAAAGTATTTAATTACTCAAAAGGAGCTCAACATGAAACAGAGAAGATGGCTCGAGCTCATCAAAGACTACAATTTAAGTATCAACTATTATCCAGGAAAAGCTAATGGTGTAGCTAATGCTTAGAGTCAAAAGAATTATGGCCAGGTAGTAGCACTGTCAACCAGAAAACAACAATTTATACAAGAATTCAAGAAGTTAAGGATTGAATTCCTATGGCATGAGAAGGAAGCCCAAATATTCACTCTAGAAATATACCCTACTTTCTTAGATAGAATAAAGGAGATGCAACTCAATGATCAAAAGATAACAAACCTTTGAAATAAAGTAGAATAAAGAGCCAGTATTGACTTTACAGTGGATCAAGATGAAGTCTTAAAGTTATGAGGTAGATGGTGCATACTTGAAGATAAAAAAATTGAGAAATAATATTTTGGATGAAGCCTACAATTTTGGATACATAATACACTTAAGGGAAAACAAAATGTATTAAGAGCTCAAGAAGGGTTATTGGTAAGAAGGCATGAAAAGGGACATAGCACAATTCATCTCTTAATGTTGTGTCTACTAACAAGTTAAAGCCAAGCACCAAAAACATGAGGGATTACTACAGCCATTACTAATTCTAGAATGAAAGTGGGAATGAATCACTATGGACTTTGTTACAGCTTTACCACGGACACGGACCGAATAGGAAACCATATGGGTAATTATGGATTGTCTGACTGAATCCGCCCATTTCTTACCCATTAATATGACCTACTCCTTAGATAAATTAAACAGGATCTATCTTCGAGAAATCGTAAGACTCTATAGAGTGTCATACAGTATAGTGTATAATCGAGATCCATGGTTTGTATCAAAATTCTAGAGAAGTCTACAACAAGCTTTAGGGACTAAACTGCAATTCAATATAGCCTATCATCCTTAAACAAGTGGACAATCAAAGCAAACCATCCAAACGTTGGAAGTTATGCTAAGATTGAGGAGGATCAACTAGCATCACAAAGGAAAGAGCCAAAATCTCATGATCCATTACATAGTATTGGAGGCCCGATGACCCAAGCTAGAGCTAAAATGATGAATGAAGCTCTACAAGGACTAGTCATGGACTTGCAAGCCCTAGAATCAAGCTACACAAAAGAAAAACATACATGTGTTAACTTAATTCACGTGAACATGGAAGGATGAAATGATTAAAGGACATTATATATTTGCATGGACACTATACTAGAGGATACATTCGGTTTTGTTATTATTTATTTTTATTTATTAGTTTGTTTTCTATGTTATTTAGTTGCCTACTTGGTGACACAAGGATAAGGATAGAATAGGCAACTTAGGATTTCCAAATTATACTAAGTTTTCCATATTGTGTTTGTGTACTATATATATGACGTGCAATGGGTCAGCCAAATATATCTTTGATATATGAAAAACAAATCTTTTTCATTAGTGAATGAAAACCACTTTTTATTCTTTTGCAAAAGAACTTTTCCATATAATTCTTAATCGAATTACTAGGAATACCTATTGATAACTTAGGTTACAGTCAACGGGTTTGATTAGGGTTTAGTTATACATTGCTTATTCAAGACAATCCCTGAGGTAATTGAAACCAACTAGCGTCGCCGAGGTTTTAAGTTTAACATTATCATTTGTGAGAGACCTCAACTCCATTGCTACTCCACTGACTGATCTAGTGAAGAAGAATGTCGAATTCTAGTGGATCGAGATACATGAGCAAGCATTCTAGACATTGAAAGGTAAGTTAACTGATGCTCCTTTATTAGTATTACCAAATTTTGATAAGGTTTTTGAGATCGAATGTGATGCTTTTAGGAAAGGTATTAATGGTGTTTTAATACAAGATTCTAAACCAATAGCCTACTTCGGTGAGAAACTCTATGGTGCTACATTGAACTATCTAGTATATGATAAGGAGTTGTAAACTTGGATATCTTGCACGAACATTTTTATTGCCCTAGGATGAGACATGTTGTAAACTTGTGTGTGATAAGTGCGTTGCATGTAGGAAGGCTAAGTCTAAAGTCATGCCCCATGGGGAGTATCTTCCCTTACCTATGCTTAGTCAGCCTTAGACTGACATTTTTATGGATTTCATATTAGGTTTACTTAAATCTAAAAATGGTAAAGATAGCATATTTGTTGTCGTCGATAGGTTTAGTAAAATGGCTCACTTTATTGCCTGTTTTAAAACTAATGATGCTTAACATATAATTGATTTATTCTTTAGAGAGATCGTTAGATTGCATGGTTTACCTAACTCTATTGTCAGTGATAGAGATGTGAAATTTTTTAGCCACTTTTAGCTCACCTTATAGAATAGGCTAGGCATGAAATTACTATTTTCCACTGTAGCACATCCTCAAATAGATGGACAAATAGAAGTTGTCAATAGGACACTTTCCACATTACTATGTGCTATGATTGATAAAAATTTGAAGCAATGGGAAACATGTTTGCCTCATGTAGAGTTTGCATATAATAGGATTATACATTCTTCTACATCTTACTCTCCATTTAAGGTTGTGTATGGTTTTAATCCCTTAACTCCATTAGATATATCGCCTTTACCTACTAACGAGTTTGTTGATCTTGATGGTACAAAGAAAGTAGAATTTGTTAAGGGTTTACATACACAAGTATAGGCTAACATTAAAAAGAAGAATGAACACTATGCCCGACAAGCAAATAAAGAACGCGTCAAAGTTATATTTCAGCCTGGTGATTGGGTTTAGGTACATCTAAGGAAGGGACATTTTGCTGAACAATGCAAATCCAAGTTCATCTTAGGGGCGATGGACCTTTTCAAGTGTTGAAGCTCATCAATGATAATGCTTATAAGATAAATCTGTCAAGCCACAATGGTTCCGTTAGTGCTACCTTTAACGTTTCTAACCTTACTCTTTATGATGCAAGTGATTCGAGGACAAATCTTTTCGAGGAAGGAGGGAATGATGAGGATCAGCTAGCATCACAAAGGAAGTAGCCAAAATCTCATGATCCATTATATAGTATTGGAGGCCCGATAACCCAAGCTAGAGCTAAAAGGATGAACAAAACTCTATAAGAACTAGTCATAGACTTGCAAGCTCGAGAATCAAGTTACACAAAAGAAAAACATACATGTATTAACTTATTCACGTGACCATAGAAGGGTGAAATAATTAAAGGACATTATTTATTTGCATGGATACTACATTAGAGTTTACATTCGGTTTTGTTATTATTTATTTTTATTTGTTGGTTTGTTTTTTATGTTATTTTGTTGCTTACTTGGTGACACAAGGATAAGGATAGAATAAACAACTTAGGATTTCCATGTTGTGCTTATGTACTATATATGTGCCATACAAGAGACCGGCCAAAGATATCTTTGATATATCAAAAATATATCTTTTTCGTGAGTGAACAAAAACCACTTTTTGTTCTTTTACAAAAGAACTTTTCTATAGAATTCTTAACCAAATTACTAGGAATACCTATTGATAACTTACATTACAATCAACGGGTTTGATTGGAATTTAGTTACGCATTGCTTATTCAAGACGATCCTTGGCATAATTGAAACCAACTAGCATCGCTAGGGTTCTAAGTTTAACATACCTAGAGTTTCACGCATCAAAGAGCTTGCTCATTAGATTTCAAAGATAACTAAGGTCAACATTTATCATTAGTTGTCACGCATCAAAGAGCTTGCTCATTTGCTTATAACAACAGTTGTCACTCATAAATCAAAATAGCCCCTTATGAAGCCCTGTATGGAAGAAAGTGTAGATTTTCGTTATATTAGGACGAGATCAAATGAAGTACAATTGAGCTAGAATTGCTATAAGAAACAATAGACAAGATTACCACCATCAAACAAAGAATGAAAGAAAATCAAAATCATTAGAAGAGTCAGGCAGGTTTAAAGAGAAGAGAGATTGAGTTTCTATTAGGGAAACATGTCTATTTGAACATCACTCCAATTAAGGGACAAGAAGATTTGAAATTAAAGGAAAATTGAGTTCCAAATATATACGGTTATTTGAGATTCTAGAAAAGGTCGAAGAAGTGGCCTACCAACTTGCTCTACCTCCGTAGTTATTGAGAATCCATAACATATTCCATGTGTTGCTGCTTCGAAAGCACATCCTAGATCCCAACAGAGCGATCGAAACGAATATCTTGGCAATTTAGCCAAATCCAATGTATCAGGAATATCCTATCCAAGTTCTTAACACTTAAGCCTAAAAATTATGCAACATAACTATTAGATATGTTAAGTTACAATAGAGCCAACACACCAAACAAGAAGCTACCTGAGACAAGGAAGACAAGATGAGGGGGAGATACCCCAAACTATTTGGAGATTTAGATATATTCTAAACTTTTGAGAACAAAACTTTTAAAGGAAAGGAGAATGTAAAACTAGTAAACATTGAATATGTGTAATATTGGAATAATTAAAAGATCGTATTAAAAGTCTTAACTATACTTTACATAACTTTAAATTAAAAAAAATAATCACACAAAAAAAGAATCATGGAAAATTTTTAAATAAACAATAAAATAAATTAAAATCATAAGTTTAGGATAGTCAAATAAAAATTCCAAATAAATATTTATGCTTAAAATTATTCAATTAGCATAGTCATAGAATTTCATATTAAAATACTAAAATTATTAAACTTAAGTAACTTACCGCACGTAATGAACAAACTTAGCAAATTTAAAAATTTACCTTATGTAAAAGGGTGCAAACCAACTTGATTCACCGAAACGTTTCCAAAGTCAAATCGTCCACCAAAAACGTAAAAGTGTGAGAGAGTGAGAGATAAAAGACAGGCAAAAGGAAAATTAAAAAAGGGAAAAAACGAAGAGAAAAATTCGTAGATTGTGTAAGTAACGTCCAAATCACAACCTAAAATCACTTACACAATCCTTAAGGTGAGACTTACGAAACTAAACTAATTTTGTATAAGAAAAAAATTATTTTTAAAATTTAAATATAATTTTAATGTGTATAAAAAATATAATTTAATTTAAAAATAAATAAAATACCTAAAAATATACTAGATAAGATAATATTAATCATAAGTAATATATAATAGTGTAGTTTTCTTATGTTTTTAGGAGAAGATAATTATTATATGTATTTACTCAATGATTACTATAAATGATTAAGAAAAAAATAATATCAAAGTGAGTGAGAGCTCTATGGTATACTGCTTATTTGTTATGTGATATGTAATCTAACTGTATACCCGTATATATATATATATATATTCAACATTGTGAATTTCTTGCAAAATTGCCATGTCTGAATTCTACGCGTGGATGAATTCATGGTTGTCATGTTGTTTTGTATCTATTTGTTGTGTGATGGAAATCCGATGACATGTGCTTGGAAATTCTGACGACAAAAAAATCTGGCGAGCATGAAGAATTCGTCCAACGAATGGAATCTGGCGTTAGACGATGGGAATGGAAGAGGGTTAAGTCATTATATATATATATATATATATATATATATATATGGAGGACACTGAAAAAAAAAAGAAAGAAAGAAAAGGATAAGGTGACGTCTTAGGGAAAAGAATATATATATAATAAAAAAAAGTAAAACATGATTTATTGATTGTAGATAAATTCTGGAATTTTTTTAATCTATTTTTTATGAATTGTGATTTTGTGTGTTATTTCATGACCGTATATACTTGATATTTTCTATATTTTTGCCATTGATGTTGTTATATCTTGCATGATCACCTTGAAAAAATAAAAAAATATTCTAAGTTAAATAAAATTTAACATGTATTGCATGAGACATTACATATCGAATGACCACCATTGTTACAAGGTGCATTGGAAATAATTGGAGGACTATTGTCAAGTGCGAACTAAATAATTAGGGGATTACTGCGCCTCGACAATTTCAAATTCGGTTTGTCCTTGAGGATGTTTATTACTCGATGTATGAGTAACACTTGAGCTTATGATATTGAAATTAAGAAACAATCTCTAATTAAGAAATAAGAGTAATTAATGGAGTTTGAAATTAGAGTAATGATGGTATGATCTGAATCCCTAACCTAAGGTCAAGGGAGGCATAAATTTTAGATTTCACCTTAATTACCAAAAGACCGAATGCGATGTTGCATTCATATGATTACTCATGCATAGCATATGATTAGAAAACTTGTTTGAAATTACTTGTATATGTAAAAGTATTGAGAGATTATACTCTTATCTCACTAGATCATTAACTCACTCTCTTACAAATTTTATAATACAAGTCACAAAACTTCTAGGATAAGATACAAGGATAAGAGTTAGAACAACCTTCTTCTATAGATTCAGGTAAATATCAGTAGATAGATGTTTGTAAATATTTAAAATTTACTTATGTGAGATTTTAAATCTTTATTATGGTGGGATCTAGACAAGGCTTACCTCTAAAATTCTATTGTGATCCATTCCAATGAACATGGAATAGATGGAATAAAATGTTCCAATGGTAGAGGCATTCAACTGTGTAAATGTATTAGAGCAAGTTAATTGATCTTATTAAAATAGTATTAATAGATTATTTAGATGAATTTTTATTCTTAGAAACTTGATGTAGAAATGAAATTGATAAAATTTAGATATGTTTTTTCATTTTACTATTTTGGTAAAAGATTTTAATTTTCTACGATCTTAATCGATCATAGAACATGAGAATCCATAGTTATATTTTTATTATATGAATATTTGTAGTATAAATAGTTATAATTAATTAAATAATTATTTAAAATCTTATCACTTTTGACCCGCAAAGCGGTTTTATATAACAACTATACACCTGACTTGATAGCTTTTAGTGGAAATTTTTAAACTCTCCTTTAGGGCGTGACAGGAGAATGGCTGTGTTTGCAAGAACCAATTAAATTGTCGTCAGGAGAAGGGTTTAAAAAACTTACAGGAGTGAAAATGCCTGATTTCTTGCAATTTTGGATTAATACAAGATTGACCCTACCAGAACGTAAAGAAGAGTGCCTGAAAATTTGCTCTGGCACAGGTTATGCAATTGCAGATCCAACTGGAGATGGCAGTGGATGTATCCTTTGGTTTGGTGACCTTGATATTAGAAAACTAATTGAATATGGCCACCCAGATCTTTATCTCCGTGTTGTAGCAGAGATTTTAGGCAAGGACTCCACATACATTATATGTAGAACATTTAGAATGCAGTGTCCTTATTCATGCTCTGATTGATGAATGATTTTTTTGCTGTAAATGTTTTCCTTGGGCAGAGCCAGTTGCACATAATAAATGGAAGTTGTTTGCAGTGGCAGCGATCTTTGCTCTGTTCACCTCTTTGGCAATACTAACCCCTTTTACAATTTCTGGAAGAGAAGAACAGCTCGAGGTACGCATCTTCTTCTCTCGGTGAAGGTCATTTAATTTCCATGCAGCTGTGGGTGTTGTAAAGAACTCTTTCCAAAAGTTACTACTAATTACCGTTTATAATGTTTCTGTACCCTATTTTATGTGCAAGAGACTATTATGCTTCTTAATATTAGGAAGTACACATAACATCAAAGATACACTTTTCGACATTGTTTCATTAATGATCAACAGTCAAAAGACTTGCCCCAGAAAAAGACGAAAGCAGCTTAGAGCTACCTATACTCGACAGAGTCACCATTTCAAGAGCAACCGACTACTTCTCGTTTTCAAATAAAACAAGAGAAGGCCGCTTTGGCCCTGTTTACTAGGTATTTTTCAAACTCTCACCAGACAATAACCACTCTTACAAACATTTTGATAGTTTCTGGCAAAATATTTTCAATAAGCATAATATATCTTGCAGGGTCGACTACAAAGTGGACAAGAAATAGCTGTGAAGAGATTGTCGGAGAGCTCTAGGCAAGGTCTTAATGAGTTTAAAAGTGAGATCATGTCTATCTCCAAACCTCAACACAGAAATTTTGTTAAGCTTTTAGGATGCTGTATTGAAGGAGAAGAGAGGATGCTAGTCCATGAGTACATGTCAAATGGACGCTTGGATTCCTACTTGTTTGGTCAGTTTTCCTCTGTCTAGCAGTATCTGGTTTGTCTAGGAAGCAAAATGGGATCAAACCCGCATATAGAAAGAATAAGGGGGACGCTTTTATATAATATATCGCATTGCCTTTGTGCTGTGTTTATTTCAAATAAACTGCTATATTAGGATCCTACTATGATTTGACAAAGATCTACATCAGGCAAAACAAAGGGGGATATCCTTACGTGGGAGGCGATTTGACATCATTGTTGGAATTGCAAGGGGGCTGCTTTATTTACACAGAGATTCAAGATTAAGGATTATACATAAGGATCTAAAAGCTAGCAATGTCTTACTGGGCAGTGAGATGAACCTGAAAATTTCAGATTTTGGCATGGCAAGGGCCTTTGGAGGTGATTCATCCTTGGTCAAAACCAAAAGGATAGTCGGTACCTACTAAGCACCACTCTTTCTACTTTTGCCTCTTCAATTACAAAATATACCACTATTCTTCCATCTTGATCAAATGCAGTGGATACATGGCACCGAATTGCAGTAGATGGTCTTTTCTCGATGAAGTCCGATGTCTTCAGCTTCGGTGTCCTAGTGCTGGAAATAGTGAATGGCAAAAGAAATAGAGAGTATCTACAGTCTGACCCCAGTTTCAATCTCCTTGGACATGTAAGCCTTTTCTATTTGCTTAATCCAAACTAATCTGATGTCGAAATTTCTTTACAAAAATTGAAAAAAGCTTGTTTGTTCTTTGCAGGCAAGGAAATTGTGGATTGAAGGAAAGCCTTGTGAGCTAATAGATGAACAAATGGAGGGTTCATTTATAGTATCACAAGTTGTAGACTCTATTAACATTGGACTGTTGTGTGTACAGAAATATCCTCAAGATAGACCCACCATGTCATCTGCGCTTCTTATGTTGGATACTGATGCTGTCATGTCGGCCCAGCCCAAACAGCCAGGATTTTTCAGAGAGTGAAATCTTGATAAACCGGACACTGAAATGAATGGACATGTTTTGTCGTACAAATGAAATCACTCCAACATTGTTTGAGGGCTGGTGAGGAACCTGCAATTTTCTTCTAAATTTTCCCTCTTCATCCACCATTGTTATGTCAAATAAGGGAATTAGCAGCACCGGGAAAATCTTCTTGGTAAATAGAATTATCGGAAACACTTGAAAATTTGTAACTGTTAAGATGATGATAGATGTCTCTTGAACTCATAGCAAGAACATTCATTAAATTTTGTTTACTTCCAAGTAATTTTTTATATTACTATCTGATAAATTTACTTTGCATTTTTTTTATCCCGTTGATTTATCAGGAAATGTAGCAGGTTTTGTTTGCTAATCTATACAAATGGTATTATTAGCAAACTTTACTTCTCTTTTTTTGCAAACTACAATAATATCCGAAAGAGATAAAATAAAACCCGATCCATCTTATTAAAAGATCAATGTTTATGCCACTTAACTATAAAAGTGGGTAGCTTTTTTTGATACTTATTAAGTGGTTTGATAAGGGTTGAATTACTCAAATAATTAGTATATTAATTTTTTTTTTATTTTTATTAATGGGATTTTATTTCATGTGTATAGTATATCCTGCATGCAATAATAAGATATAGGGCATTCGAGAACTTGAAACCTATGTTTAGTATATATGATACATGTTTTGGGTAGTTTCTAAGGAAAATAAGATGTCGTACAATTAATCTATTATGGGAGAACTCAAAATTTAAACTTAAGATCTATTATATAATTTTTAATATTCACTTTTTAATCTGTATTTAATATAGTTTTTTTCTTCTTTTTAGGATGGCTATAAATTTTCTGTAAATAAGAATAATAAAATATACAATATTTTAGAACTTATATCCCACGATACAAGAAGTAACTAGAGGAAGAAATTTTATTCATAGAAGGTGTCTCATAAGTATAATTAGAAAACCAATTTGTATATGTTGATGGGATTAACCAACAATAAATGAATACGATGCAAATAGGGGGGAGGAAGCTCTAATTAAAACAAAATCATCAATTGAAAAGACTTATAAACTAAGATAATCATGCGAATCCCATCAAAATATCTAATAAATTTAACAAATAAAACTTATTATACCTGCAAGATTTATTCTTGACAAAATATATTGGTTCCAAATATAGTAATTACGTAATTTAATTTATATAACAAAATAATAAAATTTAAAATTAAATCAATTCTATTAAAATAGTAAACAAAACTGTAATAATTAGTAAATATTCTAAAAATACCTTCCCAATAATATTCTTACAATTGCTAAGGTCAGTGGTTGGTCGGCATGGGATAAATTGACTGTTTAATGGAATAAGAAGCAAAGGCATATGAGAAAGTGTTGAAAAAAATACTTGAAATTTTGTGGGACACAAACTGCCATGACCGCAAACATTTTAAGCTAAAAATGGTGGAACTGCTCCGAACGGTTCTAAGATTATGTTTTCAAAATGTGGTTTTTATTTTGGCTGAGTACCCAAAAAAAAAAAAAAGTTAAATTAGTAAATTTTGGTATAATCACCCGATACTATAATTATTTTTCTTAATTATAGTAAAATTATTTTGATTATAATAACATAAAATCTATTAATAATAAAAGAGATACTTTTTTTTAAATAATAAATTACTTTTGGAAATAATTATAGTGATTGAACTATAAAATTTCATTAAATAGTGTAGACTTTGACATTTCAATAAATGGTAGTATTACCTATAAATTATTTTTTTCTAAAATAGTCCAGTAAATGGGTTGAAGGGTTGCAACGAAAAAAAAAAAAAAAAGCAACCCAACCATTATGGAAAATTCAATGATTTTGCATTTATTTTTGGTAGAATCGGTTCAATTATTAATTTATATATTAATGTTAAAGATTTAATGATAATTATTAATAAATATTTAATATATATAATTAAATAATAAAATAAAAAATTTTATATTAATATAATGGATAAGACTGTAAAAAGCAGATTAGTTGACCGGATGGTGTGCAAGTGGACCCGCTAAGGTATTAATTCATTCAATTCGACACGAGTTCGACCCATAGTCTTGAAAACTGTCACGGCCACAGGGCCTTACCTTACCTTTATATAATTAATTAATTAATTAAGTTGGAGTCAGCAATGGGATTGATGCTAATCCATTTGTAATGGGCCCAATCGAAGGATACTTCTCGTGCAAAGAGAGCAATCTCAGAGCTAAACCGGACCGAATATAAGGTTCAATAAATGCATCCTCATATAATATAGAATAAATATAAATAATAAAAAAAATGATAATTCAAATAGAATCTTTATCTCTAATATCTTTTGAATATTTGTATGTATATTTTTCAATTATGTTTAAAATTCTTTAATTTCTACTATCGATTATATATATATATATATAGTAATGATTTTAGGTTTTGTATATATTTTAAAAAGTTATAACATAAGCGATCAATAATTTACGTGTGTGTTTATAACTGTCTTCAGCATATTTTGCATCGGAAGAAAAGCTCATGCTCCGGGTGTAAAAGTATCTTTGCGTGATGCCAAATCCTACAGTAGAAGACAGGCATAGAGAGCTCGCAATTGATTAGCCTAAAGCAAGAAAATGATGGTCTCCTAATAAAAGTAGAATTCTGGTTGCAGCTGGGGCAGTCTTCTTTATACTTTATCTCGATCACAATGATGCCAACATGCTTTTCTCCTTTCTTATGTGTTGTTTCAACATATGCTTTTTCTTTTGGATTTTGTTAAACTTATTATCTCTGAAAAATAGAAATAAGAGCACTGTGTGGTTTGAAATATCTTTGAATCTCTAAGGAAATTTTATAAGATAAATAGTTGTCGGTCTGAACCTTTTAAACCTAACAAAGGTTTACTATTTAAAATATGAAAATATCGTGCTTGATTGAATTGCTTTCCCTTCTGGCTAGAAAAAAAAAATTAAGTTCATATTAACCACAGTCAATATAAGCTCAAGTACATATTCAAGGACTTGTGATCAATTGACATATACCCATAAAATAGAAATAGGCATTAAGAGAAAGTACATATTCAAGTATCATCGATCAACATCTTATTAATAATTTAGATTCATTTTTAAGTAATATAAATAAAAAAAAAAAATCAACCGATTCGACTTGCTTATCATAAACAAGTTCAAGATTTATGAAGAAACTTCAAATTGAAATATAAATAAAGAACTTTCTTTGTCTTATAAGGTGCCCATAAACCGTGACAAATATAATCGGTCCAAAAGCTCTAAACAAAATGAAGTACATATATGTGTATGATATACATGAACAGGAACAGAGAAGGTAATTTGATAAACATTCACTCCTAAATGCTAAATTCAGCTTCTAATTGACACAAATTACACAACAATACAATAGCAAATAATAAGAACAATAATCTCTAACCTAATTTTAAAGTGTCAGCTTTAGCTGAATTTAGCACCTGTTCCTGTTCCCAACCCCAACTTTACCTATATATTCTAGTTGAGCGGTTCCTAATCATTTGATAGGGCTACATCATATATACTCATTCCCTCTCTGGCCCAGCTAGCTATTGTCCTTCTTTGAAGTGTCACTTCCCCATTTTTCCTTCTCTCTCTCACTTCTTTTCCTTTTTATATTTGCTTGGTCAGCTTTCCTCTTTTTTTCCATGGAAACCGGTACAACCGAGATAAAGCATTAACAATAACGAGGGAAAATTATAAATACCCCATTTAAATTATTAGTTAGTTATAGATAAACTTCTTAAACTCTTAATATATAATTTCACTTTTTTGTAATCTTGAAAAAAATTATATATAATTTTTAAATCATCGTTAAATTCCCATAAAGTCGAAAAACATTTATATATTTTAAAAATTATAAAAAAGTGAAATTATATCAAAAAGTTTAGAGTTTGCTCAAACCTAACTAATAAATAAAGGGTGTATTTACAAATATCCCTCATAATTTTCCTTCTTCTCTTTTTCTTTTTTGAACTGAAACTCTATCTTTTCTGAGTTGATTGATTTGGTGGAACACTTTGTTGTTGTAAAGTGTCAGTGATTGTTGCTATTACTGTTGTCTACCTGAAAGACCCTCCAAATGTTGGTGTCCAAAAATCAACTGGGGTTTCGTTGGCAACTGGAAATGTGCTTGAAACTGGCACTAAGCATAGTCCTCGACTTCTTAGGTCTTGTTTAGGACCATCTGTGTCTTTCAGTTTGTCTAAACCCTGCAGCATTAAATGGATATACGATGTGTTAAAGTTTGTATGTCCTAGATAGAACATGAGTCTCCTTAACAAGCTTTAAACCAAAAAAAGTTTCATTTTTCAAAAGTGATTATACATTTTATGAAAAATAAACACATAAAAAGTATGTAACTTTTTTTTATATTTTTATCATTAATAAGTGCTTATACAACACTCATTAACATTTTCCATATAATATACATTATAATAAAAAAATATCGTTTAGGTAACTATCCTAACTAGTAGGAATAGTTAAGTATAAAGTTTTGGTGATCTAAATTGCATATATTAAATCGTCTCAATGTCCTATAAAATGCCTCTTTATAATTTCATCTTAAAATCATAAATAAGATATGTAATAACATATTTTGAGATGCATGCCTCAAAACCAATCTTCTTTAGAGTGGTTTGAATCATGATCTATAGGACCTAAATTAAGATGTGATAGAGACCAAGCAAATAAATTCCATTCTTATAATCATTGATTTAGCCAATAGAAATCGCCAATTGCAAAAATTTTCAAGCAAGTATTGTAAAACCATTGAAATCCACAGAACTCAAGAAAAAAAATTTCCCCTGGATGGGACATATTCATCTTCTGGTCAATATAGGTGTACTACCTAGTAATATAAATTAATTAAAATCTGTCATTACAAGGGGACATATACACATAACTACACACACATATTATATTATAAACAAAACTGCGACATAATATAAATTATTTTCGATTAGATCATTCCAAGGAAAGTCAGTGGATTACGAACTAGAACTATCAACATTGTGTATTTATAATTGAGGGTCAAGATTTCCGGTCATAAACCGCGTAAAACGAAGATGACGGAGTAAATATTTTTTTAAAAATCGAATATAAGACAACTTTTTAAATATTAATATAAAAATGAGTTTATGTTTGGTACCTGTTGATGCTGCTGAGGAGATCCATTTTTCATATATGGAGCACTCAAAACCTGAAAATTGCATGAGTTTTATACTCGTTAGTGTTATGTCTCGAGGGCGTCTTCATTTATATTTTTTCGCCACCTTTGTACTCTTTTTTTATTTGTTTGCCACTAATATAAAGAGATGCCCGATTCAAATAGATTAATAATATCTTTTTATAAAAAGACGGGGAAATTGCAAACACATCTCCCAATATGAATCAACTATAGATAAATTCTGTAAGCTTATAAAGTGTGATTTCACATTTTCATAAGTTTTGAATACATATCAATAATTCCTAATTAAACTGTTATTAGCCATCCAAAAACATCATTAAGGACGACATATGGTAATGGTTTTGAATGTACATGCACGATTTCATAAGTTATATAGAGGAAAAATAATACTTTTAAGTGTTTCGAAGATTTATCTCCACCTAGCAATTGGATATTTACCAAAAAGGAGTAAGTATATAAAATGTGATTGAAGATGGTTCTTAGACAGTATTGACCATAAAACCAGTTAACATAATCTCTACTAGACTAACACAATGGTAATAAACATCCACTTACACCGACTTGATCATGCAAGAACTTGATATAATCAATAGCTTCATGAAGAACCGAAGCAGTATCAGTCTGCAACAACAAACATCAATTTTTGTTAGAAAGCATATACTCTATGTCGACAACTTTCAATTATTCCATAAAGAAAAATAACTTTTTCTGAAATGTACTCTCAGGGGGGAAAAAGCATAGAAAAAATAAGTCCGAAAATTCACCTTTCCAAAAGGTGAAACCAATTGCTGGAGGGCAGTGATTCGGTCCCCCAGCTTCTCTTTCCTAACCTGAGAACATAAATAAAACAAAAAATTCAAAATTCATTCACCTTTTCAGATAACTATAAAAACTTTGTAGGGATCATCTTCATGGTGGTCTCTTGAGTCACTTGTTAAAGATCATTAAAGAAACTTTTTTATATTTTTCAATATAGCTTATAAAATTTACGTAAAAAAAAAAAAAAAAAGCAAATATTTCTTTACTTAGTTTTGGACAACCACCCATTAACATTTTCCAATTTATAAGATCACCCTAAACAAGCTCCTAGGATAGTATCGACATACCTTGAAAGTCGGTAATGGAGATGGTGTTTCAATCCTGGGCCTCTTGAACCCCGTTTCTATGTTGCTTTTCTTGATTGATGAATCATTGTCTCGAGCATCCTCAGGGCTAGGCTAAAAAATATAAGCCAAAGTTATGTCATGACAAGAAACCCTAGCTAAGTCCTTATTCTTCTACAATAGAATTAACTATGTCCAATTAAGTTACCTTCTATGAAAACCCTACTTTCATGATGATATAACACGATTCCAAATAAAGCAAGAACTCCAAAAGTGAAATCGTAAAAATGAATTGAAGGATTTGAACATGCAGATTTAATCTTAAATAAACATGTGGGTCAGAAAATAAAAGCATGAAATACAACAAAGTACTATCGTATCACTTATGTTACCTTTTTCATAAGGTTGGAGCAATTCGCTTGTGGTGAAGCTAAGAAACCGGTCCGGATGTCGTCTGGACCATTTGCGGAGGCGTTCCAGAACGGTGCGTTGTTAGAGAAGTGCAACCTGTTGGGCTGCTGATTACTAGCCAAGGATGAGGGCTTTAAGAGAGACAATTTGGAAAAAGAGGGTGGTGGATTGTCGTTATTGAGACCGTAATTCGCCGTCGAGAGGTGGCTCATGGACTGGTTATTGTAAAGAGATGGCTGTGGATTATTGTTAGGATCAGGGTCAAGTAAACTTTGTATCAAGGTTAGGGGGTAGCCACAAGAGGATGCACAATTATTGACAGTGCTAGGGATAGGGTTGGTCCTTGTTTGGTCCATAGAGAAGTCTTGGTTTATCTGTTTGAACCCATTCAAGGAGGAATCTTCTTCTACTACTCCATTGCAAAAGCTCTTGGGGCTCCATTCCTTTTGGAATTGAGAAGGGTCCATCTCGGTTTCACGGTCGAAACCGGCCAGTCTCGAGCTCATATCTTCTTGAATCATGGAATTGTAATTGCCTTGATGAGTTCTTTCACTAAAAAGAATTTAAAGGATAAAGATAAGACCATACCATTTGTCAGATTCTTTTAATACCCTTTTTTCTATATAAAGTTTAGGTTCCTAATGAACAAGAACTTGACTTCCTTTTGCTAATTATTGCAAAATTGAAATTAGGCAAGGAATTTCAACCAAGTACCCTAGAGGAATTTAGACTTTTGGATCATCCCAAAAATTGAACTTCAACATCATCATAATAGATGATATCCTAATCTCTTGAAAAGGTCACTTTTGCATAAGATTTTATGCAGAACCATGACAATTGACAACATATTAGACACCACTTTACGCTGCAAGAAAATCGGGTTATCGTGACGAACGCACATCATATGTTTACATAAAGTTCTACTCACAGTAATGTTTGGCTCCAATCTGAAGTTGTTGAGGACGATGAAAGTCCAAAGCCCATCATTTGCAAAGTAGAATCAATCAAGATGCTCCCACTACCACAACTTGATGGATGATGAACCTTGTCATGACTTGAATTACTGTTTGGAAAAACAACAGGGGTATTATTTGTATGACCCCTATTATTTACCTCTAGATTACCATCACAAGATTTCATTCCCTTTGTGTCTACAACATCCGCTAACCATCCATAACTCCCCATAACATCGTTAAACGCCACGGAACACGGCGACACGCCGCTGCCGCCGCCGCCGCCGCCACCACCTACTAACAACGGGCTTCGGGATGAGCTCCACCAATTCCCACCGCAAATCCCGCCCTGGAATTCTTCGGCCATAGGGAAAACTAAATTATTTTGAGCCTTTGAATGTGCGTGTCAACGTTTGCTTGACGATGATTGTTGTCTTGATATCACTTTCTCTCCAAGTCTTGTTGGTCACATTTGCATATTTATATATAATGTGATTGCCGTTGAGATGCATGACTAGGGGTGTTGTTTATTATATATGGGAATGGCTGTGTTGTACGGGAATTGGAAGTAACCGGAACTTGGTTGACATTTCAAAGGATGATTGGACACATCAAGCATGAGGAATTTTTTGATCGAATTTTCTTTTCCTGTTTACTCCTTTCGTATTTGTGTTTTTTAATTTTCCTTTTCGATTAAATTCCATATTCCTCTAAAACTTTACATAAAGATATAATTATTACTTATCCCTTATAAGATTTGAACATAAATATTAACACTTTAAATTAAACAGTCTAATGACGAAGAAACATCCATAGTTTATTTATTTACTTTAATTTTCCCTCTCTTACTTTTGGGACCATTAAAATAGTAGCAATCTTTGTTTTCTTATGGTCGCTATTTCGAAATCTTTCCATTCCCTTACATTATTTTATTGGTATTGTAAAGAATTCGTCTACCTCATAAAGGGAATGGAATACTATAATAGGTGTGATTGATTAAACTGCCACATACTAAAATCAAGCAGTTTATATTCTTCGTACTTGATTAATATAATTATATGGAGAGACAACGGGATAAGTATGAGCAATGAATTGATAGTTAATTAATATTATAATCGTTAGAATAGGTTTTAGGGAAATATGTCTATCGGGACACCATATAATGATGGGACCTGTGTTATCATAATCATCTGGGATTAGCAAGCAATTATAATGGAAAAAAGGAAAAAAAAAATGAAAAGCTAGTTTGTCTCTAACCAAAAGAGGGGCTTCCAACTTTAATAATAATAATATAAATATAAATATATGCTTTTATAATTACTGAAATTACAAACTTACAAAAACTTTCCTTAGCATTTTTTTTTAGCTCGGAAGAGGGTTTTTTTTTTTTTTTTTCCCAAGTCGTGCTATGAAAGTTATTACATTCCAAAAAGTAAAGTCTCATGTTTAAAAAATAATTCGAATCACACTTTATGATAGAAAACCTTTACCTAAGAGCAATTAGAATAAGGTTTAGGTTCGCGCGCATATGAATTAAGCCAAATCAGGTGTAATGGGTGAATTTGCTCCCACCCCTATCCCTGTGAGGCCTAGTCCCTACTTCCATTTTGTTGGTGATAATTATATTACAATTTAAAAAATAAATAAATAAGTTTTGATTAGGTTTAATTTTTTTGAACCGAGAAAAGAGGGATAGGGTATTTCTTTTAAGCATTATTTTGAGATTTTAGTAATATCTTGAAACTTATTTATATATTTTTAAATGTTTCGTGGAAATAAAATCATATATTTAGAATTTAAAGAGTTTATTTGTACTTGAAAAATAGTTTAGGCAATATAATTAGGTAGGTATATATATATATATATATATATATATTTCCTTTTTAATTGCTTCGGCTTGATATGTGGGCTTTTTGGATTTCACATGGAGATTCAGCTACCTAAACATTAAATTACTTATCTATTGGATACATGAAGGATTAAATTGGGCTAAGTAACTTGCTTGAAAACTACTTATAAGGATATAGATTTCTTTTTCCACATGCATTTTAAAGTATATATTCCATTACTTCATTTGTCAAATTGATTCAACAAATCTAAAGAATAAATTTATAGCATGAAACGTCAGTTTTTGTCGAACATCTGTATGATAATACCTGCAAGCATATATTCAAGACTATATATAACGATTAAAAGGCAAAGGAGGGATCAAAATATGATAAGACATAACAAAAATTGGCATCATAAAGCAGTAAGTAATATGCCATGGCGAAAAAAAAAAATAATAATAATTTATAGTTATTTTTTAATAATACACATAATCTCAATTATAATTTAATCAAATAATTATATACTTTTTTCAACATGCGAGACGAGGATGAATTTTCTGCTAATAATGATTAGAAGGAAAAGGAGGAATAAAAATTTTGATAAGACAACAACAAAAATGGCATCATAAAGCAGTAATATGCCATTAACTGAATAAAATTTGAAGTCTTTAACGCCTGACTAAGCCAGAAATATTAAATTGAGAAATACTTTTACAGATTATTATTCATTTGACAAATAATTATAAATAATACCTACCTTTACCCCCCCCCCCCCCCCCCCCCCTTTTAATATTTTGGTTAACGTCTATAGAAGGCTAACACCGTCGCACGCATGATATGTATATATTACAATAGAAAAATTGCTCACATATATCCCATTAAATGTCCAGTTAAGAACATAAGCATAAATGTGAAAATGTATAATATGTGTAATAAAATAATTGTAATTTGAAGGTAAATTGCAAATATATCACTTAAATTACTATTTAAGTATATCTGGGAATGTATCTTCAATTACTTAATTATATATCTTTTGTCAAAATTAATTTCAAGTTATATTGTTATTTCTAAATAAGAAATAAAGTTAAATGAAATTCTCATAGATAATCTCCTTCCTTGTAGTTGTTGATATATCTTTTATGTTTACTCTATATATACTTAACTCTCTTATCCTTAAAATTGAGCATCTAATTAAGCTTTAATATCTTAAAAAAAAAAGAAAAGAAAAGAAAAAAAGGGTGTTTTTTAATGTGATTATTTTACTCTTATTTTTTTTTAAATAATGATATCAGCATTTTTTTTAAAAATTATTTCATTTAATGGAAAAATAATAAAAGCATCTAAAAACACATCATTAAAGTGTTAAGTTTAAAAATAAAGTTTTAAGTGCACATAAAGTATATATAATATAAACATAAAAAAATGTGATCACAATATATATACCGTTAATAAACTTATAGTTGCATAATAAAAAATAAATAAACAACTGACGCAGCGAGGAAAGCGTAAACCCGAGACCAATTATAGGATTGGAACTCTAGAATAAACAAAGAAGAATCAGAGTTTATTCTTCGATAAATTTCAATTGCACACATTCGAAAATACAGAGAAACTCGTCTCTAAAAATTATGTATTGAATATTGAAAAAAGTCCTCTTAAAATGACCTAACAACTATATATATATTCTTCTGGAAAAATACATAAAAAAGAAAATATAGATGTACAGGTGGAAATAAATATAAATATACACGTCTGTTCTTTGTCGTATACACGGCCGTGCCTTAAAGCCGTATATGCTTCTGGGAATATGTCTAGCGTAATACACGGCCGTGTTCCCTGGCCGTACTTGCGGTCGTGTCTGCTTTTGGGGGAGATCCTGACAGAACACACGGCCATGCTTCCTGGCAGTGTAAGAAGTCGTGTACGTTTCTGGGAATCATCTAGGTTTTTCACACGACCGTACCTCCTGACCGTGTATGCAGCCGTGTGCATTTTTTGAAATTCCCTGACATAATATACGACCGTGTATCCAACCGTGTCTCAACCTGTGTTCGCTACGATGTCCGCATCAACAACAATAATAATAAACGGCTTGGTACAGAGAAAGCATTCTTTCCTTCCTAACAATAAAAGAAACTGACTTCAATTTGTGCAAAATGAAACCTTGTGCATTCGGTACAGTTTGTGTTGATTTGACATAAACACCGATTGACGAAATACAAGGTTAGATATACAAGTTTCTGCCAAAGTCAGCCTACGCGATGTCAACACGAAAACGGCTATCAGGTCCTAATCGTCGTTAATCCAATTAAATTGACACTAGCTACAATGTTTATTGATATTAATCCAACTTGGGGAATGGTGATAAGGGGATAAGGTTTTCCCTTGTTAAATATATATATATATATATATGTATTGTCTTGTCTAATCTCGTTTAATTACATTTCAATATGTGTAATATATTGTATCTAATTGGTTGAAATGATAATAATAATAATAATAATATGTAGTATTTAAGTAAATTATTAAAAAAATAAAAAATTGGATAAAATAAATTAAAATTAACATAATATTATGAATGTACATTATTTAAGTATATTAATAAAAAATAAAAAATTAGAAAAAGCAAAAAAGAAAAAAGAAAAAAAGCCATCGGCCACTCATCACCCTTCGGTGGTTGGATTTCCCTATATTTTTTAAGTTCTTGCTCTTTTATAATTCATCAAATTTTTTTCGATTAGTTACATAAATAATATATGTATGTATTATATTGTTAATTAAATTTTTATCTATTTTGTAGATTTTTTTTTTAGTTTTATTTTTTGGTTTTTTATTTTCTAATTTTTTTCATATTTTTAAATAATTTACGTAAATGACATATATAAAATTATTTTTTAATTAAACTAATTATTTTGACCAATTAGATCCTGCCATTCTCTAACAAAAAAAATTAATACCGTTGTTAAAATAATTTGTTTGCTAACGTTAAACACTTAAATACAAAAGATAAAATGTTTATCATTAAAATAAAAAAATAACAGATATTAAAAACTAAATTTACATTTTTAAAAAAAAATATAATACCGCTCTATAACTTCAATTGCAGGCATAAAGGTTGTAGAACTTTTAAATGTTATTCAATCGAGTCCACTAAGGCAACATATTATAATATATTATTAACATTTGTTACACTAGGTCCACAACTCATGATGGCATGCCTTGAATTTTTATTTTAATAATTCAGTAAACAAAACTAAATAAAAAATAAAAACAAAAAAATAACAACCTAATAAAGGAAAAAGAAAAAGAAAAAGCTTCTTGAGCATGTTCCGGAAAATGTCTGGGTGATCGATTACCAGCTGTGAATTTGAGAAAAAATAAAATAAAATAAACTTTATGTAACTTTATCTTATAATAACCATAAAAGCTATTAGCCATGAGTAATTTTCAATAAAAGAAGCAAGTGTAAGTTGTCGTGTGGCTCATGAAAAACGACATGTACTTATAGTTTTAAATATACTGACAAATGTTCAATATAGTTTTATAGTTGTTCGAGGATTAAATTGAGTTCCTCTTTTTTTTTTTTTAATGTTAGTGACCTTGTTCATTTAATTTGAGCAGACATGTCAGGCCATGTACTACCTCATAACACAAAACAAAAGAAGTACAGAATATGTGCAAAGTGGACAGGGTACTTCGGTTCTTTCATCAGTCCTAGAATGAACAAAATCTTTTGGAGATGAATCTTTTCCGTTTATTTTTTTTTTTTTTAATTTTCATCAATTTATTCTTACTATGTACTATCAGCAGTTAATATTATAAAAAAAAAATAATGTTATGATGACATCAGAACATATTCTAAGAATCACTACTATATTTAACCACTTAATTATAAATTAAGGAAAGCAAAATTGAAAGATCTCATTCCACTTTTTACTAAGGAACCATGCTAGCTTTCCTTTAAAATGGCCTATAGATTTTACTGCTAGGTTGGGTTTGCCAACCCTAATCAAATGATAAAAATATATAGCAAAAAAATTGATAAAAATCAGAATATTATGACTAAAATTTCAGTCTCATGTTCTAAGTAACTTGACCTAAAACCCTTTTTCTTTTTTCCTTATCTAGGTTGTTGTGGCTTTTATCTTACAACTTCGGAATTTTAAAAAGAAAAGATAGAGGAAATAAAAAATTCATTGACTTAAGTAATTGACCTATAAAAAAATAAATAAATAAATAAATAAAGAAGTTAGGTCGGATCCATGAACTCTACTAAATAATTTTCCCTTGAAACTGCTCGACAAAAAGACCGTGTGGACTTTGAAATTTAAGCACTGCAATTTCCACACTTCTCACTTTGTCAACATTGCATTTTAGTCATCATTCTATATATATTTCAAATCAAGAACAATAGTCAGCCTATCACGTGTAGAAACTATTTACTACATACCATCACGAGTATGCCAGCCTTCTATTATTATTTTTTTTCGTTTTCTTTTTAGTAAAATTGAATAAAACGTTTATACATTAATTATACTGTATTCATCTTTTGTTTAATCCTTTTGAAAGAAAAATTATTTTTCCATTGAATTCGTTTATAAACACCACATAACAAACTGTACGACACTTTAATATTTAAATCAATGTTTGTAAATTGTATTTTATTATATTTTTAGCATATGTCATATCTCATACAATTAATAGTTTTGACTATAAAAGGTTAGTGCAATCAATTATATATCTTCCCTCTCAGAGACCATATTCTCCTTCACGTAAAATACTCTTTATCCTATGACAATTTGGTACTATCTAGAATTCGTGTAAATTTATAAATAATAAGAGAAGTGTAAGGCTAATTGATGATAGGCAAGGTGATAGTAATGCTAGTGGGCGGTGGTGGCAATCCTTGACTTATTAAATGTGATCATTGAAAGTATTACAATGCTGCCTGTTCTTTTTTAGAAGAATATTGTTTTTAAGGTAAACTTCAATCCCTAGGTCTTTGTACATATATGCCCCTCAACTTCAAAGGACAATAAAACTATACGTATACCCAATTTGCAACTTTACCAAGTCAAAATGATAAATTAGTAATAATACTATTGTCAAAAAAAAAAAAAAAGTGTATATCTTGGATTTGACCTAAGTTATTAGATCCATTTAGTTTAGTGGGTCATTATGAGGTAATAGTAGCAACTAATATAAGGTGGTGGGATGCTAACCATACTATTGTATTAATATGTGTATATAAATATAAGATTATTGTTTCCATCCTTTTTTTTTTTAATGCTTGATGGAGGTGATTGGTAAACTTTTTGGGAATTTGGGAGGGACAGAAGCATGTTCTAGCAATGTAAGGGAAAATTCTTAAATACTCTCCTTTAGAGATATGAGTTATTTTAAGAATAATTTTATCTACATTATTGTTGTAATAAGATTTTCTTTCGATCCTCATAGTTTTCTAAATTAAATTTAGAAAACGCTACCCGTTATCTTAATTTGGAACATAAATATGGTTTAATTATTTTTTGTCATCCCTTCGTTGACCATCATTAGATTGGGTTGGTCAGTTCATACTTGATAGGTTACCACAAACTTTAATAATTACGAGAGTTAGTTGTTTAGCTAATGCATCTTCGTTGAAGACATCAGCCAACCAAGAAAAAGGAATGGTTAAAACCTAAAATCCACAAACGACGATATGAGTCAACTCCTTTGACATATATGATCTCGTAAGCCTAACATTCTCTGTACAACTTAAAATGGGGTCAACAAGATTCGCCAACTAAAGAGGGGGTCAATTAATTAAAAAAAGCAATTAGGTGACTTTTCAATTAACATACTTCATATAATGTTTAATAACTAAAAAGATAGAATAATTATAAATATACTGCCTAATTATTGGTTGTGCAGGTAGATTTTTTTTTTTTTTAATTTTTAAAATATAACTTTGGTTTAACTTCTTATGATACTCAAAAAATTGAATAATTTATAAATTTATTGGGTAGTTTTTGCCTAATTTATATGCATTTGATCTCATGACCTACAAAATAATAAGCATCTTAATATGAAGAGGATAAGATAAGCAAAATTTCCTTCTAAATTGCGTAGATTGAAATCAAATAGTATGAATTTTACATTACTTTATACATAATGTATTTAAAGGGATAAAAGCACCCAAAAAAAAAAAAGATTTTTACCTAAATTCAATCTTAAGTAAGTTATTTCTTGAAACTAAATGGATCATTTCAAGTTTGAGATCATCAAAACCAAATCTAAGTTGTCTTAATCTGTTAAGAAAAATGGTAACAAAGGGACTCATATAGTATAAAGAAACAAATATAAACACGTTAAACTACTTAATATAATATAAATATAGCATGTTTTCTATGTACTTGTTCCATAGATGAAGCACACATAAATATAGTTTCACTAACTTTAATAAATAGAAAAATAATTTCTATATTTTAAGCACACCTGAACACAAACACGTCAAGGATTTGGTAAAGTTCCGATACTTAAATACTTTCTTCAGAGTTTTTAACTCTTCCACAACCTCCTCCACTACTAACTGAGCTGATTGCATATAGAAAGCATTTGACCATTAACTTGTATTAGAGCAAAGCGCACCATTGAAGAAGTAGATGATGATTTCCCTTCTCCAAAAAACAAAAAAGAAAAGAAAAAGAAAAAAGCTTTACACGATTTAAAAATTTTGTGCACTAGGTTTAAAGTTATTAAATCATAAACAATGGAATTTTATGTATATTTTCGTTATTAGAATCGAATTTAAATAATTTAAACAAGCTTAATCGATGATCCGAAGCATTAAAGCAGATGCCGATCTCTCTTTATAAGAGCTTGATGTTTACGCATGTGTCATTTGACAATCGAGTGTTCCTTAACAATCTAAACGGGGTTGATTAGGATAAATTATCCACAATAAAGGTGTGAGAATGGAGAAGCAATAGAGAGCAGAGAGTCAATGTAGGACCCATGGTGAAGCCGCGCGTGCTCGGCACGTGGGGCCCCCTAGGGCCTCCCAAAAATCAAAATTCTCTGTTTAAGCAAAAGAGTCAAAAGGTGATGGCGACAGGTTCTTGGGACCTGATAAGTAGAAGAAATCTTGGCGTAGGCTGCACGGACGCGTCTTCTCTCAGTTGCCTCCTCATCTTCATCAAGAAGGAAAAATTCAATTTGGAAAGAACTTTTTGCATATTTAAAGACGAAAATGGTAATGGCTGTTTTAAGGGCAATTGTCAACGTGTTAAACAAAATATTTGTTTATTTTTCCATGTACTTAGCTTTTACATGAAGCTTGTAATCAATAGCAAAAATGATAAAAATTTATGTTATTGATAAAATAATAAAAGTTTTAGAAGCATAATGAGATCTATATAAAAGTACCTAATATTTATGGAAATTAGGAATGGCAAAATTTAATTTACTGTTTAAGCAAAAACAAAATCACTTATATATAAATTGTAAACACACGAACATAATATATATATTACAGTTAAGATTAATATCGTAAATAATCTAAAGAGATTTAAAGTAATTTGGTAATTCGAATGAGGATTATAAATAAGTCGTTATAAACTCTATTGACCTTTTTTTTCCTTCCTTTGCCTTTCACATAACCTTAGAGCCTTTTTGTATAAATCCATAAAGAATGAGACAACATGTGAATCTATAAAAAAGGAGACAACTTTTTTCCACCACTAGCTTATTGGATTAAAGTAAACACATAAATCAACGATTGTAAATTATGATTTATATATGTATATGGTAGCATAGAGAATTAATGTATTGAGGTTTATAGATCTAGATCAATCAGTGATATACAAGGAACGAAACAAGCAATTTACTCATTACGATAACAATTTAGATCAAGTAAGTATATCTACTAGTATATTACATTATAAATTTATGTTAGATTGATTAATTAGGTTAAATTGAATAGAAATCGAGTCAATGGATCGATGTATGAGGTATACAATGAGGTACACGATCTCTCAACACAACAGTGTTGGAACCTTATTGAAAACTCAAAGTGAATTGAGAGAAACATGGCCTCCCAACACGACCATGTTGGAGACCATATTGAAAATGAAAGGTGAATAGAGAGATACATGACCTCTCAACACGATCGTGTTGAAAAAAAAAATAAATTCAACATGACCATGCTGAGGTCGTGTTGGTAAATAGTGAATAGAGAGATAGATAACCTCTCAACATGATCATGTTGAAAACCATGTTGAAAAAAAAATGACATAATGAATGGAGAGAGATACATGACCATGTTGAGACCATGGTAGATCTCCAGACAATTTAGGTTTGATGATCATTAGAATTAAGTGAAGATCAATAATGTAAGTTTTATCTAATAGAAAGTAAGTCATGATCATTGAATCAATTAGGTATTGGATTTATAGGATAAAGATATATATTGAGAGTGGTTGGAAAATGAGATTAATATTACTAATTTGTGAACTCCTTCAATAATATTAAAAATGTTATGTTTAAATTTTTTCATACTCTACGGAATGTATATATATTCCTATATCATTCCTCACTATTGTATTTTGTTTTGTAGAATGCCTAAGAGAATTTCAAGACCAGGATCATCTTCAAAAGCTAGAGGTAATGCTCCTGATAACAGAATGTCCCCTAGAGCTCCTCATTAGGGACGAGGAGGGAATGAGGTGAATGTTGTACAAATGCTAGAGGCTATCAATACTATAGCAGGAGTAGTAGCACAATAGTAGTAATAGATGATGGGAGAGATTAGAGAGAGGCTAGTTGGAGAAATGGGTCTAGACCATTTTGTTAAAATGGTTAAGGAATTCAGGCTAAAGGTTGACGATCCATTAGATTGATGAACTAAAAAAGACTTTTGAAGCATTGGAGACACCTGAAGATAAAAAGGCTCAGCTTCTAAATAGTGATTGAGTGTTTCTAGACTCACCATAGGGATGATCATTTGGGATAGGTTTAAAGAAATGTTGTATGTGGAGTATTTCCCGACCACCATTAGGGACAGAATGTAGGCATCATACTATAGTTGTTGCTAGGGAAAGAGATCAGTAGGCGAATATGAGACAGAACTTAACCGTTTGATGAAGTTCATGCCACCTACAATCAAAGCTGATGAGATTTCCATGGCACATCGGTTTGTGTTGAGATTAGACCCTACATTGCAGTATAAGGTAGTTGCCTTCCAACTAAAAACCTACTTGGAAGTTGTAAATAAGGCAAAACTTTTATAATAGAGTCACAAGAGAACTGATGAGATGAGAACATTAAGAACGAGAATGGTATTGGGAAAAAGACCCATTCAGAATATTATCACTCAAGATAAGGGTAAAAGGCCTCACACAATGCAGACCAAGTTTATGATCATAGCAGCACCCTCCTCCTAAGCAAAAACCTTATATGTAGGACAAAGTAACAAGTGTGGAAGATATTATGGGCCATATGAGCTAAACAAATGCAAATGGCCATAAGGTGCCTATTTATCATGTGGAAAGACGGGACATAGCAGCAAAAGCTATTGGGAGAGGTCAATCCCATTGACATTTTGCTTTTTTTTTTTGTAAACAGAGGGGTTATAGGATGGTGAACTGCCTAGAAAACAGAAAACAGAATGTATAGCTAGCCACAGCAGCAAGAAACTAGATTGGGATTAATAATGGTAGACCTCAATAGGTATGGCCTAAGCAAAGGGTAGTAGCACGAGTGTTTGCACTATAGAGACAGAACACTCCAGATATAGAGACCTTAGTAGGTACATTATTAGTAAATTCTGCTGAAGCATATGCATTGTTTGATACTAGTGCATCACATTTATGTATATCTGATACATTTAGAAGTAAATATAATGTATGTAAAGAAACGTTGAATGCTGTATTGAGCTTGAGTACTCCTATGGGTGTAGGTAAGGGATTGAACCAAATATGCAGAAAGCTCTGTATAGAAATGCAGGATAAAATATTGTTTGCAGATCTTTCTGTGTTAGACATGACCGATTTTAATGTAATTTTGGAAATGGATTGGTTAATCAGACATCATGCAACAATAGATTGTCATGATATAACCATCCATTTCAACATGCTAGAAGGAGAATAATTTAAAGTTTAAATTGGAAACTTATAGACCAATAGGTTTGCCAGCTTATGAACTATGGGGTAAAAGTATGATGGCATCAATAGCAGTTGAAGCTGAAAAAGTGATGGAAATTGAGAGAGTAAGAGTAATGAAGGAATTTACTAGAGTATTTCTGAATGACCTACTTGGTTTACCTTTCATAAGGGAGATTGAATTCAGTATAAATACAATGTTTGGTATGACTCCTATATTAAAAGCCCTATATTGTATGGTACCCGCAGAGTTGAAAGAATTAAAGGATCAAATACAAGAGCTATTGGACAAGAAATTTATCAGACCAAGTGTCTCACCTTGGGGTACACCGGTATTATTTGTGAAGAAGAAAGACAACAACATGTAGTTATGTAAAGACTACCGGGAGTTGAATAGGGTTATAATTAAAATAAATACCCTCTCCCAATGATTGATGACTTATTCGATCAATTACAAGGAACTCAAGTCTTCTCAAAAATAGACTTGAGATCCTAGTACCATCTATTAAGGATTAAGGAGGAAGACATCCAGAAGACCACTTAATAGACTTGAGATCCGAGTACCATCAATTGATGATTAAGGAGGAAGACATCCAGAAGACCACTTTCAGAATTAGATACGGGCATTATGAATTCTAAGTAATGCCTTTTGGACTCACAAATGCACCAACAAAGTTTATGGATTTAATGAACCGCATATTTAGAGAATACTTGGATAAGTTTGTCATCGAGTTCATAGATAACATTTTAATATACTCCATAAGTGAAGAAGAACGCGAGCAGCACTTGAGGGTAGTATTAAGCAGATTGCAAGTAGAAAAGTTGTACGACAAGTTTAAGAAGTGTGAGTTTTAGCTTAAGCAAGTCAGCTTTTTAAGACATGTGATTAGTAGGGATGGATTATTTATAGATCCTGAAAAGATAAGAGCTGTAAATGAATGGTCCAGGTCAAAGACTGTAATAGAAATTAGAAGCTTCTTAGGTTTAACAAGATACTACAAAAGATTTGTGGAAAGATTCTCTAAACTAACAACCCCTTTGACCAAGTTAACTTAGAAAGGAGTCAAGTTTGTATGGGATGATCGATGTGAAGCAACCTTTATGACATTGAAGAAGAGATTAACTTCTACACCTATACTTACACTACTAGTCAGTGGTGAAGAATTTGTGGTATATAGTGATGCCTCTATACAAGGGCTTGGATGTGTGTTGGTGCAAAACGATAAGGTGATTGCATACGCATCTAGGTAGTTGAAGCCCTATGAGAAGAATTACCCAGCACATGATCAAGAATTAGTAACTATGGTATTTACACTCAAATTATGAAGACATTATTTGTATGGGGAGAAGTGCAGAATATACATAGATCACAAAAGCCTTAAGTACTTCTTTACCCAAAAAGAGCTAAATATGAAGCAAAAATGCTAGCTAGAATTGATAAAGGACTACGACCTAGATATCTAATACCATCCCGGAAAGGCTAACGTCGTTGTTGATGCACTCAGTAGAAAGAAGCATGGTAATTTAGCAACGATGATCACAACTCAAAAGAGAATATTAGAAGATATGCAGAAATTATACTTAGAGATTGTTACCCAAAAAGTTGGAGCTAGACTCGCTAGTTTACGAATACATCCAGTATTAATTGATAGAATAAAAGTTGCACAAGTTGAACATATGGGGATACAGGAAATGAAGAAAAGAGTGGAAGAGGGAAAAGCTATAGAGTTCAATGAAGATGCAGAGGGGGTTATTGAGGTATGGTCACAAGCTATCTGTGTTAAGTATAGATGAACTGAAGAAAGAGATATTGAAAAAGACACACTATTCTAGGTACTCTATACACCCTAAAAGGACTAAGATATATAGAGAGTTGAAGAACCATTATTGGTGGAGGAATATGAAAAGAGAAGTGGCTGATTATATATCTAAGTGTATGACCTACCAATAGATCAAGATAGAAAATCAAAGACTTCAAACCAATATGGGTGATTGTTGATCAACTTATAAAATCGGCACTCTTCATACCAATAGGTACTAGGTATAAACTAGAGAAGCTGACATAAATTTATATCAAAAAAATTGTAAAGTTGCATGAGATACTGATCTCCATAATGTTATATAGAGATATGAGATTTTTTGGGAGGTTTTGGAATAGTCTACATAGAGCTTTGGGGACAAAACTATAATTTAGTATGGCTTTTCACTCACAGACGGATGGTCAGTCAGAACGAATGATTTAGATATTGGAGGATATGTTGAAGGTGTATGCATTAGAACTTAGTGGAAATTGGGATGAACATTTACCCTTAGTAAAATTCGCTTACAACAACAGTTATCAAGCTACCATCCAAATGGCACCATATGAGGCGTCATATGAAAGAAAGTGCCAATTGTCGTTACATTGGGATGAGGCGGGTGAGAAACAAATATTAGGACTCGATCTAGTGTAAGATGTAGTAAACAAAGTAAAATTAATCAAGCAAAGAATGTAGTCAGCCCAAAACAGCCAAAAGTTATGTGCAAACAAAAGAAGAAATCCATTAGAGTTTCAAGTGGGAGATCATGTATTGTTGAAGATTTCACCTACGAAGGGAGTGATACGATTTGGACTAAGAGGGAAATTAAACCCTAAATATGTAGGACCCTTTGAAGTCTTGGAGAAAATTGCCACTAAGTTTGGTATAAAGTAGATACCTTTTCATTAAAAATATTTTTATTTCTTAATATTTTATACATATAACGATAAAAAAAATGTAAAAAGAGAGATAGATATATCTAAATCATCATTAAAACCCAAACCATTGGCCAAAGAGATATAAGTAGCAATGGATTTATTAACTAGTTCTTCGAGCTGTATAAATTTTCTAAAGGTGTATACGTTTTTCGAAGTTTGAAAAGGTAAAATGCGCTTTATGAGTTTAAGAAACTTATTCATATTACACCAATAGTTTTAAATGCATTATATGTAAGTTATACGAATGAAATTTGTTTATATTGGATTTCATTTCAGATGCAGAAGATAGGGAAGACTTTATATATAGCGTAGAAGGTTGAAACATAAGATGACCATACATACAAAGTGGAAATAGATATACCATTTTGTGGTTTTATTTACATGACAAGGATATTAAGTCACGGTCGCCAGTCGTTGGATTTTGTACTTGTCTTTTCCTATCCTTGGAATGTTTGCGATACCAAAATGACCAAATTGGGTCTAACTTTGCTATTGTCATGTTTCATGACTCTTACCATATCTCCCTACGGTTGGTTCAAGGATGCCATTAATCGAAAAAGATAATGGAAAGTAAGTATGTAAAGTGCCTCGTTTCTTCTACACAATATCCACTTGCATTTGTGTAACGCAAGCTTTCGCACCATTTGAGGAGCATTAGATAGTTCAAGTTTTTGTTCGAATAAAAGATAGGAGTGGGTACTACTTAAACATATTTTCCAACTTTCATCAACCGAAAAAAGTAAGAGAATTACAAAACAAATGTGCAAGTTTTAAAGAAAAGATATTATTGTCCAAACGTGAGTCATTCGTGAAGTTTGTTGTGATTTGGGCAGTATAGATCATATTATATGCTATTTATAGATCAACAAAATAAATATCTGGACAAGGAGTTCTATAATTTTATGCTCCAAATCATAACGCTGAACGAGGAATTATATATAAATCTTAGGATAGTTATATATAAACTCTAAAAATATTGATCAAATGTATGTAGATTTTCTGAATTGTCAAGTACGATTCCACATCCTCGTAACTTTTAAACATGTACATACATTCAAGACCATCATTAACACCTCAAAATTATTATTAAAAAATTATAAATAGTAATAATTTTAAGAGTTTATGTATTTATTAAAATACTAATGATTCGAGGTTTTAATAATAGTTTTAAGAGTACATGTATTTATCAAAAATTATAAAAATATAAAATCATATTTTAAGAGTTTAGGTAATTTATTTTTGCCTATATTGACTAAAAGCATCCCTTTCCATATACACTGCACCGTTAGTCCTATCGGTATTTCGCTGGCATAGTAATTCTCAATTGTGGAGCAGCGTGTTGGACTGGGTTTAGAGAAGGAATCTTGAATATGTATCAGTATTTTCCTAGCATAGAAGTACTCAATTGTGGAACGACGTGTTAGACTGGGTTTAGAAAAGGAATCTTGGATATCTTCATATTTTGGGAGGCTAGAATGAATCCGAAGAGCTCGACCAAAATTTAGCCAACAAGTTAATTGGTAATTTTGGTACATCATTGTATAACGGACCGGTGATCTCGGCACATTTGTTGGTGCCCTATGAAGCACATGATGCAATCGTAATCCTATCATCAATTCAATGAGAATTTAAATATTTCATCCACCCTATGGATCATGGTAAATGAATTTAGGAACTTCCATTGTTATTTCCCTTTAAGAATATTATCTCTAGATGAAGCCGTTGGTTATTGGTAAATTTTCAAAGGTCTAACGAGAAATTACGGCGAAAAAAAAGCATACAGTGTATCTTAACTTTTGTATTTAAATAATTTTGTATCTAAAGTTTTATTCTTTAGAAATTTAGTATTTAACAAAGACATTATATCATACATTATTTCAAAGTATAGGTGTTAAATTTCTAAAAAATAAAATTTTAGGTACTGAATTACCTAAACTAGAAAGTAGAGGTACTTATAGTGCCTTTTATTCAAGAAAAATTAGAGTTTTAACTTTCTATGGTAAGTCAAAATATTTACAACATAAATCATGTAAAGTGGATTTTAAGTCACCTATGATCATCTCCCTAAACTGACTTTACTTATCAAACTTATCTTTTCGCATACCAGTTATGAATATTCTTAGCCATGAGTACGGTTTGTTTTGATACAATTCAATCCTCTGGATTGAACCAAACCTAATATTATGGTTTAGTTCTTTTTCTTTTCTAATTCAAATCTAACCTTACTATTCACTTCATAATTTTTTTGACCTAATAAAAAAGAGTTCAAGGAAGTTCAGTGTGTAGTTTGAACCAAGAATCTCAAAATGTTTAAAAGAAATACTCACATTTTTTAAACAATTTCTCTAACAATCAATAGGGAAAAAGAAGTATTTTCAATGCAGTTTTTAAACTAAGAACTTGAAGCTTTACTGAAAGGCAATATTTTTCACATCCAATACAATCCATTAAGGCACTACACATTGGAAATAGCTATTAAGTTTAACTATGATTTAGTTGGTACATCATAAGTTAAATGGTGTCCAAATTAAAATAAGAAAAATTGAAAAAAAAAATTCTTCACATATTTTCAAAATCCACAAAATGTAACCAAGAGTATTCAAAATATTTGGCTTCACACTATTTATTCACATTTTTTTATAGATAAAAACACAAATAGATAGACAAAAAAAATTATATTTTTGGTAGAGAGCTATATCATCAAATTTTCATAATCAGCATAATGATTACAATAACTTTTTATTTTATCTTTAACTTCTCAACATTTGATTCAATTCATAATTTTTTGTATAAAAAAAATATGGTTTAGTTTGTAATTTTTTTCAAACTTTAAAAAAGATTTAAACCTAATTTACAATTTGGTTTAGTTCGATCCAGTTTGGTTCATGGTCTAATCAATTTTTTTGCTTAGCCCTAATGCCATTAGCCATGATAAAAGCACTAAATTATTAAACTAATGTTAAGCCTAATTCCACAATAAGCCTAACCCAATCCTTAAGTTAACCATAATTCTTAAAATGCACCTACAAACCCATAATAGCAAGCCTTAGCCATTGGATGGTCCAAAATACAACATAAAAGGGTTTTTTTATGTTCTCTCTTCATAAATGTGTAGAGCTGCAAGTTTCTAAGGTGGCTGAATCACTTGCAAAAAGAAATAATTAGGCTATGAAGGTGCTAAAGGATGTTTTGGTGTGGCCATTCCAATATTTAAGTTAGTACAAAGATTTGGAAGGTGATAAAGTGTAATATATGTGTGAAAATGGAAGAGATTCAAATCCTTCATATAGCAAGTGCATTCATGGCTAGGGATCTGCTTTAGATATTGTAGAGGATGAATCTTTGACTGAGATCTTTTTATCTGCTTGGAGTCTTCTTTGCTTTCCTTATTTGGTTCTAGGATGTACATGGTTAACTTGACCTTGAGCTTGGGCATGCTGATAAGAACCAATGCTTTAAGGCAGTATTACTCCATTCGAGGTCAATTTTGGCCTTTAAAGCTCGAACATGGGCCTAAATAGATTGAATTGGGCCTTGGAGATTCATGCTCAAAAAGCCCTATCAACACTTACCTCCCCCTCCCCTTTGGCTCACCTCTCTTTAGTTTTAGATTAGTAAGGAGAGTTAATGATTGAATGGATACTTGAGGTCATCAAGACTAGCTAGCATAGCTCAATGACTAATTGTGTTTCAAAGGGCAAGCTCTTCACTTTTATGACTTAGCATGTTAAGGCTTCAATTACTATGAAGTGGCTGAGCAGGCAAGCGACTTGAGCTTAGCTTCACCTATGCTAAAAGGGTTAAGGTGTGTAAGTTCCAAGCTTGCAGTCTAAAGATGGAGCCAAGGAGGTGACACATTGAGCATTGTTGCATTTGTCCCTCTTGAGCTAAGATGGGAGGTACATGAGCTCTTGGAATTCGCCATGTGGACTATTTTGATCTCTCTTAATGGCTTGAAATCAGAAGAGTCAATGATTGTTTGGGGAAGCTTTGATTTGATTTGTCTTTTGGTGTGTAAATGTTAATGCATTTAATGCTACGTAAAACTATTGAGATGTTATTGGGCAAAATCTTCGCAAGCAAAGCATGCTCGCCAAATCTATATCGTTGATTCAAAATGTGGGCTATATATCAAGATCGGGTCAAAGGTTATCTAATCATACCTTTTCTATAATCGTCTCTTCGTTTGTCATGCCATGTTTATATATATCCAATATTCAATAGTTTAGACCTTTTACCCTCTCTCTTCACTTTTGGAACCTTTGTTTATCTACCCTCATTCCTTTTGATTTCTTGTTTTTCTTCAAGCCCTCTTACTCTCAAGATTTCCCTTTGATTCTTCATCAATAAGTGAATTAGGAATGGAATGTTTATCCTCTTCATCCTTCAAAACTATGAGTGATCGAGTGGCAGAGAGAGGTACCCCCTTTTTAGCAACGAGGGAGCATTCTTTAGAGTAAGGTTTCGGTACAATGGTGACATTAAGTGGGGAGTTGGATAGAGAGATCGACATAGTGGCTACCATCACACAAAATCCTAAAGACATGTATGCGGATGATGGGGAGGAGAATAGATTAACGTAGTGCTTGTATTCATATGTTGAAGATGGGAATACTCCTAACGGAATGTGAAGCACCCTCTCTTACAAGGAGCTGGTCAAATTAAGGAAGTATTTTCATTCCCAACCTCACGGATAGAGGTTAACAAGACTTAAGGCCAATGATTGAGTAGTGTTATCAGTTGGTCATTAGTTCTACCTTTATATAAAGCATATGGAGTTCAAATTCAGGGTACTACTCTCTAATTTTTTGAAGGAATTCTTCCTATACCATAGGATTGCTTCGACTTAACTTATTCCAAATGCTTATAGGCTAATGGTGGAATTTGAGGCTCTATGTAAGCACTTTGTGCAATGAGAAACTCCTTAGATCTTAAGTTATTTCTACGAGTTAAAGAGATTGAATGGTGGTTAGTATTATCTATCGAGCCATCCAGGTTAAAAGATGGTAGGTCTGGACTCCTCAATGCATGGTTGGAAAAATAAGTTCTTCATAATAGAAGCTGAGATCAAAATAGACATCTGGATTCCGTTGATTCAATCAGGACTTTTGCTATCTAAGCTTTGGGTTCTAGCGATAAAGCTACAGCAGATCGCTTATTGTTCGAATTGTAGAGAAGGTTAGACAATTTTAGAATATGGTGAAAGTTGCTAAAGAATACATGGCAAATGGCAAATTTTTCAAGTGTTTTATATGAGGGAAAGCGAGGTGTGCTCATGTCTTCGTTGTACCAAAGTGGGCTTGCCTTAAAAAAGCTATTCATTTGGTCCCACTGGAGATTGGGGCCTCCTTGATGGCTCATATTTGGCATAGTATCATCGTAGTTTGCTCCGTCATCATTTTTTACTAACTTATCCTTTCATTTTATGCAGACGTGCAAATTTAAGAAAGCGTTACACTTGAGCTATTAGCTAGACATAAGGCAACTATGGTTACTAAAAAGTTCAAGAGAGCACCTCCCCTAACTATCAACCCAAGGAGGGCTCTCACACTGCAACCTCGATTATCCCCTTAGAAATAAAGGATGAAGAAAGGCCAATGTTCGTTTCTCACTAGGCCAATGTCCTTTTGGCTAGGCAAAATAGAAAAGGAAAGTCGTGGAAGGAGTTAGTCAATCTTATAGGAAATAGCCCTACACCGAAGCGTTTAGTGAGAGACTCAAGGAGACTCGACTTAAGGCTTAGAATGAGATCGTCTAATTAGACTTCGAATCCGAGTCTGTTAAGCAGCTAGTCTTATGAAGGGGTATAAGCCCCTTTTTTCTTGGTAGAAGAGAGAGCTATGGAGGCTACTTCCTTTGCTTTAAAGCTACTCCATAGGTGAGGGGTATATCTTTTGCCCTTAATAAGAGGTGTTTAGCTTAGATGCTAGTTTGGAGATAAGAGACGTAGTAAGGAAATCTTGAGAGGCTCAATATTGTCTTGAGATGTTGCGACTCTTGAGGACAATCTTCACAAGATGTCCAAGGATGGTTTCAAGAGGATTATTTACGCAAAGCTTCACAATGCAAGTTCCCCTCTATCATATATTTTGCTCTATTTTTTGTTCTTTCATGTTTGACCAACCTTTGTCACTTTATGTTGTAGTTCACTTTCCACTTGATGAAGTCATTTGATATTTCAAGGGTTGAGGTCAAGCGTGTATGATAGCTTATATCTAAGCATGAGTCCTTAATTTCCCAGCACTAGAGGTTATATGGCGACTATAAGAAGCTTTCTAACATGTATTTAATGTCACAAAAAGAAAAGGAAGATAAGGAGGTGACTAAGAGGGTTCAAAAGTAAACTCATCACCAAATAGTTAAGGTAGAAGGGCTTAAATTGAAGACTAAGGCTAAAATTAGTGCATTAAAGGCTTGGGTAGATGTTGTGGACAAGGCTAACACTGATCTTGTTGCTAAGGTTAGTGAGCTAGAGAGATGCAACAAGGACCTCGTTATCAAGGTGAAGAGGCTCTCCTTCCAATTGGAAGTGGCAAATAGCGGCTTGATATGGCAAACAAACAACTCAAAGCATAGGGAGTGACCTATGTTGAAAGGGAAAGTGACCTGTGTGAGGAGATTTGTCAACTTTACTTAGAGGCCAATTAGGATATGGCTTGCCTTTTAAAGTTAGAGGGTGTTGGTATAGCCATAGTAGAAAAGCAGTATTGGAGAAGGAAGTGTTTGAAAACATAATGGCCAGCAAGGAATGGGCCAACCTTTAGGAGTCGAAAATGATGGAAAGGATTCAAACATCTAGGTCGAAAAATCTTGGAAGTGCACCTAAAGTACAACCTAAGCTATTTGTCCTATTACGATGAACCAAAGCGGTCTGGGGTGATCGTTGAAGAGGGAGATGTCAAAGACCATCCTAGTGAAGAGGAGGCAATCTAAGACCAAGGCTAAGTTGAAGAGCAGGGCCAAAATGAGGAGTTAGGCTAAGCTAAAGAGTTGGGCTATCATTATACTAAAGACGTTCCTTCCTTAAACCCCTTACCTCCCAAACTTCAAACCCTCTTGAAGATCCTTTACCACCTTCTAAGCTACGCGTATTCGAATAGATTGCTGTTGCTAAAGTTGATGAAATGATTAAAGCATTAATTGTCCCCTCCCTTAAGAACTAAAGTGTATTTTGATGCTTGACTTGCTTTTATTTTTTTCTTTCATAAGGTCGTTATGTTGACAAGGTGATTGTAATTTGACATCATTAACGAGTGAAAATTTTTCTAAGTGTTTTGAGTATGCTTTTCTCTTCTTCTTCTTCTTCCTTTTTTTTTTTTTTTTTTTTTACTTGTGCATTATTATTCATTATCCTAGTACCTTTAAGATCATCAAGTGCTAGGGAGCCCTCAAATATCTAAACATAAGTCTCATCAATAAGTTACTTAGTAAGTCAGAGAGGCTAAGTTCTCTGACTTAACCTGAAGAGGTTAAAGGCTCCAACCACATAACAATGGTCTAAGAGCTCAAGAGTCCATTTGCCTCGACAAAGGCTAGGACTTAGTATTATCAAAAGTCTATATGCTTAAGTGTTAGCAAAGACTTGATGTCATCAAGAGTTCAATCACCTTTGTGTGATTAAGACTTGATATTTGTAGGAGTCTGTTGATCTCAAATGAGGCTAAGACTTAAGGCTTTTAATCAAAACAAATGACCACAACTCAACTAGTAAAAAGAATTATAACTTTCATTAAATTTCAAATATTGCATGAGCCCATCAAAATCTAATTGAAGTAAAGCTTTAAGTTGTTAGCATTCCATGTTTAAGGGATGAGTTGATTATCTAGCCTTTCTAATCTATGAGCTCCATTGCATAAGTCCTCCTAAACATTCACAAGGTCTTTCCAGTCTAGTGCAAGCTTCTCTTGTCATTCTCGAGATTTGGTAGCCTTTCACTTTCCACACATTGGGTTTTCTTGTTGGAAAACCTTATGCTTGACTTTCTTATGATAGTAGGGAGCTGCCCTATGTTGATATGTTGCTACTTAAGCTTTAGCATTATCATGACTCTCTTCAATGGTGTCAAAGATGGCTAAGAGTTTGATCTATTTAGCCATCATGTTGATGCTCTATGTGAATGTTTAGGAGCTTTAGCACGATGAGGAGAATCACTTCTAAGCTTCTTGAGACTGTTAAATACTATCTTATTTATTACCTTGACTTGCCCATTGGATTGGGGGTGTGCTACCAAGGTGTAATGGATCTTTATTTTTTATTTCTCATAAAAGTCTCGAAATTTCTAGTTATTGAATTAGCTTCTGTTATTTGTGATGAGAATGTAAAGAACTTCATACCTACTTAATATTGAGTTGAAGACAAAGGCTTCAATGATCTTCTTCGTAATTTTAGCTATGACTTCAACTTTTACCCACATAGTAAAGTAATTGACTACTATAATCATGTATTATGAGAGAGATTTGAATCCTTTATCATATAGTCTTATGCCCTATTTATAAAGGATGTGACCAAAATTCATATGGCGAGTGCATTCATGACCTAAAGTCTACTTCAGATATTGTAGAGAATGAATCTTTAACTGAGATCTTTCCTTATCTACTCAAAGTCTTCTTCGCTTTCTTATTTGGTTCTAGGATGAGCATGGTCAATTTCCCTTGAGCTTAGGCATGCTGATAGGAATTGATGCTCCAAGGCTGTATTGGCCCATAGGAGGTCGGTTTTGGCCTTTATAGCTCAAACATCGGTCTAAACAAGCCTAAAGAGGTTAGATTGAGCTTTTGGGGTTCATGCTCAAAAAGCCTATCAACACAATGCAACTTTTAAGGTAATATCAAAACCTTAATCTCAATCTCTTTCATTTTCATAACTAGATTTTTTTTATTTATGAATATAACATGTTTCTTTTCACATGTTTTTTTCTTTTAATATTTAATTTAGCAATTTTTTAGTTATATATCAAAGAAAAGAAAAACACTATTTAGATAACTAATGAAAAATGCCAAGGTTCATAACATTAATGAAAAAGCATAATACTAAAATAATGTTAGGTAAGGTGCATTGGTAGGCTAGAGTGCCAATAATGAGAGGGAAAGGAAGAGGGAGGATGCATAAGAGAGAGAGAAGCTAGCCCATGAGAAAGGATATACAACTAGTCAAAGAGGGAGAATGAAGCTAGACAGAATTCAAAAAGGAGATGGAGAAATGTAAGAGAGGGAGAGAGAATACAAAGAAGAGAGAGAGGGGATACAAGGAAATTATAGTTTCTGAATTGGATGGAAAAATAAAGGGTAGAAAAAAATAGCACCAACCTCCTCCCGATAAGAAACACTTCTTACAATAAGAAGCATGTGTACATAGTGAGCTTGTCACTACTATATGTTAGCTCTTTTCTATTACGTAAGTCTTAATCAGTAAGACTTGGGTAGATATCAGAGATTTAACTTTGTACAATGAGATGGCCACTATTGAAAGTCTTCTATATTAACATGTTAAAAAATGATTTTCCTTTTGAAACAAGCTATATGCCATTAATTGTATTTCTTGTGCGAGATGAAGTCTTGTGCACGTAAAAACAAACTTAAAAAAAAATAAAATAATCTTTTGGAGAGAAGTTTTCCTCACATTTAATAAAGAAATTTACAAATTAGTGGTATCTTCGTTAGAATTTATTTGCTGCAAAAGCTCCATTTTCTAGAAGTGGTAACAAAAACAAAAATTGTTTACAATACTATAAGAAAAAATTTTAGACACATTATGGAAACTTCATGAAGCAATCGGATTCACTTATAAGAAAATTATTCAATAACAATTCAATAATAACATTAACTCTAACTAACTATAATAAGTAATAATTTACTTAAAAATTAATTTCATTTTTAGAATCTTTTTTTTTTATTGATAAAGAACATCAATCATTTATATCAATTCATGGAATTTGAAGAAATATCATCTTGAGTCTAATGGTAACCTTTAATTATAATTAACAATTGTCAATTGTCAAAATATTGATTAGATAGTGATTTATCATTTGATTAGAAATTTCACCCTAAGGATTAGATATCCATTTTGAAAAGAATTATAATCTTTTTCACACACAAATGGTTAAAACTTGTATAATATTTAACCTAAACCTTTATACCATTAAATTGGCTTTTTCATTCTAAATATTAGGATTGTTTCCAAAGAACTGTTTTGTAGTAGATGTAGATAAATAAGATCTTAACATAAAGATATATTTGTAAATACTCAATAATTTTTTTAATATGACAATGCAAACATAAAAAAATTATTTTTTTTTTTCTATCTAGACTTTATATAGGATACAAATATTAAAAATTTTATTTATTCTTCTCTATCTAAACTTTATATAGGCTACGGAAATTAACAATTTATTTATTCTTCTTTATCTAAACTTTATACAAGATACAAACATTAAAAATTTTATTTATTCTTCCCTATCTAAACTTTATACATGGTATGTTTTTAATAGTAATATTTTTTTCCTTTTCAAGATGAAACGAAATAAATTAAAAAAAAAAAACCCAAGTGATGTAAGGATGAAGCAATCTTGAGGTGTGGAATGTGACAAAAATAGAGACCCAAACGTAACTAAAAATTTAAAGTAATGTGTTATCACGTGGCAATCCGGCAAGCAAAAGCCACCAGCAGGGAGGCTAGGGCCTACTGTCCAAACCACAGTGCATATTGTCGTATGAAACAAAACAGTACGCGAAATAAGGCATAGGCTTGCTAGAACAAGAACAAGGAATAATGAAAAAGGAAGCATACACGAGTGTACTTTTGTTGTGGCCACGGGCTTGACGAGTGGTGGTGGGAAAATACAATAGTAGTTTTTAACAGCAAAAGGACGCTTGAGGTGACTTTGTGGTCACGCTTGCACATTCATCCTCAATTTATGTAATATGCATGTAATAAAAAAAAAAGACCACTCATCTACCGACCTAACTTTTCTCACCATACTTTCAAATTAGTGTGCTCTCATCTCTGTACCCCTTGAAGTTGTAAGATATCTCTATTTTTTGGATGTAATGTTGCACTTTAAAGTAAATTAGTTTAACAAATATGTTTAGTTGGGGAGAAGTTATGACTAAATTAATTGCAATTAAGTAACGAATCAATAACCTTAAAGGTCGTGTTAGTTCCCTAGAAGTTGATACTTTTCTTATTGATTAGAAATATACAAAAACTAAAATCTCAATCCCACATATTGTCTACGAAAATAACATAGTGCAAACTTCTCTTGAAGTTGAGCCAAAACATGAAAATATTCAAAATAGTGCACCTAAGAAAATAGAGGAGGAAGTTCATGAGTCTTTTCATTTTGTTCCTAAAGAGAATCTTGTTGAGAAAGTGGAGGAAGAATTTTGCAAGTTTTTTTAACTTGTTTGTCAAAATGATGTTTGTGAGATTATACTACTTCCACCTACTATTCAATGTTTAAATCCTATTGATTCAATCATTGTCCAAACTCATGAAAAGTCTACAGAAATGGACAAGGAAATTAATTAAAACAGTGAATTATATAAATTTGTTATAGAAATTTATTATAGGGAATTGAAGTATCTAAAGGAAGATATAGTAATTGTGATGAGAAAAAGAAGAGACCAAAAGCATTGTAGAAGACTAACATAGATATTATACTACTTCATTAGAGATTAATTTTCTTAAGTCAAGAAGAATAAGTAGGAAACCTAAAGAGTTGCTATGTCATGACTTCAAGATCAGTTTTAACATATTACAATTTAGTCGGGAAATTTAGAAGAAACTTTAGAGATTTGAGCACGAATTTTTTTAAGATAGGGGGAGTAATGCAACTCAAGAATGAACAAATATAAGAGAATTTTTTTTAAATTGATTTTATTTTATATTATTTAGGTTAGATATTATTTTATTATTATCTTTTATTTGATTAGATTTAGTTTCTTATTTCTAAGATTTAGTTCAATTGGTATCTTTATTTAAAATAACAAATCTTTTATATTTCCTAGCTACTAGAATATTAGGTCTTATTATACTTATAAATAGGCAAAACCTATGATCACTTAAACAAAGAATGACTTGATGATAATTAATAACAGAATTATTTCTTAAGTGAGGTATAATGTCTTCTTTTTCATCGATGTAAGACTAGAAAAAATCCATTGCGTGGTGTGAGCTTGAGGTGATACAAATCACTAATGGTGTTAGGTCATCATCTTATCAATTCAATGGTATGAGGTTGCTAGATATATCCTTCTTAGGTTATCATTTCATTTCATTAAAAAAAAAGAAAAAAATTAATTTATTTCTTAGTGATTTCTTAACATTCTTAGTGTATTTATTGATTAGATTACAATTTTCGAACTAATTTCCATACTTTTTAATAATTTTCGTATGTTTAACTTTTTTTTTTCTCTTTCACTGTCCTATATCAAACTCGGTGTCAAAGCCTATTGTCTTGTTCTTAAATTTTGATCTTTGTGTTTGATTCTTAAACCAAAATTTTCAGTTTTTAGTTTCTTAAATTTCTTTAACAAATATGTTTGGCTGGGGAGAAGTTAGTGAGTGAGGACTTGATAAGGTTGGAGGTCACGTTAGTAGCCTAGAAGCTGATACTTTTCCTAGTCGAAAACATACAAAAATTGAAATCTCACTCCCACATATTGTCCATGGAAATAACATAGTGTGCAATTTTCCTAAAGTTGAGCCAAAACATGAAAATATTCAAAATAGTACACTTGAGAAAATAGAGGAGAAAGTTCATGAGTTTTTTTTCATTTTGTCCTAAAAGAGAATCTTGTTAAGGAAGTGAGGGAAGAATTTTGCAAGTCTTTTGCAAATCTTCCAATTATAATTTAATCTTTAAATGTTATTCGGTTAATCATTGTTCACTATAAAATGATTCACAGCATAATTTGATTGGTTGAAATAATTAATTTAATTAAAAATATAATAATATATATTATTTAAATAAATTATTTTTAAAAATGGAAGAATTTAGAAAATTAAAAATAAAAAATTTGAAAATCTACAAAATAAATAAAATGTTATATAATAATGCAATATATATATTTATTTAAGTAAATAATTGAAAACAAATTACAAAAATTATAAAAAAAGAACTAAAAAAAAAAAAAAGAAATCTAGCCACCCAAGGGTAGGGAGTGGCCAACAATTTTTTTAGTTCTTTTTGCTTTTTTTTTCTCTTTTTCTATTTTTTTAATTTTTTATTTGTGTACTTCAATAATATATATTATCTTAATTTTAGTTTAATTTTTCTTTTTTTATTTTTCCTTTTTTTTATTTTCTTGAAATTTTTTATCTTTTTTAAAAATTTACTTAAATAATTTTAAGTGTATATATATATATAGATTATTCCAACCAATCAAATTATGTTATGTATCATTTTTTAATGGAAAAATTAATACTATTTTTGAAGGATTTATTTGTAAATGCTGAAAATTTGAATGCAAAAAATAAAAAACATAAAATTAAAATTAAAAAATAGAAAACATTGAGAATTAAATTTGTATTTTTTTTTCCCTATAAGTTAATATGGAAACCATGCGGCATGCAATATTTACATTACCGAGGACTTCTTCTTTTATTTATATTGTCCCTCGAATAATTTATCCTTAGAGTGTTGTGTTCTGAATCCCAAGTTTTAGGTGAGAAAATGGAATGATGCGATACTTGTTTTGCAAATATGAGTTGGCAAATGTGAACATTGACTACTTGTAAACCATGGAAGGAAATATTCACTACACTAGTGCTTCATTACCCCTTTACTCTTTCTTCTTGATTAGCAAAACAAATTAGGGATAATGCATTAGTCACTACATCAACTTTATGAATTTTTTTAATTTTATAACTAATATTTAAAAGAATATTTTACCAATTAATCATTTATTTATCGACTTTTACACATAAAATTTGAAATAGCTTGATATTATATTAAAATAAACTTTTACTTGTGAAATTTATTAATTTCATCATATTTAAACACATAGCATATCATATAATCATTGGTCAAGAGTAATATTATAGATAAGTTAGTAAATTTTGTAAATAACAATTCTATGATATTTAATTTAATTATAGTTTATAACTTTTGATTGGATCAATATGTCATTTTAAACTATATAGACATGATTTATCATAATTGGAGATTATAATTGATCAGGTATTAGATCTAATAATTAGAAATTTTTCAATAAATCTATTGCATTGTTTGAAAAACTAATTAAAACTATGACTTTTTATTTCATATTTAATTACTATAAGGTTTTTGGATTCTCTAACTCTTTTTTTGTTTAAAAGCTCAAGAAACGCTAAATTTCCAAGCCAAAAAGCTTGGTGCATATTAGGATTGCTACTTATTATTTCTAAAACTTAGTTGCATCTTGTGAGAGGTACGCATAAATATAAAATATATAAACTTTGTAAAGAGAGTGACCTCATGCACCTCTAACTTCAGAAACATTTCTCCAATTATGAGTGTGATTCCTAACGTAGAGCAAATGTTAAGATACAAATATATATAGCATGCAGCGTCCCATATTAAATAGTGATAAAATGATGATATAAGGTTACTAGATCTGGTGCAATCCCTCGGTTTTGGATTTAACATAAAGGATCAAATGAAACTGAAACAGTGAAATTAGAATTGAAATGAGAGAGAGAGAAAAAGAAAGAGAGGGGTCTCCTAGGCATATGCCACACTTGAGTGAAGTACTATTTCTTTTTCCTTTTACTAAATTGCTTTTTTAAGTGATAATGTCAAAATCACTAAGTCAACTTTTTGCTACATTTGATACAGAAAGGAAGATCCATCTTGCTTAATCTTACTGGAAAAGCAGTAGGGGATATTATTTTCTATTTTGAGTAAAATATAATGTCTTCCAAGGGAAAGGATAAAAAAAAAAAAAAAGAGTTGGAAACTAAGGTTTCCTAGAAGTGGTAAGAGAGGGAATTTTCAACTTTGGCATACGATTCCCTTGCTTTCGTGCTTTATCGTTATTGCCGGTCTTTCACTTTTACTAAGAATAGAAGTTGATAAAAGTTTGCCGTTTCTTTTTCCAAATTAATATATAAATTATGTGGTTCGGTTCTATAAATGCAGTGTGGTTGGTGCATCTAAGCCAAATGGTAAACAATTTAACTTCCCTCAAATCAAATCATAATATAAATCTTTCAAAAAGAAAACTAAACTTCGATTCTTATTGATTAATAATTTATAAGTTCAGTTTGTTTATGTTTTATATCCAATCTTCATATAATGGGAAAATTACATTTTTAGTTTTTAATATTTATTTATTTTTTATTTGAATCTTTAATATTTTTGTCTTTTTATTTGAGTTTTTAATATTTTTAAAACTTTTTAAGAAAATATTTCCATCAAATCTATTACATTTTCTATCAATCCATAACAGGTATTACCTTTAGATTAATCTATAATAATTAAATTAATAAAATAATAATATTTAATATATTTATTTAAATAATATAATAAAAATAATATATAATATATTTAATAATATAATATAGTAAAAAAAATACAAAAATAGGCTAAAAGAATTTGTGTGCATCCTTATTACCTTGGGTAAGTAGCCCAAGACTAATTGAAAGTCAATACATACTTAATATGAATAGAAAAATTAATATATTAAATGAAAATCTTATTTTTATAAAATTTTAAAAAATTAAAAACTTAAGTAAAAGGAAAAAAATTAAAAATTTAAATAAAAAATAGATAAATGTTAAGAATTAAAATTATGCTTTTCCCTTATATAATTTACTATAATACTCAAGTTTTTTCTTTAATGTTAACTACTCTTAAATTTACCACACTAAAGCTCCCAAAGGAGCCATGTTTGAATGATGATCGGCAAAACAATCAAAGTTAGAAGTGATTACAATGAGTGTTTAAGATAGAAGGAGGGACACAGCACGCATGGATTGCTATCTTTTAAACTAACAAGAGTAAATGGATTTTCGACAAGCTTTTATCTTATACAACATGCGTGAATGCGTGGGACAAATGCTCATTCAAGAAATAATGATCTCTTAATGGAACAAATAGGAGTTCATAAATTAATGGCATATTTGGTTGTGGTCTCCCTCAGACCGCCCAGTCCACTCGAGTAAATAGAAAGTTAGATCTATATTGGATTTTATCAAATCATTCTATTTATCCTCCTAAGGAGGGGTTTGGTTTCAAACCCGGTTCGAACAAGAGAAGTATGCCATGTTAATATGCTTTGGATGATCCACACATGGTATACTCATGGATTAGCTAGTTTCTATTTGAAAGAAAGGTGAAATAAAATAATTTTTTTTTGTTTTGGCTTTATTTTTATATTTGATTGATGGAGTTATTATTACTATAAAATAAGAAATTGTAATTTTTTTTATTGAATCAACAGAATTGCTATTTTTTTAATTTTTTAAGTTTATTTTTATATTTATTTATAAAACCTTAAAATAAAAAAAAAATAACTATATTTCTACCTTATTTTAATCCGGATGAGATTACATTCACCAAAAGGACAGTAAATTAAGAGAGAGAATCGCAAATTGGTCAGAATGTCTAGTTTATTCGGTCAGTATGGCCTAAATTTAGATTGACATGTGTCCTAATGGTGCATGCTAAATTCATTGACATATTTTTATCCTTGAATGTGAGACACCTATCATGCCGTGAAAGTAGATGCATTTTGCACCGCCAGAGAATCAAACTAGCTTCTTCAGTACAACAATTGCTAGCAATCATCATCATTTGCTTTATTGTGGACTTATTAAATGTCGACCATGGCAGTCTTTTTGTTCAAGTGGGGTTGACATTTTCACATTGAGATGATTGACTCTTGTTGAAGGAAGGACATACATTTCTCTATTTCGGCATGGTTCTTTGGGGTCCCATATTTATTTAGTAGATTATTAAACATATAATTTTGAAGTCTCTCGATAATCATTGAGAAATGGGTCATTTCGTGTCATTTTGGCCCATCACCGATTCATTTCACTGCATTAGATTTGATTTGATTTGATTTTGCCAAATAATCAGGTAGACCGTATATCGTCTTTCCAAGTATGTCACATTATTTCTAGTGATACAAGACGAATTTTACTAAATTGTATCCGTTTCTTATTTTATATTGAGTTTATTATAATTAATAAAAATATATAAGATTAAATATATAACATCTTAAAATCTAAAATGTTATAACCGGTCACGTGTTTCTATTGAGTAGCGATACTCTAAGATTCTAAATGTTTATTACAAATTCAAACATATTTACATGTACTATAGAATAATATCATTTAAACTTCAATAATAAAAACGAATGACCCTTAGATGAATCATTCCAATCATCATTACTTAAGATAATACATTAAACCCTAAATTCAAGATTAGAGTAAACATCTATCAACATATAATAATTAACATATTTAAAAGTCTAATAACTATCTCCACATTCTCAAATCAATAACCTAAAGTTTTACCAAGGAATTCTTCACTAATTTTCACATTATTCTTCATCATAACAATAGCGGTGCTTTTTTCCATATTCATCTTGATAATAACCCGCTAAATTCTCATTCTCATCATACTTGTCATATTCATCATATTCACTTGCAACTGAAAAATAACTTGGAATGATCCTAAGCTTAGTATGTCAGTGACATAGACATATGCATGAGACATTAACAACAATATCAACACATAGATAGATGCATTAGAAATACATATCAAAACATCAGGTTAATCATCTTTAATTAGTCAAAAACTAAAAAGATAGTACTCATGATCTAGTTACACATATAATATTTACATATATAAAATCCTATGTTGGAACTGCTACTATGGGTCTCGTGTAGAAGTTCTAAATGACGAAATTGGGACTTCAATTTAGAAGTTCTTACTTTAATATTATGTTAAGATTCATAATTAACCAATTCTGAAAGCCTATATGTAGCGACCCACCTACTAGGTCTGATTCTTGAACCTGTTCCAAAATTTTTATAATTATCCTTAGTATCTGTAAGTGGGTTGCTATGCCATCTTTGAATTATAACTAAGGCAAATTTTGCTAATCTTGAACCTGTATGTAATTTTATAAACGTCTTGTAAAATGACGCTAACAATGTTATTATTTCAAATCCACATCATATCTAAACACATGTACTTAAAATCTCTTGTCACATCATATATCATATATATATATACCATTGGGATCTACATTCTCGGTAAGTAGGCATAGCCCATGATTAATTCTGTAGCCTTAAGTGGCTTAAAAGATTACAAATCTAACCTTATACACACAAATATTTACATTACAATATGAAGATTAACATTTGTAGATCTTATTTACAAGCATTACAACATCATATACAGGATAATCTTACTACAAATAACAGAGGTTCCAAAATGAAAACTAAAGGCCTCTTTGCCTCTATTGACACTCTCCAAAAACCCAAGTCTCCAACAACTCATTCTTCAGTACCTGCACCTGACGTTAGCAAAAACACTAACCTCTCAGCTTCTTAAAAAGCAAAGTGAGTACAAAATCAAGCAACCCAGCAAAAACAAACAACAAAATCACATAATAGTAATCAATCATATTATCAAATACCTCAAAAGTGATTACTCAAGCAAGCAAATTTTCAACTCAAAACTATACTCGCAAGAAACTCAATTCAATTTATCACATTTTAACATCACAATGATCTTACTTAATGATATTTTCCCTGTAATTCCATTTCACTAAACTCATAACCTTTTCATTGGAGACCATTTCAATGACTCCCGTTTACTCACAGGTCACAAATATTTTTCAATTAACCTAAGCAAAGCCTGTCAACTGGTAGATAAACTACCATCATATACTTTTCAAAACTTAATGTTTTCTCAACTAATTAAGGCATCCTTATATACTCTTTTTAGTTAGAACCATTCAGTTTGCCTTTCACCTGCCTTGAGCAAAAAGGGGTGACCAGATCCCCATAGGTCACTGAATCGGGGGCCAGTCCGTCAATCGTGCCTCAAACCTATCCAAGTCGACTTAAAGGTTGTACCACAAACTTACTTGGCAGAGAACAAGACTTTTCTTACATTAAGTGTTTTAGGTTAGTAGGTACTTATAACCTAAACCCCATTTGATATGTTTGAGTCCTAAAACTTAGTTAGGTATACTTTAATGAAGTCATACATGTCAAAGATCAGTTTTCTATTTTATTATCCATTTATATATTTCATCGTTACAAAGACAACAATAGTATGAACTCAGTCACTTACATAAACCCCATCCAATAAGCTAAAAATAACCTAGCATTACATCACAATCATGAAGCATTCAATAATTTAAGTTTATTACATCACATACAATCAGGAATAGTACAATCAAATCCCATACCCAACTCTCATTCTAGGATTTTCTAGAATGTTCCCTTTTTTCTCCTAATCTAACAATATCATGACACACAACCATCCATTAACAAACTAATATAATTCAACAATCCTCCTGTATTGATCACAGTAAGTGATTGTACAGGGTAATTTTAGCCAACAATAAGTAGTCTACGTTATCAACTACTTGTACCCAAGAGAGGAGTTAAGGGGGTACTCACCTAAAACATTATATGCCAATCCAAATAGTCGCACCAGCCAAATTCCTTTATCCTCCTTACTCAACAGAAATACCTGAATCATCAGTATACCAATCAATGTTACCCCATTCACTCTACTAAACCCTAAATTGCTAATTTAGTATTCTAAACCCCTAAATTCCATCCTAACCTCATATAGTCCACCATTTTCCTACAATTTCTAATTCATATACATACGGGTATACTACACTCTATTATATATTAATGTAATTAAATTTCGATCTGATTCTATATTGAATCATATGGTTCCAAATTAGTATGATTTTGCACCGAATACTCCTGTTTTTGTTTCATAACTAACCCAAGCTTCTTAATATCATATTATACGTCAATGAACCTCAACTGAACATGAAACTCAACTAATCAAATCAAATTCCCTAATTTTGCTAAGGATTTAATTCGGCCAGAACAGGGTAATTAGCTTGAAAAATTTACTAAAAATAGAAAACGACTCCAATTTGAACAATTATTGATTTGATGATCTAATAAATCATATAAAGATCTTATACTAAACATTACATAAAAAATAAATCATTTTCCAATTTAATTTACAACTAGAACAAAGCATTTCTTAATGACCACATATTTTTGAATCAAATTTTAGAAAAATAAAATGATCACATTAATATACATACAAAATTACGCTATAAAACCAAAAATCATAATTTTTCATCAATGTTTGATATTTTTAACAAAAATAGGAAGTTTCAGGCATTACTAGAGGCTGCTCCATTCACTGGCCTTTGGCCACCAACGCCTGAAAAAACTATGTCGGTCGGAATCCTCCCCCACCCAAAACCTTAACCGTAACTTGGCCTAACAGCAACTTTACCCTAACCCCTTCGAACGAATAGACCAAATCCTCCCCTATTTAATTTGATTTTTTTTTCAATTTCTTCAAATTCTTATTGCATCCTACTTCAATCTTGTTCTTCTTCCTATCCTAATAATTGAATGTTAGAAATTTCAATTTCAATTTGCCCAGAAAATTTAGATGAGATGAAGAGAGTTTTGGTTTCTTTTTTTTTAATTTTTTATGATTTATTTTTTCTTCTCTTTCTATTCTAATGTCTATATATATATAGTATTATTATTTACTTAATTTTGCTGACATTAAGTGAGGGTGCTGTTTTGCATTTTTTTTCCTAGATATATATAATATAATATAATGTGTACATTTATATATATATATATATATATATATATATATATATTTCATATATGTATATATATATATATATGCCCATATAATTCATATTATTATTATTATTTATTTTATATATTTTATTTTATTTTTAGCATATAACATATATAATATTATTGCTTAAGTTTAGGTCCTCACACTATACTTATAGATCTAGTGTGATTTTAAATTTCTTACGTAACATTGGATTGTTTCGTTAATGACATTGATGAATGCGGATTTGAAAATGGTTATAGGCTCATTATTGATGGTGAATGATTTTTATATTGCAATAATCCCTTGGCATTGCATTTTGCAATAGTGATTTTTCGCTCAAATTCGGATGTTGCTTTATTATTATTATTATTATTATTCGCTGAGGAAAATTTTATATTTTAATTATTAAATTTCATCTAATACTTACCATGACCACCGTTACGATAGCTAATTCGATCATAAAATGTACAGATAATGGAACTTCACTACATATATCCTGCGACATCCAAATACTAACTTCTATATACACATGGTGATAATCATCCATTTTTAAATTATAATTTAAGGAAAAAAATTAGGAACTTAATTGTCTGGAATATTTGAACTAAAGCCAACGTGTGAGCGAAAGAATGAAATATTAACGAAGAAATCCATGCTATTTTCTACTTTATTAAGAATGATTATCATCATTTGCTCTTAAATTTTGCTTATAAAAACACTCTCGCACCTCTTAATGGTTTCCTAATTAACCATGTATAGTGCCATATTAATTTTAGATGCACAAAATCGAATACATTTTATTTGAATTAGAACGAAATGCACAATGTTAAGGTTAATGGTAGACATATTGACTGGGTAATCCACTAAAATGATATCATTTTTAAAAAAGATTTGTGAAATAGCATATCCGAAAAAGCATTCTAAAAATAAGTTACAAAAGTATATATCGTGTCCACGTCTTCAACAATTTGCTAATTTTTTTATGAAAAATCATGTAAAGAAAATTAAATTTTCTCAAATTATTAACTTTTTATTTTTTAAAAATTAAAAGTGTACATAAATAATTAAAAAATAGCTTTCATAAATTTATAAATTATAAAAATTGATTTAAAATTTATTTTAAAAAAATTTGTAACTCTTTATGCTTTATCTTATAATATACAAAAAAAATGATGTTGATGTGATTCTCTTTTCTAATTTCGAAGGGTCATAAATTTTTACACGTGTAGAGTTATAAAACCTATAATATAACAAAAAAGACTGTTTTGTGCTTACTATAGCTGAGATCAAATAGTATTGCTATTTGTATTTTTTTTTATAAGAGTCAAATTGCTATATTTTCATAGGCTCTGTTAGTTACTGGATTGATAAAAAAGAAAAAAGAAAAAGAAATGAAATTATGATATAGTAGACTAAGTTTTTTTTCTTCTTTTTTATGTATATTATAAGGCAAAGCATAAGTGGGTGTGAAAATTTTTTTAATAAATTTTAAATCAATTTTTATAATTTTAAATTTATGAAAATTATTATTTTTTGTTATTCTTTATATAAATTTTAAATTAAAAAAAATAATTTAAGAAATTTTAATTTTCTTTACATAATTTTTCATAAAAAAAAAAATTAGCAAACTGTGTCTTTATCTTAAATACAAATTGTTGAAAGCACAGATCGAATCCACACCTTCATAATCTATTTTTGAAATAATTTATATATATATTGTTTTATAATTTAAAAATAATAATATTATTTTAGTGAATTTCTCCCATAATGGCATCATCATGACATAGAAAAGAATGCCACAAATCTACAATATAGATCTAAGTCAGTCGCATTGCAATTATACGGTTGTTTCCATAGTTATGGTATTGGTTTAAAGTATTTTAATATTTAGATTCATTTCTTATAAAGAGCCGGATAAATGCATTTTTTTTTTTCATAAACTTCTAAGTGAGTATGAACCTGTTGGCTTTATCTCATTTAGACAACTTTTCGTTAAAAAGAAATAAAAATAAAAAGGCTGTATTGAAATTGTTGAAATCATTTTGTAAATCCATAGTCTATAAAGTTATAATAGTGTTTATCACTATTGTAAGATGGAGTCAAGAATGTTTTGGATCTACTCAATTTTTCTTTCTAAATGGTCATAATGATAAGGCTAGAAAAAGCTTTCGCCGCTTATTGATTTCCAGTCCCAAAAGAACGATTCAATGATAAATAAACATGGTAAATATTTAGAGTACAGGAGCTCCAAATTAGAGATAGTTAATTTAGAAAATATTTAGTCTTTCACCTACCATTCAATGGCTCATAAACAACCTGGCCTAAAAGAAGACAGCTCATAATCAATCCACCTTTTCTTTTCTTACTTAAATACTGAAAGGCAAAAATGTATTGGAAATCTTATGAATTTAAGTCAAATGTTTTTTTTTCTTCCCTTTTTAAATTATAAATAGAACTCACGAATTGTTGGTTTGACATCGATAAACTTTTAAATTTTCAAAAGATGACATTATAACACAAATAACTTTTAAAAATATATGTGTATCCCTAAATAACTACTACATCTACAATAGCATCATTATAAGAATCATAAATTATAACAGTTTTGAAACTTCAGATAGTTTAGGATACATATATGTATTCGGTTTTTTGGTCGTTATAATATACTTTAGAATTTAAATAGTTTACCTATATTTGATCAATAATTTAATGTATATTAGAAATTTTTTATTCTTTTTTACTTGAAATCCTATATAATTTTAAATAAATCATTTATGTTCTCTATGTTTGTAATGCCCCAAAACCGCGAGCATGCTACAGTCCACCATGTGTCCATATTTCCTAAAGACGTACAAAGGCTCAATCACTACTATTCTTCAAATATTTTCATTCATGTACTCTTGATAATAGTCATAAATCATCTACTACATAACAGAGATTAATGAATTTTTCTATCCTTAATAATAAATCATCAACGTACTTCTCCAATCAAACAAAGGAAGTGATTAACATTCACTTACAATAGAAATTCTCAAAATGACTAAATAAAATTTAACATGTATTTCCTTAGTTTATCTACTAGTCATCATAATAAACATATTCTACATTATTTTCATTGTTTTGATCTTAAGTTGTTTTTCCCAAGTTTTCAACATATTCCACAATTTCTCCTGTAATATTTACAATTAAAAAAAAATATTTCTCACAAGGGATGAGCTAACGTCCAGTATAGTGCATACCTACATACACACACGTATGCCATGCCAAAAGCAATAACACATGCAAGAATGTATCATAATATTCATTCACAATTTTATTTACCTCACACTATCTTTACCCAATACACAATCACAAAAACATCTTCACATATAACATTTCTAAACATCCTTTCATAATTCATCCACAAATAATATATACACATATATATATGATAAAGGTAATCCTCTTTATCCATGAGTCTTTTACTATACATAATAATAATATATATATGACAATGGATACTCTCCACTGTCCATGAGTTCTCACACATCTACATTCTGCAACCATACATAATATATATATGACAGTGGGTACTCCCTACTATCCATGAGTCTATGAGTTATCGCATATCAACCTTCTACAACCATACATAATATATATATATATATATATATATATATATATATATATATAACATTGGGTATTATCCACTATCCATAAGTCCATACACTATAACTTTTCACAATACATATCACCACCTTCCACATCACAACATTTCACAACACAACCTTCCACATAAGATCCGAATCATTTCAGTATACAACTCCACTAGGGACAACATCACATATGAATCATCGGGGTGCCACCCAAGAACACCGACCCACATTCAATTTATTAGACCTAGCAATTCACAATCACATGCACACTTAATCTGGTTCATTTACAATATCATTAAACTGATACACAAAATCTAATTTATCTAGCACAAACAACAAACATGGTATACACGTACCTGACTTTACAAAACTTGGTTTATTTTATACTTTTCTAGCTTCACAATATTTCCATACCTATACATGATTCAAATTGTTTGACTTTAGAATTGTATTCCTATAAATATCAAAAGGAAAATAGACATGTTTTAACTCAACGCGGTCATGTTGGGAGTCGTGTAGTTGAGTATTGGGTAGTACACAACCATGCCAAAGTCCATATACATTTTTTTTTCTAACATGGTCTCAATATGGTCATGTATCTCTCTCTATTCACTATGTTGTTTTTTTTTTCAACATGGTCATATTGAAAGGTCATGTATCTCTCTGTTCACTATTTATTAACATGACCTTAACATGGTTGTGTTGATAGGTCATGTTGAATTTTTTTTTTCAACACGGTCGTGTTCAGAGGCCATGTATCTCTTTGTTCACCTTTCATTTTCAACACGGCTTCTAACATGGTCATATTGGGAGGCCATGTATCTCTCGTTCACTTTGAGTTTTCAACATGGCTCCAACATAGGGGTGTTAGCAGGCCGTGTATTTCACTATATACCTCGTAAATTGATTCCTCAACTCGATTTCTATTCAATTTAACCTAATTAATCCATATAACATAAAATTTATAATGTAATACACTATTAGATACACTTGCTTGACCCGAATTGCTATTGTGATGAGTGAATCGCTTGTTTTGTCCCTTGTGTATCACGAATTAATCTAGATTTGTAAACCTTAATACGTTAATTTTCTACACTATCATATAGAAACGTAAATCACAATTCATAATCGTTGATTTATATACTCACCTTAATCCGATAAGCTAGTGGTGGAAAAAAGGTTGTCTCCTTCTCTATGGATTCACACGTCATCTTCTTCTCCATGGATTCACACAAGAAGGTTTTAAGGTTCTGTGAGAGGCAAAGAGAGGAAAAAGTGTTAACCCTAGGTAAAAAGAGCTTATATACCTAAGTCATGAAATGACTATCTTGTCCCCAGTCATAATTTTTATTTCCTATATTATCCTTTGTAGATTTTTTTTTTATTACTTGGGTATTTACATTCTGCCCCCCCCCCCCCCCCACCCACAAGAAATTTTGTCCTTGAAAATTACCTAGATCAGTGAAGCGTTCTGGGTATCTTCTTCTCATCTCTTCTTCTAGTTCTCAAGTTGCTTCTCTTTTGGTTTGATTGTTCCATTATACCTTGATATACTTAATAACCCATCTTCTCAAAGTTTGCTCTTTAGTATCCACAATTCTGATAGGTCTCTCTACTATTATGAGATTTGGCTACACTTATAGAGGTTTCAATGCAGTGATTTGATATGGGTTTGGTACATATTTCCTTAGCATGGAAATGTGAAATACATTGTATACTCTAGCCAGATTTGGTGGCAATACTAGTCTGTATGTCACTAATCCAATTTTCTCCAATACTTCAAAAGGTCCTACATATCTAGGGTTCAATTTCCCTCTTAATCCAAATCTTGTCATTCCTTTCGTAGGTGAAATCTTCAACAACACATGATCTCCCACTTGAAACTCCAATGGGCATCTTCTCTTGTTTGCATATGACTTTTAGTGGTTTTACGCTGACTACATTCTTTGCTTGATTAGTTTCAATTTGTTTACTGCATCTTGCACTAGATCAGGTCCTAATATTTGTTTCTCACCCTCCTCATCCCAATGTAACAGCGATCGGCACTTTCTTCCATACAATGCCTCATATGGTGCAATTTGGATGGTAGCTTGATAATTGTTGTTGTAGGCAAATTCCACTAAGGGCAAATGTTCATCCCAATTTCCACTAAGGTTTAATGCACATGCCCTCAACATATCCTCCAATATCTGAATTGTTCGCTCTAACTGACCATTCGTTTATGGGTGAAAAGCCGTGCTAAATTGTAGTTTTGTCCCTAAAGCTCTGTGCAAACTATTCCAAAACCTTCCCACAAATCTCGTATCTCTATCTAACACTATGGAGACCGGTACCTCATGTAACCTTACAATTTATTTGATATAAATTTGTGATAGCTTCTCTAGTTTATACCTAGTACCTATTGGTATGAAGTGTGTTGATTTTATAAGCCGATCAACAATCACCCATACTATGTCCAATTGAGTCATCGATCAAGGTAGTGCTGTGACAAAGTCCATGGTTACATGTTCCCATTTCCACTCTGGTATAGGTAAAGGTTGTAACACACTAATGGGTCTTTGATGTTCTATCTTGATCTATTGGTAGGTCATACACTTAGATAAATAATCAGCCACTTATCTCTTTATATTCTTCCACCAATAATGGTTCTTCAGGTCTTTATACATCTTAATACTTGTAGGGTATACAGAGTACTTAGAATAGTGTACCTCTTTCAATATCTCTTTCTTCAGTTCATCTACACTTAGCACACATAACTTGTGACCATACCTCAACACCCCATCTACATCTTTATTGGACTCTATAGCTTTTCTCTCTTCCATTCATTTCTTCATTTCCCGCACCCCTACATCTTGAACTTGTATAACTTTTATTCTGTCAATTAATACTGGCTACATTTGTAAACTAGCAAGTCTAGCTCCAACTCCTTAAGCAATAATCTCTAAGTCTAGCTTCTGCATATCTTCTAATATTCTCTTTTGAGTTTTGATCATTATTGCTAAATTACCACGCTTCTTTCTATTGAGTGCATCAGCAACGATGTTAGCCTTTCTGGGATGGTATTAGATGTCTAAGTTGTAGTCCTTTATCAATTCTAGCCAGTGTTTTTGTCTCATATTTAGCTCTTTCTAGGCAATGAAGTACTTGAGGCTTTTGTGATCTGTGTATATTTTACACTTCTCCCCATACAAATAATGTCTCCATAACTTGAGTGCAAATATCACAACTGCTAATTCCAGATCATGTGTTGAGTAATTCTTCTCATAAGGCTTCAACTGTTTAGATGTGTATGCAATCACCCTATCATTCTGCATCAACACACATCTGAACCCTTGTATAAAGGCATCACTATACACCACAAATTCTTCACCATTGACTGGTAGTGCAAGTACAAGTGTAGAAGTCAATCTCTCCTTCAATGTCATGAAGCTTGCTTCACATCGATCATCTCATACAAACTTGACTCCTTTCTGAGTTAACTTGGTCAAAGGGGCTGCTAGTTTGGAGAATCCTTCCACAAATCTTCTATAGTATCTTACTAAACCTAAGAAGCTTCTAATTTCTGTTACAGTCTTTGGCCGGAGCCATTCATTTACAGCTCTTATCTTTTCATGATCTATAGATAATTCATCCGTACTAATCATATGTCCCAAAAAAGTGACTTGCTTCAACCAAAACTCACACTTCTTAAACTTGGCATACAAATTTTCTGCTTGCAATCTCCTTAATACTACCCTCAAGTGCTGCTCGTATTCTTCTTCACTTTTGGAGTATATAAAATTTCATTTATGAACACTATGACAAACTTATCCAAGTAATCCCTGAATATATGGTTCATTAAATCCATGAACATTGCTGGTGCATTTGTGAGTCCAAAAGGCATTTCTTAAAATTCATAATGCTCATATCCAGTTTTGAAAGCAGATTTCTATATGTCTTCCTCCTTGATCCTCAATTGATGGTATCTAGATCTTAAGTTTATTTTCGAGAAGCCTTGGGCTCCTTGTAATTGATCGAACAAGACGTCAATCCTTAGGAGAGGGTATTTATTTTTAATTGTAACCCTATTCAACTCCTAGTCATCTATATATAACCGCATGCTATTGTCTTTCTTCTTCCCAAATAATACCAGTGCACCTTAAGGTGAGACACTTGGTTTGATAAACTTTTTATCTAACAGCTCTTGTATTTGATCCTTTAATTTTTTTCAACTTTGCGGGTGTTATACGATACTAAGCTTTTGATATGGGAGTCATACCAGGCACTATATCTATGCTGAATTCAATCTCCCTTATAGGAGGTAAATCAGGTAGGTTATATGGAAATACTCTGGTAAATTCCTTCACTATTCTTACTCTCTCAATTTCCATCACCTATTTAACTTCAATTGCTATTGATGCCATCATACTTTTACCCCACATTTCATAAGTTGGCAATCTTGTTAGTTTATAAGTTTCCAATTTAAACTTAAATTGTTCTCCTTCCGACATGTTGAAATAGATGGTCATATCATGACAATCTATTGTTGTATGATGTCTAATTAACCAATCCATTCCTAAAATTACATTAAAATCGGTTATGTCTAACACTAGAAGATCTGCAAACAATATTTTACCTTGCACTTCTATGCAGACCTTTCTACATATTTGGTTCAATCCCCTACCCACACTAATAATAATACTTAAGCTCAATACAGCATTCAACATTTCTTTACATACATTATATTTACTTCTAAATGCATTAGATATACATAAATGTGATGTACCGGTATCAAACAACACATATGCTTTAGCAGAATTCACTAATAATGTACCTACTAAGGTCTCTATATCTAGAGTGTCATATCTCTATAGCGCAAACACTCATGCTGGTGCCATTTGTCTTGGGCCTGCCTATTAAGGTTTACCATTATTAGTCCAAGTTTGATTTCTTGCTGCCAAAGCTAGCCATACATTATGTTTTTTTGTTTTTCGGGCAATCCACCATTCTATGACCCCTCTATTTGCAGAAGAAGCAAAATGTCAATGGGATTGACCTCTCCTAATAAGGTTTGCTGCTATGTCCCATCTTCTCACATGGGAAACAAGTACCCTTTGGCCATTTGCATTTGTTTAGCTCATGTGGCCCGTAACATCTTCTACGCTTGTTACTTTGTCCTACACATAAGGTTTTTACTTAAGAGGAGGGTGTTACTATGACCATAGATCTGGTCTATACTATGTGAGGCCTTTTGCCCTTATCTTGAGTGATAAAATTCTGAATGGGCCTTTTTCCCAATACCACTCCCGTTCCCAACGTACTCATCTCATTAGTTCTCTTGTGACTTTGTTCTAAAAGTTTTGCTTTGTTTATAGCTTCCAAGTAGGTTTTTAGTTGGAAGGTAACTACTTCATGCTATAATGTAGGCTCCAATCCTAACACAAACCGATGTGCCATGGACTTCTCATCAGCTCTAAATGCAGGTGGCATGAACTTCATCAGACGGTTGAGTTCCGTCTCATATTCATCTACTGATCTCTTTCCCTAGCAGCAACTATAGTATGATGCCTACATTCTATCCCTAATGGTGGTTGGGAAATACTATTCATTCAATATTTCTTTAAACCTATCCTAAGTGATCACCCCTATGGTGAATCTGGAAACATTCGACCACCATTCAGAAGCTGAGCCTCTTAGTAGATACACAAGATATTTCATCTTTTATCTTCAGGTGTCCCAGTGCTTCAAAAGTCTTTTCTTGTTCATCGATCTACTATTCATCATCTAATGGATCGCCAACCTTAGGCCTGAATTCCCTAACCATTCTAACAAAAGGGTTTAGACCCATTCTCCAACTAGCCTCTCTCTAATCTCTCCCATCATCTAGGCTTGTCTCATGTTTAGCTCTTGTATTTGTTGTTGTTGTTGTGCGACAATTCTTGCTATAGTATTGATAGCCTCTAGCATTTGTGCAGCATTCACCCCATCGCCTCCTTATCCCTGATGAGGAGCTCTATGGGGCATTTTTTTTGCCAGGAGATCACCTCCAACTCCTGAGGATGATCCTGGTCCTAAGATTCTCCTAAGCACTCTACAAAACAAAATATAATAGTGAGGAATGATATAGGAATATATTTACATTCCTCGGAGTAAGAAAAAAAAAATTAAACATGACATTTTCAATATTACTGAAGGAGTTCACACATCAGTAATATCAATCCCATTTTCTAACCACTCTCAATATATATCTTTATCTTACAAATCTAATACCTAATTCATCTAAAGATCATGACTTAATTTCTATTGTATGACTTATACTATTGATCCTCACTTAATTCTAAAGACCACCAAACTTATGTAGTTCATAAATTCATCAACCTAAGCTCGGATACCTCTTAAGTTGTAATGCCTCTAAACCAGGATATGCTACAGCCTACCACGTGTCCTCATTTCCTAAAGGTATGCAAAGGCTTAATCACCACTATTCTTCAAATACTCTCATTCATGTACTCTTAATAATAATCATAAATCATCTACTACATAACAAAGATTAATGAAATTTTTCATCCTCAATAATAAGTCATCAACATTTTTCTCCAATCAAACAATGGAAGCGATTAACATTCACTTACAATAGAAATTCCCAAAAAGACTAAATAAAATTTAACATATTTTTCCTTAGTCTATCTACTAGTCACTGTAATAGACATATTCTACATTATCTTTGTTGTTCTAATCTTGAGTTGTTTTCCCCAAGTTTTCAATACATCCCATAATTTCTTCGGTAGCATCTGCAACTAAAAAAAAAAAAAATTCTCACGAGGGATGAGCTAACGCCTAGTACAGTGCATACCTACATACATACACACACGCCATGCCAGAAGCAATAACACATGCAAGAATGCATCATAATATTCATTTACAATTTTATTTACCTTTCATAATCTTTAGCCAATACACAATTACAACATAAACATCTTCACACATAACATTTCTAAACATCATTTCACAATCCATCTACAAATAATATATACATACATATATATATATATATATATGACAAAGGTAATCCTCTTTGTCCATGAGTTTTTTACCATACATAATAATAATATATATATGACAATGGGTACTCTCTACTGTCGATGAGTTTATGAGTCCTTACACATCTACATTCCACAACTATACATATATATATATATATATATATATATGATAGTGGGTATTCCCTACTGTCCATGAGTCCATGAGTCATTGCACATCAACCTTCCACACAACCATATATATATATATATATATATATATAATAGTGGGTATTGCCCACTATTCATGAGTTCATGAGTCCATACATTATAACTTTTCACAATATACGTCACAACTTTACACATCATAATATTTCACAACACAACCTTCCACATAAGACTCAGATCATTTCGGTATATGACTCCATTAAGGACAACGTCATATACGGATCATCAAGGTGCCACCCCAAAAACATTAACCCACACTTGGTTTCTTAGACTCAGCAATTCACAATCACATGCACACTTAATCCAGTTCATTTACAATATCATTAAACCCACACACAAAATCTAATTTATCAAGCACAAGTAACAAATATAGTATACGCGTACTTAACTTTGCAAACTTGGTTTATTTTATGCTTTTCTAGCTTCACAATTCTTCCAAACCTATACATGATTCAAATCATTTGACTTTAGAATTGTATTCTTACAAATATCAAAAGAAAAATAGACATGTTTCAACTCAACACGGTCATGTTAGGAGCCGTGTAGTTAAGTGTGGGGTAATACACAAACATGCCAAAGGCTATATACATTTTTTTTTTCAAAATGGACATTTTGAGAGGTCGGGTTGTTTTTTTTTTTTTTAACATGGTCTTAACATGGTCATGTATCTCTCCTTATTCACTATGTTTTTTTTTTTTTTTCAACATGGTCATGTTGAGAGGTCATGTATTTCTTTGTTTACTATTCATCAACACGACCTCAACATTGTTGTGTTGATAAGTCGTGTTGAATTTGTTTTTTCAACACGATCATGTTGAGATGTCATGTATCTCTTTATTCACCTTTCATTCTCAACACGGTCTTCAACATGGTCATGTTGGGAAGTCGTTTATCTCTCAGTTCACTTTAAGTTTTCAACATGGTTCCAACACTGTTATGTTGGGAGGCCGTGTATCTCATTATACACCTCATTATACACCTCGTAAATCGATCTCTCAACTTGATTTCTATTCAATTTAACCTAATTGACCCATCTAACATAAAATTTATAATGTAATACACTAGTAGATGCATTTACTTAACCCAAATTGCTATCAGGATAAGTGAATCGCTTGTTTTGTCCCTTGTGTATCACGAATTGATCTAGATCTGTAAATCTCAATACGTTAATTCTCTACGCTACCATATACATATGTAAATCATGCTTCATAACGTTGATTTATGTAATTACCTTAATCCGATAAGCTAGTGGTAGAAAAATGGTTGTCTCCTTCTCTATGGATTCACACATTGTCTCCTTCTCTATGGATTTACATAAGAAGGTTCTGGGATTCTATGAGAGGCAAAGAAAGGAAAAAGTGTTAACCTTAGGTAAAAAGAATTTATATACCTAGATCGTGAAATGACCATCCAATCCTCAATCATAATTTTTATTTCTTGTATTATTCTTGGCAGATTTTTTATTATTATTAATTACATACACATATATAAAAATATTACTTAGGTATTTACAATATTTATATTTTTCAATCATATAAGTCCTTTTGAATAGTATCTTCTATGATTAATGACCACAAGCAGAAAGTACTTATTCGATCAATATGATAGCACAAATACTAACAACTCATAAGGCACTCTTAATATATAAAATACTTGATCATATTTTTGTCTTAAACGTAGCAGATATGATTGAAATTTAATACTAATATAAAGAATCTCGAGCATGATTCACCCCGGTTGAAGGATCAATTTCGGTAGGACACATCTTAAATATTTCTTTCATAAGTCTTTAGTATCTAATATATTGTAGAGCTATTAAGCACAGGATTTGGTGAAGTAGAATTAGACTAGTCCTATGTTGTTGTATAATAAATATAGTGGATTTGAGATGATTAAGTGACTTGCTCTATGAAGAAAAAAAAAACAGGTGGGACGACAAGAATCGATACGTTCGTCGAATCCACATATGTATGCAAACAACCTTTTTTTTTGGTACTAGAGTGATGATTTGGAACAGTTGAAGTATGAGGTGAGGAAGAGAGGATTAGGGATGAACATCTAGTCGTCATACATGTGTATATTTATATTTCATGCATGTTTAAGTCAGAAAAATATCTGATATTATTAGATTATTCATATATTTTTAATTATTTTTTTTCCAGTCAAATAACGCCTTCCTCCAAGAAGTAAATTCCAAAAAAATCCCTGACCAAATGGAAGGCTACTCTACTACGTTTTTTGGATATGAAATTGTAAATTTGCGGTCCGATTACATCCTTGCACAGTATTTATGCTGGGGTAGCTACTTCGACTATTATGCAAATAAAACTCGAGACAAATAGAACTATTTGATATATGCTTTTATCTTTTATAATTTTTAAAAATATGCATATATCATGTAAATAATTATTGAAACTCTAAAATTATCACTATTTATTATTTTTTTTATCAACAATTTTAGATTTTAACGGTTAAAGATGTGTATATTTTAAAAATTATTGAAAGTTAAATTCATATTTTAATAGTTTAAAGATTTATTTACACCTAGTACGTGGTTCACAAATGAACTTGCAATTATTTCCTTAGTTATTTATACAAACACGAGTGTGTTTTCTTTTCTTTTCTTTCTTTCTTTTTTAATTAAAGATAGCAAGAAAAATAAAAGTAAGTTAAAAAAATGGAGCACTTCGCTATGGGAACAATTTTAAACAACCTTGTCTATTTCTATTGAAAGATTTGCAACTTCATTGTTTATAGGAAGATGTATGATTTTATAAGTACAACCATTTTTTTCAATGTCTAATAATTTAATGTCAATTGTTTTAAAATTTTTAGTTATAATCTCTTGAAACATTAGGATTTATTCTATTTTATACTTAGAATTAGGGGTATAAATGATCGAAACAACTTATTCATGAGTTGCTCGTGTTTAACTCAATTGTAATTAGTTGGATTAGTTTACAAATCTAATCAAATTTAACTCAAACTCAAATGATAGTTGATTTCAAGTGAAGTTTGGATATTAATATCATTCTAATTGAAAAAATATATATATTTTTTTAGAGAAATCAAATTTAAATGAGACAAATTGAATTGACCTCCTCAAGCAACTCGAGAACCATTTTGAGTGGAGCCAAGTTTTGAAATTTTGAGGTTAGTTTGAACTTAAATCTATGCTGACTACTATATAATTTTGATTTAATTCATTTATATCTCTATACAAAACAATGTGACAGTGCATTATAACCACAGAGGTATACATGCAAGATTTATTAATCGATTGCAACCTTTAATGAATAATTATAAGAATTAGTACTGAGTAGAATATTGAAAATATTTTGGTTAAATTAAGTTTTGGGTTAAAGTATTAGGATCTAGGAAGCTATTGTGCCATTTTCATATGATGGAGAATGGAAAACCTGTGAAATCAAATTATGAGCTTTCATTTGATTCTATCAAATATCTGCCAAAAGCTTTTTGACTAAATAATTTATCAAAATAACGTGGATCATGTAACAACCCAATTAAATTTGACAAAGTATTACAAATTGCCACAAACAAATATGGGATAGGTTACATGTGATTTCAATATTAAATTTTTCCTCAATTATTTTATGAAGAATGGGATGGTGGGGAATTTAATATATTCCATGCAAATAAAATTACAGGACCTTAACTATTTTAATTGTCAATCAACTTGACGCATGCACAAGAATTTCAAAATTGAAAACAAGGTCACACGTAAATGTATATATATATATATTGTCTATATTGTCATACTTTGATATACTTTAAGCAGTCAATTTGTATTTTCTTCCTGCTCCCTAGCGGTTTTTCTTCCAAATTCTGTCTTTGTCTTCTTAGACCTAAGAGTCGTCTCAATTAAATAAACCCTAGTTCTGTTCAACTGCTGATATAACAGAGGATTTGGTCAAATACTTAACAAAAATAAATGACATAGTTAGCAACCTTGTTATAATAATATGTTGACGTATCTTGTCGGACATTTATTGTCTTGATAATTACAAGCCAAACCTTATGGTGATGTAATAATGTACACCTAACCTTGGATGTATTTAACCTACGGAGACATAATAATATTTATTAGTTTGTCTATGCTAGAAGCTGTCTTCGGTTGTTTATTTTTATGTGCGGTTAATGCGGGGTTATAAAAAGATATGTTGAGATTTTTGCATGGTCTTGAGAAGAAAACTTAAAAAAGACGTTAGTTAGTATTTACCGTTGATTACCTATTTCGTAAGAAAGAGTTATTAGGGTTTGGGATAGGGTCAGCTAGCATGTAAGATAATATACGGTGGCGTATCAAAAGGAAAAAAATATATATATAGAAAAAATATAATAACATGATCTATATTTTTGTGTTTTTATAAATTTATGACCTGTGCTTTATTTTTTAGTAAGCATATAACCTATATTATATAACTAACTATTAATGTGAATTAATGGATACATGTTAGCTTTTTATTGGTCCATAATAATTAATTTAATAAAATTTACTTATTTACTAAGTATCATTTAACTAACATTAATACTTAATAATAAATAAAATGTAGGTTATCAATATATCTAAAAACATAATGCAGGTCATGGGCTTACAAAAGTGTCAAAACAAATATTTTTTATTATAATTTTCTAATATATATCCCATCTAGAACAAGATTAGGTTGATATGCCGACCTGGCCCAATCGGTTCAACCTAATTTTGGACCCCCGCTGTTTAGATGGGTCCTAACCAGTGTGACCCACCATTTTCAAGCAATAAAATAAAATAAAATTCCAAGTCGATTCGTCCTCTATAGGCCAGTGTCGCTTCTAGCCCGTACTAACTCATGACCTAGCAAGTTAAGGCCAGTTCTAGGTTGGTTTTGAATCAGTCTTATGTCTAATCCCATCTTATGATACATCTATCTTAATGTAATATGGTCTATAGAAGAATTTTTTTTCATGTACCATATATAAGGGTCAAAACTATCAAATGAGTACTACTTGTATTTGTTAGGACATACTTGAGTAATAAAATACTTTCTACTTTATGATATCGGATCAATGTTGTGCATTTAACTATAGGTGCAAATCCATTAATGCAACCTAGTCAAATGTTGATTTTACATAATACTGAATGCGAGCAAATTGTCCATATGGGTTAATAGAAAGCTAAGCGCTTGTCTTGTGTAAAGCCAAAGTTTTTAACTTTTGTTAGCATTTTTAATCATGTTTTTGTGGGAATATCTACATTGTTTAAAGGAAAAGAGGAATTTTTATGTAATACTTGAATTTATCAAATTAGCTCATTTTCTATCATAAGTTGAATTTAAAAAATAATAATATATAAAAAACACTTTGGTTTACATAAGGAGTAATTAAAAATTTAATAGGGAAAAGTACAATTTTAATCCTTAATGTTTTCCTACTTTTTTATTTGAGCCCTTAACTTTTTTTTCCCCATCTATTTGAGTATTCAATATTTTTAAAATCTTATAAAAATATAATTTTAATTAAACATGTTAAATTTTCTATTTATATTAAGTATGTATTGACTTCCAATTAACCTTAAGTTAGCTGAATAAGATGGTAAGGGTATATACAAATTCTTTCAATCTATTTTCTTAATTTTAATTATTATTTTTTATTTTTTATTATATTATATCATTAAATATGTTTAATAATATTTTTTATTATATTATTTAAATAAATATATTTAATATCATCATTTAGCTAACTTAATTATTATTAACCAATTTGAAGTTGATATGTTTCATATATTAATGAAAAACTTAATAGATTTAATGTAATTCATTTTTTAGAAGGTTTTGAAAACATTAAGGTATATAAAAAAAAAGTTTAAGGACTTAAATAAAAAATAAGTAAATATTAAGGATTAAAAATATACCTTTCTCAATTTAATATTCTATTGTATATTAATTATATATATATTTTTTTTGAATGCTCATATTATGATTACATTGTACTCGATCATTTATTGTGTCTTCGGCCTATAGTAGAAACCGAAAAGTTAGCCCTATTATGGAGACATGGTTCAAGTCCGAACGACCAACCCCCAGGCCAGTATTAGAATTACAGTTCAATCTTCTAGGGCCACAAAATCATAAACAAATTGCCCAAACACTTTGCACAAAATGGCTTAATAAAATTCCGCCAATTTGGGCAGCTAAGTATACAATTGAAGTCCAACTCGCCCAAACTTTGAAAATCCAATTATTAGGCTTTCTTTATATTTTCGTATTATTTATATATTGGGCTGGATCTCTCTATTCCAAACAATACCCTCCTTGAGAATTTTATAGAGCTGCAACCAAAAAGCCCAAGCTTTTTTTATAGTTTAATAACACAACGTGAATCAATATTAAAGTATAAGATTATATTTTAACATTTTCCAACGGATCGCCCCTTCAAATCCAGAGGGTGAATGCAGACATGGTACAATGTGTGAAGCTGGGGCACCAACAAAATCTGAGACTTTACCAATGTCTATAAACTTTATTATCCAGTTGTAATTCCTTATCCAACAATAAGTACATGATAAATGTTTTATATTTGTATCAAAAGTTAGTTAAGTTCTCTATATTTTAAGTGAAATACTTAAATCCTCTAAGCTTATTTCAACAATATCAAATTTTTCATGTTTTAAGTAAATCGTTTAAATCCTTTATATAAATTCTCTCTATATAATCATACATACATTATAGGACTTATAAGAAAAGGGAATTAATCAATGCAATGATAATATAATTATAGAGGATTTGAATAATACACTTGAAACCTTGACCAAAAAAAAAAAAAAAAAGTACACACTTGAAAGACTTAATCAAAGTTTTGTATAAACTTAAGTTGAAGAGGCTTTAAAATTTTGGCATGTGAAGTAAAAGACTTGATAGCGAGTGCATGGGACAAATATAGGGTTTTCTTTGGCTAATCTATGAAATTTTGTAAAATTATATATATGCCATTATAGTTAGCATATTTGTAGAAAAAGGTGAATTATCTAATAACTAGCTTTGATAGTGTGTGACTCAAGAGACTCGTTAATGGAACCACGAAAGGGAAAGAAAGAAAAAGAAGAAGAGAAAGAAAAAAAAAAGAAGAAGAGCTGTCATTGTTCTTCCAAGTGATTGATGGGCGGTACATCCTAAGAAGCACCATACAAAATGTTAATTTCGAATTGAAGTAAACACTCAATTTTTCAAAAATTTTATCGAGATAGCTAGCTGCTGAGTGCTACCAATTGGATTTGTTCTCTTGACTTGTACATTGCTTCCTTCTTCCTTATCTGTCCAACTATACGGTACGACTACTGGTGAAACACTATATCTCATATTAGGTTCAAATGAGAAAGGTGGGAATGCTTATTGAATGATTGAAATGAATGCACTTGTTGCTTTAGCATGATTCATAAATTCTACTTGATGAAAATGTGAATCACAAGGGCAAAAAAGGTGTTAGCAATCACTCTAGCTCTCTTAATTTCAATTCTTGTTGCGAGCTCCCTCTCTAGTTATATCTATAAAATACAGATCACAAAAGGTAACAAATAAATATGTTGAGTATTTTAATTTACTCCAAGAACTTCCAATTTGCTTATCATTTCAAATTGACTTAGAGGTGCACTTACCTTACTATATAAGCCCACTCCAACTTAAAGCAGGGGCTAAGATTTCAAGACAAGATTTGCTATTATTCGATTTGGAAATGACTAATAAGAGACACATAAGTCAAATACAGAGCAACAGTGACCTTAATGAAGGAAATAGATATCTAACTTTACCAATATTTAGTTTATTAAGTATCTTTTCTGCACCGAATACTTTTTTATCTTTTAATAAGCCTGAGCAAGGGGGTTTTGGGCCAATATACAAGGTGAGACATACATTGCCTATCAACAATTGAAAGTTCTTATAAAGAAAACAAAAATGGAAAATACCCTTTGAATGTCACTACCACTCTTGTTTCTTCATCAAAAGGAAGACTAATGAATGCAATATTTGTTTCTAGCTCTCGTTATGTAGATTTTTGTAACATATGCACAGAACTTCGTGTTTTTCTTAGGGTAAGTTGTGGAATGGTCAAGTAGTAATAAAGAGACTATCAAAGCCTTTAGGTCAAGGACTTAAAGAATTAATCAATGAAGCAAAGTTGATTGCCAAATCTTGTCAGACTCTTAGAATGTTGCATTTAATAAAATGAGAAGATATTAATATATGAGTACATGTTGAACAAAAGCCTTGATTTTTTTCTCTTTACTTGTTCATTATCCTCTAAACTCTTGCTTCCTAGAAAAGAACACAAGTTATAGTTACCACAACTTCCATATGTTGAACTAGAATGAATTGCACCTTGCCAACATGTTTACAAATCGAATAAAAAAGAAAATGTTACATTGGAGTAGATGTATGTGTATAATTGATGGAATTGTTCAAAGGCTTCTCTATCTCCATCACTACTCAAGAGTAAGAATTGTCTATAGAGATTTGAAAGCTAGTAACATCTTATTAGATGTAGACTTGAAACCGAAAATATCATATTTTAGCAAGGCAAGAATTTTTTGAGGGAATCAATTGCAAGCAAATACAAAGCACATAGTTGGAACTTTGTAAGTTCAACTATTTCAAACATAGAAATAAGCAAGCCTCATTAGTTATATTACATTTTTTTTTTTGAAAGTTTTCTACTCTTACCTTCATTATATTTACTGCATTGTAGTGGATATATAGCCTTAGAATATGCTCTAGAAGGCCTTTTCTAGATAGAAACAAATGTCTTTAACTTTGGAGTTTTATCCTTGCAATTTTGAGTGGCTAAAGGAGCAATAGTTTTTTTGTAATGAAGATTACCTTGATCTCTTAAGATATGTAAGTAGCTATATAGTTTTTGCATTGGTAGACTGTTGTGTAGTCTCACAAACTAAAGTATCTAGTCTAGCATCTAATTTTTAGGCATGGAAGTTGTGGACAAATGATACACCACTTGAACTAATAGATCCAATCCTAAAAACATCTTGCTATCTATCTATAGCTTTAAGATATGTTTATGCTGGGCTCTTATGTGCTCAAGAACATCCAGATGATAGCCCTAGTATGATGGGCATTGTTGCCATGATTGGGAATGAGATGAAAGCTATTGAAGTACAACCTAAGTAACCAACTTATTTGGTTACGAGAAGAGCCCTAGAAGTACAACCTAAGAGATTTTCATTAAATGAATTAACCTATTCAATGTTGCAACCACATTAGCATCTTCTTGAGTTTTATGGTTTGAAAATTAGACTACAAGTATGAATTTTTTGTATAGGACTTTGTTTATGTTAATTTCCCATCTAGGATTGGAACAATAATGGAAATATGAATCCATGGAATCTTAGAAGTAACAAATAAGAGCCTTTAATGAGGTAAAGGGGTGCAATGTTAGCACCTATCTTCACATACTCATAGCTTTTGAAATTCTAAAACTATTATCCTACTACAAATGGGATTGTGGCATGATATGTAGGGAAAAGCAAAATAGTAGATTTTAGAGGATATTGTCACAAAATATTTGTTCTTGATTATGCATTACAACAATTCCATTGGGCCAATGCATTTGCATTATAATGGGTTAGTTTGCCCATCTGTTTCTTAGTGACCAATGGGACCTTTTGGCTGCTTTTTTTTTCCCTCTCTCTTTTTAACTTATATGTATATAGTATATAGATTTCTATTAGTTGAAAATCCCACTATTGAAGAACTATCTATTTCATTGTAGGTGTTTATATATATAACATTGAGATAAATTCTCCTTTTATTATCTTGTTGTTATATTAGTGTTGATAATGTCTAATTCAGATAACTAAACCATTATTTATGATTCGATTTAAGAATTATTTTCCTTCATTTATACTTGAACCTTGAGGTTGCTAAATGTAATATTTAATCAAACTTTTACTTATCAAATTTACTAACTAGCATCTCAATACACTTATAGTCTTAAATTGATAAGCATTTGCCATAATATATTTGTAAAGATAACGGGACTAATATTTAGCAAGTAAGAATTTGGTTGAGTATTTCATTCTAATAACTTCAAATTTCATGTATAAAATTCAAATAACACTAAGTTGCGTCTTCCAACTTATGATTTCAGAGTGATTTGAAATTGTAACTTAAACTCACTTTTGAGAGGATCATATTTTAAGAAAAAGTTCTAAAAATGTTGTAGGTTTATCCTTTTAACAATGTTTACATTTTTTCTTTTTATGATTACAACAAGGAGAGGGGGGTTTCAATTTGGTCCATCCAACCTAAAGACCAGTGTTCGTACCACTTGGATACAATAGCCTTGGCTATTCAAATATTTTCTTTGCCATTATCGGCTATTTCTAAGAACTACTTGTATGAAGAAAATTCTTATTTGCACATATTAAGAATGCTCAATGTAATGAATCTTTTTATTTATTTATTACTAATAACATCTTTAGTTAATGAGATGTATAATGGACTATGAAAAAATTATTTGATGAATTCTAGAAATGGATCCTTTTGTATTTTTACCTTCTCAATTTTCCTCCACTTATAAATTGACCATTGAGATTACTTAAAAATTTAAACAATCTTATAACATCTATGTGATATCTATTTTTTTATAATCTTAACCATTAATTATACACGATAATATTTTAAATAATAATTTAAATAGGTTTGAAAGAATGTAAGCAAAAAGAATACCAATCCGCAAATTGTCTACCGTATTTGACACGTTCTATTGAGTGCATTTTAGATAAATGTCGCATATATAAATGGACCCAATAGTACAAAGGTGGCCACACACCAAAAGCTTGTTGCATGAGTGACAACCCACCTCTTTATAAACCACACAAGTAGCATATACCATGGAAAAAACATAGCTGTCATCTTCTCTATGTTGAATAACGCGTTCTATTGACTGCAAAAGCTTGTGGCTACCCACGGAACCATGTTCCAAAAGCTTGTTATGTGAGTGCAACAATCCAAATCTTTATAAACCATACACTAAAACATATAATATTTTTCATGATATTATTGGCATGATCTTGCAGAATAAATTTTGCTATACGGAACAAAACATTGGATGACGAGCGTCTCAAGATACATAAGAGTTTTATTTGTTTAATCTATAATTTTTTCTGAAAATATGTAATATATCACGTGATTATTGTTAATTTTTTTGTAGAAAAAGACAAATTATCAAATTAGCACTTATAGAGTAGTCTCGCTGACGGAGCAATAAATGAGGGAAAAGAAAAAAGAAGAAGAGCCGTCACTGTTCTCCCAACCGATGGGATACGTAACTAAGGTTCTTCTTACAAATGACTTCCCCAGCATCTTGTAGAATGTGTATTTTGACTTGAAGTAAACACTTACATTTTTCAAAAATTCTGTCAATATTGTCATCTGCTGAATGCCGCCGGTTTTGATTTATTATCTTGTCTTCTTCATTGCTTCCTTTTTCTTCATCAGTCAAAGAGGATATCCATTCATCATCCCCTTGAGTGGCTGTTAATATCAAGATGGCCATAGGAAGAAGCAACTCATGGAGGACTACATGTCTTACCATGATGGTATCTTTCATTTCCATAATAATAATTATTAGTTTGTCAATGCTAGAACCCATCTTCGGTTGTTTATTTTCATGTGTGGCTAATGGGAGGTTAAATGAAGATATGTTGAGATTTTTGCATGGTCTTGAGAAGAAAACTTAAAAATGACGTCAGACCGCATGAGTAATACATAAAAATATAGATTACCAAAAGTGAAAGTTACAGAGAAACTTTCTTTGGTAACTATATGGATCAAAATTATCACGTAAATACCATTTATTTTAGCATATTTAAAGAGGAAATCAAAACAATATTAATAATCATATTTTATGGAACATTTGGGAGTTTTAGTAGAGCATTTGAATATACCAAATCAGTTTCTTTTCCCTTCATAATTTGAATATTGAAAAAAGAAAAAATTAGTGAACGTTTTGTTTTACATAATGGGCAACTAAAATTTTATTATTTTATTATATGATTGTCTTATAATCATAAATGCGTTACCTCTAATCTACATAGACTCCATCCATTTAGTGAATCTTTGGTTATCCTTAGACAATGAAATATCAAGGAAGATAAAGAAAGGTCAGTACTCTTATGGAGATGATTCGTGTCCCTATAACCAGCATCCAGACTAATATTAGAATTATAATCCAAAATTTCTCTTTTGGGCCCAGAGAATCATAATCCAATTACCTAAACAGTTTTCAGACAAAGTGGCCTAAAAAAGTTTCCACCAATTTGAGCCACATAATATTCAATTTAAGTCCAGCATACCCCAGCTTAGAACATCCAATGACTAATTGTCATTGGGCTGGATCTCACAAGTCCAAACAGCACACCCCATTAGAATATTATAGATCTGCATTCAGAAAGCCCAAACTTTTCTTATAGTTTAACTCGCCATGTATTTTTCATCCTTCTTAGACAACTTTCATGTCTTTTCTGCTCAAAGGTTCAGCATATGATTCCATTGGTTTTGTCATAAAATCATTTCTTCAAACTTATAATTTTAGTGCGATTTGAAATTGTAACTTCTACTCACTTTTGAGAGGACCATATTTTAAGAAAAATTTCTAAAAAAAGGTTTTAGGCTTAGCTTTTCAGCAAAATTTATACACTTTCACCATCATTATCCTGTACTTCCACAAATTACTTATATGAATCAAATTCTTATTTGCATGGATTAAGAATTCACCTACTATCTATTACTTGATTCTTTTTAGTTATTATTATTATCTTCATCTATATTAGGATGTATAATAGATTATGGAAAAATTATGTGGTGAATTTTCTATCTTGTTTGATAGAATCGATTGACTAACATTAGATAAATGTTCAATCACGTTTCAAAAGGAAGTCTAGAAATTTCCACTAAAAACTATTACATCACGTGTATACCTATTACATAATAAACTAGTATCAAGATGGCTGTAGGAATTTACGGAATTTAGGTTCAAATGAGCTTCTAAATAAAGTGAGATTGCTCACTGAATGATTGAGATGAGTTCATTAACCTGTTGTGCTGCCTTCACTTGTACAATCTAGCCATGTCCTTATTCCTTCGTATATTCAATGAAAATGTAGTTAGCAGGCGCAAAAATGTGTTGCTAGTCACTCTAGCACCCTCCATGTTCTTCCTGATTCTCGTTCTTTTGGGCTCCTTCTCCTAATATGCCTTCAGAAAAAAGATCATACAAGGTAATAAATAAATATGTCAAGTCATTTTTCAGTTATCGCAAGAATTTCCAATCTGCATATCATTTTGAATTGACTAAAAAATGCACTTACCTGACTATATGACCACCTCAACTTGAAATAGGGGCTGGCATGGGACAAGATTTGTTGTTGTTTGATTTGGAAATGACTAATAAGAGATAGATGAGTCAGGTATAGAGTAACGGTGACCTCAGCAGGGGAAATAGAGATTTGTCTTTGCCAATATTCGGTCCATCAAGTATCTTTTTTCCAACTAATAATTTTTCCTCTTCTAATAAGTTCAGAGAAGGGGGTTTAGAATGTAGCCATTTCTCCTCTTTTTCTCCTGTGTTAGTTCTCCAATTAAAAGAACTCGGTATGACATGTATGGTGCTACTGCTCTTCCTCTTGAGTTACTTTTCAACTTTAATGGCCATATGAGCCATATTCTCTAATTCCACATAATGTTGAAACTCCACCATATGCTAAATCTCCCTATTCGACCCCGCTAGAAATCTGGCTATTGTTGCTTCCTTGTCCTCCTCAATATTAGCCGCAATCATGATAACCTCCATCTCTTTATAATACTCCTTTACACTACTATTGTCTTACTTAAGGGTTTGTAATTTGTTGTACAATTCCCTATAATAGTATGTAGGTATAAATCGCTTTCCCATGATCCTCTTCATCTCCTCCCACGTGCCTACTGGTGTTTCCCTATTCCTCCTCCTATTCAACAAAAGCCGATCCCACCAAACAATTGCATAATAAAAAAATTCAATAGCAGCAAGGCTTACCTTTTTGGCCTTAACATAGTTGCGTCACTAAAAAATCATCTCCACCTTCTTCTCCCACTCTAAATACACCTTAGGATCATTCTTTCCTTAAAAAGAAGGGATTTTCATCTTTATGTCGCCTAAACTACTATCTTCTTCATACCTAACTCCTCTATTTCTCCCTACATTCCTCCTGTAACCCATAAAAGAGTCTTGATCAGATTCAACTGCAAACCCTTCTCTACCCCACTCATCTTCCTCCATGTGCATTGCCCTTCTTGCCATTTTATCCCTCTTACGCCCAACAGAAGCAATCCAAGACTGCTCAAAATTCTGCTCTATATGCTCATGAAATTGATCCATTTCTGCTCTAAACATTCTCCTCATCACCGTTGTTAAAGTCTCCATGATCAATTTTGTATCAATTCCCCTCATTACACTTTCAGGAGAATTTCTCTGAGACATATTGTTGCATAAAACAATATTAGAAGTAATAAAATGTAATCTCTCAAATTCACTTACTCATGTGTTTTACTCAAATCGCTCTACTATCCTCACCAATCCTTACCCACTCAACAATTCCTCTTTTTAGTTCCTTTAAAACTAACAATCTAATCAGATTTTGTTCCTATAGAAATCCACTCAACTTTCCCAACAGCAATTTCATATCACGATTTGACAAGATTCACAAAACGCTAAGAATTCAATTAAGGATCATCAAAATAAACTCCAAATCACAAATAGTAACAATAGTCTCCACAATTTTCAATTCTAACTTAACATAACCTAATTGACAGCAATTTCCTTTTTCTTTTTCTTCTTCGCCCCCCTTTTTTTAATATGATTTTTTTTTATTCTTGAGAAAGGAAATATGTACGATTCCTTTCAACACTAACAACAATCAATCGAAATCTAATTTTAGATCGAATTCAAAAGGAACGATTTTTTTTTTAATCCAAACCTTAGATCTAAGAGCAGGTAATTGAAGTAAAAAAAAAAAAAAAAAAAAGAATAGGCGATCCTGACAAACCTAATTACTCTAATACCAAATGATACGAAGCTCACCAACCTATGATAAAATTCGATAATCGATTTGCTAACCTCACAACCTAGGATCTCTTAAGAATAATAGATATTGCGACCCTTTGTTTATAAACGAGACAAGAACCTTGGTATACGTGATAACTTCACAATCGATTATGGAAGGATCGATCGATAAGTTAAGGGATGAACACCGTGGTTTCAAGAATCCAATAAGTTTGATAGTTTTTCTAAGAACTAAAGAGAAATCTCTCTCAATTGATGAGTAAAAAGTGTTCAAAGGTTAAGTTACAAATGAATGTGTGACAATTATTTATAGTCTCACAACAAATGTATACAAAATGTCACAAAAACCGTACTTGTGACTAAGGAAAACAATATACGCTAGTGGCCTAAATTGGACAAAAACCGGCTTATAATTTTCTATCTAAGTCAACACTCAAAGCTAGTGGCTTAACTAAACATTAAGCCAGCCTTTATGGAGTAAGTTAGCCACTTAGGCCAAGGGCTTCCAAGCCAACCATTCTATGCTTTTCTACGCTGACCATTTTAGGCTGGCGGTCTTCAATACTCTTGAAGTTGTCGGCCTTTGATTCCACTCCCGACTTCCGTCCTTGTGATTTACAATTCGAATATTTTCGTAATTTTTGTTTCTAACTCCTTATCTTGTCCTTGATCATCCTTAAGCCAAATTTCATAATTTGATCTTCATCATAGTAACATCTTGTTAGATGTAAACATGAAACGAAAAATGTCATATTTTGGCATGGCAAGAATCTCTAGAGGGAATGAGATGAAAGTTATTGAAGTACAACCCAAGCAACCAGCTTATTTGGCTTGGAGAAGAGCCTCGGAAGTATGACTCGAGAGATTTTGAGTAACTGAATCAACCTATTCGACAATGCAACCGCGTTAGCATTTGCTTGAGTTATATGGTTTGACAATTAACATTGCAAGTATGAATTTTCTGTTAAGTATTATGTTCATGTCAATTTCACATCTAAGATTAGAGCACTAACCGAAGAATGAATCCATGGAATCTCAAAAGAAAGAAAAAAGAACCTTTAATGAGGGAAAATGAGTGCAACGTTAGCAGCTACCCTCACATCCTCATGGCTTCTGGAATCCTAAAACTATCATCTTACTCTGGATGTGATTGTGGCATGACATGTAGGGAAAAGCAAAATAGTAGGTTTTGAAGGGATTCTGCATTACAACAATTTGTTTGGGCCATTGCACTCGGAGTAATAGCTGCCTGTATGGTTCATTATTATAGTTACCTTTTTCTTTTAATTGCTTGAAGAATGACAATGGGCTTATGGTTCCATAGCATCCATGTTGATTTCATTTATTCTTTTATTCATTTCATAATCAATTAACGATTTAGTCTGCAACATCTCTCTCTCAAAGCCTAATGGGACCTTTCGGCTAGTCCTACTTATTTGTATAAAGCACATAGACTTCCATTCGTTGAAAATCCGACCGCTAAAGAACTTTATATTTTGTATTGTGGTTATATACGTATATATATGACATACAGATAAATTGGCCTTTTGGCAAGGCAAGGTCTTAAATTTAAGATTATACATATAAGTTATATATATATTTGTTATATATATATTATTTCAATATATATACTATAAAATATTACACACACACACACATATATATATATTATATTCATATATGTTATATTTTATAATTATATAATCACTATATATGTTACATATATTTGTCATATATGAATATAATTTATATGTGAGTATAGCACGTGTAAACTGTTGTAATGTATGTGCTAATATATATAATATATTTATACAGATTTTATTTAGGGTATGGTATTCATATTATTTAAACTCTTCACTCTCTAGGAGTAAATAAGAAAATATCACCTTATAGAAGATAATAATTATTCACCATATAGAAGAAATATAATAGTTATTAGGAATAAAAATTTCGTACTTAATTTCTATGTAAATAAGGTGATAGACAGTATTTTGAAAACAATTATGTTATTCCATTTCAATTACATTAAATAAGCAAACTGCAAATATTCAAATGTGAAATTATGGTTTACTGAAAGGAACTCCCAAGACATGTGGTGGGACACAAATCGGTCAAGACCTTCACCGGACCTATCCACTAGATGGGCCGTTGTGAGGACTTCATTTCCAAACTCCAGACGTACACGTCTTACCCGGGTTGGACCGGATAGGTACCTGTGTGCCCACATCTACACTGGAGTATTAAAAGGACTTACCAATCCCTATTGCCAATATCAAATGGCAACAGCATAGAGATAAGAGAAGCAAGCTTCTTTCTCTGATATAATCCACTAAAACCGCCAGTGCCTCGATTTTCATCTCAAGTCCCCGCAGCCCACCAGATTAAACTGCTGTTATCTTTTGCTGCTCTTGTCACTGGCATCGTTGGGCAGCTGTAGTATACTGCCGTTGCCTACTACTGCTGATGTTGACTTCTGAATCAACATGCTGATTTAGTATGTGGCTGTACTGCTGAGGTGGTATATTTCCTGGCGGTTGTTCGACGAGGAAGTCTGTTCCTTGCTGCTGCTTTTCGGTATCACTCTCATGTATGAGCGATTAGTGCATATCGTAAAAGGAATAAATTTTTTATTTTTTTATTAAAATATATATATTAATTGCAATTTAATTATTAATTTATAAAAAAATAAGATTAATATATAAAAATCATGTTAAGTTTTGTTTTTAACGATAAACAAGAAAAAACATTTACATGGAAAATAAAAAGAACAAAGAAAAAATTTAATAATAAGTCTTCTATAACTTTATGATAATGAGTTATGGTCATGTAATAACGTACTCCTAACCTTGGATGTATTTGACGTAAGGAGACATAATAATGACCATTAGTTTGTCTATACTAGAAGCCATTAGTTTGACTTGAAGTAAACGCTTGACTTTTCAAAAATTCTGTGGAAATAGCAGGCTACTGATTGCTGCCGGTTGGAGTTATTCTCTTGACTTGTACATTGCTTCTTCCTTATAGGTCCGAGAGGATATCCATTCATCATCCATTGAGTTGCTGGTAGTATCAAGATAACTATGGGAAGCAACTCATGGAGGACCATATGTCTTGTGATCATGGTATCTTACATCTCCATGAGCAGTTTATCCTATCATTCCGACACCATCTTGCCTGGTCAGTCTATAAATTCCAACCAGACCATAATTTCCCAAAGAGGTAAATTCGAATTTGGTTTCTTCTCTCCCGGTTATTCTAGCAATTTTTATGCTGGAATATGGCACAAGGGCATTTCGAATCTTACTGTAGTTTGGGTTGCTAATAGAGATAGACCTATTCTTTCTTCTGACAGAAAAGATGCATATTTAACCCTTAGTAGAAAAGGTAGACTTCAGCTCCAAATTAATGGACGGATAATTTGGAGTACCAGCGCTACTACATCTGATCCTAGTAAAACTACGGCAGTGCTTCAAGACAGCGGAAATCTCGTAGTTGGATCAGATGGTTCAACTAATAAGTGGGAGAGTTTCAATTATCCTACGGACACTTGGCTTCCTGGTGCCAAGATTGGTTTGGATGTTACAGCTGGTAAGAAGGATCCAATTTTCCTCACATCATGGAGTAAACAAGATGATCCTCGTTCAGGAATCTATTTATTGGGGGTAGACCTAAATGTATCAGCTGAATTAATCCTCTTGAATAGAAAAACAGAAACAAAATCGAGGTTTCGGCTTGGGCAACTGTCAGAGCGGTATATCAACTTCACTGTTAGTATGTCAGAGGGGGCCAATTATTTCATATACAACCCAGTTGCCAACTCTACCTTTATTAGAATGGTTCTAGACTACAGTGGACTACTACGCGAGCTAATATGGGACGAGAAAAGTGCTCAGTGGCTAAACCAGTGGACGAAAGACTATTGTGATAGTTATGCTGCTTGTGGAGACAATGGTATATGCTCCACCAATCAAAGCCCTGCATGTAGCTGTCCCCAGGGATTTCAGCCCAAGGACACAACAGAATGGGAATCGAATGATCATTTTAGTGGTTGTGTCAAAAGAAACGGATTACAATGTCTCGGGGACAAAGATGAATTCATAGCTCTAGATAACATTAAATGGCCCAAAAACTATCGAGTCCTGCCTGTTCAAAGTGCTGATTCTTGTCGACTTGCCTGTGCAGCTAATTGTAGTTGCTCAGCTTATAGTAGCACATCAGGATGCCACCTATGGTTTGGAGAACTTTTGAGCATGACACGAACACATAATTCGACTGCTGATAAAACGCTATATCTCAGATTAGGCTCAAATGAGCTTCCCAAGAAAGGTAAGAATGCTTACTAAATCGTTGAAATGAATGCACTTGTTACTTTTGCTTGGTTCATACATTCTAGCCATGTCCTTAGTCCTACTTTTATCTAACGAAAGGTGGCTTATAGGGGCAAAAAAGGTGTTGCAAATCACTCTAGCACTATCCTTTTCGATTCTTCTTGTGAGCTCCCTCTCCTGTTATATATACAAAATACAGATCAAAAAAGGTAACAAATAAATATGTTAAGTAATTTTTCAGTTAGTCCAAGTACTTCCAGTTTGTTCAACATTTCAAATTGACTTAAGAGGGCACTTACCTTATACTTTATAAGGCCACTCTAACTTGAAGCAGGGGCAAGGGATACAGGACAAGATTTGCTGTTGTTCAATTTGGAAATGAGTAATAAGAGACAGACGAATCAAGTAGAGAGTAATAGTGACCTCAATGGAGGAAATAGAGATTTGGCTTTGCCAATATTTAGTTTATCAAGTGTCTTTTCTGCAACAGATAATTTTTCCGCTTTTAACAAGCTCGGGCAAGGGGGCTTTGGGCCAGTATACAAGGTGAGACATACATTGCCTGTCACCAATTGGTCACCAATTGGAAGTTCTTAAAAGCAAAACTAAAAAGTAAAAATACCCTTTGAATGCTGTTGCCACTCTCGTTTCTTCATTAGAAAGGACTAGTGGTTGCACTATTTGTTTCTAACTCTCGTTATGTAGAGGTTTGGAACATGTGCATAAAACTTTGTGTTTCTCTTAGGGTAAGTTACACAATGGTGAAGAAGTAGCAGTAAAGAGATTGTCGAAGCATTCATGTCAAGGACTTGAAGAATTGATCAACGAAGCAAAGTTGATTGCCAAACTCCAGCACACAAATCTTGTCAGACTCTTAGGATGTTGCATTCAGCAAGATGAGAAGATATTGATATATGAGTACATGCCAAACAAAAGCCTTGATTTTTATCTCTTTGGTTGGTCATTATCCACTAGACTCTTGCTTCCTAGAAAAGAACATAAGTTATAATTACCACAACTTCCATATGTTGATCTAGAATGAACTGCACCTTGCTAAAATGTTTACAGATCAAATAAAAAAGAATATGTTAGATTGGAGCAGACGTATGCATATAATTGAAGGAATTGCTCAAGGGCTTCTCTATCTCCATCACTACTCGAGAGTAAGAATTATTCATAGAGATCTAAAAGCTAGTAACATCTTGTTAGATGCAGACATGAAACCAAAAATATCAGATTTTGGCATGGCAAGAATTTTTGGAGGGAATCAATTGCAAGCAAATACAAAGCACATAGCTGGGACTTTGTAAGTTCAATCGCTTCAAACACAGAAATAAGCAAGCCTTATTAATCAAATTATTATTTTTTTTTTACTCAAACCTTCATTACATTTATTACATTGCAGTGGATATATGGCCCCTGAATATGCTCTAGAAGGCCTTTTTTCGATTAAAACAGACATCTTTAGCTTTGGAGTTTTACTCCTGGAAATTTTGAGTGGCAAAAGGAACACTAGATTTTGTCATGAAGATAGCCTCAATCTTTTGGGATATGTAAGTAGCTACATAGATTTTGCATTTGTAGACTGTTGTGTGATCTTACAAACTAAAGTATTTGGTCTTGCATCTAATTTTCAGGCATGGAAGCTGTGGATAAATGATACACCACTTGAACTGATTGATCCAATCCTGAAAGCATCTTGCCATCTGTCCACAGCTCTAAGATATGTTCATGTGGGGCTTTTATGTGTTCAGGAACATCCAGATGATAGGCCTAGTATATCAGCTGTTGTTGCCATGATTGGTAATGAGATGAAAGCTATTGAAGTACAACCCAAGCAACCAGCTTATATAGGTAGGAGAAGAGGCCTAGAAGTACAATTTGAGAGATTTTCATTAAATGAATTAACCTATTCAACGATGCAACCGCGTTGACATCTGCTTGAGTTTCATGGTTTGATAGTTAGACTACGAGTATGAATTTTTTGTTAAGTATTATGTTCATGTCAATTTCCCAACTGGGATTGGAATAACAATGGAGTAATGAATCCATGGAATCTTGAAAAAGGGGAAAGGAGTGTAATGTTAGCAGCTACCTTCATATACTCATGGCTTCTAGAATTCTAAAACAATTGTCTTACTAAATATGTGATTGTGGCATGATATGCAGGGCAAAGCAAAATAGTAGATTTTGGAGGAAATTGTCACGGAACATTTGTAATTTATTCTGCATTACAACGATTCCTTTGGGCTAATGCATTTTCATTACAACTGGTCAGTCTACCCATTTGTCTCTCAAATATACCCAGTGGGACCTTTTGGCTAGTAATCCTTTTTTATTATTTTCTTCACTTATATATAATAGTATATAGATTTCTATCCATTGAAAATCCCACTACTGAAAAACTATCTATTTTATATTGGAGGTTGCATATGTAACATTGAGATAAATTATCCTTTTATTATCTTGTTATTATATTAGTGTGGATAATGTTGAGTTCAGATAACTAAACCATTATTTACGATTCAGTTTAGGATCTTTTTTTCCCTTTCATGCTTGAACTTTGAGGTTGCTAAATGTAATATTGAATCAAATTTTTGTATATCGAATTTACTAACTCACACCTCATTACACTTGTCTTAAACTGATGAGCATTTGTAACATCTTTGTAAAGATAGCGAGAATAATAAATTTAGCAATATTAAGAAAAAGTTCTAAAAAGGTTGTAGATTTATCCTTTTAACACCTCATTACACTTGTCTTAAACTGATGAGCATTTGTAACATCTTTGTAAAGATAGCGAGAATAATAAATTTAGCAATATTAAGAAAAAGTTCTAAAAAGGTTGTAGATTTATCCTTTTAACAATATTCAAATGTTTTTTTTCGGTGATTACAATGGGAGAGGAAAATTTGAACCTGATCTATTCAGCCTGAAGACCAACATTGATGTCCTTAAGCTAAAACGGTTTTGGCTATTCAGAAATTTTCTCCACCATTATCACATATCGCTGAGAACAACTTATATAAATAAAATTCTTATTTGCATGTATTATGAATGCATTGTGTGTAATGAACCTTTTTAGTTATTTATTAATAATAGTATCTTTAGTTAATGAAATGTATGATGGATTATAAAAAAAAACTAAATGGCAATTTTAGAAATGGATCGTTTTATATTTTCGCCTTCTTAATTTCCTTCAAAATCAATGGTTAGGATGACTTAAAAATTTGAATAACCATATAACATCAATATGTCTATATATTTCTTTATAATTTCAACTATCAATAACATATAATAGTATTTTAAATGATAATTTGAGTAAAATTTAGAGACTAAATGAAAAGATTGTAATTTGTGAATTTTCTATCTTGTTGGACACGTTCTATCGGTTGAACTTAGATAAATGTGCCATACACGATTGAGCCAATAGTATAAACATGGCCAACTAAAGAACCATGCTCCAAAGAAAAGCTTGATGTATGAGTGAGAACCCAAAGTCTTTATAAGCCACACAAGTAGGATAAACCATGCAGAAAATACCTGGCGTCTTCTTCTCTTTGTTGAGTAGCGCATTCTTTGGACTGAATTTACACAAATGTCCCGCATCAATATCTTCAGTAGTATAAATGTGGCTACCTACAGAGCCATACTCCAAAAGCTTGTTATATGAGTGCAAGAATCTAAGTCTATAAACCATACACTAAAATGTATCATATTTTTCATGATACTATATAATATTATTTCCATGATTTGTAAAATAAAAGATTGTGAACACTTTGCTATGCGGAACAAAAGATTCAATAACGAGTGTCCTAAGACAAAGGGGAGTTTTATTTTTCTAATCTATAAAATTTTATGAAATTATATAATTTCATGTCATTATTGTTAATGTATTTGTAGAAAAAAGATAACTAACTCTTATGGATAAAAAATAAAAAATAAAAAAGAAGAGTAGCTCAGGACACAGTCAATGAACCATAAAGAAGGGAAATAAAAAAGAAGAAGAAGAGCTATCACTTTTCTCCCCACTGATGGGATGCCTACCTAGGATTCTTACAAATGATTTTCCAAGCACCATGTATAAATACTTGATTTCTCGAAACTTCTGACAACATTGCCATCTGCTGAATGCTACCGCTTAGATTTATTTGCAGGAGTTTTACATCTCCTTATCGATCCTTGAAGATATCCATTCATCTTCCACTAAGTGTGCTGATAGTATCAAGATGTCTATTGATCATGGTATCTTTCATCTCCATGGTTAGTTTATCCTATCAGTCTCATACCATCTTGCCTGGTCAGTCTATCCATGCTAATCAGACCATAACTTCTCAAGGAGGCACTTTCGTATTGGGTTTCTTCTCTCCTGGTAATTCTAGCAAATTTTATGTTGGAATATGGTAGAAGAGAATTCCAAGTTTTATTGTAGTTTGGATTGCTAATAGGGCCGCACCTAATTCTTTCTTCAGCCAGAGATGATGCAAAGTTCCTCACAGGAGAAGCTAATCTTGAGCTCCAAGTTGAGGGTAGGATAATTTAAAATAACAACACTGCTACAACTAATCATAATACAACTAAGGTGGTACCTGACAGTGGAAATCTCGTAGTTGGATCAGATAGTTCGCCTAATATGTGGGAGAGTTTCAATTATCACAGACACTTGGCTTCCTGATGCCAAGCTTGGTGTTTCTGTTCCAACAGTCCTCACTTCCTAAACAAATTTGTCGTGCTCCACAAAGAACCCTAATTGTAACAATCCACCACGAATGCTTAAACATGGATAAACACTTATGAAGCATCTACACTAATTACCAAACCTACCACAAAACATAAATAAAATATACTTTAATAAAAGTTTAGGTATACAAGTTTGAAAATACAAATTGGTGAGTTTAACTGAAAAGAGTATTTCTTACAAACTCAGCCATAGCTAAAAGAAATTTCAAAAAGGGGAATACTTCAACAAGTTACATCCACCAAAATATTTCCCATGCATCTTTAAGCTAATTGTAATTTTAAGAAAAAGGGAAAATTACGTATCTTTCATTAAGTTTTAGGTTACACATATATACACGTTTTACTAAACTAAAAAAGAAAAATAAATCTTTATTTTAAGATTAATATATATCTAATAATAATAATAATATCCTAATTTACTAATTTACGGCTTATAACACCCTCTTTCAAGCTGGAGCATAAATATTAATCATGCCCAGCTTCTTACACAAATAGTCAACTCGAGTCTCATTTAAAGCCTTTGTAAGAAGATCTCCTAATTATTCTCCAATTTTCACAAACCTTGTAGAAATTAACCCTTGCTAAATTTTCTCCCAAATAAAATAACAATCAATCACAATGTACTTAGTTCATTCATGGAACACGTGATTCAAGGCAATATGAAGAGCGGTCTAGTTATCACACCATAATTTTGCAGGAAGTGAGATGTTGAACCCTACTTCATTTAAAAGCTGATATATCCACATTACTTCACACACTGATTATGTCATAGCTCTATATTATGATTATATACTAGATCGCGATACAACATTCTGCTTATTTTTTTGGGTAATTAATATTCTGCTTATTACTTTTTTATGAAACCAAATTTCCACCAACGAAAACACAATACTCTGAAGTAGATCTTCGGTCTTCTTTACATCCTGCCCAGTCAATATCTGTGAAACACTCAATACTAATGTGATCATGATTCTTATATAGAACACCACATCCAGGCACTCCTTTTAAATAGCACAAGATTTGCTTTACAACAACCCAATGATCAACTGTTACAGGAGACATATACCGACTCACAACACTGACTGAATATGCAATATCCGATCGAGTTACTATAAGATAATTCAATTTACCAACCATCCGTCTGTATTTTTCAGGATCCTCAAACAACTCCCCTTCTTTTGTCAGTTGCAAGTTAGGAACCATTGGTATATTACATGGTTTAGCACCCAATTTTCATGTTTTAGACAATAAGTCAAGTACATATTTTCTTTGAGATAAAAAAATTCCTTTCTTGCTTCTCATTACCTCAACACCCAAGAAATATTTCAATATTCCTAAATCCTTTGTTTGAAATTGACTTTGAAGAAAGGATTTGAAAGTCGAAATACCAGTAGTATCATTGCCAGTAATAACAATATCATCCACATATACGACTAATAGAATAATACCAATCGTAAATCATCTATAGAAAACAGAATAATCATATTTGCTTTTCCGCATTCCAAATTTTTCAACTACTTGGTTAAATTTTCTAAACCAGGCACAGGAGAAAATGTATTAGAATAATCTATTCCATAAGTTGAAGCATATCCTTTAGTAACAATACGAGCTTTTAAGCAAGCAATAGATCCATTAAGATTTACTTTAACAGTAAAAAAACCATTTACAACCAATGGCCTTTTTTTCTTGCAGGTAGATGTACCAAATCCCAAGTATCATTCTGATCAAGGGCATTCATCTCTTCTACCATTACACTATGCCATCCTAGATGTGATAATGCTTCATGAATGGTTTTAAGAAAGGAGAGAATCAAGAGATGTAATAAAAGAACAAGAGGAGGCTAATAGATGGTCAATAGACACAAACGAAGAAACTGGGTAAGTGCACTGTTGTTTACCTTTATGAAAGGCAATATGAAGATCGTCTCTAGAGATTGAATCTGATGACGAGGAGGCTGGCTCAAGACATGCATCAAAAGCTAGCTCAAGATCACATTGCCTGCGAGAGTAGACCTAAAGAGGTAGTTTAGGGGTAAAAGTGGTAGATGTAACTATATAAATTAACAGATCATCATCCTCCTCCTGGCCTGTATGATTGAAGGATGAAGAGAAAGGGATATTTTCACGAAAAGTAACATCAATCGGTACCAGATACTTATCAAGACTAGGACAATAGCATTTTTATCCTTTCTGAACATGAGAATACCCAAGAAAAACACATTTCAATGACTTAGGATCAAGTTTTGTAACTTGAAGACGCACATCCCAAACAAAACACATACAACCAAATATTTTGGGCTCAATAGGAAACAGATATTTACTCAAGAAAAGAGTATGATAAAGAGTCTCACCATTTAGAATAACCAAGGGCATGCGATTAACTAAAAAATAAGCTGTAGACACTGCACCAGCCTAAAAGTGTTTGGGAACATGCATTTGAAATAACAAAACCCTAGCAGTTTCAAGCAAATGCCTATTCATTCTTTCAACAACACCATTTTGAGATGGTATATCTATATAAGAAGTTTGATGAATAATGTTGTTCTTAATTATGTAGGATTGAAAAAAAATCAGATAAGTACTCTTTGGCATTATCACTTCGCAACACTTAAACAGAAACATTAAGCTAAGTTTTAATTTCAGTAGAGAAAGCACAAAAATGAGAAAACAACTCAAAATAATTCTTCATTAAATATAACCAAGTCACTCAAGAATAATCATTAACAAAGGTAACAAAATACTTAAATCCAGTTTTAAATATTACTGGACAAGGACCCTATACATCTGAATGGACTAACTCAAAAGAAGTATTTGCTCGTTTATTGACTCTAGGACTTAAGCTAACACGATGATGTTTAGCATACTGACATAACTCACAATGTAAGGACTTCAAACTGTGAAACTGATGATACAATTTCTTCAATAAAGAGAGAGATGGATGACCCAATCAACAATGTGCTTCAAACGAGTTTACAACTCTAGAGCAAGCAATAAACTTTGGTATATCTATGTCTAGTATGTAGAGACCCACGGATTTATGTCCTTTACCAATAATTTGCCTCATCATAAGATCCTGAAAAAGGCAATAATCGAAAAAGAATGAGATACAACAATTAAGGGAATGAGTGAGTTTATTGATAGAAATTAAATTGAATGATAGATCGGGCATGTTTAAGACCAAAGACAAAAGAACTAATGGAGTTGGATTTGCTGTGTCAATCTCAAGGACATAAGAGGTTAACCCATTAGCTAAGGTGACAAGAGAGTAGGAGATATGAGAAAAAGTAGATAATAAACTAGAATTACCTGTCATGTAGTCTGTAGCACCAGAGTTAATAACCCATTTGAAAGATGAAGAGATAAAACATGTGTTTGGTTTACCTAATTCAACAATGGCAATAACAGGAATTAGATGAATGCCTTAATGATTCTTGATATTGTGTGAACTTAGCAAAGTCATCTACAGAAACTGTGATAGATTCTCTAAATGTATTACTAGAAGAGGCAACCTATGCGGATTGAAATCCCTGATTCCAACTTTGTAATTTTCTATAATCACGCTTCATATGCCTGGGTTTATAACAATAATGACATACAATTCGCCTAGAACTCTATCCCCAAGTATTAACTTGGTACAAATTCTATCCCCTAGTATCAACTCCCCTACCACTACTCTCGTACTATTGTCTTTCGGTTTCATACCGACGACTCACAAGAGCACTATTAGACTGAACAAATTGAGGAGTCTCTATATATAGAATCCTGCTATATGTATCTTGCAAGGATGAGATCGTAGACCCAGAAAGAACAGATGGAAGTCTTGCTAAAAAACTCATCACAGTCATTTACTCTCTTTGAGCCTATTGAACCTTCACATTAGGACTAAAAGGTAATAGCATATTAAGCTCTTCATAAGTCTTTAAAATCCATAAAATAACTCATTAGAGACCTATCTTGCTTCTCAGTACAATAAAATGCTTTGCAAACTTCATAAATAAGGAAAACATTTCCCTTTTCAGAATACAAAAAATCCAGATATTCCATTAACTTCTTAATAAATTCACAATGATTAATTAATCCAACTACTTTAATATCAATCGAATTCCGTATTTACAAGAATAATCGAGCATCTTCTCTAAGCTAAGTTTGCTTGGAATTACTATATGTGAGTAGATCTTTGGTCAAATGATCATCCTCATCAATACTACGCAAATAGAACCTCACAGTTTTACTCTAATCCAAATAATTAGATCTATTAAGTTTATGATATGTAATTTTTGACATTACAAATACCACATCTGACATAACAATGGATTTGGTTTCCAGTTTTTCACTCATAATTTAAACCCAAATACCTCCAAAAAAAATGAAATAAATCCGATGTACGTCAACCTACTCCCAACTATTAACAAACCATATCAACACTAACACACCAGTAATACCAACAGTAATTCCAATTACCAAACACGCCAAATTTAACAAATCACAAACACAAGGACTAAACACACCATAGATTAACACCAACAGACAGCGAATTAATCACCAACAGCGGATAGATTAACATCAACGAATAGTAATTTAACAAAAGATCACAATCCGAAACTAACAAATCTGCACCCAAATAGGTATTAGTCAAACGAACCACAAACTTGAGCTATATATACCAGGCGAGACTTTTGACAAAATCGGAGAGCAAATCGATGCTGCACGTGCTCTCATGCATCAACGCGTTAGATTGGTGGCAAATTGTGTGGTGGCACGTGTGTGTCATGCGTAACGATTTTTAGTGCCAAACTTTCCAAAAGCTCTAATCAATAGATGGCGCGTCTTCCTAAGCTAACGGTGAGAAAAAAAAATAAATAAAACACTCAATCCCAACTCCGACAACGAACGCTCGATCCCAACTCCGATGACAGACACTCGAAAAAAAAATAAAACACTAAAAAATCCTTGCTCTGATACCATGTAATTTTAAGAAAGAGAGAAAAATTATATATCTTTCATTGAGTCTTAAGTTACATATATATACGCGTTTTACTAAACTAAAAAAAGAAAGTAAATCTCTATTTTATGACTAATATATATCTAATAATAATAATAATATCCTAATTAACTAATTTCCTAATTTACTAAATTACAGCTTATAACACTAATCATTCCATCTTAACACTATCTCTCATTGCTTAGAGAAGTTGATGGAACTTTTACGGTTCTTCTAGCAATGAAATGAAAATGGTTACGACTTGCATAATCAATTACACTATAAGGGAATGAGCTATCTTACTATCGATGCTTATGTAACCTATATCAATATCATAGGCTAGCACACAACACCCAATTCCAATTCTAATTTCATTTCTGGGACAACATACAACACTCTATATAATTCTACTACCTAAAATGATAGGTAAAACACACAGGGATTACATCAATGCACAACTTTAAGTCATTCAATTCACACTTGGCATAGTAGAAATTTTCCATGATTACTTCTTATGAGTCATGTAGTATTGATGGCTTTCAATCCAATGCAATGTTTCATGCCATACATGATAGGTTTTACATTAACCAATCCTTTGATTAATTATTTAGGGGTGATCAACCAAGTTCATTTCACACAATAAATCAACACACAATTAGAACATCCATAGCATATCAGAACCCATTTCATTAGCCAATCAATCAATCAACATAAAAAAAATTATTTATGTCAATGAGTGATAATAAGCCCATCCAATTATTCATTTGATCAATTGCCACACATCAATCATAATAAATTCATTCATTCACATTTATGCTTCATCTTTTGCATTATATTTATAGGTATGTGCACACACACACACACACACATATATATATGTGCTCAATATGTACATATACTAATTTATGTATGGAATGAAATAGGTATATACACACACACATACATATATATGTGTATATTTATATATCTATAAGTGATGTGTCAAATGCAAAAAGAACCAATGGGGGTCTTGGGGTACCAACCAACCAGTATGGACCAAACCAGCAGAATGGTAAGTGTATTACACTAACTATTCGAACGTGTTTCTTCTATTGCTCGAACACTACTAAACCTTATTTTCTAATACATTCTATTCTTCATTATTTTCATCGTATAACTTATTTTCCCTTTATTTACATCACAGATTCCATTAAGAAACTTTGAACAACACAATACAAAGCAATTGTAATGATAAAAACAAACCACATTCACAAGCATTGTAGTAACTCATTGAATTTCCCACTCAACTTGGCCTCATTATTTCAAAGTTCAAAATAGTCCTCAGATTGTTGTGAGTAATCAAAACCCTTGCCTAGGATTCAAGAACAATGAGTTTACTTGAACTAACTAAATGTCGCCCCCAAAAGGGAGCCTAGTAGCAATATCCTTATAAGTTGTCATTTAGCATTTGCACCCACTGCTCGACAACCATCTCATGGTCAGAGTGCACGAGATTCTAGCTACCATCTCTTAACCTGTTTACATATAAATTATAATACCTATTAAGATAAGCAAATGAATAAGGCTATATGTATATACTTTATTTTGAATGGCCTATCATTCCAAGTCCATAGAGAATTGGTATTCCTAACCAAATAATAAGATTGGAGAAACCAAATAGGTTTGAGATACACTAACTAGCTCCTAAAACCAAGCCTATGATGTAAAGTTTTGAATAGGGGAAACGCTTTTCTCATAGATCTTAACCCATCCCATGCTTTTAATTGACCAATAAGAAAGGAAACTGTTGGGGGGGGAGGAAGGGTAAGCACAACAGCTTAGTGAGGTTCTCCCTTCATACTATGCACAATAAAGAGTTACATGCAAGTTATCACATATTAAGTATGAATGCAGCAATCAAACATAGTACAGCAAATTTGAGCTTTTAGGGTAGCTAAAACCACCCTAATAGGCCATTTCTTATGGCGGTTTCTCTATTAGGGCGACTATATTACATGCCCTATAGGTAGGGGGCTGCAATAAGCATTAAGGGCAATAATAACCAACCTAACAAACAACCGTTTTAATAGATAGTCATCAGAACAGCAAAAACCGCCCTAACAAGTTAAAATTTCTTTTTTTCAAGTCTATCAGGGCACTTTTGTCTGCCCCAAAAGCCTAGATACTTGTTAAGGCCTTTAAAATCGCCCCAACAAGTCATTAGAATTTCTTTTATTCAAGTCTATTCAGACACTATTACCTGACCTTAAAGCTATTTGGAAACAACTTTTAAGGTTACCAACGACCGCCCTAATTTTTATTTTTATTTTTAAGCATTTAACATAACCTGCCTCAACACAACCACATTTAGTTAGTTTAAATTAAGCAACTTCATATACTTAATAATTTAAAAACCTATGTAAGGGAAAGCGAACCAAAGCCTGTATAAAAAGCTAAACAGCAGTTTATATCTAAAACAATTCGGATTAACAAAAATATTATGCTTCCCTATTATTCAAAGAAAACCAAAGCCTATAAGCAGTCAAATTATACTTTTCCACCTGAAGGATCTCGGTCTATTTAATTTCTGAATATGTCCAAATACAGAATGAAAGTTTGCTATAACCTTGTAGCTGATACAATAACATAAAAGAAGAGAAAACAACAATAAAGAGACTGGGAATTCCATTCAACACCTATAACATTCAGTTCCTTCAAATGCTCGTTACAATCTTCGACATAAGACTCACCTGTAGCTTATTATTGAGTCGATCCACAGTGATTTCTTCGATTGCCACGTCAATTCCATGAACTACACCTTGCGTGCCATACCACTGAGAACGAACCCAACCCGATCTGTTGACCCACCAAGTAGTCACCGACCACTCTCCCTCTTGATTGCGCCATTTAATTTACCAAAAAAAAAAACCAATTTCAAACCCTAACCCTGACAAATATATATAAAAACAAGCATGTGAAGTAGAACTTTAATTTTCTGAGGTAAACATGGTGAGTGATGTGTTCTGGTAGTTTTTATAACTTGAAAAACGTAGAGAGAGAGAAGGGCGTTGGGCAGAAAGAGAGAAGGGGAAGAGGGGGGGCCAGAGAGAAAGGCGGAGGTGGCGCAGGGATCTGCTTATTTCACTTAGGTTTTTATTTTTAAGACTAGGGGAAAAGCGGGCAATTTTTCATTTTCCCCTAAGTGAATTTTGTCTTGCCGCCCAAAAAGTTATACCCCCCACAAATACTTTCTAGGGTAGTTTTAATCCACCCGCCCGAAAATGTGTGCCTTGTTAGATTAAATTTGTTATATTGATATATGAATACAATAACTTATATAGTCAACATCCGGTAACTATATAAGGTCAAGATTATAATCCCTTCTATAATCATGGATTGGCAAATAATATTCATTCATATAAATAATTTTACTGTCATCCTAAGATGTTACTATTCCCTATATTAGATTTGTAATAAAATAGACATATCATTCAAGTACTAGTAAATATACATAGAAAAATAAAATAGGAAATGTAACTATGTAAAGTGCATGTAGTCATTCACACCCCTAAATAATTCTTATGCTTGACCTTGACCAAAGGACAACATTTCCCAATAACACTTAGTTTCCAGAAGCCGAGTAAGGTAACATCGTAGAGTGTAAACCACCCTATAGTTTCCATGTACCACTGCATAGTGTTGACATCCTTAAGAAGTTAAGCAATGCATAACCATTATTTTTAAGCTAGATATAATTAAGTCTATAAAAATTTAGGCAATCATCAAAATTCACAAACATTCAGCAAGTATAGAAATATAAATCTATCACAACCAAGATTCTAGTTTAAGAATACATTTATATTAAGTGTGTATCAAATAATTAAACAGATACACAAGCACATGCACAAATCCCCATATATTTCGCATGCATTGGTTCAATTTTATTATGTTAAATACATTATAGTTTACTATACTATAAGTATAAGTAGGCATAATAATCATCGAGAGTAGCTCACTTGTCCATAATACCTCTCAATCGAAAGAGTCTTCTAGAAAGTAATTGATCATGGAGTATTCAAGCTTAGGATCAAGATCACCTAGGTTGATAAATAAGGGTTAGAAAACCAATAATTATAGCTATGGTATCTAGAGTTATGTCTAAGTTAAGTAAAATTTAACTTCGCTTGTTTCTCGACACGTACCTCATTTTGAATAAGTGTAGTGTATTCATTTTAACTTCTTTTTTATCAGCATATGCACATGCATACTAACTATTTATTTTATTATATATATAACATAATTTATTATTTATCATGGTCTTGTATCATATATCAAAATAGGTTTATATATGCATATTAGTTATTTCAATTTTGGAACTCTTGATTTACCCCCTAGAGTATAGTATTCATAATTGTCATTCAATCATGGAAAATAAAATATATTGACCTACACCTCCTTAAAGCATATGACATGTATCCCTACATGCCTATGACAAATCAATTTGTATTTCAATTAACTCAAAAGAGATTCGATTGTATTAATATTTAATAACTAAGACCTTAAAATCATACATATCACAACTAGTACACATCAGCCTGCATCATTTTTATTTTATCAAATTCCCTCAAATTTTATGTTACTACTCTACGGTACTTGTTATAAAAATATGTTATATGCTTATGTCCATTTACTTCATATCTTCGACCTTAATTGATTAATATGCTATATTTATTTAGTTGCTTCTAATTTCTCAATTTTGCCTATTATTAACTTTATTGAGTCACGAAAATTTATTTACATGTCTTATTTATTGATTCAAATTTTAGAATCTGTAATTACTTTTTACTGTTTTTCCATGGACAAATGTCATTTAACGTGAAGAAGGAATGATAAATTTGGTTTCCCTTATTCAATTCAAGCCCTCCGTTGGCACATATATATGTCCAAGAACAATTAAAGTTGTATGTTACAACAAGAAGGAAGATTAAATGCTTGAGACTAAATCAGTAAATTCATGTATGCACACATATATTTATTAACTTTTATTCAGCAAATTTCCTAAATTATGTTATAATTTAGAACACATATCAATTACTAGTCTTTGTTTACAGGACACTCTCAATCTGCACACGTTTATACACACACTCATATATTTGTATTTATATATGTATATATTATTTTAATAAATCCTCATGGTTTGAATTTAATGGCGTTAAGAAGCCATACACCAAGGAGGAAATTATTTATTTATTTTACCTATTCTACTGCGTTATTCTTGCTTGCTATGCCTTAAACCTTAAATTTTATTTTATTTTATTGATATTATTTTTGTTATACACTTTCTTGGTTTTTAGATATGACATATCTATAGGATGACGACATACATATGTATATTTGTATATGTATTACTTATTTTGTTTTTCCTTTTCTTTTTTTTTTTAATTTATCAATGGAAAGGATGGCGGTGTTTTGATCTAGTAACTAGGAAATGCTACACATCTCGAAATGTGGTGTTTGATGAAGCTTCCTCATGGTAGTCCTTAAAAAAGGAAGCTCTACCAAATTCAGATGTTTTTAAGGAGGTATTAGAATCTCCTCAAATCTAACTTAGTCTAAATAAAGCTAAAGATATAGTTAGCGATGATAATCCAACGTAATTTGTAAAGCTAATGGGGTTTGGTGAATTCTTCTCTTAGCCGTAGTCTTTGGGCAGAGATTGAGTTATAACTAAGTCAAAGTCTTTCCTTCTTTAGACTCTCACTCTTGTCATTTGTTAATCAAGACGTTCACACTTGAGGACATGTTTTAGTTAAGTAAAGTTTGGGATAATTTAGGGAATATATTATTTTAAATTGTAATATATAAATAAAGTTCCCATAAAAATATTTAATGGGTCATATATATATATATATATATATTAGTTTGGGGATAAGATATTATGAATATATCATATAATCACTTAAAAAGTGATTATATATCAATATTATATCATAGTAAACTTGTTCATTATATCATATCAATATAATTTTTATTTTTTTTTCTCTCCTTTTTATATATATATTCTATTATACAACTGTTTAATTTATTATTTAATTATTGAAATAGCTATAAAAATTAATATAATAAATATTTTAATTATAGGTGATAAATAGAATGGCACTAATAATAATACGGCAGAATAATCTCAATAATTGAAGAGCCTGCCTATGGGATATTGGCATTTGGTGTGACGTGTTATTTTCCATAGTTTTTAAATGTGTATTTTAGCGTGTAGCTTTTCTTTTGGTAGGTGAACTTAATTGACGGGGGTTTCTTTTCAAAGTTTTGGGTTGACTTTGCAACGGTCAAGATAGGTTAGTCCAAAATTTGATTAATGTTATAAATTCATAATCATCAAATTCCATGATAGGCTGGTAAAGGGTGGTTTGTACAGCTCCAGGCTAAATCAAGACCGGATCCGTAAACAGTTCGGTCCATAATTAATAAGTGAAAATGATGCAATATTAAATTTGAACTCAAAGTAGAATTCGATTTAAAATTTTAAAACTCAAGTATGATTGAATTTGGATTTTAAAGCTTGAGCTAGATCTAAAGTGGAATTCAACAAATTTAAACTCAATTTAATTAAATTTGTTTAAGATCGTTATAAAAATATTTTTCTTTATAATCATAATAATACAAATATCTAAATTCAGATCAAACTCAATCAATATTTATACCTAACTCAGGTCTGAATAGGCTTAGAAGCTTATTGAGTTAAATATTATGAAGCTTCAATCCAACATGATTAACTACTCGATAAACTATTAAAGTAGCTTTATCAAGTGGAATTCAAGTTAAATAATTAGTGAATATAAGAAAGTTGATATTTTGCGGCCATGATCTTGGAACCAACTTCCTTAAATCTTTGAAAAAAATAGTGTTTATTGAACAACATTTTACTTAGAACTTAACTATTTTGCTCTGTATATCACTTATGATGGTTGCCATTTTAAAAGAATATTTTCCTACTTGATCCTCTTCTCACACATCAGCTCCATTTTGCCAAAGCCATGCCTTCCTTGCCAGTCTCTTAAGTAATAATACATCATTCTACATAATTACGAGTAGACACAATCTAAGTAAACTTGCCATAATATATATTTAAGTTTAATTAGATTGTGATCTAAACTGGGGCTATTCTAGTGGCTTATAAAGTTGAATTCAAACTTGAACCTACTTAGCTTAATTAATTCATGAGTTTAACTCGGCTAAAATCAAACTATATCAAATCCAGGTCATATTTGAGATTTAATATAAATTTAACTAAACATAATACAAAGTTTTCTAAACAATTAAGCTAAGACAATTTTGTTAGAGGGATAAAATGGAAGTTAGGTTTTCAGCCTTAATAATGACCTATAGGATATTAAATCCTTATTGGGAATTTTTCACAATTCACCTACAGCATATGACCTAGTCATCGTATAACACGTTTTATAAACTGACTTTATGATAAATGTACAATTGAATGACTTTAAGATAAATGTCCTACATCAAAGGACCCAATAGTATATCATACTTTTCAAGATATTAAATAATTATGTTCACATTTTCCTAGGAAAAGAAAAAATTGTGGAAATTTTTGGTATGTAGACTAGAAGACTTGATAACATTGACCGGGACAAAGGCAGAGATTTATTTGCCTATTTTCTAAAAATTTTATATGATTATGTGATTTCATGTGATTCTTTGTAGTGTATTTGTATAAAAAGATAAATTACCAAATTAGCTCTTGTGAGGAGAAAAGCTTTAATAATATTAATATGCCATGTAGATTAATTAACAGTGTGCAAGTATTATTAAGTTTTTTTCCTTATAAAATAGCTTAGCACACTCAGTTATGGAACTGCAAAAGACGGCAAAGAAAGAAAAAAGAAAAGAAAAGAAGGGGAGTTCTCCGATTTTGGTAGTGTATACCAAAATGCCACAACATGCGCTGGATTTAATCAAGTTGACCAAGGGAGTGGAGGGTAACATTGCTGCTAAGAATATGGTTGAGCAGTGCCAAGCCATCACAAAAGAGGTTAGAAGGAAGATTGAAGAAGCTAATGCCAAGCATAAAGGGGCTGTTAATAAACACATGAAGAAGAAGCTGTTTGAAGTTGGCGATTAGGTAATGGCATATCTTCGAAAAGAACGTTTCCCTGTAGGTAGGTATGGGAAATTATAGCCAAAGAAGTATGGTCCTTATGAAGTGGTGCGCAAGATCAATGACAACGCGTATGTCGTGACGCTCCTAGATGATATGAACATCTTGTGCACTTTCAGTGTAGCAGATTTATCTCTCTTCCATCCAGATGACACACTATTGTATCCTGAAGAGAACTCAGGGTCGAGTTCTTCTCTAGTGGGGGAGAATGATGTGGATCGAATAGCCGAAGACTACTTGGAGAAGTGAGAGAAGGAGAAACGAGCTAAGAAGCCACGGTAGACTTCAAAGCCGGCTAAAGGCCGCCGGCTTTGAAAAGAAGGGGGCCGACCTTCCCTTCAACGTCGCTGGCCTTGAGCTGGCTTTGAGGGTTGGCCGGCTTTCATACATAAGTCGTCGGGCTTAGGCCGGCCTTCATCACCAGCCTTTAGTTTCTCGGTTTTCCTCTTTTATTTATCTTTCCATGTAATTTTGTAGGACTATATATACCTTCCTAGGGTTTCTTATGAGGATTAAGTCTTATTACTATTACTTTTATACCAAATATTGAGAGGTTTTCTGCAATAAAGTTTGCATTTTGCAACTTGTGTGTTAGAAATCAACCGGTGAATTGATTTCTTGTTTATCTTACGCTATCTCGCTGCGTCATTAAGCATGCGAGGGAAAGTGTTTGGCAAATTTATCCTTTAGTTAAATATATATATATATATACATATACGTAGATACTTGAGAATTTGGAAGGGTACATCTATGGCTACCTTCTTTTACTCTTGAATGTGTGGAACTAAGTACTTGAGAAGTACAATAACACAAAGTTGTCAAGAAATGATAATTGTAAATCAATCCCAAGTGACTAATTTGATGTTTAAGTGACATGACACAAAGGTATCGAGAAACAAGGACCGTAGATCAATCTCGAGTGGGTGATTGGATAGTCGTGGAGTTTGAACTATATTATACTATCATTTAGCTAAAATTTTGTGTCTAGCTTGATCGATTTTATCCGATTGGTCTGGTCTCCCTTGCTTATTTGTGATGTGTAATGCATAATCTCTTCTTGTTATGGTAAATGTGAATATGAGGTGTAACTGTTTTACTTGTAGGATTGACTTGATTCCTATTGTTAATGCTTGGAATTGTACTCTTTAAATGCTTGATCGTTTATTTTATTACCTTGAATTTAGATTGGCTTATGATTATAAATTGTTTGACCATCCTAAATTAATTAATTAAAGGATTTGACTCAACTAAAACTGAACATACATTGTACGAGACATTACATAAAATTGAGGTCATCACTACTATAGAGCTCACTAGAAGTAATTAGAGAATTACTATTCCACAAAGTGCAAACTAAGTAACTAAGGAATTGTCGAGCCTTGACAGTTTCAAGTCCAATTGGTCCTTGAGGGTGCTTGTGCTCGGTGTGAGTGTAACACTAGAGCTGCTCAATATGTGAGAAACACTTGAGCTTATGACACTAAAATTAAGAAACAAATTCTAATAAAGAGACAAAAGTAATTAAACTAGTGAAACTTGAGCATTGATAATGGCTTTGGAATCCTTAGCCCAAAGTTAAAAGGAGCACAAACCCTAAACTTCACATCGATTATCGGAAAACTGCATGCAATGTTGCATTCATATGATTTCTCATGCATTACATATATTTTGAAAACTTATGTAGATTTGCTTGTGTGTGTGTAGCATTAGGAGTATTATATTCCTATTCACTGAGTCATAGTGTGCTTATCCCTCTATAAACTGTTTTGTGGAAAACTTTGCAAAAGTTTGGGATTGGATGAGATAAGATACGATTAGAGCTTTCTAGGAAATCAAGAATAATAGAATGAGGAATGTATTAATGGCTTACATAAATGTAATGTTACTTCTAGGAACTCTATGTGGGAACTAAAATTTGAGACTTAGAATTATTTTTTTATTTTACTGTTTTAGTAGGGGATTTCGAATTTTCACGATCTTGGTCGACTGCGGAATATGTGATCCATAATTATATTCTTGTTATATGATTTTATTTAATATGACCGCTGTAATTGTTTAAATATTTAATTAGGGGTTTGCGACCTCTGATTCATAAGACAATTATCATATAATAAATACACCGTGATATGATAATTTTTAGTGTAAACTTTCAAGCCTTTTTTAGAGCATAACATTAACCCAAAAAGAAGAAAAAAAAATGCTTTTTTTTTTTTCAACGAACCGGATGATCCTCAAAATACTCACTCACAAAAGAATTCTCAAAGTTATCTTGTATGAAAGGCCTGATCTCGGCCGAGATTTTTATAATCTGGAATCATGTTATGTTTAAGTGATGTGTGAACGCAAGACTTTCAAAACTTTGCATGTGGACAAGCTACAACTATGACAATGACAGAACTGCATATAAACTAAAGTTGGATAACAGCAGATTTGTAAACTTATATACGAAATTACTTTACCAGCACTACAAGAATTCGCAGGATCCTTCTGCAAGTACTCTAAATTCTTCTTAAACCGCCAAGATGTTCGATGAAAAACGCTTCAAACAGCACCTTTTCTAATCCAAAAAACGTAACCGAAACCCAAACATATACCCTGAAATGAAAATAGCAATTACATATAATTATAGATAGAGACATAAACAGTAGACAGTAGAGACTTTTATATGGGTCTTCCAATAATAGCGTTTCCAGGATACTATTTCTAACCGAGGCAATCAACTCGTGTTTCAGGACATGATTTGAGCCCCCAAATAAGATTTGTGTCTTTAGAACACAATTTCATATAAAATATTCTAGAGAATAGGTGATTTAAAGATTATTTTAAAAAAAATTACATTTTTCATTTGCTCTCTCATAAAATGTAATTTTGACAAACACTTAATTATTTTAATCTTCTGTCAACGTTGCCAGCCGCTGACGGCTACCAATTTGATTTATTCATTGACTTACATTATTTCTCGACTTACTACATTGCCTCCTTCTTCCTTCTCCCTCCTAGAAGGTATTCATTCATCATCCAATTGGTGTACCGTAGGAATCAAGATGGCTATAGGAAGAAGCAACTCATCGAGTACTTTATGTCCTGTCACCTTGTTATCTTTGATCTCCATGGTTAGCTTATCCTATCAGTCTGACACCATCTTGCCTGGTCAGTCAGTCCATGCTAATCAGACCATTACTTCCCGAGGAGGCATTTTCGAATTGGGTTTCTTCTCTTATGGAAATTCTAGCAAATTTTATGCTGGAATATGGTACAAGAGAATTCCAACTTTGAGTGTAGTTTGGATTGCTAATAGAGATACACCTATTCATTCTTCTGCCAAAGATGGTGCAAATTTAATTCTCACAGGAGAAGGTAATCTTCAGCTCCAAGTTGATGGTCAGATAGTTTGGACCACAAACACTGCTACAACTGATCTGAATAGAACTGAGGCAGTACTTCTTGACAGCGGAAATCTCATAGTTGGATCAGATAGTTCGCCTAATATGTGGGAGAGTTTCAATTATCCTACTAACACCTGGCTTCCTGGTGCCAAGATTGGTTTGGATATGACAACTGGCAAGACATATCCAACAATCCTCACTTCCTGGAGACATTTTGGTGATCCTGGCTCAGGAACCTATTCATTAGGGATAGACCTTAGTGGATCAAGTCAATTACTCCTCTGGCATAATAAAACCTATAAAATGGGGAGCATTGGGGCTTCAGATTTTTCAGGGGTGAACTTGGAATCTAAGTTGAACATCACTTTCAATGTTAGTAGAACAAATGGGGTCAATTATGCCACATACTTCACACTTAACAACTCTATTCCCATTAGAATGATGCTAGACTATAATGGACTACTACGCCAGGAAACATGGAATGAGAAAAGAGCTCGGTGGCTGACTCTGTGGGTGAGGCCGGAAGATTATTGTGAAAGCTATGCTACTTGTGGAAGCAATGGTATATGCTCCACCAATCACAGCCCTTCATGTAGCTGTCCTGAGGGTTTTCAGCCTAAGGATATATCAGATTGGGAGTTGGGTGATCATTCTGCAGGTTGTGTCAGAAGAAGTGGATCAAGATGTTTTAAGGATAAAGATAGATTTGCAGCTCTTGATAACATTAGATGGCCCCATAATTATCAATTCCTGTCTGTTGGAAGTGCTGAAGCTTGTCGATCTGCCTGTGCAGCTGACTGTAGCTGCTCAGCTTATAGTAACATAATAGGATGTTATCTGTGGTTTGGCGAACTTTTAAAGATGGAACGACCATATGATATGACAAGCGGCGAAACACTATTTCTCAGATTAGATTCAAATGAGCAACCTGAGAAAGGTAAGAACGCTTACTGAGTTATAAAGATTAGTGCATTTACTTGTTTCTTTGGCTTGATTCATGCATTCGAGCAATGTCCTCAGTCCTTATATTTGATGAAAATGTCGCTGATAGGGGCCAAAAAGTCATTGTGGATCCCTCTAGCACCCTCCATTGCCTTGCCGATTCTTGTTTTTGGCTCCCTTTGCTATTATCTCTACAGAAAAAAGATCATAAAAGGTAACAAATAATTACGTTAGTCATTTTCTAGTTACCGCAAGAACTTCCAATCTATGTATCATTTCAAACTGACATAGAATTTCAGTTACCTAAACTTATGCCCATTCAAACAGGGGTTAATGAAGTGGGACAAGATTTGTTGTTGTTCGACTTGGAAATGGTTGATAAGAGACACACAAATCAAGTTAACATTGACCTCGATAGAGGAAATAGAGATCTGACTTTACCAATATTCAGTTTATCAAGTGTCCTTGCTGCAGCGAATAACTTTTCCTCTTCTAATAAACTTGGAGAAGGGGGTTTTGGGCCTGTGAACAAGGTGAGACATATACATTATTAGTCACCATCTAGAATTTATTGCAAACAAAATATAAAAGGAAAAATACCTTTCAATGCCGCTACCACTCTTGTTTTATCATTCAAAGGATGACTAATGAATGCGTTATTTGTTTCTAGCTCTCACTATGTAGATGTTTGCAAAATTTTCATAGAACCGGTGTTTCTTTTTAGGGTAAGTTGCACAATGGTGAAGAAGTAGCAGTAAAGAGACTATCAAAGCATTCGGGTCAAGGCCTTGAAGAATTGATCAATGAGGCAAAGTTGATTGCCAAACTCCAGCACACAAATCTTGTCAGACTATTGGGATGCTGCATTCAACAAGATGAAAAGATATTGATTTATGAGTACATGCCAAACAAAAGCCTCGATTCTTTTCTCTTTTGTTGGTCATTAATCTATAGATTCTTGCTTCCTAGAATAGAACATAATTTTATAATTATCACAAGTTCCATATATTGATCTATAACAATCTGTACCTTGATCACATGTTTACAGATCCAATAAAAAAGCAGATATTAAATTGGAGCGGTCGTATACGTATAATCGAAGGCATTGCTCAGGGGCTTCTCTATCTCCATCACTACTCCAGACTAAGAATTGTCCATAGAGATTTAAAAACTAGTAACATCTTGTTAGATGTAGATTTGAAACCAAAAATATCAGATTTCGGCATGGCAAGAATCTTTGGAGGGAATCAGTTGCAAGCAAATACAAAGCACATAGTTGGGACCTTGTAAGTTCAATTACCTCAAACATTCAAATAAGCAAGCCATATTTGTCACATTTACCTTTCTCTAAAAGCTATCAAATCATGACTTCATTCCTTTTATTGCATTGCAGCGGATATATGCCTCCAGAATACGCTCTGCATGGCCTTTTCTCAGTAAAAACAGATATCTTCAGCTTTGGAGTTTTACTCCTTGAAATTTTAAGTGGTGAAAAGAACATTAGCTTTCATCATGAAGATTGCCTCAATCTCCTAGGATATGTAAGTATCTATATTGTTTTTGCATTTGTGGAAGCAGTCTCACATACTAAAGAATCCTAGCATCAAATTTTCAGGCGTGGATGTTGTGGACAAATGGTACACCACTTGAACTGATAGATCCCATCGTAAAATCATCTTGTGATTTGTCTACAGCTTTGAGATATGTCCATTTGGGGCTTTTATGTGTTCAAGAACATCCGGATAATAGGCCCAGTATATTGGATATTGTAGCCATGATTGGGAATGAGAAGAAAATTATTGAGGTACAACCCAAGCAACCGGCTTATTTAGTTGGTAGAAGAGCACTTGAAGTAAATCCTGAGAGATTTTCACTAAATGAATTAACCTATTCAACCATGCAACCGCGTTAGAGTTCGCTTCAGTTTCATGGTTTAACTGTGGACTACAAGTTTGTGAATTTCCTATCTAGGATTGGAAAACTAACCAAATAATAAATCCATGCAAGAAACACAAAAGAGCCCTCATCGAGGGAAAAGGAATGTAATGGAACGCATTGCTTATCTTGTGGGACTATCTTTTGTAACGGGTGCATTCATATACACTTACAGTTGGGTTTTTACATCAATTCATCTGCAAACAAGCATTTGTATAGAGAAAGTCCTATGCTCGCCTCATTTAGTTTGGAAGGATGAAGTGAGCATAATGTATCATATAGATCGCTGCTTTTAGATTGTTCAATCGCACAAAGTAGAGATAAAATTTGAAATAAAATACTAACTGTCTTCATCTTCTTAAATCAGCAAAACTCTAGCCTCTCTTTCCTTTTTGTGCATAATACCGGAAGATAAAATATGAAGAAACAATGACTGGTGCAAACTCTTTTCCGGTGAAATAAAACGAACTCAAACTAGGATTATTTCAGCTATCAAAGCATTGACCAAAACTCATTTCTGGAGTTTTTGTTGTTTAGAAGATGAAGACAATTGATTTGGAGATTAACTTTTAATTAGAAATTTAGGGTTAGGGCTCAATGGATTGCCATTTTGGGGTTTGATGACCGAATGTCACATTATGCTATAAAATCAGGTAGGTTTGAGTTTTAATTTGAATTAGATGAAAATTTTTAGAGAGAAAAAAGCATAAAGAGATTATTTGGAAAAAAGAACAAATTTATTGTGATAAGGAAAATCTTACATGATAAATTGAGTCATTCATGCTACTAAATATAGCCACATCAAAGAGCAGTAAAGATAGATAGATGGAAGTCCCAAAACAGAAGAATTTATAAGTATATGCTCTTAAATATATCTTCAATGAGGAATAAGTTATTGAAGAACATAAGAGTTACTTGTTGGAGATTATAGTGTTGGTAAATGTAGCAATTACAAATGTATAGGAAAATTGGTAGGTTATTGGGCAACTTATATTTTTAATATTATATGATAAAAATGTATTTTCAAGTCTTAAGGGATACCCTTGACGTAACAGTTTACCATATGTGCTTTGAAATATAGAAGATGGTTCCACTTACATCCCTTAAATTTAAAAGACACATATTAGGTGTCATTGTGAGCTCCCAAAAATTTACAACTTCGTTGAAGAAAATCTTTGATTCATGAAGTCATTTTTATAGGGTTAATACTTAATACCATCAAAGTCGGAATAGTAAAAAGGGTACACAAAAAACATTTAAAAGATTTAAGTAGGACTTCAATGTGAATGCTAGAGAAAAAAAAGAAAGAGGATTAGACATAATAATATAAACGTATTCTTAAGAATTGCAAAAATGCAATATCTTAAATTTCATAAATCCAACCAACCTATAGTGCTTTTGAATCATAAGAAAATTATATTCCCAATTATAATTTCATGAAAATTCAAGATTTATTTGATAATAGAAATCTTCAAGACCCCCAAATGAGTACACTAGGAAGTTCCAAGCATATGATTATACTATAATTAAACAATTATAAGAAAATATCATATATTAATATTTACAAAGTATTTTCAAAAGTAATACATCATATGCGTGTATGATCTCATATGAAAATAATACTATTACATGTTTTTAAGAAATAAATAATAGTCTATACATATAGTTGTACACCAAGTGTAAGTATGTATAAGTAATTTCGGATCAAATTGTAAATATGTTTTGTAACGGTTGTTTTTAAAAGCCTTTACAATTACCTTTTTGTACGTGGTATCCCTTCTTGTATCTAAGCAAATAGATATTACTTTATGCATAAACCACAACTTTACAGTATTACTAGAAAACCCAAGAAATGACCATTTTGCTTAAAACCACTACTGGCATAATTATAACGAGCATAGTGTTTCCAAGAGATTGTATATAGTTACAGACAAAGTATTGATATGTTTCCTACATATAATCCTTAAATCTATGCTGGTATGGTATACTCAAATGATTATATGTTGGAATATGATTATATGCATTTATAAATAGACCTTATATACTTGTATGATTTTCAAAAATGTAATTCAAGATAGTGTTTCCAAGAGATTGTGTATAGTTACAGACAAAGTATTGATATGTTTTCTATGTATAATCCATAAAACTATGCTGGTATAGTATACTCAAATAATTATGTTGGAATATGACTATATGCATTTATATATAGACCTTATATACTAGTATGATTTTCGAAAATGTAATTCAAGATTGTGTTTCCAAGAGATTGTGTATAGTTACAGACAAAGTATTGATATGTTTTCTATGAATAATCCATGAATCTATGCTAGTATAGTATACTCAAATAATTATGTTGGAATATGATTATATGCATTTATATATAGGTCTTATATACTAGTATGATTTTCGAAAATATAATTATATATATATATTATTATCATAGTAAATATATGCATAAATATTAATTACATTCGTAAATTGATACACATGTGGTAATATGATTTCGAAAATATATAATACATATTCTAAATATTTATGTATGTAATATCATGATACAAATCGTTAAACATAGAAGCTTATTTAGTATATACACGTGTTGTATATAATGTATTGCTTATATAAGAAGTATCTTTTACAAAACCTATAATCATAACATATCCAATGTTAATATTATTTTTCGAAAGCTTCCATAGCTATATCAATTATTATGCATATCCACATAATTAGTATTTTAAGTATGAACAATTGTTCCTTATTTTGAGATAATACTCTTTATTATTGCCATATGAAAATGTTTATATAATTACACATATAGTTACCTATAGTCAGGAACATCAACTATATTATATTAGTATATATGCACGTTAATATATGATATTATTTGAACCATATGTGTACATTTATCGTAGATATATGATATTTGGAATCACTCATCAAATGTATATATATAAGTGTACAAATATTTATAACTCCATATATATATATATATATATAAATCTTGATAGTTGAAATTTTTAGAAGATATAAATAGCTATCAATTAGATGTTGATCATAAGAAAAGTAAAAGCAACAAATAAGAATAAGCAAGGAAATAAAGAAAACTACATTTGTTTTTTTTTTTTTTAAATACAAACATTTAACTTTAGTGCCAATTACACATAGAGGACAAACATCACCATAAGAGAATTACTAAATTTTAATTTTACTAGCTCTGGATGGACCTAATGAATGAAACAAAAAAAAAAAATGTCCATGAAAATAAAATTGCAAACCAATCCAAATGTTTTCCATGACTGTAACGTGGGAATTGGAATAGAAGAAGGAAGGAGGGCAGACCTGTTCCACTTTAACCTAACATCTCACCAATCTAGTTAGATGTCAACAGAAGATCTCTCTTCCTGTCTCTCAAATCACACACGCTACTCTCTCCCCCTGAACCTCTCTGCTCTCACTCTCTTCCTCTTCTCTTCTCATACTGCTTCTTATCTTTCATCTTTAATCCATCCTCTTCTTCTCTTCATATCATTCTCATTTTTTTTAATCAAACTGCAGACCTGACCTCTTCTTCCACTTCTCTTCCTCCCCATCTCCTCCAGTGATCTTCCTTCCATGGAGTAACATCAGCTTGTTACAATAGCGACCTCCACCTCGTCCTTCTCCTTTCTTCTTCCTTTAAGCTGACCGAAGTCACCCCTGTTCTGAGGAACAAAAACAGGGCAGCACATTCTCTCGACTCGCAATGCCGACCACCTTTTCCGAGTAGCCACCACGACCCGACCGAAGCAAGACCCATATTCTCGAACCCAAAACCAGAGTACTACAAGCCTCGCACACGGCCATCGACCCCACTTCCTCCTCTTCTTCTCCTCTTTCCTTTTTGCTCAAGTTCTCCCTGTTTTGGGAAACGGGAGCACAGCAACGCCGCAGGTCCTTGCCAAGGCCGCCAGAGCCCCTGCCTTCAATTTCCGGTGAGTCGCTGTCATAGACAGGAATATGTTCTGTATTAAGTGATAGCAGGATTGAGCATTTCTGCTCCTATTAATTACTCATGCTTAAAGGAAGTTAGAGGATCGCCGTGTTTTTGATACAATCCGAGTCCACCAAACTGTTTAGGGCCTACATGCATCTGGGGCTATAGGAATTAGGGAGAACACTTCATTTTGTTGTCCTGGGTATATCAACCAAGAGATCCTTCTCCTATGCCACATTATTCTTGAACAGGCAAGGATATCACACTAAGAAAACCTTCGCTATATTGGATGGCCTGGACATTGATAGTGCTACAAGATCCTCAAACTTGGCATCGAAAGACACAAATCCGTGTTGTATATGGTTTCTGAATGTTTATATATATTGTTACATTTATATGGTTGTATCATATATAACATATTAATGATTGATAACTTTTTTGCTATTGCTTGTTGTATGGTATGAGGGATGATCTCACTCAGTAATGGTAACTTACACCGAAACGGTTTTCTTTTGCAAGTTATACCAAAGATGGTAACGGGCTAAGATCTATGTGAAGTGCACTTCTTGAGTCCAAGCCTACTAGTGCTCAGAGTGTTAGGCTACTGAATTAATCTAGTAGAAATACTAAATTATAGAAGATTAAGATTTATTTATTCATTAAAAACTAGGTTTTCATTTCTTTGAAATAAAGGTTGTTGGTAGTTATACTCTAAAGTTGTCATATCATGTATGTGCCCTTAGTATGAAAACCACCATGCAAGTCAAATGTTGCAAGATTCTAATTAAATTATATTTAATCCTAATACATATAATTGGTTTACATGTAATAATAACTATGGAGACCAATATTTAATAGTTCAATAAACCCGCAAAAAAATCGGTATCCCCTACCAAATAATAAGATTGGGTAGATTAGTTTAAATGACCTAGGTTTTAAAGAAATGAAACCTAGCTTTTGATGAATAAATAAGTTTTAATTTTTTGTAATTTGAAATCTCTCCTAGACTCATTCTATAGCTAGGTTCCTCCTGTTGAAATACTGCTTAACATATGCAGCAACGGAAGCAAGAGTTCTTTCTTACATACCTCTAGCCATTGCTAAGCAAACAGGTGTCTTGCTCGGTAAAGATTGGTTTTGCGTCTCGGTTTCGGTTGGTGCTTCTAAACCTTGACTCACTCAAGATTGATGGTGTATTTTTCTGTAGAAGTGAGCAGGATTAGGGACCCTCGTAGTACTCCTATTTAAACTCATTCCATCAATGAGTTGTTCCACAAAAATAAGAATCATTTGGAATAGTTGAAGAAGTTGTTGCATGTTCTTGATATTGTGGGATTTACTATTCCTAATAATGTGGGATTCATGTTCCTAACTATGGAGACCAATATTTCATAGTTCAATAAAATCGCAAAAAAATCGGTATCCCCTACCAAATAATAAGATTAGGTAGATTAGTTTAAATGACCTAGGTTTTAAAGAAATGAAACCTAGCTTTCGATGAATAAATAAGTTTTAATTTTTTGTAATTTGAAATCTCTCCTAGACTCATTCTATAGCTAGGTTCCTCCTAGCAAACTTAAGTTAAAAAAGCACTCTTTACACATATCCTAACCCATTTCTAACTTTCAAGTTACTTACAAAAGGAAATTGTTGAAGAGTAAGTTATTATTGCTTAGTGAGATCATTGCTCATGCCATGCTGCAAGCAATGGCAAACAAATTATCAATGATTAATCTGTTTGATCACCATGAATCAACTAACTAAAGGTTATGAGTTAATTAAAAACCTAACATGCATTACGCAAGATATTATATTAAGTTGAAGGCTATCACTACTATAGGATGTGTAGGAAGTAATCATTTAAGGATTACTATTCTACTATTGGTGAACTAAGTGACTTAAAGGTTATGCTTTTAACAAATCCTATTTAAGGGTCTTGTCCGTCCCTAAAGTTTTGATTGCTTAGTGTACATTTAAGGTATTTGGAACTTAAGATTTAAAAATCTAAAGACTAATTAATCAAGTCAGAAAATAAGAAATAAGTAAGATGATGTACCCAAGCATTAATGATTATGTAAGTCCTCAACCCAAGGTTAAAGGAAGCATTAAACCCTAAACTTCATGTGAGTTACCAAAAAAATGCATATGATGTTGCATTGTATATAGTTGATAATGCATGACATATGGATGAAAACTTGCTTGCTATTGCTTGTAAATGTTTAGTATTGAGAGAATTACACTCTCATCTCTCTAAGCTATGGTTGCTCACTCTCCTCTAAACTTTTTAATGAAGGTTGAGACTATAGGAACCTCCTTTGTATGATAATCCCTTCTCTAAGTACATCAACACATTGGGTGGGAGAAAGAAATGAAAAAAGGAAGAAGAGATAGCTTAGAACTCTATGAGTGCTTTTGGATAAATGTAATTGGTTTTATAAAGTTTCCTTTTACCATTCTTTTATTTTGGGCCCGCTATGTAAGTGAGACCTTGTTAGGGTCTATTTTTCCTCTTGTGTATTAAAGTAAGTGTAAGTAAAACTTTGTTGTAGTCTAAGACCACTATTTGTACAAGTGAACTAAATGAGTTTAAAGCCTTTCACAATGCCTCTTATGTTATGTATTATAATGGTCAGTGTTGTTGTAATCATTTATTAGACACTTCATGGTTGCTTAGCCAGAATTAAGCAATCATGGCGGATTGTCACTATCACAACCCTAAAGAAGGCATAGTAGAGTTACTCTAAAATCATCATATCTTGTACATACCTACAATATAAAAATCGCCTTGCAAGTAAAAAATTATAAGACTCTAATTAAACGAAATTCAATTATAATATTTATAATTAATTAATATGTAAAAATAAATAGACACCAATATTTTACAATTCACTAGAATTGTAGAGAATTGGTATCCTCCACCAAACAATAAGATTGCGAAAACCAATTTAACTAACTTGGATTTAAAAAAATAAAAACCTAGCTTCTTTTTTTATAAGAAAAAAAAAACCTAACTTTTAATGAATAAATAAATCATAATCTTATATAATTTAAAATCTCAATTAGATTAACTTTACAACTACACTCCTCCTAGCAGACTTAGGTTAAAGAAGCACTCTTCACACAGATCCTGACCTATACCCAGCTATCAAGTTACCTACAAAAGAAAACTATTGGGGTATAAGCTATCACTACTTAGTGAGATCCTCCCTCATACTCTACAATAAACAATAGCAAGTAAGTTATCAAGCATTAATGTACCATGCTAGTGCTTAGAGGAATTAGGCTAGTGAATTAATCTAGTAGAAATACCGAATTATAGAAGACTGAGATTTATTTATTCATTAAAATCTAGGTTTTCATTTCTTTGCAATTGAGGTTGTCACTACCCTAAAAGAGGTTTAGTAGTTATACTTTAAAGTCATCATATCATGTGTTTGCCTATAATATAAAAATCACCATACAAGTCAAAGGTTACAAGACTTTAATTAAATTATATTTAATCCTAATACATATAATTGGTTTACATGTAATAATAACTATGGAGACCAATATTTCACAATTTAATAGAACTATAGAGAATCGATATCTCCTACCAAACAATAAGATTAGGTAAACTATTTTAAATGACCTAGGTTTTAAAGAAATGAATTCTAGCTTTCAAGGAATAAATAACTTTTAATCTTTTGTAATTTGGAATCTCTACTAGGCTTATTCTACAACTAAGCTCCTCCTAGAAGACTTAAGTTGAAAAAACACTCTTCACACAAATCCTAGCCCATTCTTAGCTTTTAAGTTACTTACAAAAGGAAATTGTTGAGGAGTGTGCTATTATTACTTAGTGAGATTATTCCTCATGCCATACCACAAGTAATAGCAAACAAGTTATCAATCATTAATATGCTATACATGTTATAATCATATAAATGCAACAATATATAGAATCATCTAGAAACCGTATACAACACAAATTTGCACCCTCCAATTGTGCCACTTGACTATAAAGACCTTAGCAATTAGTTTGCTCCTTTAGACTAAACTAAATCATAATATAGTGATTTGGTTTTTAACTCTTTAAATCAAGTTAAAGCTAGTATGATTGGGTTTAATTTATCGTTTGAATAAAAAATAATTACAAAAAAGAAAATTTTTATTTTTTAATATTGAAAATAAAAGTGCCTATTAAAAAAAAAGGCAAGATCATAATTTTTTGATTACAAGAGGAGAATAAGGAAAGTATTTGTTAGCCTTAACATGCTTTTGACAGAGTAAGATAGATTAATCGAAACAACAAAAATAAACAAGTGTATGTTAAAAGTGCAGAGTGGAAGAAAAAAATAGATATAGATAGATTACATGGTTATATCTTTGAACTTATGATAGAAGTTTCTAAATTTTTTGTCTATCTTTTTTCATTTTGTTACTTAAATGTATTTATTTAATGATTTATTTATTTAGTGTCTTAGCCTTTTGAAGTGAATTAAATGAGTGTCTCTTTGTAACAAGCCTTATCTTTAAATGGAATAATAGTAGAAGTGCTCAACATCTACCTTTTTCTCATTTATTGATTAATGGATTGATTGTGTCATGCCCTAAAGGAGGCTTGGAAGTTTCCGATAAAAGTTGTCATGTCATGTGTGCACCTATTATATGATAACTGTCTTACAAGTTAGAGATTGTAAGAGTCTAAGTATGAAATTAAACAATTATAGCTATTCATATTTCATAAATCATACAATGAGATTATAACTATGGATTCCATGCCCTACAGTCTACCAAGAAGGCAGAGAGTCGGAATCCCCTACCAATCAGTGAATGGAATAAAACCCTAAGTCTCACAAATTCAAATTTTACATCAAGGCCTTAAAATAACATTTCATCTAAATAGTCTACCATTTATAATTCTTACTTTATCGTTCTTAGCTTCCAAAAACTCTCGACACTTCAGCAGTCTATAGAGGAGTGAGCACACTATGGCTTAATGAATGAGAGTGCAATACTCTCAATGCTACACATGTACAAATAATTTCAAATCAAGTTATCAAATCATATGCTGTGCATGAACAACCATATAAATGTAGTATCTCACGCGGTCTTCCGGTAACTAACTTGAAGTTTAGGGTTTACACCCCCATTATCCTTAGGTTAGGGATTCTAGAGCCACCATTAGTGCCTGGGTTTTAAAACCAATTCAATTATTCTTATCTCTTTGATAATTAAAATATTTTTTAACTTTAATATTATAAGCTCGAGTGTTCTCATACACTAAGCAACACCCTCAAGGACCGGCTGGACTTGTAACCGTCAAGGCGCGACAATCCCCTAATCACTTAGTTCGCACTTGGTGGAACAGTAATCCTCTAATTACTTCCGGTGAGCCCTATAGTAGTGATGGTCTTCAATTTCATGCAATGTCTCGTGTAAATGCATGATCAGTTTTAAATTAAGTCCAATCCTTTAATTAATTGATCCGGGGTGATCAAACAATATATAATCTCAAATCAATCCACATTCAAAAGGATAAAGTAACTATCAAACATTAAGACATACAAGTCCACGAATAACCAATAGGAACTAAGTCAATCCCACAAGCAAAACAATTACACCTTATATTCACATTCATCACAACAAGAAACATCAAACATTACATGTCCTAGATATGATAAGAAAGATCAAACCAACCAAGTGGAATTAGTTAAGTCAAACACAAAATCATAATTAAATAAATTTTAAAATGAGTCATCATATGAGACCAAATCAATAATAGTGTAATATAACTCAATCTCATCGATCATTAAATCAACCACTCGGGTTTGATTTATGGTTCTCATCCCTTGACACCTCTGTGACATTTTACTTACTGTCAAATCAATCACTTGGGATTGATTTACAATTCTCATTCTTTGATACCCCTGTGTCATCGCACCTCTCAAGTGCTCAATTTTACACGCTTGAGAGTTAAACAGGGTAGCTAAGGATGTATTCTTCCAACATCCTTAATTATCAAAATATTAAAATTTATAAAAATGTAAAATCACAAGTCTTTTTCAACTCCATCAACATATATAATATTTAAAAATATATATAACTACATATTATCTAACCCTATTTACTTATTTATATATGCAAGTAGTTTTAGTTTAGTTAGAGGTTAAGTTGAAAAATATGTTTTCCTAGTCTTCTTGAAATTTCTCCACTCTCCTAATACTCACTCACTATCATGCACACACACACACACACTCTCCAACCGTATACACACTCATGTACATATACGGTTAGAACAGCTCGCAATGACACAAACATATCCACATTCACTAGCCAAATCATACAAACACAAGATATACAATTTTAGCACAGCTTTCGCCCCATAACACCTCCACTTTGCTGCAAACACCTTCACATGCACACACAAATGCTACTAATAGCCTTCCACGCAGCAGCAACAACAGTAGTAGTAGCAAATGCAATAATAACAGCAACAATAGTAGTAGTAACAGTAGTAGATGCAGCAATAATAGTAGCCATAACAACAGTAACAACAGCAATAACAGCAGCGGTAGCATTAACACACACCACAACTCACGTTCTATGCACACCACAACACAACCTCACATTTCACACACTTTTAACTCCAAGATAATAATGAACCCAACAAGTACAACAGCAACTAAGTAGGGAAATATACATATACATAACATATTATAACTAAATACAATATATATCACCATTAAACACGACACTGTAGTATATCATAGAGCTTCCCACTCACCTATTTATGGTGGTCATGGTTTTACCCGTCGTCGAGTAATCCTGACAAGTAATCCTTTTACCTAATGATAGGATAAAATGAAATAGGGTAAATGTCTAGAATCTACGCCGAGTGTTAATTTAGTTAAAGGTATTAAGTAAGGTTTGTTTATCTTCTAATTATACGTAATTAGTATTTTAGTATAAGTTCTTCATTTTGCATTAGTACTTCATAATTTTATAATTATATATCCTCTGTACACTCACCCATACATACAATCATTTCATTGACGGCACGCATATATTTCGAAGACTTCCTTTTATAACTTGATCACTTGATCAAACTGCTTAAGCCGCCATTTTTATACCGATAATATCTCTTCTTTTCCGTTTAATTTCACATACATATACACTTGTTTCCTCTATAAAATTCCCTTTTTCCTCCTCAGCTTCATCATTCCATTGCTTCTTCTCTCTTTTCTCCTTTATTCTCTACTCGGCTCATCTCCTAGTTGAACTTCTCCCATCATCCTTACACATACTGAATCAATTTTCGCATTATACTCATGTTCCATCGTTACACACACACCGACTATCCTTTACATACACACATATGCCCATCTCTTACCAAAATAACATCATATACACAAGTATACATCTATCATGCATGTAATCCCTTACATGCTTCCACAGTTTCCACTAGCATACACATGATTCCCTTTTCCCTTTCACTCATATTCCTCTCTAGTCTATACATACACACACTGAATCAACACCCATGTTTTCCCTGCTATACATTCGCATGTAAACAACAACATAAACACACACATAAACGGAAAGAAAGGGGGTTGAGATCAACCACTTCTTCCTTCATGCCCAACAACTACTAAACTCCCCTCTCTTTCCTCTTTGTTACATACTTACACATTGAATACCTCACATATACATCGTATACGACACACACCGGTACACACACTTTACATACATATTCTCACGCATCTTCACGTTTCCCATACACATACACACATATTTTCCCACGCATACATATATCTCCACATTCACACACATTAACACACACATCACATCCCCTTCTTCTATGCACATCAACACATACCTACACTAACACATACACATACATGCACATACACACACACACACATACCCTTCATATACACACACTATACACTCTATACACTCATGCACACACACACATACACACATCAACACACACATCTACATGCTACACTCCAACACCTCCAAGCTATATACCAACACACCCATACACAATTTCACACACTAAATCACCTCCCCATCCCCACATATACCATAGAATCTCCATTGCTGAGTTTCATTTTTCTCGGTTTTACTTAAAGGAATTTTTCGGGTATATTTTCAAATAATTTTTCCTCTCTTTAAACATAAGTAAAAATACACTATTATATACTATTAGAACTCAAGATGCTCATATCTATAGTATTTCTAACTAGTACAGCTGATTTCTAGGCTAAATACTAATTTTTTTCATCTATTTGACATTAGTTATTATACTAAATAATAATAATAATTCCGTTTCGTGCAAAATTAGTCTTGTTGAGTTGTACTTACCTCAAAGAACATGATGGTGGTCTTAGATTGTCAATTGGAGGTCGGATGTGTGATATATGAATTATTTGGTTCAATTTTTCTTTTTCCCTCTTTTCTCTCTTTTCCTCTCGTCTCTCTTGCTGTCTCCTCTGCTCTGTCTCTTTCGCGTGTGTTCTGGTGTCTTCTGGGGGCTTCTCCTCTTTTAATAGCATTTTAAATTATATTTTTTGGTCAATTGCCAACCTACCGCCCCTCTCTCTTACTTATATATATATATATATATATATATATATATATATATTATTTTATATTATAATTATTTATATTTTAGGATTTTATTCAATTCCGCGCGTGTACAACAATATTTATAAATTTTGTAACTCTAGTGTTTTATTGGGAAACTTTATGTCTAAGCTAATTTTATTATTCCGAACATAAATATTTACTCAAAATTTTCATTTGAAAATCCTCAATCTATGATTTCAATCAATTTCATTATTTAACCCAATATTTTTTATGATTTATATTTCGAGGAATTTATTCCTTTAATTAAATTTGGACGAACCAAAATTAAGGCTTGCAATTTTTTTTATTTATTTGTTTATATACCTATATGTAGGTATTTTCCAACTTACTTCGTTCCTTAAATTTATTTAGTAATATGTTTCATATAATTTGTAATTCTAAGCTTGTTATCCTTTTCCTTACATATGATTATTGTCTCCGATTGTTCTCTATGTCTAATTCTCATTATTTTTTATATTTATCAAATGGATTTAAACTTTTTCTCATTTTTCTATTTCAAAGCCTATTATTATTTGTCATAAGTTTGATTATTAAAATAGTATTAATGTATCACAGTATTTTAAATTTTTTATCATAAATTTCTCAAATTTTTTAATATTGTAAAATTATCATTCTTGTTACCCCAACTTAGGAGTATCTATTATTCTGCTTATTTTCTTTAATTTTTGCGTAATTTTTCAAAAAAATTGGAGTATTACAGATTAAATGGTATTTCTTTCATCCACACTTCTATTTTTTTTTTAATGATAACAATAGAAGTGCCTAATGTGATACTCATGTGACATGTAATCCCACATGAATTGTAAGAAAGAATTGGTATTAATTTATAAATCAAAGTAATTAATAACATATCAATACTAATTAGAGGCTTTTTGGCCAAGTGGTTGAAAAAAAACTTACTAATGTTTGTTGGCTTAACTATTAGCTACTTTTGAATCAGGAATTACAAATGATATTAAAGCCAACCTCTTACCAATAGATGTTCAATTTGGAGACAACTGAAAAGGTGGAAGAATTGGGCCCAATTATAAGGTCTCAAAATAAGGACGTTGTGTGTTTAAAGAAGGAAGATTATGATACCCCATATGAAATGTAGTCCCACATGGATTGTGGGGGAATGATTGGTAGTGGTTTATAAGGTTAAGTAATTAACAATATGTCAATATTAGTTAGAAAATTTTTGGCTATGTGGTTAAGAAAAACTCATTAGTGTTTATTGGCTATACTATTGTTACTTTAGTCCTTAAGTGTTACAAATCGTATCAAAGCCAACCTCCTACCAATAGGTGAAAAGGGGGAAGAATTGGATTCAATTATAAGGTCTTAAGATGAGGATGTCATGTATTTAAGAAAAGAAGATTGTAATATCTCATGTGACATGTAATCTCACATGGATTATGAGAGAGAATTAACATTAGTTTCTAAAGCTAAGTAATTAATAATATGTCATTATTAGTTAAAAACTAGGCTAAGTGATTGGAAACAAAAAAGAAAAAAACCCATTAGTGTTTGTAAATTTGACTATTGACTATTTTTGGCTTAGGACATTACACCTAAGCTTTCACATTTTCATATACATACATACATATATATATATATATATATATATATATATATTATTTTTAATGCCTAATTTTTTAAAGTGAGACAAATGAGTGTCTCCATTATTGCATTTATTTAGAGTTATGCAAATAGGTTAGATCTAATGGATCTATAATGACATGAAAGATGGGGATGGTAAAATTGACTAAAAGCTACCGTATCATTTTTGCACTCATCACATAATAACCTCCTTGCGAGTCAAAGATTGTAAGAATTTAAATACTTTATCAGTTAAAAATATTCATATTACATATAGTTCATACTAAGCAAATAACTATGAAAACTAATATTGCACAATCCTCCAAAATAGCTAAGAATTGGAACCCCTTACCAAGCAGTAAAATGGGTATTCATACTAAAATATTCCTAAGTTTCAAAAGAGATTTTCTTCTATTTATCTTCTTGAGAATAAGAAACTAAGGTTCCACAATTATATAGTCTTCTATTAGGGCCACAATTATCTATCTTAAATAAAGTAGCTCTCATTTACACACTAAGTCCTATCTTATCCATGCTTCTATGGTTATACCTACAAAACTAACCTATTAAGGGGTGAGTATACACTGTGTCTCAGTGAGATAAGAGTGCAATATTCTCATTACTACAAAAATAAGAAAAAGTAAGTTATCAATCATATGTTATGCATAAGCAACTATATGTAATGCAAATATCTTTCACAATCTTTTGATAACCAATGTAAGGTATAAGACATAAGACCCTTCAATATTCTCTATTCAAGACACGGTAACCCCTAAGTAACTTAGTCCATAGATGGCGGAGTAAGAATCCTTCAATCATTGCTTCTTGTAAGTCATATAGCAGTGATAGACTTCAACTAATACAAGATTGCATGCAATGCATGTCAGTTTAAAGGTAACAAATCAATATATTTTAGCATCAAATTATTTCACAAAACATCATGATTAATAAGGAACCACATATTATATAGCAATCAAATACATATTCCAATTCACATGATCATCATATCATTTTCAACATTTAAGTAGTTGATAGTGTTAATAAGTTTCCTACAAGCTTTTAATAGGGGAAATGATGAGGTTTCAAATAGCCATTAGACCTTCTTAGGTCCTAAAGTAGGTAAGATGACAAAGGTTTTTTATATTTTAGTTTTAAAAACTTTGTGTGAAAGGTATGGATTGATATTAGACTAGATGTGCATTAAGATAACTTTTTATAGTAAATAAATAGTGAAGGGGGTTTTGTACTTAAGGTACTATCAAGTTTAATTTTTCATTTTTCATTTTTTATTTATGTTCCTAATCCAATTTACATTAGATCTTATGCTCATCTAATATAAATCCCTAACTTAAATTAAGAATTTTATTATTTATTTTGAGTAGCCACCCAACCGAGGTTGAGAAAAATTATTGAATTAGAACTAATTGAGTGAATTAATTCTAATTTGGATAACTAGTCTACGAAATCTCCTCTTTTTATTTTTTTTGTAAATGAAAAAGAAGAAAGAAAAAACCAGAGATTCTTAACTCGGGGGCTAACTTATTAAAACTCTAAAGTTATCACCTTATTCTTTTGAAATTTGAACCATATTCTGATATCTTTTTCTTCTATTTTTATTTTTATTTATTTATTTATATATATATTTTGGATACATATATAAAAAAAAGGATTTTAAGATAACTCATAATAATTTGGAAAATGATTTTTTATTTCTTTTTAGAGTTGCCTCATAAGGATGCCTACGCATCTGCTATTCGGGATCAAACAAGCCGTAGTTCACTTTCTATAAAAAGCTTTAGTGGGTTTGTTAATTTTAATTATGAAAATGCATTGGGTTTGAATTCATTATTATTTTGAATATTTTGGAAAAAAAAAAATCTAAGCCTAAGCTTTATCATTTTATTTTCTAAAAAAAATTTCGATTTAAGGAAAACCAATTTTGGATTTATTTTTAAAAGAAATTTTTCTAAGTGATAAAAACAATTCATTATTTCTTATCCCTATTATTAATCTATCTCTGTTTAACGCTAATTTTTATTTTTATTTATTATTTATTATTATTTATATATATTTATTTTAAATATTTTTCAATATTTTTTATCATTTTATTTTTTTGTTATTTTATCTTTTATTATTTTTTTTAGTATTTACATTATTATTATTTTTGTATTAAATTAAACATATCTATCCTAAAAAAAAACTAATTAAAATCCTAACATCATTATGATTGATAAGAGATGTTTTTTAAACTGCTTATCTTAGAATATGTGATTCATGATGAATGATGGTTATTTACTCTGAATGCTTACTGGTTTATCACAGATAGCAACCAAACAACCAAACCTCAATGCTGGTTTGCTCCTTTTTTCCTTACTCTTGCTTTAAAACAGGGTTTAGGGCCTTAATGTACTTTATGTCTTGTGAGCACGACTCTCGTGATTGTGGTGTTATCCTATTAATGCACTAGGTTTAATGCTCAAATAAAAATAGGTAGAATTATATCACAAAATCTATTAAGATTTATTATCGTTTCAATGTTCATTATTCATTGTGAGGCAATGGGTAAATTGTGTATATAGACGTTTGTTTTAATGAGAATTGGTTAGAATGATTGATCATTTAGAGACATTAACTTTGCTTGTAAAAAAAATGAAAACTAAACTCAACTAAATTTGTACTAAATATTGGCATTCATAACCTTGGCAAAATCTCAATTTTCTTGCTTAAGGATAATACATCTTAACAGCATCCATATTAATAGGGTCTCTCAATTCTGGACCATCCATTTAGGTTAATATTAAAGCTCCTCCTGACAACACCTTTTTTACAACATATGGGCCCTTATAGTTTTAGGGTAAACTTCCCTCTTGAATCTTGAGCATTTGGGAGAACTTTCTTTAGCACTAAATCTCCTTCTTTGAAACATCGAGGTTTTATTTTCTTGTTGAATGCTCGAGCCTTTCTTTCTTGGTAGCACTGGCCGTGATATAACGCAGCGAGTCTTTTTTCGATGACTAAATTCAACTGATCAAGTCTCTTATTTAATTCGTCTAATTCATCTAACTGCACTTCTGATAGGATCCTGAAGGATGGTATTTCGACTTCAACTGGTAGAACTGCTTCAGTACCATATACTAGAGAATATGGGGTAACTGCAATAGATGTTTGGATTGAGGTTTTGTAAGCCTTAAGAGCGAATGGTAGCATCTCGTGCCAATCTTTGTAAGTGATTGTCATCTTTTCGATGATTCTTTTGATGTTCTTGTTGGCTGCTTCCACTGCCCTTTTCATTTGAGGTCGGTAAGGAGTTGAATTTCTATGGTTTATATGGAACTGTTGACACAAATCTGTTATCAACTAGTTGTTGAGGTTGGTGTCGTTGTCAGTGATAATTGATTCAAGAACTCTATATCAGGCTATTATGTCCCTCTTCAAGAACTGGACTATTACCCCTTTCATGACGCTAGCATATGACAAAGCTTCCACCCATTTGGTGAAATAATCAATGGCTACCAGTATGAATTTGTGACTATTGGATGCTTTTAGAGTGATTGGCCCAGTGATGTCAATTCCCCACATAGAGAAAGGCCATGGTGCAGATAACGAATGAAGCTCCTTAGGTAGGGCATTTATTTGATTTGCATAAACTTGACACAAGTAACTGTATTTGATGTATTTGATGCTGTCTGATTCCATTGTTAACTAGTAATAGCCCATTCTCATGATTTTCTGAGCGAGCATATATCCGTTTATGTGAGATCTACATACTCCTTCATGCACTTCTTTCATTAGTTCACATGCCTCTTTTTAATCCACACATCTTAGCAAGGTGGTATCAGGTGATCTTCTATAAAGCACAGGCCCATTTAGTAAAAAGTAACTAGCTAACCTTCTGAGTGTTCTTTGGTCATTTTTGCTAGCCATTTCGGGGTATTTGCTTTATCGGAGGAAAGTTTTGATATTGTGATACCAAGGCTTATCATCTTGTGCTTTTTTGATTACCAGACAGTAGGTGGACCGATTTTCAATTTCTATTTTCAATGGTTGGACTTTGGCTCCCCCTATTGTTTGAATCATAGATGCTAATGTGGCGAGGACATCTGCAAACTGATTTTGAGTCCTCAAGATGTATGTGAAGGTAACTGCTTTGAATTCGTCGATCAGCTCTATCAAATGTTGATGGTATGGTATCAATTTGAGGTCTTTAGTTTTGTATTCCCTCATGTCTATAATATGATGAGTGAAGAATCTCCATATACTTTTAATTCACGGATTTCCATGTGGCACGCCATTTTGAGGCCAAGGATGCACACTTCATATTCTGCGATATTATTAGTATATGGAAATGTGAGTCTCGTTGCTATGGGGAAATGTGTTCCTTCTGGTCATATTAATATTGCCCTGATCCCATAACCGATTACATTGGTAGCTCCGTCAAAGAACATCTTCCATTTAGGGCTTTGTTCTGTCTCATAATCTTTTGTTGGTTCGCCTTCCGTTGTTAATATATTTTCATCAAGGAATTAGGCTTGTGGTTCTTGGGGATCTCCTTCAATTGGGTGTTTTGCTAATTGATTGGCTAAATATTGCCCTTTTATTGAATTTTGATTTATATATGCGATATCAAATTTTGATAAGAGCATTTGCCATTTGGAGATTCTCCTTAACAAAATGAGCTTTTTTGCTAAGTATTTTAGATCGTGTCTTGTTAGCAACTCAATGGGGGTAGTAAAGGGTGCATTGCCTTAACCGGTACATGACACAAATTAAAGCACAGCATGTTCTTTCTATTTTATAGTACCTCTATTCCCCGTCTGTGAACTTCTTGCTTAGATAATATATGAAACGTTTCCTTCCCTCTTCATCTTTTTGTCCTAACACGCACCCCATGGATTCAGAGAGTATCGTGAGGTATAAGAATAAGGGCTTTCCTTGCTTTTGAACCATCAAGACTAGGGGATTTATGAGATAGTCTTTGATCGTTCTGAACACTTCTTCGCATTCATCATCCCATTCTACTGTGGCATTCTTTTTTAGTAGACGGAATAATGGGCAGCATTTGTCTATGAGCCGTGAGATGAAATGCGCTATGTAATTTAACCTTCCTAGTAAACCTCTCACCTCTTTGGTAGTGTGTGTAGAGGGTAGTTCTAGTATGGCCTTTACTTTGTCAAGGTTGATTTTGATACCTTCTCAGCTTATGACAAACCCTAATAGCTTGCTTGTTGTGACCCCAAAAGTGCACTTTTCAAGATTTAACTTGAGCTGAAACTTTCTCAATCGCTTGAACAATTTCCTCAAGATAAACACATGGCTTCCTTCTCCTTTAGACTTGGCTATCATATCGTCAACGTATACTTCCACTTCTTGGTGCATCATGTGATGAAGTATCGTGATCATGGCTCTCTGATACGTTGCCCTGACGTTTTTCTAACCGAACGGCATAACTTTGTAATAGAATGTTCCCCATGTTGTGATAAAGGTTGTTTTGGTTTTATCTTCTTCAACCATTTTTATTTGATTATATCTTAAGAAACCGTCCATAAATAAGAAGAGATGGTTCCCTATGGTATTATCTATCGGGACATCGATGTAAGGTAGAGGGAAATCGTCTTTTGGTGTAGCTTGATTTAAGTCTTAGAAGTTTACGTATACTTGCACTTTCCCATTCTTTTATAAAATGGGGACTATATTTACTACCCATTCTAGGTAGTCTGACACTTCAATGAATCCTACTTCTAGTAGTATTTTTACTTCTTCTTTGATCTTAAGTAAGATATCAAGCCTAAACCTTCTTAACTTTTGTTTTTTAGGTTTGACATCTTCTCTCGTACGAAGCTTGTGAACTACTATTGACTAGTCAAACCCTGGCATGTCACTATATGACTAGGCAAATACATCTGCATACTCAGTCAACAGCTTAGTTATCTCTCGCTTTTGCTCGTCATTCAAATTGGCCCCAATCTTGAGGTTTTTGGGTTCCTCAGTGCTTCCTAGATTTATTATCTCCATCGACACGTCAATTGAGATTTTACTTTGCTCATGCTTTTGTCAATTTTCTTGCATTATTTCGTGGTCAAGGACATCGCTTCCAATGATTGACCTAGTAGTGTTAGAAAGGATATCAATGTTTTCATTACTTACCTGTGCGAAATGTCCCTATTGTTCAACAGTAGGGAATCTGTAGGTAAAGTGAAGTGAGAACATGTATGTATAAGCAAAAGAAATAAGCTGCAATTTTTTAAATTCGAAGAATAATAATCATAATAGAAACTTGTTTAATAATTGTTCCCTATCTTTGAGCTGACCTAGTGCTATCAATAGGATAACAGAACCAATTGTTAAGAGTGGGTGATGATTAGACGTGCGAGTGGCTGAGCCTTCATTGCTGACATCAGTTCCGCTTATCCTTGGCTCTTGAACGGTAGTTGCTCGCATGAATGATTGTTGGAGGGGTGGAAAATGCATCTAGGTATCGCTTGGTTTATCTTACCTTCTACCTTTGATACCTCTTGCTTGTGCCTCTTCTTGGGATGTAAGAACGTATCCTAGTTTAAACATTCCTTGCTGTCCCTCCTTAAACTGATGGCCCTCCTTGCATGTTACCATACTCACTTCATTGAATATTTGGATCCCAAAATCTTCAGAACAGTCTTCCCCGATGTAAGGTATAGCGGTCTCTTTGTAGATGGCATAGTCTTGCTCTCCTAGTACAATGATGATCTGTTTATTTGCTATGAACTTGACCTTCTAAAGTAGACTTAAGGGTATGGCTCCAACGGTATGTATCTACGAACTTCCCAATAGTAGATTGAAGGATCTTGGAATGTTAAGGACTTAAAAAGAGATGTGGAATATCTATGGACCAATTTCCACTTGCAAGTTGATTTCCCCCACTATCTCTCTCTTGGACCCATCGAAGGCCCTAACCATTGTCGAGCTTGGCTTGATGTTGCTTGCATCGACCCCCAACAGGTTAAGGGTAGCCAAAAGGCATACGTTGAGAGAAGACCCATTATCTATAAGTACTCTAGAGACAATTGTGTCATTGCATTTCACCACTATAAACAATAGTTTCGTATGTTGGTCTCCATCTTTTCCCAGCTCTTCGAGAGAGAAAGATATCTGATCCATGGTGAAGATTGAATCTGGCACATGGCTTAATTTCTCTATTGCAATGCCCTCTGGTACCTTGATCAGTTTGAGTACTTTGAAGAGTGCTTCTCTGTGGGGCTTAGATGGTGTGAGGAGCCACGTAAGTGATATATGATTTATAACCTTGTTAAGTTGTTTCATGATTTTGTATTCGCTTGCTTTGACCATCTTTGTGAATGTAGAGAGCCCCTCTTCTTCCTCTCTCTCCACCGCGGTGTTAGGCTCTTCGGTTGAGATCCTGTACTTGGGGTCATAAACTTTCCTAGAGTGGGTGATTCTTCCTATAATGAGAGGTCTTTCCTGCTTGAGGGCCCTGATAGTTAAAAGGCGCCGCCTTATACCTCTCTGAGGGTATTGGGATATTGAATACATATCTCTTTTTTGGGATTTGCACCATAGTAGCTTGTTCCTTGTAGCATTTTATGACTATCGGCTTTTGGTCCAATTTGATCATGTTTACAGACTCCTTTTTTTCCTTTGGTAGGTTGTCTTCTTTTTCAAACTCAGGACCCCATCTACTAGGTGGCCCATACTCGGTTGAGGTGAAAGAGTAATTCACTAGATACTCAAACCTCTCATGTGATTCACCTAGGGTACCGACTGTTGGGTCTCCAGCTGACCACCTCCTCTTAATTTATGATTTAGGAGTTTTATCTAAGACTTGGGGTGAGTGACTTTCTTGCTGCGCTACTATCTTCTCTTGTTTTGGGGACTCTTTTGATTTGGAGTTTGACTCTTCGGATGTAATCATATTGACGGTAGGCTTATGGTTGGGTAGTGGATTAGTGTTGACATTAGGTGTCGGTGCATTGACAAAGTCCAATTGCACTATTCCAGCATCAATCAGATCTTGACTCTTGTTTCGGAGCCTCCAGCATCAATCTGTGGAATGCCCTTCTTGGCCCAAATGATATCGCACTTGAGGCTTGGGTCAAAATTCCTTGGCTTATCCCTGTCACTTAGAATCTCAAAGTTGATTAAATTATTTGCTTGCAGCCGAGCAAAGACACGGTTGAGCGGGATCGGTATTGGAGTGAATTGTCTTGTGACCTTGGTAACTTGGGTGTGATTCATTGGCAATTGTTAGATTGGGGCATTTGTGGTCTGAAATGTTACGCTGGACCTAACCCTATCGACTCTACCGGAGTTAACCGTGCTAACAATGGATTCCTTGGCTTTGTTACCTCCTATAGGTCTTTAAGATGATGTGATTTTGGGAGGGTTGACTATCTGGAGTCTCCCTAACGTGATGGCATTCTCAATTTGGCACCCCGCTGCCACTACTTTTGCGAAACTAGATGATGTCTGGCCTATTAGATGCAAGAAATAAGTCTTCTCTAGAGTGTTAACGAAGATGAATGTTAACTCTTTTTTAGAGATTAGGGTTGTTACCCTAGCGGCTTAAGCTCTCCAGCACTGGGCATACTCCTTAAAGGATTCAGTGTGTTTCTTTCGGAGGCTTCCTAAATCCATTATGGAAGGGGCAACCTCGATGTTGAATTTGTATTGGTCGTAAAATGCCTGAGTGAGTCTTTCCTAGGTATTGACTTGGCTAAAATCCAAGTGTGCGTACCAGACGAGGGCAGGGCCTATGAGGCTATCTTGGAAGGTCTGGACCATGAGTTGGTCATATTGGGCATATTTGCTCATCTTTCATATGTATAGCCTTATATGTATCTAGGGGCATGCAGTGCCGTCATATTTTTCAAACTCTAGGGTCTTAAACTTCTCCAGGTAAGGTTCCTCCCCATATACTAGTAGGCTGGTGATTCTTGCTTACTCAAAGCTGTTAGGCCCTTCTAATGTCTTCATCTTGTCAGCTAGTTGTTGGAAAAGCTTTCTCTCCATCTCCTTTTGCCTATCTTCCATTTCCCTTTTTATATCGTCCGAGGTTAGACCGAGGTTGACTTTTGGTTCATACTTGAATGCCAGGTTGAGGTAGGAATCGATCTCCTCATATTCTGGAGGTTGACCCTCTACTACCCTCCCTTTTTTGCCCCCTAAATGTTCTTCTTGAGTTTGTTAGGTGGTGCGAAGGAGGCCGATACTCTTAGTCAGTAGGTGGACTTATGCAGCCAATTGCTGGACCGTTTGTTCTAGGCGGTATCGGTGCTAACGTTGTTGCGGTTGTCACTGTTATTGCCACTGTTTGCTATTTTTGTCTTAGAGCGGGTGTGGATTGGGCTCCTTAGAGGGTTCAGTTGTTTAGGAGCTATCTTTGAAACTTGGATACGCATTTTTTAGTTTGATGCATGTATGTAAATATGATGCATGTATCACACAGATGCTTGAAAGAAAAAAGGGGCCAATAATTGATTAATGATATAATATTGAAACTTTATTTTTATTAATATTAGGAACTTAGAGTTCGATACTTGAATCATAAAAAGGAAGGAAAAAAATACAATGTTAATCTAGTTTCTAGTTCTCTTCTTCTTTGGTTGTATAGGTACTGGTTTTCCGCTGATGATGATTTCTAGCTCTTTAACTCTATCTCGGGTCTTCTCTAATTGAGCTTCCATGGCCTTGTTCCTTTGAACTTTCCCTTTTAAACATCCTTTTTGTAGTCTGCAGCTTTAAAGTATACTTCCATTCGGGCCTTGACTTGTTCCAAGTAGTTTCTCAGTTTTAGGCCCATATTGTCTAGCACAGGTTGAGTGACATCTAGGACTCGGTATGCCCTTTCTCCCATTTAATATAGTTGGGAGATCACGAAATCTATGGTGGCTCGATGCTTACCCACTTCACCATCCAGGTCTCCGAGTTCTATGTTGGGGCTCTCAATCCGGGCTTCCTATAGGATTTTGACCTCTACCAACTTAGCAAACTTCTTAGCTACCAGCAAGCTTAGATCCTGGTATTTAAATGTGATTCCCTCCAACGGCGGCCTATAAACTATATCTTGGATGGTACCGAACTGGCAGACCACTAAGTTTAGATGATAACCTGTACACCCATTGATATCGATTAGAGGAACAATTTGGAGGTTTTTACAGGTTAGGATGACTTTGTTGCAGCAAATCTATCTAGCAGTCTAGAGGATGTCATTGGCACTGAAGCCCTTGAGTACATTTACCCAACCGTGGCTAGTAAGATTGTCACGTAACTTTATCCTCTCTATGCAGGAATCCACAAGGTTTACTTGTTGGGCTAGCGATTTTCGGACCATGTTCAACCCGAAACATTTGAGGTGGCTTACGAATCATATTAGGATGAGGTTAATGTTCGAGTGGAGAATTCCATGAACCTTCTTTTTGACGAAATTTAGGTTCTAGATCTATTCAGCTAGTAGGGCTGGGATATAAGACTTCCCTTTTAGAAATTGGGCCACCAGTTTTGTAGCCTTGTAGTGGATGTGAAAGATCTCGGTAGGGAAGAGTATGGTTGCAAATGCTACCAGGATGAAAGCATACACCCTTCTCTGTTTGTAGCTCTTGGGATCCCCGCATAATATATCCTTCTTGTTCCCATCGTCATTTTGGGCTATGAACCACACTTCTAATTCGTCTATCCGGAGGCAGTATCCATTACAGTTGGGCAAAGCCTGGTTGATTACTATCTTGCGAATACCTAAAAGTTTACTGAAAATACCAAATGGCCTAGCCTCAAGATCTGGCACATATATTACGCTGGTAAGTGATGGAGCTTGTAGAAGTTAGGTATATTCTTCTAGGGTTGGTGTAATCTCATGTGGCCTAATAAAGAAAGCTACGAGCTTGATTTCCCAAAGCTGTAAAATAGCCCGAATCAGAGGTAGGTTCATTTCCATCTTCATTAGTGACTAAGTGGGCCCTATCTTTTCTTGGATGAAGGCTTGTTCCTTAGGGACATACAGAGTGAACCAATGGTCCAATACCAATTTTAGATCCAGAAGTTTGCAAACCCGGGTTTCCTTGCGGAGGAGGCGGTTGACTGTGGGACTAGCCATCTATTACAATAGAAATTTCTAATTACACAAAATTTTACAAAGTACAAATGATACTATTACAGGTAAATGTATCCAATCTCTAGAAAAGGAACGAAAGAATTATATCATTAATCAATTGTCAGCCCATGCCTTCATGTATGTAAACGGGTGGGTTCTAACAGGTCCCTAAGCTCTATGGCATCTCATATTCTCGAAAAAAATAGATCTCAGGCCATATCGAAGCATTGGGTAAGGTAGCCTAATCAGCCCCGCACGGTGCTTATATCACTTTGCTTGAAACCTACACAATGGCCTCCCGTCTTAGGGTCCTAAGACGACCTAGGTTTGACTGTATCTAATCATACGATTACATGCATGCAGACTCAATAGTAGTAAATAAACCATTAACTTCACTAAATCTTTGAAAGGTTAGTATTAGTAATATCTCGCAGTATAATAGTTAAAAGACATCTAGAATTGGTGATTTTAGAAGGTTTAGGTGACTAGCCTACTTATCGAGTCTAATTTTTAATTTTTCATTTATGTTCCTAATTCAATTTACATTAGATCCTATGCTCATCCAATATAAATCCTTGACTTGAATTAGGAATTTCATTATTTAGTTGGAGTCGCTACTCAATTGAAGTTGAGAAAAATTATTGAATTAAAACTAATTGAGTAGATTAATTCTAATTTAGACAATTAGTCAACGAAATCTCCTCTTTAATTTTTTGTAAATGAAAAAGAAGAAAGGAAAAACTAGAGATTCTCGACTCAAAGACTAACCTATTAAAACTTTAAAGTTATCACCTTATCTTTCTGAAATTTGAACCATATTCTGATATCTTTTCTTCTATTTTTATTATTTTTTTATTTTTTATTTTTATATTTTTTTGGATACATATAAAAAAAGGATATTAAAATAACTCATAATAATTTGAAAAAAGATTTTTTATTTTTTTTAGAGTTGCCCTATAAGGATGCCTACGTACTTGCTATTTGGGATCAAACAAGCCATAGGTCGCTTTTTATAAAAAGCTTTAATGGATCTGTTAATTTTAATTATGAAAATGCCTTACGTTTAAATTCCTTATTATTTTCAATATTTTGGAAAAAAAATCTAAGCCTAAACTTTATCATTTTATAATCTAAAAAAAAAAATTGATTTAAGGAAAATCAATTTTGGATTTATTTTTAAAAGAAATTTTCCTAAGTGATAAAATTAATTCATTATTTCTTATCCCTATTATTAATTTACCTTTGTTTAACCCTATTTTTTTATTTTTTATTTTTATTATTTATTATTTTTTATATATTTTTTATTTTAAATATTTTCAAAAAAATTTATCATTGTATTTTTTTTGTTATTTTATCTTTTATTATTACATTTTTTATTATTTTTATATTAAATTAAACATATCTATCCCTAAAAAAAACTAATTAAAATCCTAACATCATTGTTTTGTTATTTCTATTTTCAAGATTATAAATTTCTAATGAAATAAATATCTCAATAAATAAATAAATAAATATGGATAAATAATAAATAAAATAAAAATAAAAAATTGGAAAATCGAGTTACCTGGGTACGAGTTGTGAATTGCAGTTCGGGTCGGATCACGACGGGTTGGATCATGGCAGTTGGAGGGTTTTCAATGGCGGCTTTTTGGTGATCCTTCTCGTTGACTAGAAGGTGTTTCTAAGCTTTCCAATGGTGGGGAAGCTAATGGTGGTGGTGGATTTTATGAAAAACCCCTCTAGGTAGTGGTTCAGAGCTTGGTTGGTGGTCATAGCATGGGATGAACTCCGACAAGCTTTGAAACCTTATGTTTTCTCTCTTTTGATATGTGATTTAGCTTCCCCTCACCATGCTCTATTTATAGGCACTAGAAATCGAGTTGGATAAGCTCGGATTTCCTTCGATTGAGATGAATCAAATCTTTGGTTAAAAACCTATCTCCGATTTACATAGATTCGTGTAAATCTTTGATTTTGTTGTGATTTGATTTTGATTGGATGATGCTTATCTTATTTCAGTTAGAGATTTAGTGAATTTGTGCAAAAAATCGCATCAAAACGGTTGGATTTCGATTTTCCCATGGCCGGTAACTGTTTTGGACGGAGGTTGAAGATGATCATTCGCCCGGCATGTATGTTCCCTTCATCCAATCAAACAATGCTTCATTTGACACCACAACATGTTAAATTCATTGTAAAATAGTAATTCACTGAATTTCCCATTCACCATTGTAAACCTCGAGAATTTCTCAAATTAGAAGACAAATTTCCTAAAGATATTTTGGAGATATTCTTGAGAGTCAATAGGAAACCTAACCCTAACTTTAAAGATTAACTTGACTCCCATTAATTCTTATAATAAAACCCAAAAACTGGGAATTGAAACCATTATTAAACCTTAAACCTTAAAATGAAAACTCTAAACCCTAAAATAACCAAATAACACCATAAATTAATTTAGAAACCTTAAATTAATAATATAAAACCCTAAATTGAGTGATGTATTCTAAAATGACAAATTGAAGCCTTAATTCATATTCAAAAGCCATTAAGCCCTAGCTTGAAACCCTAAGTTGAACCAAATCCTAAAGCCTAAAATTCTATAATTAGAAAAACCTAAACCACACGGTCAAGAATTGATAGTAACATTAGGCAATTAAAAGTTAACACTAATTCCAATTTCCTACAATGGTGTGAACTAAGGCACTAGAAATCTAACGTATTTTAAACATCAACCACAAAATTCTTAAGTTAATTAAATCTACTCTAATTATACTTAACTAGCCCTTAATCAAACCACTTAAACTACACAATGGATAAAATGAAAAACCCTCTCAATCCACATCGTCGGCTATCTTTAGGGTGAGCTAATCTTTGACACCTTGAATTAATCCTAAAGATTTCCTTAATTTAAGGAGATTAAGAGGCTGGGATAGGTAGCTAGGTGTAAGAGGTGTCAAATGAGAAAGGAAGTTCACTAGAAATGGAAGTGATTAAACTTAAGATTTTTCCCAAAACCCACTATATAGGAGTAATATCTAACTAACCCTTTTGCCTAAAGTGCAAAGTCAATGCTATCACTCTCTTTCGTCTTACTCTTCACTCTCATTTTTCTTTTACATTCCAAACTCACTTAAAATTTTCCCTCTACCACCACCACTAACTAGACCTCCTAGCACCATCACAACCACCACCATTTCCTACCAATTCCTACTTTAATTAGTCCATTCAAATCAAGCAAAAAATATTCCTAACCACTCCACCCCAAGCTTAGCCAAAACCTTGAAGAATCACCACCACATTTACTTCCAACTTAAGCCATTTGATACTAACCTTACACCTAACTAGAAAGCCTTTTGGAAGATTGGAAGTGGAAGCACGAAGCAGGGGAAGGGAAGAGGGGCATTACAATGGAAAGGGAAGAAAAGGAAGGCTACAAGAGGTTCACATTCCACGAAAGAGTAGGAACACCATCATCCTTTTAGATTTCTTATATTCTTAGGTTTCATTCCTTTTTCTTATGTTGTAACTTAGTGTAGCACCACTCTTTTGGTAGGATTTGAGCATTGTAATAGGTTTATTTTATCTACATAAATGTACCAAACTTAATGTAAACATACACATTGTCATAACTAATGTAAATATCATGCCTAATGTGAAATCCTTTGATACTCTAGCATAAAAAAAAATAAAGAAAACCTAATGTAAAATAAGCTCCCTATGCTAATCAAAACACTTAGGGTGTACAGAACTTCCAACTTTGACATATTGGGTTGCTTACAATAAGAAATAGCTTTAAAAAGAGAGTTAGATAGCTAAAGGCGATTAAATGAAGAAGACTTGTAAAATCTCCATTATTGATGCCTAAAAGGGGAAATTGAAATGTGATTTCCCCTAATTTATAGCTCCCAAATATGATAAATAGGGATTTAGAAAAGTTTGGAGCAAATCTTTTTATTTGAATGGAAAAATGGATAAAACTTAGAAGAGGACTTCGAAATTCCATTTGTGGGATGAAAGTTTAGAATGTACAACAATTATTTTAGTCCCTTACACATTAAATAAAAGCTTAAATGTGAATAGAAATTGATTTTGAATGGCTCCTTTAAGCTTTAGGCCCAATTGAAATAAACAAGACTCAATTTAGGCCCCAAAAAATATGACCTACGAAATTGTTTAGCCCATTCTAGAAATTTTCAAGATCTAAATGACTAAAATAACCATAAAAAAATGAAAAGTATACTAAAAAACCTTGGAAATGACTATAAGAACACGAAAAAATAGATTTAAAACAAAAAAGTTAAGGCTAAAATACGTAAACATACAACAACCGGTAAATATAACGAATTTACATAAAATGTTAATACACTTTAGTACGTTTGAGCCTATACTTATGAATCCTTATTGTTTTTATCAAGTGATGTTGACCTTGATTCCAAGGTACCACTTGATTATTATGACCAGTAGGTGATGGTTGAGTGAGTATTCCTATTATTACTTTATTTGATTGTATTTCTAGTTGTAGTGCACATAACTATATGATTGAAATTGACTACATGGGGATTAAGGAATTGTTGTGAATGATTCAATATGAATTTGGTGCTAACTACTTTAATTTGTAATAATTACATGATTGATGTGTTTGTGCATTAGAACTATAGGATTATGAGTGTTTATGTATGAATTGATGGTCACCAAATAATCAAACTTAATTAAACTCAACCATAATTAAAATGGATCACATATTTCATAAAATTTGTATAGAGAAGCCTATCAACATAATGTATTGGTATGGAAAGGTCATGTGGAAGCGCATCTTCACTTATAACCTTACCTCAACCTTTGAGAACTACTTGGTATTAGAAAATGTCGCTTTTTGATCGAGGTCAAGTTTGGGGACCCACTGTTTAGGGGTGGATAAAATTGAGGATGCTATCTACATCCACACCCCTTTAGGCATATATGTATATATATAAGATTCAATCTATTTTATCATATATAGTAAAGACAATTTTTCATTAACTTATTAGGAAAGCTAGTATGAGGTAGTTGGAACCTGGAGTCAATGTATAGTTTATTATTTCCCAACCCTAGTAATAGAGGGTGTTAAATCCGTATTATATACAACTTCTAAATGACTGTATAGATAATTGCATTCATATGTGTATTATTATGTATTCATATATTTGTTTATCTAACTTGCATGATATCTCCCCTCCTCCTCCACCCCCGGGAAATCTAACGCTTTGTCTTGGAGAAATAAAGAAGAAGAAAAAAGCCCTAATTTATCACTTTCTCTCTCTCTCTCTCTCTCTACCCTTCTATCTTCACTCGCAACCTCATTCTCACCGGAGCTCAAAATCATCGATTTCCATAAGGTAAATTCTTATCTCTCTCTCTCTCTCTCTCTTTCTATCCCCCTCTCTATCTTTTGCGCATTTTCTTCTACTTGCTTTGTTTCTAGTGGTATATTCTAAGGGTTTGGCTTTGTATACTATTATCATTATCATCCCCTTCATTGGTAAGAAGAATTTTGTGTTGTTGTTTTGTACATTTTAGGGTTTCAGTACAATGGAATTTGGATTTATGAATTTCAGCAAGACGTTATTTTATTTTAATTTCCTTTTGTATGGAAGCGTTGTACCCGTCGTATTATTACATCAAAAGCATCCTGTGAATTACTTTTTGCCTGGGATTCTCTCTCTCTCTTGCATTTGCTATTGGGTTGATGTGCGCTTTTATTGAGGGTAAGAAAATCCATGTCTTCCCTACCTCATGGTCTATATGTGAGTGAGCATATGCTCGTATTGTGAAAACTTTGGAAAGATCATATAAATCGGCTTTACATTAGTTCCTGAACAATTTGTGATTTCTCATGTCTCACACATGTTTCTGTCATGGATCCGTGAGGTTTAGTATGTAAGAAAGAGGGGTGAAATTATGAAAATAATGTATTATCTTGTATGGCTATAGGCATCCTTTCTGTAAAATTCCCAAATATGGGATGGCTGCAAGCTCTAGCTCTCTTCTAGTCCATTAACTGCTAAAGGAGATTGACTTGACCATCTAATTTTCGCTTTTTGAAAGTAATTCTATCAATATATTGTATTGCTAAGGGTATTTTCCATCAATTTGTCATACCCTTAAGGTCTTTTTTTCTTATGTCCCACTCCTCTCTCTGCGATAGATTACTTTATGATAGCCTTGTATTTTTTTTTTCATTCTATTGATGACGTTCTTTTAGTTGGGAAATCTTAATTAGTGTTGTTACTATAAAATTAATATTTTTCTATATTTGAAATCAGGACGTCAAATTTATAGTTTTTTTTTTCCATTATAATAATGATATTTTCCTTGTGAAGTGATATTTCCATCACCATTATACTAAAATGTTTCATAAATTGCTCAGTTAAAATAGAGGGAAAAAAATGAGAAAATATTGGTCAGCTAATGAAATGTGCCCACCTGTATGACGGGATATTTACTTTAAAGCTCCAAACACTAAGAGCTGGACTTATCAGAGAAAAGAATCTTGATTTGCTCTAATCATTGAAAAAGATGATAGATTAGACACATGCGTTAGTAGACCCTCAGCATATTTCTTCCTTACTACTTAAATTTTCACCAGTATGGTGTCTCTTTATAAAGGGTTACACGACTACTTTTGTTTTATAAAAGAGACAAAGTTTATGAAAAATAAAATTTTTTATATCTTTTAATACTTTATTTTATAATATATAAAAAATTGAGTTTACTATATTATAATTTTGACTTTTTTTTATTTATTCAGTAACTACTAAACTGTAAAAACATAGCAATTTTACCCTCATGAAAATACTAAAGAGGAATGTGGTTTGATTTTAATTATAATAGACTCAAATTAGTTTTTTTTTTTATATGTTATAGGTTCTATAATTTCATACGAGTGAAAAATTATGACCCTTCAAAGTTCGAAAAGCAAATCGCATCAACATTAGTTTTTTTTTTTCTTTTTCTTTTCGGTATATTATAAGATATTCTTTTTTTCTTTTTTGTAAAAATCATGATTTTTCATAAAAAAAATTTCAATAATATAAAAAAAAATTAGCACCAAAGGCGCATACGAGATATGCACTTTCAATATAAACTGCAATATGCACTTTTACAATTTATTTTTTTTGGAATTATTTTTTAGGTACATTATTTCATAAATTAAAAAAAAAAAACATTATTTTAGTTGGAAGCCTGTTAAACCCTATAGAGATATCTATTTTCCAATACAGCCAACAATATTTGCACTTAAGGCATGTAGGCTTGTTATGCATCGTGATTTCTTCTTAATTTTTCCTAAGATGCTGTGGATCTTGTTGTATAAAATGTAACTTTCTATTCTTCCCACATTTTTGCTGCATTTAGCTTAGAATCTGATTGAAACAACAATTTAATCTAGTTATGACATATTTCTAGGGCATATATCTCTTAATATGACCTGTGGTGGTAATGGAGTTGGAACGATCAACATCCTATTCCCATAGCTATCACACGTTCCACTGGAGTGAATATTGGAATCCGAAGATTAGTATGCAGAAACACCCTCTTTACTTGCACAATTGTATATGTTATTTGGAACTTCAACCTTCCACAATTGTATATCTAGTGGTACTATAATTTCCAAGACTCAAAAAAGTGTCTCTCCCCTCATGTGTGCTTGATATCTACTTAGTAGTGAGGTGTGTTTGATGTTTTATATATTCCTACCTTTTAACCTCCCATCATGTTCTACTAAAAAGTTAGCACTGACATTTTCTGCAAAAAGGAATACAACTAAATTTTAAACCTGTTCCAAATAGGAAACAAAACAAATAAAAAGAAACTTTAATTTCTTTAACAGATCAAACAAAGCACATTAACCCAATGAAAAATCAGTCTTCATATTAAAAAGTAAATGACAGGGCAGCAAATTGTCTCTACAATCACAGCTTTTTTCCCCCCTTAATCTAGAAAAAGAAAAAAGTCAGTGAATTTATTTAGTATTAATTTCTTGTTCAATCTATGTTTTTATGATGTTAATTTATGTTTTTGAATTAGACCCAGTACAGATATTTTTATTTGATTATGATTTCTGCAGAAAAGTTCATATTTTGATGGTTAGTTTAATTTCTTTAACTCTGTTTAGTTCCTATGAAAATGGGTGGTGGTAAGAAGACAAATAGAAAATCTGAATCGCACCTTGCTTTGTACTTTAATGCTTTAATTTTCAGAGACCCTTTTATAGTTTAAGTTCTATTATAATTAGTACAGTATAGAGTTTGAAGCAATTAAAGGAATAAATGTTTTCTTTCTAAATACAATCATTGTCTCTAAATATGTTGATGGTTAATTTGGCATTCTATGATTATATGTGTAAAATGAACCCAGCCTAAAGATGGGATAACTTTGGTTAGGAAATCATCTCATGATTTTTTATTTGATTCTAGTGCCGTACAGCAATGCCAAAAGCTTGAGAATCTCAATCCGTGGTTTTTTCTTGTGCCTTCCAAATCTGTGCAGCATTCTTCCAGGCTGAGCTTCTTCCCTCAAATTTTTGCTTTGTTTTTCTTGTTTGAAAAGTTTTAATTCAAACGTTCTTAATTGGTATGTTTAATTTCTTTTCACATCATAGCACAATATGGTTTTTCAAAGATTTTTTATTTTAATTTTTTTTTCCTTCAGAAAGGACCAGCCCTCTTTTGTCAAGATGATAAACAGCAAGATGGCAAAATTAATTATTGAACATATTCTATGCTTGAAGTTGACGACGATCACATGATTGATACGATCCTAGCTTTTTGCTGCTTGTAATGGGCTACTTAATTAAGCTACTGTTTTGCTTTTCCTTGAATTTTTTAAAGAATATTTACAGAACTTGTCAATTAAACTTTTAAGGCATTAGATGTTTCAATTTTGAATATATGCTGCCTTTTTTATTTAAGTATATAATCAATGTTAGAAATCATATTTAATTTTTTAAATTCTTAATAGGTGCTCTTTAGGCATTCTTTAGTGGGATCCTTTTTTTATAATACCATAGTATCTTGATTCTCATATTAATGTAACATATTTTTTACCTTAGAAATATGAATCAATGATTGATTGAGATAACTTAGAAATTTGAACAATTTTATGATATTATATATATATCAGCATTGGAATACACATATCAACATTTTAAGTGATAATTTTAATAAAAATTAAGAAAATGTAAATAGCAAGGATTATAATCTGCGAATTTTCTATCTTGTTTAACGTGTTGGATTGGCTGAATTTAGATAAATATCCCATATAAGAAGAGCCCAATAGTATAAAGGCGGCCACTTAAAGAGCCATGCTCCAAGTCTTTATAAGCCAAGTAGGGTAGTTGTTGAAAAATGCGTTCTATTTATTGAATTTAAACGGATGTCTCACACCAAAGGCTCCACTTTTATACAATAAATATATCATATTTTTCTTGATACGAAATAATATTATTCACATCATATTGTAAAACAAAAGATTGTGAATATCTTTGCTATGCGGAACAAAAGATTTGGTAACAAGTGTCCTAAGACAGGATTTATTTGTCTGATCTGTTATATAATTTCATGTGGTTATTGCTAATGTATCAGTAGAAAAAAGATAAATTATCTAATTAGCTCTTATAGAGGGTAAAATATATATGTATATATTGTAGTTCAGGGCACTATCAACGCAACTATAAAAGAAGGGAAAGAAAAATGAAGAAGTGCTGTCACTGTTCTCACAACTGATTTTCCAAGCATCATGTGTGAACACTTGATTTTTCAAAACTTCTGTCATTATTGCCAGCTGCTGAATGCTACCGCTTTGATTTATTCGCCTGACTTCTACATTGCATCCTCCTTCCTAGTCCGTCCTAGAAGGTATCCATTCATCTTCTACCAAGTGCGCCAGTAGTATCGAGATGGCTATAGGTAGGTAGAAGCAACTCGTGGACTGTATGTCTTGTGATTTTGGCATGTTACATCCTGTAGAAGACCCTAATCGTAACAATCCACTACGGTTATTTAACTTCAACTTGACAATCATGAAGCATCTAAATTATCACATCAAATTAACTTGCCAAAATTTAAATAGCAAAAGAGAAGACCTTATCTTGGCACTCATTTCACAATTCTTAAATTACAATTGAGATGTTTGAGATCTAACATCACATATAAGACATATTTTTCCAATGATAGATCTCATTTACGTCTAATTACATAATAGATAAAAAATTTTGCTAAATCAATTAAAATATTTACAATATAGACCATTCAATCTTCCAACTAAATTACAGGAACAATCTACTCTATTTCTTGATCCTCACTCCCAATTATAGAAGTTTCATGTAGAGATCTTACTTACTTGAGTAATACATTTACCTAGTAGATTCTCATAGTTGTGACCTACATCATAAAATCTATAATTGGTGAGCTATTATTGCTCTATAAGTTGGTAGTGCAATTTCTCAATACTACACACACACAAATAAGTCAAACAAGTTTATCAATCATATGTCATGCCTAAAAATCCACATATAATGCAACATCTGTTACGTCTCAAGGATTGCAAATATATTCACAATGCAAAAACATTCCAAAACAAGGCTAAGGAGATTCACATTCCAATTATGTTAAGGATAATAATCAACATTAATAAGGATAACTATCAATTAGTTTTATTAATAAAGATAGCCATCAATTAGTTTCCATTTATAATTTATATCCTTATGTGTACTTGGCTATTTTAATTGACCATTAGGTCACAATAGAGGAAAGCAATTATAACTCTATTCCTTCTTCCCTTTTTTTTTTTTTTTTCTCTCTCTCTCTCTCTCAATTTCTACCCTCTTCTTTGCTCTTAACAATTGGTGCTCTCATCAACTCACACACCTCCGACATGCCAGCAATACATTCTCAAGAACAGGAGGATCAATTACAAGTGATGCAACAACGTGCTAAGGATATTCCTGCAGCTGTTGAACAATTGTGACAAGATCTCATTACCTCTCAATCCAATCAACTAACTATCAAGAGCCTCATGACTCTCTTGGATCAATGCGACCAACTTCTCACCACTATCTTCCAAGCAGACCCATCACAACTACCCACTTCATTGAATACTATGACGTCTAGCATTCTCAGAAGTGGCCCACCGAAATCCACTCCTATGGATGAAAGCTCAAATGTGAGCGAAGCTCCTCGTATCATGTTTCCATGTTTCTCTTCAGGTAATCCAATTGTTTGGCTTTTCAATGTAAAGCGTTTTTTTCAATATTATCATACTCACCCCAAAGATCGCTTACTGCTCACGGCAATGCACCTCGATGCTTTCGCTACCACTTGGTATCAAGGATTAGTGGCTAAAAATCTTTTGCCAAATTGGGATGCATTTACCCGTGCTCTACGTCATTGCTTTGGCCCCTCCAAATACGAAGATGCAACTGGCCTCCTTGCCAAGTTATCTCAAACGGGTTCCGTCGTGGATTACCAAGCAGCCTTCAAAAATCTTACCAGCAAGGTACGTGGGCTCATACTGGCACACTTACATAGCTTGTTTATTTCAGGCCTACAGTTATGGGTACGCATGGCCGTCTAAGCTCACCGCCACGTAGACTTGCATGATGCCTTCACATTAGCATGCATGTATGAGGCTTAGTTTAATGAGCCACGCAACTAGTTGATTTCACCATGACCTTACGCATCCTACTAACCTTCTACATTCGTAATTGCACAACCACTGCTTCCCAAGCTTCTCGTTAAACGTCTATCCGTAGAAGAGATGTAAGTACGATGCAATAAAGGTCTCTGCTTCAATAGTGACGAAAAATTTATATGTAGGCATTGTTGTAAAGGGTGCCCGACTCTTTTACATTTGGAGAGTTTCGACGAATCGGACGACGATTCACTGCCAATCAAAATTGAGGCCAGCGAAACCAATAACACTGAATCCAAAATCAGCCTTAATGCTTTCCTGGGACAACGCTCAGCCAGATCCATGCGCATGACGGGAACAGTGCAAGGTCAGTTGGTTTAAGTGCTGGTTGAGGGGGGAAGCACACATAACTTCATCTCTACGCGCATGTCCAAGTTCCTTGGCTTGTCACGGTCACCGATCACTCCATTCTAGGTTTTGGTGGGCAATGGGGATGCCCTACGATGTATGACCGTATGTCATGATGTGCCCGTACTACTTCAGTCACATTTATTCGCTATGGACCAGTTTGTTCTTGACTTGCATGGCATTGATATTGTTTTTAGCATCCAATGGCTTGAAACTTTGGGACCAGTCCTAATGGACTACGCTAACATAACCATGGACTTCCAGCACCATGGCCAACTAGTACGACTGCAAGGCAACCCCTCTTTGAGCACACTCTCAGTCTCCTCTTTAGGGCTTTTCAAGCTCATGGTGGCTAATGGCACAATCGCAATCTACACTTCTAGTAGACGTAAACATTCCACTATCAGTAAAAACCATTCTTGCAGAGTACGATGACCTATTTGCTCAGCTAACCGACCTTCCACCGACTTATGATGTTGACCACCGCATTTTCCTCAAAGCTGACATCGAGGCAGTCAATGTCCGACTTTACCGTTATCCACACTATAAAAAACATGAGATTGAACAACTAGTCATAAAACTCCTCTAAGAAGGAATCATCCACCCTAGTCGCTTGGCCTTTAGTTTGCTGGTCCTTTTAGTAAAAAAGAAGGATGGTTCTTGGTGCTTCTCCGTTGATTATAGGGAGCTTAATGCTGCCACTATTCGAGATCAATTCCCCATTCCAACAGTTGATGAGCTATTAGATGAATTTCATGGTGCTGTCATTTTCTCCAAATTAGATTTGCGCTCCAAATATCATCAGATTCGGATGGATCCCTCAAATATTTACAAAACAGCTTTTTGGCCACACCACAATCACTTCAATTTCTTGGTAATGCCCTTTGAACTCACCAATGCCCCATTTACCTTTTAGGCATTAATAAATGAGGTATTCAGACCATTTCTCTATCGTTTCATTGTTATATTATTCGATGATATTCTTGTTTATAGCAAGGAATTAGCCCTTCATCTTGATCATCTCCACCAAGTATTTGCCACTTTATGCCACCACCACTTGGTAGTCAAACGCTCGAAGTGTAGATTTGTTATGCCTATTGTCAAATTCTCAGGACATATTGTTTCAGTACATGGTGTCTCTACTAATCCTGCAAAGCTTGAAGTGATTTAAGGTTGGCTAATACCTATAACGTCCAAATAGGTTCGCAGTTTCTTGGGGTTGACTTACTATTATTGTCGTTTCATTTGCCATTACGTGATGATAGCCGCCCTCTTCATAGACCTCCTCATAAAAGATGGGTTTGCATAGTGCGCACAAGTCGAATACACCTTCACCTCTCTCAAAGAAGCTTTGAGTCATGCCTCGGTGTTGGTACTTCCTGATTTTGCCATTCCCTTTATTGTTGAGACTGACACCAATGGCATAGATTTGGCATAATATTGATGTAGTCAAGACACCTGCTGGCATTCTATAGTCGTAAACTTTCCCCTCTCATGAGCAGCAAGTCAACTTATGTGCGAGAATTGTTCACAATATAATACGTCGTCCAGAAGTGGCGTTAATATCTACTCGGTGCTCACTTCATTATCTGGACATACCATAGGCTACTGCACCATATTCTTAAGTAAACCATTCAGATGCCGGAACAACAACAATTGATTTCAAAATTGGTTAGCTTCAACTACTCTATCGAGTACAAACCAAGTAAGAAAAATGCAGCGACAGACTCCTTATCAAGGGTTTATGATGACATTAACAAAGGAAGCACACTATTGACGTTATCTTGTCCCGTGAATACTGACCTTGACACCCTTCGAGCCGAGTTGCTACTAAACTAGTGTACAAAGGGCATCATCGATGACCTCCAGCGTGCACCTGACTCCCAACCCAAGTGGTCTTACTCATCAGGTTTGCTCCAACATCGTGGCCACTTGTTCTTGCCAATGGACTCCACGCTGGTACCCTCCCTTCTAGCAGATTATCATTCTAACTTACACGGTGGTCATTCTAGGGTGCAACGAACCTTATAACGCATCGCTATGCATTTTTAATGAGATGGCATGTGCAAAGACATAGCCGAGTTCGTCTAAGCATGCGATGTTTGCTAAAAGTGCAAACTAACCAACCATCACCCTTACGGATTACTTCAACCCATTACTCCACCTGACTCATTATAGACCGATCTCTCTATGGACTTCATTGCACATTTACCGTCATTTGCAGGGTATACAACAATATTAGTGGTCATTGATCGTTTTTCCAAAGTTGTCCACCTTGCTTCACTACTACCACGTTATACTGCCACTAAGGTAGCCCATGTCTTCTGGACTACAGTAGGAAAGCTACACGGCATACCTCACTCCATTATTTCTGACCATGACCTCACTTTTCGGAATGTCTTTTAGAAAGAGTTGTTTGAACTACAAGGAACAAAGTTACACTTCTCATCCGCTTACCACCCGCAATTGGATGGACAAACAGAGTGTGTCAATCGTTGCATTGAACAGTTCCTTTGTGCATTTGTTCATGATCAACCATCTAAGTGGTCCAAAATACTTAGCTAGGAGTAGTACCACTACAACACCACGTTTCAAGCTTCTACGAGTATAATGCCCTTCGAGGTAACATACAGTAGAAAATCGCCCTCCCTCTTAGCCTATTCTGCAGGCACCAAGGTCGTTAAAGTAGTCGATCATGGCTTGCATTCATGTGATATCATCTTGTCTCAGTTATGTGCCAATTTATCCAAAGCTCAGGTGGTCATGAAAACCTAGGCAAATAAGCATCACACTGATGTTTCGTTCAAACTAGGCGACATGGTGCTTCTTTGTCTCCACCCTTATCGCAGCTATCAGTTACAAAGACTCATCCCACAAGTTGGGGCTTCACTACTATGGACCATTCCCTGTGGAGGAACGCATGGGACGAGTGGCTTATCGACTTTCCTTGCATGCTTCCAATCACATACACCCAGTCTTCCATTGTTCTCTACTTAAATCTTTTGTGGCTTCACAATCCACTAAGGTGCATCCACTTCCAAATATAGCTGTTAATCACTAACCCATTCATAAGCCACTAGCGATTTTGGGACAACAAGTTATTATGAAGGACTTGAAACCGGTCTCTCAAGTGTTAGTTCGATAGCAAGACCTCGTGTTAGAAGACTCTAGTTAGGAGAATGAGCACCTCTTGGATAATATTCGACTTAAGGACAAGTCGTCCTCCTATAGGGAAAGGAATGTTATGTCCTAAGGATTGCAAGTATATTCACAACGCAAAAACATTCCAAAACGAGGCTAAGGAGATTCACATTCCAATTATGTCAAGGATAGTAATCAGCATTAATAAGGATAACTATCAATTAGTTCTATTAATAAAGATAGCTATCAATTAGTTTCCATTTATAATTTATATCCTTATGTATACTTAGCTATTTTAAGGGACCATTAGGTCACAATAGAGGAAAGCAATTATAACTCTATTCCTTCATCCCTTTTCTTTCTTCTCTCTCTCTCTCTCGATTTTTGCCCCTCTTCTTTGCTCTTAACAACATCACATGCGGTCTTCTAGTAACTAGCATAAAGACTAGAGTTTAGTGCCTCCCTTGACCTTAGGTTAGGGATTCTCATAACTAACGGTGCCCAAGTATCTTAGCTTGCTTAATTTTCCATCTTATCTCTTTATTAATTATCTTAAGATTTTAATAAGTTTTAAGCTCCAAGTGTTAAAATTAGCACATCGAGTAGACACCCTCAAGAGCTTGCAAGACTTTCCCACTTGCTTCTATAAAAGACACGACAATCCCCTCATTCACATAGCTGGTCATTAGCGGAATAGTAATTCCTATATGATTACTTCTTAGGTGCCTTATAGTAATGATAACCTTCAATTTTAATGTAATGTATCGTATAATGCATATCGAATTTTATTTAAGACATAATAATTAATTAATTATTTCGAAGTGATGAAACAAAGAATATTCATAAACTAATTAGCATAAGATACACCGCAGGTATTCAAAGTATCAAAAAATACATGCCAAAAGAATATAATGCAAAACCTAACTATTTAATGAGAATAACTCATAATTTTTTTATTGTATATATATATATTTTTATTCCTAACCTTATGTGTAAACTTGTGCATAACGCCCTAAGCACATCACAACATAAAACACCTTTGCATGTTATACGCTCACACAACCCTCAGCACACACAATGCTGAGACAGGAGCTATGTATTCTTTATAAGTTTGGCCTTAGCCTATAAAGAAAGTTGAAAGCTCAACCTTCCCTAATGACTCTAGGGACTGGTACCCCTACCAAAGGACAATTGTAGTGTGTTTGCTATTATATGTATTGAGCATTAGCTCACCGCTCGGGAAAATTTTTTCAAATGCAAATATAGAGGATAATGTTGCTCATGAAGAGGAGCTAGGGTTAAATGCTTAAGATAGAGAGGAAGAATATTTCCATTACTATCATGGTGATTAGACTTGTAAGAAATTGTGTTATTTATATGTAGTGAATAGTAAGTTCTTTAGGGGATAATAGACTAGAGCATTATAGATATTTAGTTACTTTAGATTTTGGTCATGGATGAATTGTTAAGATTTATTTCAAAGTTTGAAAGGTGAATTTAGAATGTAATTGTATAATGTTGGAAGTATGAGGATTTTTAATTGATGAATGTCAGGTAATATGGGTTACAAGTTTAAATGGTATTAGGGTAGATTTAAGAGCCTTAAGGTGTCTTTACTTGATAAGGACACCTGGCAAACCATAACACTCCTAGGTTTTGGGGCGTTACATATACATATATATTTTATATTATATAACAATATGTATATATACTAAGTTGGATAAGGAAATAAATTAGTACACACACATTTTTATAAGTCTAAAAATATATGTATATACATATGTATATCTTTATGTTTATATATATATACACATTTCCAACAATATGCATGTGTATTGGTTTATGTGTAATACTTGGAAATAAAAAAGGAAAAAAATATAATTATAAAATAATGGCAATTAAGATGCTATAGTTTTAAGATAGGGGCATTTTGGATATTGTCTAAGAAAAATATATAGCCTTGCAAACTCACCCTATTTGTTATGTTCTCATTTTCAATTACTCCGTCCCTTACAAGAAAAACGTCTCTCCCTCTCTCTATTTAACAAATCTTGAGATGACTCCCTTTCATCCTTAAATTTTCATAGTTCTTGCTAGAGTTAACTCATTCAAGGATTTGTAGTTTTACAAATCACACGAGATTTATAAGGGGTTTAGTGCAATAGCTACTTTTTGGACAATCTAAGTGAGTAAGTAGTAAAATAGGTGTATAAATCTTAATGTTTTAGAATTTGGAAATTCGTAGATGATAGATCTTAAGGAATTGAAATTTTTCTCCTGAGCAAGGGAAGGAAGGGATTACATGAGCAAAACATGATTGTGTTCATACCTATGCACTACAAGTACATGCCCAATTTAAGAAGAACATGGGCATATAGCTTAAGCTATGTGAGTACCTTTTGATAAGAGAGATACATGGTTAGAAACATGCCCATGTATCTATACACAACCTTTTTCACACTTGAAACACACCTGCTTATGCTCACATAGAGATATACAGGGAGAAACACGCCTGTGTTTCTACCTGTGTACCTCATATTTTGCCAAAACAATGTTTTCTTTTGTTTTCCAACATTTTCCTAAGCACTAAAATGGTCATTAATAATTAATTTAGTATTAGTAAGGTTTCTAAATAGTTGTTAATACAATGTTTATTTAGGTGCTAGTTGTGACACAAGTTGAAGTCAATAGGGCTTGCTCTTATAGGTACCTATTTAACATGTTTATTGCTTGTGGTTGTTAACTTAGTTATCTAAATGTACTTAATTGGATATTGGAATTAAATGTATGTGTTGTTTGTGTTTGGCTCAATGTAAGGGTCTATAGTGGCAGATCCCTAGAGAGCACTCTAATGATCGGCATGTAGCGTTGTCTCTAATTGAGACATGTATTGAAATGATCTGAAGTAGATTTAAGGATAGATGAGGCTTATAGTGGTAATTCTCAACTTAAGACTTACTATATTATATATTATATATGGTATGACGAGGTCATGAGTACCCCTATGATGGTTGATGACTAAATTGAAGATAATAAATGAATTGTTTGTGATATAAATGTTGCATTCCTATGTGTATATGTTATGATATAGATGACATAAGTATGTACTTGCGGTACTCATGTATTGGGCTTAGGCTTATCCCCTTTTTCTTTTTTAATTATAGGAATTTGGGAGAAAGTTTAATGCTAGTGCATTAAGACATGTAATAAATTAGGTTGTTATAAGACCCTTTTGATTAAATTTTAGATTATCTAGAAAATTTTAGAGTCATATATATTATTAAATCAATAGAAGATATGTAAGTGTGACATTTGAAACTTTGATGAATTATTTTATATTGTTGAGATATATTTTATATATTGTATTATATATGTATGTATGTATGTATGGACGTAAGTATGTATAATTATGGCTTTAGATAGATTAAAAGTCTTAACATGTCATTATTTAGTAATGACATGTGGTGGGTTATGATATCTTAAGTTCTGAAGTGTTACAACTTTAGTGGTATCAAAGCTTAAGTTCATAATCTATAGGGGAAAAAAAAGAAAAGAAAATGATTAGTAGGATAATGAGATGGTGAGAGTGGGTAGAATGTGGGCTAAGTTTGACCTGTTGAGTAATTGCTATGTTTTTATAGCCATTATTTCCATCTTATCTATTTGTTAAGAATTATCTTTTAAATTTAATTTTTTAAGTTCTAAGTGCAATTTAGCACACCAAGCATACATACCTTAAGGATAGACCAAACTTGGAACTGTCAAAGGTGCAATCCCTTAATTACTTAGTTCATCAATAGTGGAATAGTAATCCTATCCAATTACTTTTAGTGTACCCTGTAGGAATAATGGCCTTTAAATTCATGCAATATCTTGTGTAATGCATGTCAAGTTTTTATTTAAGTCATAATAATTAATTTATTATTTCTACGTGACCACGTAAGAAGTAGTCACATTAATGACAAATACAAAAAGTATTAATCAATTGTAGTCATGAAATAGTATTCATAACTCAGAAAAGATGAATTACAAAAAATATTTCCTCACACACACCTATTGTAGCATACTTTGTAGGGCATACACAATAGACCATCTACGACACACATAACACACCCAACACATGCACCTTACATGCCCATGCACATACGCCCTACACACTCGCACCTACACCCTGCACTCCCACTCTACCTACTCATGTACACATGCACTACACACTCAGCACATGCACCATGCACGCCCATGCACATATGTCCTGCACTTAGCACATGCACCTTGCACTCCCAATCTACATACTCGTGCACATACGCATTGCATACCCTTACACTCCCACTTTGTACGCTCGTTCACACACTACACGCTCAATCTTACACTCCTACTCTACACACCCATTCATACACTGCACATTCACTCCTACACTCTCACTCCGCACACCTATGCACACACTACACATTCACTCATAGCAGCATCACACTCTACATTGCACCATTCATGTACATGTGTGTACAGCAGCAACATCGACAACGCCAATACACACCATACACAACACACAGCAACACACACACATGAGCACACAGTAACACACATATGATCACACATGGTAACATGCACACACAATCAAATATAACACACACACTCATGCATTAACACGACTTGCAAAATACACATAGAAATCCACCAACAACATACACCTAACACTTGCTTCCCTCATGCACTTCACGCCCAACAACAGAATACACTCACACTCACTCCCCTGCACCACTCCACGTACCCCACATGGCATCTCAAGCACATAGCACACACCAACCCTCACACTCTACTACACAAACTCCACACAACACGTACCCTAAACACCTAACACATATCTCCACTACACATACCACACAGCCACTTTCCACCAGCACACACCAACACCTTACGCATCTAGCATACACCAACACAACACATAACACACACACAGTGGTGCAACACACATAGTCCACCAACGCTTTTAGCATCCACATACCGCATATAACATGCATACGACAACACAACACATAGCATCAGCAGCCACAACACACACCACACTTTCATGCATTATGAATAGAGCACATTATACCATTCCCCTATTTGCACAACCACCTTCACTGTTGCTACATTCCGCACAATTCACACTCTTCTAACACATACACACCTACAACATCGGTCATTCATGCACACCCAATCCACACTAACAAAGATATATATATATATATATATATTTATTCAAACTTTTTGTTTGACTATCATAAACTTATGATTTTAATTTATTTTATTATTTATTTTAATTTTTTTTACGGTTTCTTTTTAAATTATTATTTCTTTTAATTTAAAATTATAGAATTTATAAATAAGATTTTTAATATAATTTATCGACTAATTCGGTATTATTTTTTTTGCTAATTTTTCAGGTTTTACAAGAGTAGTTCAGGACACAGTCAATAGAACTATAAAAGAAGGAAAACAAAAAAGTACTGTTGCTGTTCACCTACCTACAAGTGATTTTCCAAGCATTATGTATAAACGCTTGATTTTTCAAAGCTTCGGTCAATAAAGCCAGCTGCAGAGTGCTACCGCTATGATTTATTCGCTTGACTATTTCATTGCTTTCTTCTCCTCATGGGTCCTTGGAAGATATTTTCCACTAAGTGCGGTGGTAGTATCAGGATGTCTTGTGGTTTGATTTATTCCCTTGACTTGTACAGTGCTTCCTTCTTCCTTATTCGCCCTAGAAGATATCCATTCATCATCCATTGAGCGGCTGCTAGTATCAAGATGGCTATAGGAAGAAGCAACTCATGGAGGAGTTTTTGTCTTGTGAGCATGGTGTCTTTCATCTCCATCGTCAGTTGATCCTATCAGTCTGACACCATCTTGCCTGGTCAGTCTATCCATGCTAATCAGACCACAACTTCCCAAGGAGCCATTTTCGAATTGGGTTTCTTCTCTCTTGATAATTCTAGGAAACTTTATGTTGATATACGGTACAAGAGATTGCCGTTTTTAAATCTAGTCTGGATCGCTAATAGAGATACCCCTATTCTTTCATCTGCCAAAGATGATGCAAATTTAATCCTCACAGGAGAAGGTAATCTTCAGCTCCAAGTTGATGGTCAGATAATTTGGACTACCAACACCCCTACAACTGATCTGAGTAGAACTCAGGCAGTGCTTCTTGACAGCGGAAATCTCGTGGTTGGTTCAGATAGTTCGCCTAATATGTGGGAGAGTTTCAATTATCCAACGAACACTTGGCTTCCTGGTGCCAAGATTGGCTTGGATATGACCACTGGTAAGACATATCCAACAATCCTCACTTCCTGCAGGTCATTGGATGATCCTGGCTCAGGAACCTATTCATTAGGGGTAAACCTTCGTGGATCAAGTGAACTACTCCTCCGGCATAACAAAACCAATAAAACATGGAGCATTGGGGCTTCAGATTTTTTAGAGATGAACCAGGAAACTATGTCGAGCTTCACTTTCAATATAAGTAGAACAAATGGGGTCAATTATGCCACATACGTCTCACTTAGCAACTCTACTCCTATTATGGTGTTTCTACACTACACTGGACTACTATACCAGCTAATATGGAGTGAGGAGAACGCTCGGTGGATAACCCTATGGGGAAGGCCGAAAGATTTTTGCGAAAGCGATGCTACTTGCGGAAGCAATGGCATATGCACCATCAAGCAAAAAGCTCCATGTGGCTGTCTCGAGGGTTTTCAACCCAAGTATATGTCGGATTGGGAGTTGGGTGATCATTCTGGGGGTTGTGTCAGAAGAAACGGATCACAATGTCTGAAGGACAAAGTTGGATTCGTAGCTTTTAGTATCGTTAGATGGCCCCGGAATTATCAATTCCGGCCTGTTGGAAGTGCTGAAGTTTGTCGATCTACCTGTGCAGCTAATTGTAGTTGCTCAGCTTATTTGCATACAATAGGAAGCGATTGCTTTCTGTGGTTTGGTGATCTCTTGAACGTAAAACAACGGAATGACACGGCTCCTAATAATGACACACTATTTGTCAGATTATATTCAAATGAGCTCACGAAAAAAGGTGAGAATGCTTACTGAAGAAGCTACATTGCACGAATTTTATTTTCAAGAATACATAAATTAAAAAAATAACAGATTCACTTTTGAGATTATCACAAATATAACGTGTTGTAATCCAAATATAGCAATTGTAACCTCCCAATAAGTAATTTTTTTTTATTTGTTTTTATAAACCACATATCTCTACTCCAGATACATAATTAAAAGGAAAATAAGTTCTAGTAGTGAAAAAAGTCTACCAATAAAGTTATAAATAATAAAAAGTTTTCAAAATTACACATATAATACTATAAACAGAAATATCTTAAAAATAAAACACGCATTATACACCAAGCAATGGTCTAAAATGGTGCCGCTTTTGTGGAAACGTCAAACCGCAATTATTGTAGGTAGATTCTTTTCTTATTTAAGAAACGTAGTCTCTTCGATAAGAGCATTCGCATCTCATTCTACAATCATTCAACTTCACTTTATCAAAGACAGGTCTGGTGAAAAGGTGTCAACATAAAAAGGCGAAGTGTCCACATTTACTTTCTAGGGTCATATCAAAGAGTACGTTAAATGCACTTTTGAAATTATATATTATAATAGATAGATGAGTGGACATACTTGTTGCTTTAACCTGATCCATACAGATCCATACATTCTAGCCATGTCCTTATTCCTACACATAATTTATTGGAAACGTGGCTTACAGGGGCAAAAAATGTAGCTGACAGGAGAAAGAATGTGTTGCTACTTACTCTAGCACCCTCCATTTCCTTTCTGACTCTTCTTGTTTTGGGCTCCCTCTCCTATTATGTCTGCAAAAAAAAGATCATAAAAGGTAACAAATAAATATGCTAGGTAATTTTTCAATTACTGCAAGAACTCTCAATTCATCTATCATCTCAGATTGACTTAGAAGTGCACTTACCAAAATATACACTTACTCCAACTTGAAGCAGGGGCTAAGGATACAGGACAAGATTTGCTGTTGTTCGATTTGGAAATAACTAATAAGAGGCACACGAGCCAGGTACAAAGCAATAGTGACCTTAATGGAGGAACTGGAGATCTGGTTTTGCCAATATTCAGTTTATCAAGTGTACTTTCTGCAACGGAAAATTTTTCCTCTTCTAATAAGCTCGGGGAAGGGGGTTTTGGGCCTGTATACAAGGTGAGAGATACACATTACCAGTCACCAACTGGAGCTTCTTATAAACAAAACAAAAAAGGAGAAACACTTTTTGATTGCCACTGCCACTCTCATTTCTTCATTCAAAGGAGGACCAATGGATGCATTATTTGTTTCTAGCTCTCGTTATGTAGAGGTTTGCAACATGTGTATAAAACTTTGTGTCTTTTTTTAGGGTAAGTTGCGTAATGGTCAAGAAGTAGCAGTGAAGAGACTATCAAAGCATTCAGGTCAAGGACTTGAAGAATTGATCAATGAGGGGAAGTTGATTGCCAAACTTCAGCACACAAATCTTGTTAGACTATTAGGATGCTGCATTCAACAAGATGAAAAGATATTGATCTATGAGTACATGCCAAACAAAAGCCTCGATTTTTTTCTCTTTGGTTAGTTGTTAATCTCCAGATTCTTGCTTCCTCGAATAGAAAATAATTTATAATTATCACAACTTCCACTTGTTGATCCATAACGTACCGCACCTTGATAATATGTTTACAGATCTAAGCAAAAAAGAGATGTTAGATTGGAGCAAACGTATCCATATAATTGAAGGAATTGCTCAAGGGCTTCTCTATCTTCATCACTATTCCAGACTAAAAATTATTCATAGAGATTTAAAAGCCAGTAACATTTTGTTAGATGCAGATATGAAACCGAAAATATCAGACTTCGGCATGGCAAGAATCTTTGGAGGGAATCAATTGCAAGCAAATACAAAGCACATAGTTGGGACCTTGTGAGTTCATCAGTCATATAGGCAAGCCTTATTAGTCACAATTTCCTTTTTCTAAAAGTTATTTGCTCATAACTTCATTCCATTTATTGCATGAAGTGGATATATGCCCCCAGAATATGCTTTGCAAGGCCTTTTCTCGGTAAAAACAGATGTCTTCAGCTTTGGAGTTTTACTCCTTGAAGTTTTAAGCGGTGAAAGGAACACTACATTTCAACATGAAGATTGCCTCAATCTCTTAGAATATGTAAGTAGCTATATTGTTTTATATTTGTAGACTATTAGGTAATCTCACAAACTGAAGAATTTGGCCTGGCATCTAATTTTCAGGCATGGAAGTTGTGGACAAATGATACACCACTCGAACTGATAGATCCACTCCTGAAAACATGTAATCCATCCTCAGCTTTGAGATATGTTCATGTGGGTCTTTTATGTGTTCAGGCACATCCAGATGATAGGCCTAGTATATCAGATGTTGTTACCATGATTGGGAATGAGATGAAAGTTATTGGAGTGCAACCCAAGCAACCTGCTTATTTAGCTACGAGAAGAGACCTAGAAGCAAAACAAGAGAGATTTTCATTAAATGAATTAACCTGTTCATTGATGCAACCACGTTAGCATTTGCTTGAGTTTTGTGGTTTGACACTCACTGGTAGTATGAATTTTCCATTAAGCAGTTTGTTCATGTAAATTTTTCATCTAAGGTTGGAAACACTGGCCTAATGCTGAGCACAATATATTTTCCATAAGATTGAAATCTCAGAAGAAACACAAAAGAGCTTTTACTGAGGAAAAAAGAGTGTAATGGAATGCATTACTCATCCTGCAGACTATGTTTTGTAATGTGTCTATTCATTATACACTTAAATTGTAGTAAAATAAGGATTTTTAGCAGCTACTTTCACATGCCCATTGCATCTGGAATTATATATCTCGTGTTGCTGTAGATGTGATGATTGTTGCATGGTATGTAGGACAAAGCAAAATAATAGCATTACACTGAGTGTGTTATACACGCTATAATAGATCTTGATGTTGATGTGTTTAGTACTATGACTTACCGAATAAGAAAAGCAATACAAGCATCTCAGAGCAAATAGCTCAAGTTAATTCTTATCCTGCAAATTATTGTGAGATTTTGGTATCAGTTCTTCATAAGTAAGCACTTGTTATAAAGGAACTCCTATGCTCATTTCATTTATAGTTTGAAGGGATGAAAAGAGTGTAAAGCATCATTGAGACTGCTGCTTTTAGATGGATTAATCGCACACAAAGCAGAGTGCCAAATGTTATTAAGATTGTAGATCCTTTTTCTTTTGATTGCTTAAAGAATGACAGCTGGCTTGTGGTTCCATGGCATTATGTTCATTTGATTTATTCTTCATCTTCTCAAATTAGCCAATCTCATAGCCTCTCTTCCCTTTCTGTGCATAATACTAGAAGATAAAATTTGAAAAAGGGAAAGGACCAGTGCAGGGTCCTTTCTGTGCATTATTCAAAGCGTTTGCTGGAGCTTCCAGCAGTGGTATCATGTCCATTTCCATCTAAAAGAAAAGGTACTTTTTGTTATTTCTATTTCTTATTGCTATCATGCTGTGAAATAAATGAACTCAAACTAGGAATTTTTTAGCTGCAGGAGCATTGACCAGGACTGTTCTTTCTGTAATTTTTACTTGGTCCAATTATAGCAATTAAATTGGCTCCAAATTATTACATTCCTCTGTTCATTATTCTCCTCTTTTTTTGGTCATTACTATGATGAAGGGGATTCAAACCTGAGTGTGAGCAACCAATTAAAGACAAAGCTATGGCCCTGTCTTGTGTAGAGCTAATGATTGTTCAACATATTTAAAGACGAAAGTGAAAACAAATGTTAATATCATGTTTGTGAGAACATCTATGTTATTTAGGGGAAAAGGAATTTTGATGCATGACTTGAATTTATTAAATTAATTCGTTTTCCTTTCATAATTTGAATTTAAGAAATATTTTCTTTTAGACATTGGAAAACTAAATACTAATATTTCATTATATAATGATTTCATATTCCTTTAGACACTCATACAATGCTATTGTGTATTGACTCCATTCAATTGTTGAAACTAGGGCTGAAAATAAGCTAAGTTTAATTGAGTATTTAATGGCTTAAGTTCAATTCGTTTAGAAACTCAAATTCAAATTGAGCTGAGTAATTATCACGCCAAAAAAAATACATGCTCAAGCGTAGCTCCTTTAGAATTAAAAAGCTTAATTTTGAGCTTGAGTTTAGTTTGCCAACATACCCAGGTCAAAGTGAGTCGAACTTAATGTGAATCAAACTTGAGTAGCTTTGCTCTTTTATAGCCTTGATTATATACTTATTTTATATATGATATACAATCAAAACCCAAATAATATCAGTATGATATATAACATAAGGTAATACATGTTATAAAACATTATATATTATATATATATATATATATAATCTAACCTGCATATTTATTTATGAACTTACTTGTGAACCTATTAACAATATAAATAAATTGGCTTGTGAATCTGAATAAGGTTTCGCTTATTTAAATAAATGAGCTTCATTTTAAACTTGAGCTGCTCTAGTTGTAAATTAACTACGAGTCAAAGCTAAACTCAAATAGCCGATGATCACTTGATTCATTTGCGATATTTATAATAGACAGCATTGATATTGGAAAAGGAAAGGTTAGCTCTCATAAGGAAATGATTTAACTCCTAATGGCCAACATCTGGCCAGTAGAAGAATTATAAGCCAATTTTTTCTTTCTTTCTTTCTTTCTTTCTTTTTTTTTTTTGTGTGTGTAGCCAAAAGATCATAACCCAATTAGCCAAACAAATTGCAAAAACTCCACAAGTTTTGGTAGCGTAATATTCAATTCCAGTCCTACTCACCCCAGCTTAGAAATCCACTAACTAAACCTTCTCCATATTTCATGAACTAATAAGTATATTGGGCTGTGTCTCATAATTCCAAATAATAGACTCCATTAGAATATATAGCGCTGCATTGCCCAAACTTTTCTTATAGCTTAACCCAAAGGCCATGTAGTTTTCATTCTTCTCGGACAACTCTGATGTCTTGTCTATTCAAGTGCTCAATGCTCCCATGGAAATCTGCATGAATCATACATTATCGTTATAGTGCAGAACTGGCTTTTAGCACAAATATAAATCGCTTCTTCACTTCTCTCTACTTTACCCCAAGTAAAACAAAATAGCCAAAACAACACAAGCAAGAAGTTTATGTTGAGAGCATGACGTGGAGCAAAAAAAAAAAAAAAGATATATTGAATAATAGATCGGTTGCATGGAATATCTTTGATCAGCATTTATGATGTTCATTCAAGAGAAAATTACTATAGGAATATATATGTGTTTTTTCTCATTTTGTTTGCTGATTAGTGCCCCAAATTTGTTGAAGGCGACAACTTTTGTGCTCAGTGTTGCCAGCTTTGGAATGAAGGCCACCGACCTTTAAGGACAGCGTATGAAGCTTGGAAGGCCGCTAGCATTTAAGCTGGCGGCATAGGATTTAGGCTTAAGATTTAAGCTGGCAACGTATGTATTTAAGCTGCCAACTTTTGTGTTGTCCTTGAGCCAGCCTATCTAATTTTTCCCATTCTTCATACTTATATACACATGGGGTGTTTTTTAGGGTTAGACATGCGAATGAGAGAGTATTAGGAGGCTTGATACGAATTCCTTTGAGAGATTTGTCATTTAAGTTATATTCTCTAAATTGTGTACTCCAATTTCAAATTAGTGGATTTATCCTCTCATCTACTTGTGGTTTTTCCCGATTTGGGTTTTCCACGTAAATCTTGTGTGTCTTTTATTTTCTTGCCATTATTTTTTATCTTTGTCATAATCGTAATGAGTGGTATCAAAGCAAAGGTTCTTTGATTGTGTTCTAAACAATGGCATCAGTCAAATACGATATTCCGCTGCCAAATCACAACACAAGGTTTTCGCTATGGCAGGTTAAGATGTGGGTGGTTCTCGCACAAATGGATTTGGATGATGCTTTGCTAGGGTTTGATAAGATGCCTACGTCATGGACTCTTGAAGAAAAACAACGTAAGGATCATAAAGCCCTTTCTCAAATTCACCTTCATCTTTCAAATCAAAATTTGTAGGATGTGTTAAAGGAAAAAACCGCTGCTACACTATGGCTAGAATTAGAGCAATTATGCATAATGAAAAGTCTGACTAGTAAATTACATCTAAAGTAGAGACTATACTCACACCGTTTGATGGAAGGAGGGTCTATAGATGATCACTTCACCATCTTTAAGGAGATTGTATTAGATTTAGAATCTATGGAGGTAAAATATGAAGAAGAAGATCTGGCTTTGATTTTGTTATGTTTGTTACCTTCTTCATATTTGAATTTTAGAGATACAATCTTGTATAGTCATGATACAATTACTATGGAAGATGTTTATGATGCTTTAGCCTCTTATGAAAAGCTGAAAACTCTAGTTATTGGAACTGAGTCTAAGGCTAAGAGTCTTGTTACTCAAGGAAGGAGTTAGGATAGAAATTCTAGTTAGAATTCAAGGGGTAGATTGAAGTTTGCAAATAGGAATAAAACTTGTAATTACTACAAGAAGAAAGGACATATAAAATCGGAACGTTATAAATAGCAAAACAAGAACAAAAGAGATATTGATAACCAAAAGGAGAAACAGCTAAGAAAATTTGTTGAAGTTGATGTTGCTAAAGAAATTAACTATGGTGAGCTTCTTATTGTTTCCAATGATTCACATATTAGTCAGGAATGGATCTTGGATTTTGGCTATACTTTTCATATGTGTCCTAATCTAGACTAGTTTTCAATGTATGAGAAGATTTCTAAAGGTGTCGTTTCGTTGGGTAATAATGCTTCTTGTAGAATTGTAGGTATTGGAATGATTGAAATTAAAATGCATGATGGTGTTATTAGGACGCTTGGTGATGTGAGACATGTTCCTGACTTGAAGAGAAATTTGATTTCTCTTAGTACTCTTGATTCTAAAGGGTACAAGTACACCAGTGAAGGTGGAGTTTTGAAGATTAGTAGGGGATTTTTGGTGGTGATGAAAGGGAAAAGACAAGCTGCTAACTTGTATGTTTTGCAGGGTTCAATCATTACACGTGATGCTGTTGTTACTTCTTCATCCTTATCAAATGAAGATTCTGCAAAAATTTGGCATATGCGCCTAGGGCATATGAATGAAGCTAGCATGACTGAATTGAGTAGAAGAGGTCTACTTGAGGGGCAAAACATCATTAAGTTAAAATTTTGTAAACATTGTGTGTTTAGAAAACAGAAAAGAGTTAAATTCACTACAGGTACACATAATACAAAGGGTATTCTGGATTATATCCACTCTGATCTTTGGTGGCCATCGAGAGTGCCATCTAGTGGAGGTGCTACTTACATGATGACTATTATAAATGATTTTTCCAGACGTGTTTGGGTATTCTTCTTAAAGTAGAAGAATGATGTCCTACCCACATTTAAAGAATGGAAAACAATGATTAAGAAGTAAACTGGGAAAGAGGTAAAGTGTTTACACACTGATAATGGATTAAAGTTTTATTCTAACGATTTTAATAATCTATGCAAAGCAGAGGGAATTGTGAGACATTTAATAGTTCCTAGCACACCTTAGCAGAATGGGGTAGCAGAGCGCATGAGCAAAACTATTATGGAGAAAGCCTGGTGTATGCTTTCGAATGCAAGATTACCAAAGTCATTATAGGCAAAAGCTACTTTTACAGCATGTTACTTGATAAACAGATCTCCATCAACGGCTATAGAAAAGAAGACTCCAATTGAAGTATGGTATGGCACTCTTGGTAATTATTCTAAATTGAAAATTTTTTGTTGTCCTACATATTCACATGTTGATAATGGAAAGCTTGAACCATAGTCATTGAAGTGTATATTCCTTGGTTTTAAACCTGGTGTTAAGGGATATAAACTGTGGTGTCTTGAATTGAAGAAAGTCATAGTGGGTAGAGATGTCATTTTTGATGAGGTGTCTATGTCATCTGATTTGTCGTCTAACCCTTTATTTGATGAAGTCAAGCAGAAATCATCCATGAAGGTGGAGGTTGAAATTAGTTCTGATTCTAAATCAGAGACTTCTACTCAGCCTTTATCACAGACTAAGGATAGTCCTATCTTTATGCCTTCTTAACTACAATACTCTATTGCTAGAGATAAGCCTAGGAGAGAAGTTAGACCACCTTAGAGATTTGCAGAGGCAGATCTTGTAGCTAATGCTCTAAATGTTGCAGAGGATGTTGAATCCAATTAGGAGCCATGCACTTACACAAAGGCTGTTAATTGTGAAGACTCTAGCAGCTAGATGATTGTAATGTAGGAAGAGATGGAATCCTTTTAGAAAAATAGTGATTTGGTGAAGCTTCCTAAAGGGAAGAAAATAGTTAAGTGAAGATGGGTTTATAAGAAAAAGGAAGGTGCACCAGGTATTGAAAACCTAGATATAAGGCCAGACTAGTCGCAAAAGGCTACAGTCAGATACCAAGTATTGATTTTACTGATGAGTTTTCTCATGTTATAAAACACAATTTAATTAGAGCACTTTTGGGTATTGTAGCCTTGCAAGATCTTGAATTAGAATAGCTAGATGTGAAGACTGCTTTTTTACATGGAGAACTTGAGGAAGATATTTACATGCAACAGCCAGAAGGCTTTGTGGCCTTAGGAAAGGAGGACCATGTTTGCATGTTAAAGAAATCCCTTTATGGGTTAAAGCAATCACCAAGTAGTGGTCTAAAAGATTCGATTCTTTTATGACTTCTCATTAGTTCAGGAGAAGTAGTTATGATAGTTGTGTCTATTTCAAGAATTGTGACAATGGTCTTTTGTTTACTTATTATTATATGTTAATGATATGCTGATTGTAGCTAAAGATAGAAGAGAGATTGAAAGGGTTAAAACCTAGTTGAGTAGAGAGTTTGATATGAAGGATTTGGGAGCAGCAATGAAGATACTTGGAATGGAAATTCTAAGAAACAGAAAATTAGGAATGTTGCATCTCAGTCAGAAGGGGCACTTTGAAAGGATACTTCACAGGTTCAATATGATGAATGCTAAGCCTGTTAATACTCCCTTAGCATCTCATTTGAAGCTTTCGTCTACTCAATCTCCTAAATTAGATGAAGAAATAAATTACATGTCAAAGGTTCTATACTCTAGCATTGTGGGATCTCTTATGTATAGTATGGTATGTACTTGCCTAAATCTGTCACATGCTATGAGTGTTATTAGAAAGTATATGGCAAATCCTAGCAAAGAACACTGGAGAGCAGTTTATTGGATCTTTAGATACTTAAGAGTTACTACTAATATCTGTTTATAGTTTGGTAAAGCTAAAGATGGTTTTATTGGTTTTGTAAACTCTGATTTTGCTGGAGTTTTAGATAAGAGAAGATCTCTCATAGGGTATATCTTTACACTTGGAGGCTATGCCATCAGTTGGAAAGGCACATTGGAAGCTACAATAGCTCTATCTACTATTGAAGCTTTTAAAGAAGCTATTTGGTTGCAGGGATTATTTGGAGAGCTCAGTGATGATGTGAAGACTATTACTGTTAATTGTGACAATCAGAGTGCAATTTACCTCACAAAAGATCAGATGTTTCATGAGAGGTCAAACACACATCGATGTTAGATATCACTTTGTTCGTGATATTATTGCTCATGGTGAAATTGTAGTGAGCAAAGTCAGCACTCATAATAATCTTGCTGATATGTTGACAAAAAAAACTTCCTATAACCAAGTTTGAACATTGCTTGAACTTAGTTGGTGTTGTTTGCTGATAATTACCTTTTGAGGTTTATGGAAGAGAAGGAGAATGTTTCTTGTTGTATGTTGAAGTTTTGGAGATAATCGAGAATGATCAAATTCATGTCAAAGTGGAGATTATTAATTAATGCCCTAAATTTGCTAAAGGCTGGCAGCTTTTGTGCTCAACGTTGCTGGCTTTGGAATGAAGGCTACTAGCATTTAAGCCGGTGGTGTAGGATTTAGGCTTAAGATTTAGGCCGGTAGTGTATGTATTTAAGTTGCGGCTTTTATGTCATCCTTGAGCCAGCCTATCTAATTTTTCCCATTCTTCATACTTAATTACATATGCGGTGGTTTTTAGGGTTAGACATGCAAATGAGAGAGTATTATGAGGCTTGATACAAATTCTTTTGAAAGATTTGTTCTTTGAGTTGTATTCTCTAAATTGTGTACTCCAATTACAAATGAGTGGATTTATCCTCTCCTCTGCTCAAGGTTTTTCCCGATTTAGGTTTTCCACGTAAATCTTGTGTCTTTTATTTTCTTGCGATTGTTAATTTCCTTTGCCATTATTTTTTATCCTTGTCATAATCGTAACATTGTTATCCAAGTTTATTTTTTTAGTTTCTATTTCTTTTTTTTAGTGTCTTAACTAAAATAAATGAGCGTCTTTATTATAATGGTTTGTATTCCAAAATGGAGTCATAGTAGAAGTGCTTAACATTAACATATTTCTCATTTACTGATTAATAGATCAATTAAATATTTTTTTTATCTACATTGACAATGATCATTTTGGGAATAGTGATAATAGAAATACTTAAAACTTTCACATTATCATAGCAGCTAACTTTTCAAAGTGAGACAAATGTGTGTTTGGATATCTCATTTTTACTCTATTAAAATAATTAAATTGAATTAGTCTAAGTTAAAAATGATAACATATATATAATAAAAATAATGAAAAAAATAAAACAAAATAAAATAAAAAGAGAGTTGAAAAAAATATTAATAATAAAAATGGGAAAGAATGCACAAAAATAATAAAAATAGAAAAATAAGAAAAGGAAATAAAAAATAGTATTTTTTTGGGCAAATAAATGAAATCAAAAGAATAAAGGTTAGATACTTTAAGTCAAGCCTATTGATAGAGCTATTTTATACTCAATCTTTATAGTATGAATTGTGTTAATTTATTATTGATTTTATAGAAATCATAAGGAAATGGTACTTAATTTTATTATGGTGATAAATTAGGTTTAATGGAGTCAAGAGTGCTAATTCAAGTGATTTAGAGAAGTCATCTGCAATTTGGATCAAAGTCAAGGATTTACACCGCCGGCGTACAAGAGAAGAAGGCTGATAATTTCAGGGATGAGGACCAATATTTTGAGAGGAGATATCGACTTGGATTGAAATCGGAGAAGAATACACGAAGAAAATAGCTTCTTAGAAGAAACAGGGGAAGTACACGGGCGTATATTTCCAGAGCACGACCGTGTATGTGGCTTGAAAAAAAACAAAAGCTTACACAGTTTAAGTACACGGCCATGTGTTTGGCTTGAAAAAAAACAGAAGCTTACACGGTTTAAATACACAGCCGTGTATAACCGTGGGTTGAGATTGTGTATATGGAAAAGCTTAGCCGTTTCAGGAGATTTTTCGGTTTTCATATATATATCTCTTCGTTTTCTAGAAGGAGGGAGTTGAGGAGGGAAGAAACCGAATAGGAAAAGCAGGAGACACCTGAAACAGACATTTTTCATCTTTTTCACTTTTTGATTTTGTTTAGTTATGAACATGTGTGGCTAAACAATCTTCTAGCCAAAGGATCATCAATAGTTTAGTTCTTTAAGAATTGTGAGATCTAATTGATTTGTCTTTATTCTATTCTTTATTTTTGGGTATTTATATATTTGCTGAATGTTTGGTTATTATTATCTTGTTTGATTGGTATGGATTGGAGCTCTTCTATTCAATTAGCAAGTTAATATATTGTCAATTAGAATGTCAGATCTGTAATTGTTTGATAGTTCTAATATCTGTAACACAATAACATGTTTGATTATAGAATAAATAATCAAATTCATGTTATGGAGATATATAATCTTGTTTAAATAGGTTATCTCATAATCTACTGGCATGAATTTGTGGTCTCTCTTGTTTTTAATGCTATTGATAGATTAAATCCTAAGAGCTTGTTTAGGGTTGTTTAATCAATAAGAGAAGTAATCAAAGAGCTTGTTTTGATTATCAAGAAAGTAAGGAGAGATAGGTTATTAGATCTTGTTAATAACCATAACCAGTTTATCTGAGATAAAGAATAGAAAATATTTGCATCAATGATCATTTCTATGAATTAAACTATAATGATACCTTTGGTTAGGCTTTCATCATTATAAAATTTTATTATCTGATTTCAGTTTTATTTGAATTTACAAATAAAAACCCCATTCTTCTTTTTCTCTCTATTTTCTTTTAATAGAAATATATTTAACCAATCCCTGTAGATACGACCCTACTCACTGTTGTATACAAATTATATGATTGTTTAGGAGTAGGTTTTAATTTTGTTGGATTCGACACCCATCACCTATGTACAATTTTATTAAACAAAGATCCAACCTAAGCTATATTGCAAGCTTAAGTAAATTTTTTGTGCAATAAGCAATGAGAAAGAGTCTAGCCTAATTGGCTAGGGATTGAACAATGTACGCATAGGGGATAACCACGGTCGTGTGCTTGAATCTTGTAGCAGGTGCTTAGGCACCAAAACTTTTTTCATTAATGAGCTGCCGCATGATAGCATATTGTTGGACATGAGAGATTATGTGCATGTCTTGTGATCATGTCCTACCCCAAACATGAGTCGAAAAATAAGTAGGGAGAGAAAAGCATAGCCATATCCAAATGATTTTAAGAAAGAATCAAATAAATTTGTATCAAGTTTTGATATAAATTTATCAAAATCATGAGTGAAAAATGGATTAACTAAAAGATTGGCTTCAATTTTGTTTTGAATAAATCAAACTGTATATAGATAAAATTAGACCTTTATGTATCTCAACAAAGTAAATTCATATCTATTAAAAACTTATTAAAATAAATTTTGCTCATCTATAAATAGAATAGGAATTTTAGAATTCAACCCAGACCTTAGATTCATGTAATAAGTTCCTAATAACTTTAAAAAGATAGTTGCTCTTCCTAAAAAAGCCTTATACATGGTCCACTCTCTCTCTAAAATTGCACTCAAGTTAGGCTATCCCAAGACAAAGTAAGGGTATATTTGCATTCATGGGAGTCCATAGATTCGTAAAAGCTTAATTTTTTACTTAAGTAAGTCCAAAGGGCAGATCGAATAATGCCTAAACCACTATCGTTGGCCATCATCTAAACCATAAGGCATTTTTGAAGAAAAAAACCACCATCATTAACAAATTCTGCATGCCCAAAAGCCCTAGGTTGAAGTCCTCAATCACCACCAAATACGATCGAAGATATGCGAACCACCCATCCAATGCTACTGCTCATTTGTTTCATATAACATACACAATACAACAAACTCGCGACTAGAGTAACCGGATCCAACCCAATGATAGGACTTGAGGCTTTCTCTTGATTAACCACTGCATAATTAAATGAGGCAACCTTATAGTTCTTTAGTGCCAAGGGAACAAGAAAAGTACATTTCTTAGCTTTTTGGACTTTTTGCTCTTATTTAGGTTCTTTGTAACATTTTAAGATCACTAGTTTAAAATCAACTCTTATCATGAGCCATTTGATCATTCTCATTCTCATTTTATGGGTTGTCTTCTTCTTCAAAATTTGAACCCTAACCACTTGGGGTAAGTTGTTTATGGATCAGTAGTTAGATAGAGTAGTCACCAAAATAATCTAACTTCCCTAACAAACCAAACATGAGATCACCTACATACCATCTTTCCTCTAACTCCTTTTAAGTCATTGACTTGTAAGGCTTGGGAATCAGCATTTCTTGAATGTAGGATGCTTGGATCTTGCCCTCTAATAACAATTGATAGATGGTTGACTTAGGTTAGGCTTTATTATTTAAGTTGATTGATAATAGGAAGTTGACTTGTTGCAAGTTCCATGCTACCTACTCCGTCGGTAACTTGTCTAAATCAATGTCTGGTTTATGTGCTTTCGAAGTGATCATGTTAATAGCAAGGCCATGATTGGGAAGTACGTTGTTATTGACATTGGGAGTGGGTGGCTGAATGAAGTCTAATTATACTACTCCTGCATCGATTAGATCCTAGATTTTATTCTTAAGTCTCCAGCACTTATCTGTAGAATATCTTACCTACCTCATATGGTATTCACATTTGAGGTTAGGGTCATAGTCTTTTAGCTTGTATCTCTCATTGGGAATTTCAAAGCTGATTAGATTATCAGCCTTAAAGCTAGCAAAGACTTGGCTTAGGGGGATTAGGATTCAAGTGAATTGTTTAGGAGATCTGTTGACCTAACGTTAATTGCTTGGTTGTGGTTAGATTGAGGTGTTTATGGTTGGATTTGGTGTTTAGAAAGAAAGGTGAGGGGTTGGTGTCGAGTTTAATTTTTAATTTTTTTATTATATTCCTAATCCGATTTACATTAGATCCTATACTTATCTAATATAAATTCTCAACTTAAACTAAGAATTTTATTATTTATTTGGAGTCGCCACCCAACTAAAGTTAGGAAAAATTATTAAATTAAAACTAATTGAGCGGATTAATTCTAATATAGACAACTAGTCGACGAAATCTCATCTTTTTATAAATGAAAAAGAAGAAAGAAAAAACCAAAGATTCTTGACTCGGGGGGCTACTAAAACCCTAAAGTTACTACCTTAACTTTTTGAAATCTGGATCGTGTTTTGATATCTTTTTATTTTATTTTATTATTATTATTTTTAATTTTATATATTTTTGAAAATATTAAAAACTACTATACTAATTTGGGAAATAATTTTTTTTATTCTTTTTAGAGTTGCCTTATAAGGTTGCCTACGTACCTGCTATTCAGGATCAAATAAGCCGTAGTTCGCTTTTCATGAAAAAATTTAGTGGATTTGTTTAAGTTTTAATTACAAAAACATATCAGGTGTACGTTTGTTATCATTTTTAAGATTTAAAAAAAAATTCTAAACCTAAGCTTTAATATTTTCTTTTCTAAAAAAATTTTGATGTAAGGAAAAGTTAATTTTGAATTTATTTGAAAAAATGAACTTTCTAAGTGAAAAATAATTCATTATTTTTTATCCTTATTATTAATCCACCTCTATTTAATCCTAATTATTATTATTATTATTATTATTTTTTAATTTTATTTTATATTTTATATTATATTAAAAATATTTATTTATTTATCAAAAATTCTAAAAAAATTTCTTTCTTTTATTTTCGGATTATTAAAAAAAATTCTTTATTTCTAAAATAATAATAACTTAATTAAATAGATAAATAAAGTAAATAAATAAATATAATGAATAATAAAAAAAAACAACCTGGATGCGGTCATGGATCGAGTTGGTCATGTAGGTCAGGTCGGATCTTGGGCGTAAACGTGTACAGTGGTTGGGATCATCACTGGTGGTTGTCTCCAATGGCCGTGGAAGCATGGAAAGGCATCGACCTAGACTTTATTGGAACGAGAAACCTAATGGTGGTGGTGTTTCTCTTCAAAAACTGCCCTAGTGCGTTGGTTCGAAGGTCGTCGGTGAGGGTTTGAGAGAGAGAGAGAGGAAGAACTCCGGCGAGGTGTTTTCTTCTATACTCTTCAGCTTTTTTTTTCTTCTCCTTCTTCTGGTGAGTCAAGTCCTATTTAGAGATTGGCAACATCCCTCTTGATAACTCATATCGAGCTCACGGTTGAAATCCATGCTTATCTTCTTCTTCTTCTTCTTCTTTTCTTTTTTTATTTGAATTGACCCATATAGATTTATTTGTTTTTCATGATTTATCTTGCTTCTTTCTGTTTCGGATGGATGGTGATAAAAAAACTTAGTTTGATTAGGTTTGATTTGTGTTTGTTGATGAGCTTTTCTTCTCTCCCTCCCCCCCCCCCCCCCCCCCCCCCCACTTCTTTTTTTTTCGATTCTGGCGTTGTTGTTGCTATCTGGAGGAAAAAGAAGATCACGCATCTTGCACATGCCCGTTTCAGCCAATCACGTGCTACCACGTGGCAGCTGGAAGGGAAAAAAAAGAAAACAGCACAAGTGCCTCCAATGGGCTCGAACCCGTGACTGCACCCCTTCCCCGCGCTTTCCGGGCTAATACACGAGCCAGCTGAGCTAGCCCACTTTCTCGTTTTTTTATTAAACGTAATTTGCATATATGCATTACAATTTTTATTATTTTTATATTATGTTGAAATTTTAGAAATTACTTAACACCTTTTATTATTATTTCTATTACCATTTTCTAAAATTGGTATATTTTTCCTATTTGTTTATTTATTTTTAATATTTTTCCTTTATTTCTACTAAATAGAAGAAAAATAAAAAAAAAATGAAAAATTGTAAAATTGAACACTATTTGTGATTAAAGGGCTAAAATGGAGTGTTTACAGCTACCCCTCTTTGTAGTAAAGTTTGAAAAACTTAACTATAAAGACAACAAATATGCCATTTTTGGCCGATAGACTAAGTGGATAACACCATGGTTGGCTAATTATCTGAACTTGGTTCTAGTAGGAAAAATGCTCCATGAGTTAATAATCCCACGAATATTTTGTGATGATTAATACTGCTTGAGGAGAGATCTTAAACAATCTAACAACCTGGAGTAAGGTATCATCTAGAAAAGTGCTTTATGTGCTAACTAATCGACGATAGGAAGCGTCTCACTAGACTAGCAACCTAGAGGGAGAGATCATCTAGAAAAGTGCTCTTATGAGTTGATTAATCGATGATAGGAAGCGTCTCACTAGACTAGTAACCTAGAAGGAGAGATCATCTAGAAAAGTGCTCTTATGAACTGACTAATCGATGATAGGAAGCGTCTTATTAGACTAGCAACCTAGAGGGAGAGATTATCTAGAAAAGTGCTTTTATGAGTTGACTAATCGATGATAGGAAGAGTCTCACTAGACTTGCAACCATAAGATAGGAGAGATCATCTAGAAAAGTGCTCTTATGAACTGACTAATCGATGATAGGAAGCATCTTACTAGACTAGCAACCTAGAGAAGATATCTAGGAAAGCGCCTTGTTGTGGGCTAACTGACCGATGGTAGAAAGCGTTCGTTTAGACTAGCAACCTAGAGAAGATATGTAGGAAAGTGCCCCATATGGGCTAATTGATTGATAGTAGGAAGCGTCCCTTTGGACTAGCAACCTAAAGAAGATATGTAGGAAAGTGTCCCATTGTGGTCTAACTGACCTATAGTAGGAAGCGTCCCTTTGGACTAGCAATCTTAAGAAATATCTAGGAAAGTGTCCATTTGTGGGCTAATTGACCTATAGTAGGAAGCGTCCCTTTGGACTAGCAACCTTAAGAGATATCTAGAAAAGTGCCCTATTGTAGGCTAACTGACCTATAGTAGGAAGCATCCTTTTGGACTAGCAACCTTAAGAGATATCTAGGAAAGTGCCCTATTGTGGGCTAACTTTAGGAAAGTGCCTCATTATAGGCTGACTAACCAATAATAAGAAGCATCTCTTTGGACTAGCAACCTTAAAGAAGATATCTAGGAAAATGCCCCATTGTGGGCTAACTGACTGATAGTAGGAAGCGTCCATTTGGTTTAGCAACCTTAAGAGAGGATATTTAGGAAAGTGCCCCGTTGTGAGCTAACTGATCGATGGTAAGGAGTGTCCCTTTAGACTAGCAACCTATAGAACATATTTAGGAAAGCGCCCCGTTGTGGGCTAACTTTAGAAAAGTATATCTAGGAAAGTGCCTCGTTATAGGCTGACTAACTGATAATAGGAAGCATCCCTTTGGACTAGCAACCTTAAAGAAGATATCTAAGAAAGTGCCCCATTGTTGGCAAACTGACCAATAATGAATTCCTAAGTGAGCATCTTATTTTTCCAATAACCGTCAAGAGTTTCTAAATTTAAGATGACTTAAGACTTTTAAACAAATGATAACTAAATTTTTTCTAAAAATTTTCAAGACAAATGTTCTTTTGAAACTTAAGGATAAGGTGGCAAAGTATTAAAGTGTTTTCTAGTAAACTTTGAAAAATTTTCTCTTTCTTCTCAAATAATTAGTATTTTTTTATTTTTTTTAAATATTGCTAGTAAGTAAAAAGTTTGACAAGGTTCCCAAAAATACAAATAAAGGGTAAGCCTCCCGTACTACTGAATAATCACTTACTCTTTTGCTTCATTTTGCTTAGAGGGTTTAGTTTAAGAAGTGGTGCCTTGGTTTAATCAATCATCTCTTGAGGGGTTTCTTGCCATTAAGACTCGTATCTTCTTCTTAGGGGGCATCAATAATTAAAATCTAGGTCAAACAACGCCAATGAGGAATGACTTTAAATTTTCTCACTCCATTTAGAAATAGATATCTCATTCTCAATTGGTTTAATATAAGAGGACTTTCTTACAATCTCTTGGTTTATATGTCACCCTTGACTTCTATTCCAAAAATTATGGTTTCTTAGGCCTTTTTGGGACTTGTAATATAAGCTTTTGGTTATTGGTTTTAGAAAAGTAATGTTAAGGTCTATTTCAGAAGAATCATCATTTCAACCTGGGTTAACAGGTAAAAAACCTTGAAAAAAAAAAACTATAGTACTTGCCCTAACAATTTTTTTTCTTAAGATAAATTATTTTCAATGATTTGGAGAAGTCTTCAAAGAAAATTAGTATATCTTTGAAGTGTAATGTTTAGGCTCTTGTATTTGACCTTGGTATTTTCAAGTCTTGTTGGGCTGTATAGGTTTGACTACATTATTGGCCTTTTCTCATTTCTTTTCTTTTCTTTTTATTTTCTTTCTTTTTCTTTCATTCATTTTCTTTTTCCATTTTTTTTTCTTTTGAGCCTAATGGTGATTATCTCTTGTAGCTCATGTGTGTGTGTGTGTGTGTGTGTGTTTTTTTTTTTTTTTTTTTTTTTTTTCAGAATGTGGACTTTTCTTCATCTTAAGAGAAATAAATTATCTATAGCAACAATTACTTTTGAATTGTTGCAACTAGGGCAAGCACTATTTAGTTAATCCCTTTTTCTTGATTAACGTCCCTATCTTCCCAATTATCCTATTGTGGGGTGATTCTTGATAGGGTTAAATTTTGAAACTCTTCTTATATAAGCTCAAATGGGGTTAGCAAAAGATTATTATGTTTAGGATAGTGAAAATGAATACCTAACATTATTTTGATTAACGTATCAAATTTAAGATAAACCTCCTTTAAGGAATGAGTCAAAAACCTCACATTGATAACACTTAACTCTTGAGTGTTTAAGGGTTAGTGTTTGGGAAGTGGTTTGCCTCTTGTCATCCTAAACCACTTGAACAAATGAGATATCCCTCCATTTTACTAGATTTGCCCATATTCATAATGTCTCATGATGTCATTGGGAATAATGTGCCCCGGTCAACTTGAACAAGCAATTTAGTCTTAATTGCCCAAGACCTAGCCATTTAGGATAGTCTTTTTTATATCCTTATTGGTAATTTACCATAGCTACTGTGCCCTACAAATTAATTGTCTATATAACCCCTGATGGAGAGAAAGTTCAACTGCAACCTTTAGGATTGAAGAGAGTTGGAAGGTTTTGTACTTCGAGGCTAAATCTACATATGAGGAGGCCTTTTGAAGTGAATGGGGTCTTTCAAGTTGAGATTAAGCTATAGAGGTCTTTATATTCAGAGTAAGTGACTGTGAGCTTTGGGTTAAGCTAACCATTTAAAAGAAACTTTTAGGACCTTAAAGGATCTCTTATTGTTAGCAACTCTTCAATTTTCTTTGTTCTTTTCTTTATTGTTATTAGGTTTTAGTAAATATGCAAACAAGATGCTCATGCGGATGAAAAAGAAAAGGGGCCAGCATTTGATTAATGCTATAACACTGAAATTTTATTAATATTGCAAGCTTGGAGTTCAACACTTTAAAAACATGAAAAAGGAAAGAGACAAAGTTGATCTATTTCACAATTCATAGTCTTCCTCTTCTTCAGTTGTGTAGGCGCCGGTTCTTTGCCAATGATGGCTTCTAATTCTCTGATTTTTGCCTAGGTCTTTTTCAGTTGAGTTTCCAAGGCTTTGTTCCTTCGATTAGACTCTTTGAACCTACCTTTCCAGACATCCTTCTTGTAGTTTGCAGCTTCAAAGTAGACTTCCATCTGGGCCCTGACTTGTTCCATGTAGGTTTTTAGTTTTGGACCTATATTACTTGGCACAAGTTGAGTGATATCCAGGGCTCGGTATGCCCTTTTTTCGGTCTGGTATAGTTGGTGGATCACAAAATCTCTAGTGGCTCGATGTTTACCCACTTCACCATCCAAGTCTCCAAGGTTTATATTGGGGCTCCCAATCCGGGCTTCCCATAAGGCTTTGACCTTCGCTAGTTTAGCAATCTTCTCAGCTACTAGCAAACTTGGCTCTTGGTATTCGAATGTGATCCCCTCTAATGATGGCCTGTAGACTATATCTTGGATGGTACCAAACTGACGAACCACCGAATTCGAATGATAACCTGTGCACCCACTAATACTAATAAATGGGATAGCTTAAAGGTTCCTACATGTTAGGATGACTTTTTGCAGTAGTTCCATCCAGCAGTCCAGAGGATGTCATTGGCACTGAAACCTTTGAGTACTTTTACCCAACTGTAGCTGGTAAGATCATTGGGCAGCTTCATCTTCTCTATGCAGGAATCTACAAGGTCTACCTGCTGGGCTAGAGATTTCTGGACTATGTTCAACCCGAAACATTTGAGATGGCTCATAAACCATATGAGGTTAATGTTTGAGCGGAGGATTCTATGGCCCTTCTTCTTGACGAAATTCAAGTTCCGGATCTATTCAGCCAGTAGAGCCAGGATGTAAGACTTCCCTTCCAAGAATCAAGACACCAGCTCTACGACTCTGTAGTGGATATGAGAGGTCCCAGTAGGGAAGGGTATGGTTGCAAACGCTATCAGGATGAAAGTGTAAACCCTTCTCTATTTATAACTTCTAAGATCTCTGCACAGGATATCATTCCTACCACCATCATCATTCCTAGCTATGAACCAAGCTTCCAGTTCGTCCATTTGAAGGCAATACCTATTACTGTTTGCTAATGCTCGGTTGATTGTTGTCTTACGAACACCCAGCAGTTTACTAAAAATACCAGCCGACCTAGCTTCGAGATCTGGCACATATACCTTACTAGTAAGTGATGGGGCCTGCAGAAGTTGGGTATATTCTTTTAGAGTTGGTGTATTTTCATGTGGCTCAATAAAGAAAGTCGCAGGCTCGATTTCCCATAGGTGCAAGATAGCCCGAATCAAAGGTAGGTTGATTTCCATTTTCATCAGTGATAGAATGGGCCCTATGTTTTCCTGGATGAAGGCTTGTTCCTAAAGGTCATATAAAGTAAACCAATGGTCTAATACCAATTTTGGATCTAAAGGTTTGCAGACTCGAACTTCCTTGTGGAGGAGGCGGTTCATTGTGGGACTGGCCATCTATCAGGATTACAATAAAACTTTCTAATTACACATGAAAATCTTTACAAAGTACAATTGATTCTGTTATAGGTAAATGTAACTGAACTCCAGAAACTGAAAAAAAGGAATTATATCATTAATCATCTACTAGCCCATGACTTCATGTATGTAGATAAGTGGGTTCTAACAGGTCCCCAAGCTCTATAGCCTCCCACATTCTCGAAGAAATGGATCTTAGGTTATATCGAAGCATTGGGTGGGGTAGCCTAATCAGCCCCGAATGGTGATCATATCACTTCACCCGGAATCTACATAATGACCCTCCATCCTAGGGTTCTAAGATAACTTGGGTCTAATCATATCTACTTACATGATATGTATGCATGCAGACTTAACAATAGTAAACCTTAAACTTCCTCAATTCCCTGAAAGGTTAGTAAGCAATATTTCATAATGTAACAGTAAAAAGATGTCTAAAAATGGTGATTTTAGAAGGTTCAGGTGACTAGCCTACATCACTCCCCAGTGGAGTCGTCATCCTATCAAGTCTAATTTTTTATTTTTTTATTATATTCCTAATTCAATTTACATTAGATCCTATGCTCATCTAATATAAATCCTTGACTTGAACTAGGAATTTTATTATTTATTTGGAGTCGCCACCTAACTGAAGTTGGGAAAAATTTATTGAATTAGAATTAACTGAGCAGATTAATTCTGATTTAGATAACTAGTCGACGAAATCTCCTCTTTTTATAAATGAAAAAAAGAAAGAAAGAAAAAACCAAAGATTCTTGACTTAGGGGCTAAGCTATTAAAACCCTAAAGTTACCACCTTAGCTTTCTAAAATCTGGATTGTATTTTGATATCTTTTCATTTTATTTTATTATTTTATTATTTTTATTTATTTATTTATATATATTTTTGAAAATATTAAAAACTACTATACTAATTTGAGAAATGATTTTTTTTATTCTTTTTAGAGTTACCCCATAAGGGTGCCAAAGTATCCGCTATTAGGGATCAAATAAGTCGTAGTTTGCTTTTCATGAAAAGCATTAGTAGATTTGTTTAAGTTTTAATTACGAAAACATATTGGGTGTACGTTTGTTATCATTTTTAAGATTTAAAAAAAAATTCTAAGCCTAAGCTTTAATATTTTCTTTTCTAAAAAAATTTTGATTTAAGGAAAAGCCAATTTTGAATTTATTTGAAAAAAAGGAACTTTCTAAGTGATAAAAATAATTTATTATTTTTTATCCTTATTATTAATCTACCTCTATTTAATCTTAATTATTATTATTATTATTATTTTTTATTTTTATATTATATTAGACATATTTATTTATTTATCAAAAATTCTAAAACCTAACTAAAATTCTAAAAAAATTATTTCTTTTATTTTTTTATTATTAAAAAATTATTTATTTCTAAAATAATGATAACTTAATTAAAAAGATAAATAAATAAAATGAATAATAAAAAAAATAACCAACCTGGATGCGGTCACGGTTCAGGTCGATCGCATAGGTCGAGTCAGATTCATGGGTCGGATCTTGGGCGTGAATTTGTACGGTAGCTGGAATCGTTGCTAGCGGTTGTCTCCGATGATTGTGGAAGTGCGGAAAGGTGTCGGCCTAGGCTTTGCTGGAATGGGAAACCTAATGGTGGTGGTGTTTCTCTTCAAAAACCACCCTAATGCGGTGGTTCGAAGGTCGTTGGCGAGGGTTTGAGAGAGAGAGGAAGAACTCCAGCAAGGTGTTTTCTTCTATGCTCTTCGGCTTTTTTTTTTCTTCTCCTTCTTCTGGTGAGTCAAGTCCTATTTATAGACTCGCAACATCCCTCTTGATAAGCTTGTATCGAGCTCATGGTTGAAATCCATGCTTATCTTCTTCTTTTTTTTATTTGAATTGATCCATATAGATTTGGTTGTTTTTCATGATTTATCGTGCTTCATTTTGTTTCAAATGGATGATGATAAAAAAAATCAGTTTGATTTGTGTTTATCGGTGAGCTTTTCTTCTTCCCCCCCTACTTTTTTTTTTCGCTTCCGGCGTTGTTGTTGCTATCTGGAGGAAGGAGAAGATCACACATCTTGCACGTGCCCGTTTCTGCCAACCACGTGCTGCCACGTGGCAGCTGGAAGGGAAAAAAAAGAAAACGGCATAAAGTGCCTCCAGTGGGACTCGAACCCGTGATCACACCCATTCCTCGCATGTTCTAGGCTAATACACAAGCCAGCTGAGCTAGCCCACTTTCTCATTTTTTTATTAAACGCAATTTGCATATATGCGTTACAATTTTTATTATTTTTATATTATTTTGAAATTCTAAAAATTTATAAAAATTACTTAACACCTTTTATTATTATTTCTATTATAATTTTCCAAAATTGGTATATTTTTCCTATTTATTTATTTTTTTCTTTATTTTTGCTAAATAGAAGAAAAATAAAAAAAAATGAAAAATTATAAAATTGAATACTATTTGTGATTAAAGAGCCAAAATAGGGTGTTTACAGTTGGCCTAATGTTTCTTTTGGAATTAACCATGCCAATTGTGGCTTCTTTTCTTTTGGTATTATTAAAAGGTTTGGATGATGTTCCCTTAAAGGTTTCATTGATTGGCAATTTTCTAGAGGTGATAGCATTCTCGATCCTACATCTTGCTGCTATCACTTCTGCAAAGCTTGAAGATTTTTGCCCAATCAGGTATGTGAAATAAGGCTTCTCTAATGTATTGATGAAAATGGATGTCAGTTGTTTCTCCGAGATTGGAGTAATGATCTTTACAGCCTAAGCCTTCCAATGTTGAGCATATTCTTTGAAGGACTCGTTATATTTCTTGCAGATACTCCCTAAATCCTAAATCGAGGGAGCAACTTCAATATTGAATTTGTATTACTCGTAGAATGCTCGAGTTAACCTTTCTCAAGTGTTGATTTGATTGAGGCCCAATTGTGCATATCAAGCTAGGGCAGTTCCCGTAAGATTATCTTGGAAAGTTTGCACTATTAGTTGGTCGTATTGCACATATTTGCCCATTTTTTAGACATACAGTTTGGTGTGCATCTTTGGGCATCCAATGCCATTATACTTCTTAAACTCTAGCACCTTAAATTTCTCAAGATAGGTAGTGGCATAAAAAACTATTAAGTCAGTGATGCCAATCGACTCATATCCATTTAATCCTTCTAATGTTCTTATTTTGTCACCAAACTGTTGGTAAAGATTTCTCTCCATCTCTTTCTGTCTTTCCTCTATTTGCCTTTATAAATTTTCAAGATGGTACAAGATTCAAGCTCTTAATTTTGGTTCAACATCAAATGTTGAATTGAACCTAGAGTTGATTTCCTCATTTTTGGGAGGTGGATTTTCAACTACTTTTCCCTTGACCCCCTAAATGGCCTTCTTGAATTTGTTGGGTAGTTTAAAGGAAGGTAAGACTTTCTACTAGAAACTTAACTTGATCATTAAGGTTTTGCATTGTTTGCTCCAATGAAACCATCCTTTGATCGGTAGTATTTTCACAAGCACTACTATTGTTGTTGCTTGGCATCTTGGCTTTGGAATGTGTGATATATAGACTTCTTGTGGGGTATAGTTGTTTAAGTGCCATCTTGAAACTTGGATAGATCAACACTAGGAAACTTTTTAATGTGAAATATTTATTTATTTTTTAAATGAATGTATGTATGATTCAAACAGATGTAAATATGGAAACCGACAAGTAATTGTTAAAGTAAAAATTATTGGAATTTTATTAAAATTGAAAATTTCAAAGTTTTGATTACATTGAAGAAAAAAAATATAACCTAATGTCTAATTCTTTCAATTTTTTTCTAGACGGCTGGTTCTTGCAAGAGCTTCCACTTTTTCTGATGATTTAGAACTAGCTCCTTCTTCTTTCCCTTCCCTTGACTGGTTAGGGCTTATAATTCCTTAATCTTCTATTGAGCTATCCTTAGTTGGGCTTCTAGAGTTTTGTTCTTTTGGTGGGACTTCAAATCTATTCTTTTAGGTATCTTCTTTAGCTTCTACACTATCGAAGTGAACTTCCATCTAAGCTTGCAACTATTCCATAGGTTTTCATCTCTGAGCATAGGTTACTTGGTGCAAGATGTGTGATATCAGGAACTTGGTAGATGATAAGTGTTAAAAGACCCTTATTATGCCTAATTGGAAACATTTGTTAATTATTTCTTTTAAATTGTTGAAGAAAAGGATACTTATGAAGAGCTCAATTGGAATATTTTATGATGATCAAAGGGAAATTAATGCAAATTAAACAAGTTTAGAGAAATTTTCGTAAAGGAACAAAATTTTCCTTTTCAGCCCTTACCTTTAGCATGGCCATGCTGAAATGGCAAAGCTAACCATAGTAAGCATTAGAAGCGAAAGCAATCGGATTTGGTTTTTTATCTTAGCCTCAAGCACGACCATGTTACCAAGGCCGTACTGACCTATGAGTATTAAGACATTATAAATAGTGCCATTATTTTATTATTAGAGTAAGCACGTAGTTTTAGGATTAAAGTTCTAAACCTTAGGAGAGACTATACATACAACTTCAAGGGAGAAATTTCAAATGCATCATTGAAGATCACAAAACATCAATTATAAGGGTTTTATCTCTACAACAAGAATTCTTTTATCTTCTCTAGATCTATTGTGCCTATTGTAAACACCATGGAGGAGTAAATATTTCATGCCATGCACTTTGTGAAACCTTAACTTATGTGATGTGAATTGTTATTTAATTAACAAAAAATTCATGTTTTTGTATCTATTCATGTGATTTCATTGCCTTGTGGTTAGTTAGTGCATAAATTAATTGCATGTTTGATTCTTATTAGATAGAAAGAGGTTTCATCAAATAAGATGGATTTTCATGAATAGAGAAATTAAGTTTTTCACCTAGACATAGGGAAATTCCGATTTTTTGTTGTAAAGAATTTAATTCTTGTAGTAAGGATTCTAAACTTCATGCAATCTTATCTAGCATTAGTGAGGAAGTGGTCTCCACTATCTCATGTGTGGTTAGGAATTAATTGACTCGAAAGAGTTATTAAGTTAATTGTCGAGAACCTATTGTGCGAAGCATGAATAAGTTATTAATAAATCAATTAGTATAAGAATTTTAAAGGTTAAGGTGGATCAAAGCGATGGATATGTCTTGTGATTGAATTCATCTATTGAAGCATGCATAATTGATCATAAGGTTACTAGATTAGTTGTTTAAAATTTAAATCATAAATCTGACTTTAATATTTAGGCTAAATAGTAAAAAAATGGTAATATTAGTACTTGTTTTCATAATACTTATTGACAACACCCTAAAATCTATACTACATTACATAGGTATATTTGCCTAGCTTGGATCATAGATTTAATTGGGTTTATTAATTTAGAATTTGATATGATTAGTAAGTGCACATCAATAAATCCTTTTGTTGGTCTTGTACAATTGATTGTTGATGAAGTCTTTGGTGGCTTAATGTTTTCCAACGTCACCATCAAATTTTCCCAAGTCAATGTTGGGGCTTTCAATTTGGGATTCCTACAAAAACTTTATTACCAATAACTTAGCTACTTTATCAGTTGTTATCATGTTGGGGTCTTAGTACTCGAATGTAATTAATTGTAGTGATGGTCTATAGACTATATCTTGAATAGTGCCAAATTAATGAACTATTGAATGTGTATGGTAGCCTATACACTAATTTAGCCTGGTTAATGGGATTGCCTAAAAGTCTTTGCACCTTTAGATGATTTTGTTGTAGTTACTCCATTTGGCAGTTCATAGGATGTCATCTACACTAAAACTTTCAAGTAGCTTAACCTAAAAGTAGCAAAGAATGTCATCAGGTAATATCATTTTTTCTTCATAAGATTCAATGAGGTCAATCTAGTGGTTTAGTAATTGTCTAATCATGTTTAGCCTGAAGTATTTGATGTGGCTCATGAACTAGATTAGAATAAGGTTGATGTTACTTCTAAAGATGGTATGCTTTTTCCCTTTTACAAAATTTAAGTTACAAATTTTTTTTGCTAAGAGGGTAGGATATAGTACTTTCCTTCTAGAAACTAGGCTACTAGCTCAGCTACCTTATAATGAATGTAGAAGACCTCAATAGGAAAAAGGAGAGTTCCAAATGTTGATAGTATATAAGCATGAACTCGGTTTTGTTTATAACTTTTGGAGTCCCCACATAGGATGTTGTTCTTATCTTTAGCATGATATTGGGCTCCAAACCATGTTTGTAACTCTATTAAATAGATGCAATGCCTATTACACTTCCTTAGTGCTTCATTGATAGCTGATTTACGGATTCTCAACAACTTGCTAAAAATACTAGTTGCTCCTGATTCTAGATTTGGTATGTATTCTCTGTTGGTTAGTAGAGGAGCTTGAAGAAGTTGAGTGTGTTCCTCTATTGCTGGTGTGATTTCATATGGGTCAAGAAAAAATGCCAAGGATTTCTATTTCAAAAAATGTACCATAGCTCGGATTAGGGAAATGTTGGCCTCAATCTTCATGTGGGATAGAACTAACACAATCTTATCGTTCATGTAAACCTATTCTTCGGGATGGTAGACAGTAAGCCAAAAATCTAGGATAAGCTTTGGCTTAGGGGGCTTCTTGATGTTGGCCATCTGGAAGATTACAAGAAAAGCTTACAACTTAAAATCTTTTGTTACAAACATTCCTATTTTACATTTCACTATTTACTAGAAGTAAAAAATACTTAAGATTACATTACAAATCACAACATAACTTTTACAGGGAAATTGATTCAAAACTCTTATTTGCAACTTTTCGTAATGCCACTTTAGTGATTACTTGCTAGTTAAGGATTTCATGTATGCAAAAAAGGTAGGTTTTAAAAGTTTCCAAACTCTATGGCTCCCTACATTTTCAACGAAATGGATCCTACGCTATATCAAAGTTTAAGTAGGATAGCCTAATTAGCCTCGAGCGATGGTTATTCCATTGCACCCGAAACTTACACAATGACTCCCCTCTTAAGGTCCTTAGATGCTTGAATTTGATCATATCTAACACACATTGATAAAAATAAATAAATAAAAAGAAAAAACCTCCACCAATAATCCTTGGATGTTGCATAAACAAGGGTTAGTACAATTATTTGCAGGGAAAAAAAAACCCCTAAAAGTAAAGACTTCAATAAATAAAATTGAAAAATAAATTCTACTTTTGGAAGTTTTAAGTGGCTAGCCCACTAGGTATGTCCCTAGTGGAGTTGCCATCTTGTTGAGCCTAAATTATGGTCCAATTTTCCTAATTTGATTTATGCTAAACCACATGTTCATTTAGTGTAAACCTTTGACTAAGATTAGAAAAAAAAAATCTTACTTTTGTAACTAGGAGTCGCCACACAATTATGATCAGAACAAATATTAAATTAAGATTAATTAAGTGGATTAGTCTTAATTTAGCTACTAGTCCGTGTAAAACTTAAAAATAAGAGATTTTAGAATTCAGGAGCTATCTTATTAAAACCTTACGATTGCTACTTTAACCTTTCAATTTTAAATTTATTTATTTTTCAAATATTTGTAATATATATATATATATATTGTTCTACTTACTAAGGAAAAGAAGAAATTTTTTTTGTTGAAGATGCCCTATAGGTGCCTACGTACCTACTATTTAGGATTAGATCAATCGTAGTTCACATTTATTGAAATTCTAAATTATTAAAATAAAATTTTTTATTTATCTATAAAAAATTTATAGAAGCTAAAAAATAAAATAAAAAACTAAAATTTCTTTTTTCTTTTAAAAAAGGCTAAAATGTATTTAAAAAAATTTATAAAAACTATTTTTTTATTTTAAAAAGCTAAAATGTCTAAAATTATAAAAAATATTTTTTTAAAAGAAAAAACTAAAATGCCTTAAAAGAAACTATTTTTTTTTAAGGTTAAAAAAATTCATAAAAGCTAAACTTTTTTTTTCATTTTTTTATTAAAAAACTATGGTGTCTAAAAAAAGTATTAAAAAAAACTAAATATTATTATTATTATTTTATTTTAAAGGCTAAGATATCAAAAAAGAAAAAAGAAAAAGAAAGAAAAAAAAAAGGCAAGGATTACTAACCTAGGTTGGAGTTGAGTATAGACTCTAAAGCTTCACTAGTATGCGGGTTGGGTTCAATTGCGAAAAGAGGAACATTAGACTTCAGGTTGTGCACAACTCAGCACGACGGTTGTTAAAGGATAAATGTTTGTTGGCTAAGGCTTCCCTTGGAGGTGCTAAGCTCGTTAATGGACGTAATTTGATCATAGTCACAAGTACAATGGAAAGGGGTAGTTTAGGAGGTGGTCAGTACTCTAAGCTTTGATTCATTCTCTTCAATTAAAATCGAAGCAGAAGAGACAAATTTTATGAATCTAAGAGAGCTTAAAAACTTAATGAACCTAGTTTTCTACTTCAAGGTATGCTAAACTAAGAGAAATCTTAGAGAGAGAAAGAGTGCTTGGCCATGGGTATGAAGAGAGAGAAAGCTTGAACTAAGGCACCAATAAAATGATTTAAGTGATTGTGTTGCTCCTATCTTGTCTGTATAATCTCTTATTTATAGCCTTCAAGCTTGGTTCAATCTTGGAAAGCTTTCAATGTTGCAGATATGGTGGATGTGGATAATTGAAGATCTTTGGAATATGCTTTGGATATGAGCGTATTAGTGAAAATTGAAAATTATGATGAGAAAATACATAATTATCTTGATGATTTTACTCATTAGAGGCTTCAATTTGTGCCTAAAATATTAGATTTGCCAGTTCATACGAGAAGTTGAAATCTCATATTATGATATTTCTTTTATGTTTGTAGGCCAATTTAATCCATGAAACGAATGTTTTTTGTCATGTAATTAAGCTTTCTTCAAAGTTCCACATGCATTCTACATGATTTCACCATAAAATTTGGTGGAATTGTGTGTTAAATGGAAGAAAAACAAGCCTAAGGTGAGCTTCAAGGAAGGGAAAAATGTTGAATAGGAGGAAAATTTGAAGGTAGGAGATGATGACGTAGTGCCATGTGGTACCTCGTCACCATATGTGGCACCATGTGGCATTATGTATTTTCCACTTCAAGGCCCTATAAGTGATGTGGACCGATAGTGTGGACCAATTGTGATGCGACATGTATCCATTAGAAGGAAGAAAAAGAATGCACAATTTGCGCATGGTGGGGATTGATCTTTGGTCTTCTACTATGCTAGGCATGTGTGATTTCCAACAAGCCATTGGCTTGTGCCTCAGACTTTTAATCCAAACAGATTGCCTTTATCTAGTCTTCCATTTTGAAAAAAAAAAAAAAAATTATGCGCATTTGCGTGCACTAGGGGAATCAAAGTCGAGTCTCTAGAGAATGCTTGTGTGTGTTTTCCAATCAGGTTGTTAGCTTATGCCTCGATTTGTAATGCAAACAAATTGAATTTATTTCAATTTTTTATTTAAGAAAAAATAAACTAAAGGGAGCAAAAATGGGTGTCTACAAGTGTCAATCAATATGTGAGCATGCAAATATTGATAGGTTAGATTTCATGACACATTAAATAATTGCATGATAACGCATTGTTTCCATGACTAGGCTTAGATTGATAATTATTGCATTGTTGCAGTTGGGATAGTATTAATTCACATTTGTCTTAATCAATTAACATGCTATGTGATTGATTTTGTTGATTAGCTTGATTAATCATATTTGTAAGCTCAAAATGTTAATTAGCATATTAACTTATGTCATTTGTTCTATTGATTATGTACATCATGTTTTCCTTAAAAATAAATAATAATAAAATAAAATAATATTAAATAAATAATGATAAATGAATAAATAAAATTAAGAGAGAGCCATTATGTAGGCTTTATGTATTGCAATGTAACCATCGCTTTAGGTCAATTAGGTTCCTAAATAGTTTAAATGCTTTAATAATAATAATATAATAAAATTATAAAAATTAAATATAACAAAAAGAATGGTTAACTATCCATGATGTAAATTTTTTTCCTATAAACATTTTTAATAATAATAGAAAAATATTTTGTCACTTAGAAAAATTATTTTCATGGAATAAAAGCCTTAATTGGTATTTTCAAAATTAAGACTTTAGGCTTTTTAAACAAAAAGAGAATAATAAAAAAGTAGGTATTAGGAATTTTCTTAATAAAATTAAAATGATAAAAAAGGTAAAATTGGCTTGCTTTTATAAATAAAATTAACCAACCTATTAAAGTTTTATAAAAAAAGGGAATTATATTGGCTTGATATAGAGTGAGTATATAGGCACCTACGGGATAAGTATAAAAATTGTAAAAACTTTATTTTTCCAAATCATTTTTTCTAATAAAAAAATAAATAAGGAAAACAAGGCAAAATAAAAAAATTGGAAAACTTGTAATGAAAAATAAACGGAAACTTCATGTCTTGTACAACCCTATTTTGTGCCTTATTTTGCATGAAAATGTCATTTTTCTTATATATAATAATAAAAGAAATTCACATGAAGCCTTTAATTCATTTCCTCGAAAAATAATTAGTGATAACTGTTTAGGTTTTAATAGGTTAACCCTCCTGCTCATTGACTCTAGTTCACGTTTTTCTAAAAAATATTTTTTTAGAAAGATTTGTAGATAGTAGCCAGTTCAAGTTAATCTGCTCAATTTTTTTTTTTTTTTTTTGTAGACTAGTAACCAATTAAGATTAATTTGATCAATTAATTTTAACTTGTTTTATTTTCTAATGTAGGTTGGTGGCAACTCCAACTTGTATTAAGTGGGTTGGGCTTAATATGGGTTAGATCAAGAAAAAAAATCTAAAATTAGGATGGACAATGTGTCTCTATAATCATGGTTATGTAGAGTTAATGAAATAGTTTGGGCACAATCGATTGCCCCTTCAAATCAAGTGCAATGCCTTTTTAGGATAGATGGAGACATAATGCAATGTCTGTAGTAGGGACATCATCAAATCTACGATGAAAAAAATAAAAATTGTATAGATATGGAAATTTGAAAGATTTTCAATAAAAAGGACACTTTTTAAAGAAATTCAATAGATAAGGTGCCTTTGGCTTGGCCCTTGCAATCCTACTCATTTTGAAAGGTTAGGTGCAATGAAAAAATCACCTAAAATGGTGCACAGCTGAGATATGGCCCTAAAAAAATTATGTAACTCTATACCTACTCTTTATTCAATTCCCTAAACTATTAGTTCAATATATGATTTCATTGGTGTTGCCCATCATGTCTTCAAACTTATAATTTCAATTTGATTTGAAATTGAGACTTAAACTCACTTTTGAGAATACCTATATTGAGGAAAAGTTTTGAAAAAGGTCTTAAGTTTATACTTACAAAAAAAAAATTAGACTTTTATTCTATTATTATTATTAAGGTCACATATGAGTCAAGCTTAGCCAAGATTTTGCCAAACCTAAAATAAATGAGCTTTATTTTGAGCTTAAACTTAGTCTGTTTACAAGTCAAGCTCAAGCAGAGTAGCTCACAAGAGACTTGACTCATTTACAATCATAATTCATAACTATCTAAAAAGTAAACTTGGAAGTCTTAAAATAAACAATCATACATATATGTAAGACATAAGCAAAACACTATCTTGCTATCTATGTAAATGAAACTATAGAACTAAAAAGAAGGCTACGGTTTTAATTATGGAATTCCTTTTTTGGCCTTCAATCTTTAAAAAAATAAATATTAAAGAAAGGGTTAATTGCATTATATATATGCATAAAGCTTACAAACTGGCTCATTAACAATATGAATTGACTTGTGAACTAACTCGTGAGCCAAAATAGAAGCTCTAGCACTACTCATTTAATAGGGAAGCTTTAGTTTAAGTTTAAGTGCTCATTTACAAATCAAGCTTAAACCGAAGCAGGCTTAGAAGTAAGTTAAACTCAAGTAGCTCACGGATGACTAAACTCATCTACAACCCTAATCAACCCCTCATTTCAAGAACTACTTATATGAATTGAATTCTAATTTGCACATTGGAAATTCGCCCACAACATATCACTTCTAATGATTACTTTTATTAATTATGATTATGTTTAGCTAATGAGATGTAGCATATAGACTATTGGTGAATTTTCTATCTTGTTTAACATGTTCTACTGATTGACTTAAGATAAACATCACATATCAAAGGACCCAATAGTATAAATAAATGTAGCTACATACAAAAATATGCTCCAAAAGCTTGTTATATGAATGTAAGAACCCAAGTGTCGATAAACCATGCACCAAAATATATCATATTTTTCATGACACCATATGATTCTACTTACATGATCTTATGTAAAAAAAAAAAAGATTATGAATATTTTTGGCATGCAAAATAAAGGATTTATAACAAGTATTTAGGATAAAGGCAAAGTTTTCTTATTTGTTTCATAAAAATTTTCAAAATATATATATATAATTTCATGGGATTATTGTTAATGTATTTGTAGAAAAAGATAAATCATCCAATTAAACTCTTATAACAAATTTGTGAGTAAAAAGCTTAAAGAAATTATTTGGCTGAAAAAAAAAAAAAAGTTGTGAGAGAAGATCTTACTCGGCAAGTAGAATCATTCACACTATCATGGCCAAGTTAAAGACTAGTAATGGTAGATAGATAAAGGTTTGAAATGAGAAAAAATTATAAAGGTAGACTCTTAAATACATTATCATTAAATCTAAATCCTCAATCTTGCAAACAGTAGAAGTCAAAACCTTTACTAAGCATTTTTCCCAATTAAAATTTAATTTGAAGAACATCTATCTTTTGTAGGATTATATATAACATTTTGATAAATTTTCATTTTGTATACTTTTATTAAAAGTGCATACAATGCAGTTTAGATTTGTTTACTCCTTATGAAATCAAACCACAAGATAATGGTTTGATTTGTATACTACCACTACTTAGTAAGATCCTCCCTCATACCACACAACAGACAATAGCAATCAAGTTATCAAGTATTAACATGTTACGTACATAAAATCATATGATGCAATAGTATACACAATCATCTAAAAACTGTGTACAATATGTATTTTCGCCCTCTAATACTATGGGTTAGGGAATAAGTACCAACTTGTCAACCTTAGGCTCGACCACTTTGAGCCAAATCGACCAATGGCCTAATACTGGTAAATTAATTACAATATATCAAAATATCATGAGCTTGGCTCAAGTAGGGTTTTAGTATAATTATAAAATTAGTGATCTCATAATGCACATCTTGCCCAAAAGGGTGGTTGGTTGCATCTATGAATGGAGCCCCAATTAAAGGGCCGCATTCCTTAGTATGTGGTAGTTTTTAGAGTTTGGGGTGAGGTAATATTGAACAAAGTATCACCTTCATATGGCCTCTTCGTGCCTGATAGCCATCTTCATGTAAGTGTGCAATGCATATTTGGGAGATAATATGTAGTCACGTTAACTAATTCACATGTTTTTCTTTTTTCTTTCTTTTTTTTATATAAGATTAATGAAAAATATTTATAATATATTAATAATACTTTGGAAATTTGATACTGAATAACAATATACTTTAAAATATCAATGTAAGAATTATCCATAGAGATTTAAAAGCTAGTAACATTTTGCTAGATGCGAAAATGAAACTAAAAATATCAGATTTCTGCATGGCAAGAATCTTTGGAGGGAATCAATTGCAAAAAGATACAAAGCACATAGTTGGGACCTTGTCAGTTCAATTGCTTCAAACATAGAAATAGGTAAGCTTTGTTAGTTACATTCACCTTTTTTCTAAAAGTTTTATGCTCACACCTTCATTACATTTATTACATGTAGTGGACAAATGCCCCCAAAATATGCTATGAATGGCCTAGTCTCAGTAAAAATAGATGTCTTCAGTTTTGGAGTTTTACTTCTTGAAATTTTAAGTGGTGGAAAGAATACTAGCTTTCATCATGAAGATTGCCTTAATCTCCTAGAATATGTAACTAGCTATATGGCTTTTGAATTTGTAGACTACTATGCAATCCCATAAACTAAAGTATTAGTTCTGGCATCCAATTTCAGGCATAGAAGTTGTGGACAAATGATACACCACTTGAACTAATAGATCTAATTTGCAATCTATCTTTGGCATTGAGATATGTTCATGTGGGGCTTTTATGTGTTCAGAATCATCCAGATGATCGATACCCGCTATGCTGGATGTTGTTGCCATCATAGTTGTCAAAATCGCGAGTTAACTCGCACGTTTCTACGATTTTACGAGTTGGTGAGCACATTTCTAGTTAACTCGCATGTAAAAACGTTTTTGAGGTAAAATCATAGTAAAATCGCGATTCTACTAACGTTTTTACATTTCTACTATAAGGTCTTATTTTCCATTAGCAAAAGGAGTGAAAAGGAAGTAGCTCGGCCTAGTTGAAGACGTGTAACCTAGATAAGCCTAGTCTAGCCCAAAATTCAAGTAAATTTGTAGGCTATAACTTTCATTCAAAAAATAAAGGCACAAGATTTTATCCTGATTCACCCGTTAACTAAGGTTACATTCAGTAAAGGATCCCACTATAATTACCACCTCACTCTCTCATTTTTATCACGTAATTACAAGTGAAAAAGAGAATATGTAATAACAGCTATTCATAACCCTAGCCTAAACTTTAATGAACAAATATGAACTTGATTACTAAAAACCCACGTGCTTTCTTGTCGTAAGAGAGTATGAGTTATACCCCAATATGTTCATCGGTCATCACTCATTGCTTGTTGGTGTGTTGTGTTGTGTTGAAGTCTTTGTGTTTGTGTTTGTCGATTGTCAATCTTCTTGTTCCTATTTGTAATCATGTTTATGTTAAAGCACTCATGTTTGATTGCTACAACTTTTCTTTTAATTAATATTTTTGTAATAGTAAATAAAATAAAGGGTAGATAACTTTAACTTTATAAGAATTTTTTAGATTTTTAATTTTATAGGAAAGGTATTAATGTATTTATATTTCTATATTTTCAATATCTCATAGTTAAATAAATATGAGATATTGTTAAGTAAATATATTTTGAATTAATAATCACGAATAGTGCAAAAATTTACCTAGTAATATATAATTTTGAAGGTTTTTCTTGTTATGGTATCTTCTTTATTATTTACTTTTGGTTATTAGTTATTTGTCATTTTTTTTATATTACTCTTTTCTAATGTAATATCTTCGTTATGAAATTTTATTTATTAGCTTTTGTATATATAACTAGGTGAATCTTGGTTTATACATGATTTATCATTTTAGAAATAAAATATCTATATTATACAAGTTATGCTTGATTATCTATATTATGACTTTTATTGTAAATTTGCAATTTATGGCCAAAATAAATAATGAATTTCCTTATTTCTATTATTCATTATATTTTTAATGACTATTGTAAGTAAATTTATAATATTTGGAAGTTATTTTACCTGGGTTGTAGAAACTTACGTTTCTACGTTCCAATTCTACGGACCCCTTAGCGATTCTATGTAAAATCGTGATTTTGACAACCATGGTTGCCATGATTGGGAATGAGATGAAAGCTATTGAAGTACAACCCCAGCAACCAACTTATTTGACTTGGAGAAGAGCCCTAGAAGTAAAACCCGAGAGATTATCATTAAATGAATTAACCTATTCAATAATGCAGCTACGCTGGCATCTAATTGAATTTTGAGGTTTGACAAGTGATTCCAAGTATGAATTTTCTGTTACGTAGTATGTCCATGTCGGTTTCCCATCTATGGTTAGAAATAGTGGCCTACTATAAGAATGATAGTCGGAACTCCTAGTAGAAACACAAAAGAGTCCTTAATAAGGTCAAGTCATAGCATTCAGCTTGGCTTAAGTTATAGTGTATGTTTGTTGCTCACAATTAATTTTTTAGAAGATGAAGACAATTGATTTGGGGTTAATTTTCATATTTTATTAAGCTTAGGGATATGGCTAAGTAAAGAAAATGTAGAGAACAATTATTTTGTGTTATTCTTATTGCTGGCTTCTACAGAAATATATATATATATGTTACAAACATCTTTTGCTTCCTAAAATAATAGAAAGAAATCTATGCAAGAAAGGAAAAAAAAAAAAACAGAATAACATAGTTGTACATTGCTATATATATACACTGACAGAGAATCTACCAAATCTCAATAACCAAATCTCGGAGAATCGGAATCGACCAAATCTCAATAACTAAATCTCGGAGAATCGACCAAATCTCAATACCCCTTCTTAAGTTGGAGCATGGAGATCACGAGTGCCTAACCTGGAAAGAAGTGTCTGAAACTGATGTTTCCCGAGTGCCTTTGTAAAGATGTCTACGAGTTGGGCCGTAGTGCGAACATGGAAAGTAGAGACGTTGCCCAGCTGAATCTGATCACAAACATAGTGATAATCAATCTCAATATACTTCGTGCGCTCGTGAAATACAGGATTAGCCGCAATATGAATAGCAGATTGACTATCATAGAATAATCGCATGGGCTTGCGATGAATAATGCCAAGCGATTTTAGTAAAGCTTTCAACCAGGTAAGTTTGCAACAAGTAATAGCCATTGCGTGATACTCAGCTTCAGCAGAAGAGCGTGACACATTATGTTGCTTCTTCGTCTTCTAGGAGATTAGAGAACATCCTAGCATCATGAAATATCCTGTGAGAGAACGACGAGTCAAAGGACAAGTGGCCCAATCCAAGTCACAGTAGGCATTAAGGTGAAGATCACTATCACGGCGAAGAAGCAGCCCTTGATCGAGATGGCCCTTTAAGTATCGCACGACATGATGAGCAGCATGCCAATGTGCTTCCTTTGGATGCTGCATAAATTGAGCAAGAGTGTGAACCACAAAACATAGTTCAGGATGTGTAATGGTAAGATAGATCAATCTCCCTACAAGTTGACGATATTGCTCAAGATTAGAATAATCAGAACCCGTGGCAAGAGATAATTTGTGGTTTTGCTCCATTGGAAATTCTCAAGGTTTGGTGCTAAGAAGACTGGCTTCAAATATGATATTAAGGGCGTATTTTCGCTAAGAAAGAAGCAAACCAAAAGCCCCCCTAGCAATTTTGATTCCAAGAAAATACTTTAAGGGCCCCAAGTCTTTCGTATGAAAGCAATTGCTCAAGTATTGTTTAAAGGCAGAAATAGCCACGGAGTTATTGCTACCAATGATCAAGTCATCAGCATAAACTGGAACATGAATCACAGTGTCATTGCATATGAGAGAAAACAAGGAATAGTCTGCATAAGATTGAACAAATATGAAATTCTTAAGTGTAGAAGAGAGTTTTGCAAACCAGTTTCGAGGTGCTTGACAAAGTCCATAAAGCGACTTACGTAAGCGACAAACTTGACTAGAAGCCGCACACAAAAATCCAGGAGGAAGAGACATTGGCACTTCTTTATTGAGATCACCATGAAGAAAGGCATTATGAACATCCATTTGATGGATTTCCCAATTACGAATGGCAGAAATAGTAAGAAAAACATGCACAGAAGCCATCTTGGCTACTGGAGCAAATGTCTCGTAATAATCAACACTAGCGACTTGTTTATTTTCGAGAACCACCAGGCGAGCCTTATGCCGTTCAACAGCTCCATCGGAATGATATTTAATTCGATACACCCATTTACACTCAATCGCCTTTTTATTCGGTGGCAAGGTTGCAATCTCCTAAGTTCCATTGCGCTTAAGAGCATCAATTTCCAACTTCATTGCTTTGCGCCAAGAAGAGTGACAAACGGCTTCAGAAAAATGAGTAGGTTCTGACCCTGTTGTTACAGCTACCAACAAACGCACATAGGGAGCAGACAAGTTGTTACGGTTAACATAATTCGCTATGGGATAAGGTGTATTTAAGGAAAGAGACGAAGTAGGCTAGAGAGAGATGGGGTCTGTAACATGTGCAGTGTGACAAACATTATCTCGCAATTGAGTGGAAGAAACGTGATCACGGTTACAACGCCATGGCTTAAGATGAGCGACGGAGTCTGTTTGTGCAAGAGAAGAGGCAGAATCAACTACAACAGTGGAAGAAGGCGCGTCAGACATTGTAGCAGGAGCAAAATTACTGCCTAGTTCCATAGAAGTCGGCAATGTAATGTGTAATCGAAAGCCTAGTAGGAGGAAATGGTTCATAGGCTGTTGGGTTTGGGTCATGCGTAAGCTAAGCTGCAAGTGGAGGAGTAACATCATGAAATGGGAACTTTTCCTCATAGAAAACAACATCGCGAGAGTTAAAGAATTCTGGTTTCTCCAAATCAAATAATCGCCACCCCTTCTGATCGTAGGGTACCCAATAAAGATGCATTTGCGGCTGCGAGAATGAAATTTATTTCGATCACAAGGAATAGTGGATGCAAAACATAAACACCCAAAATTCCTAAGATGACTATAAGATGGTTTGCGACCGAAAATTAATTCATATGGAGTTTTGCCACCATTGATAATAGAAGGAGTGCGATTAATAAGATATCCAGCAGTAAGTATACATTCACCCCAAAAATTCAACAACAAACCACCTTAAAACCGAAGCGTGCGAGCCACATTGAGAATATGGCGATGCTTACATTTAGCACGTCCATTTTGTTGAGGAGTTCCAACACAAGATGTTTCAAAAAGAATTCCTTGTTCAGCAAAATAACATTTCAAAGAGACAAATTCTATTCCATTATCACTGCGAATGCGTCGTACTTGTTTATGGAATTGGGTACGAGTCATGGCACAAAAATTTTGAAAAATATGTCCAACCTCTGCTTTTGTAGCCATTAAATAAACCCTTAATCTACGAGAAAAGTCATCAACAATAGTAAAGAAATATGAAGTTTTGCAAGAAGACAAAGCACTGTAAGGTCCCCAAACATCACAATGAACTAATTCAAATAACTCAGTAGCTTTATTAGAACTAAGAGGAAAAGATACACATGTTTGTTTTGCTCGAAAACAAATATCACAAGGTGCATCTAAGTTATTGCGAGAAGCGCTACTACCAATAATAGGAAGATAAGATACTATTCAAGAGGATGGATGACCGAGTTGTTGATGCCATAAAATAGAAGAGTCGGCTATAGTAATATGAAAGACCTTGTCAGTTGGAATAGCAAAACGCAGCCAATAGACCCCATTCCTTTCTTCACTCGCTCTAATCACCATCCTCGAAGTGCGGTCTTGTAACACACATAACTTATTAGATAACGTAACAATACATGTCAACTCTTTTATCAATTGTGAAAACAACAGTAAATTGCAAGTCAATTGCAGGACATATAGAACATGAGGAATCGTCACGGTTCCACCAATAACAACAACTCCTTCTTGGATAGCATTAGTTTGAGTACCATCAGGTAACATAATAGGAGATGGCAAAGTATCACAGAGATCTACAAGTAATCGTCAATTGCCTATCATGTGCATAGATGTATCGGTGTCTAATATCCATTGAAAAGAATGCTTACTAGAAAGCTTTTCATTGGAAGATTGCGAATTAATGGCTTTAAACATGTTAAGTACCGTGGACCATTGATCATTGGAAAGAGCAGGAGTAAAGTCAGCCCTATCCTGTGCTTTAAGATTTGTCGAGTTGCCATTATGAAAAGTAAGGACAATGGCGCATTGAGCTGTGTTTACGACACCAGCAGCGCCATTTCTTTGTGCGAATGGAGCAGTATTGCCGCTATGTCTTCCTTGTCCGGTTCCTCTACTACCACCACGGCTAGTATTCCACCATTCAGGATAACCAATTATCTTGAAGCATGAAGAGACCTCATGGCTTGACCTACCACAACTAGGGTAAATCGGTTTATCAGTTCGGGTTCAGTTTGCAGCAGGGCGGTTTTAGACAGCGAAGGCAATTGCATTGCTGTGCGCTTCACGCTCCTTAGCCATGGTTTTCTGACGCTCCTCTTGAATGACCAAAGCATACACACGATTCAAAGGAGGAAGAGGTTCCTGTGCAATTATATTAGAATGAAGAGTCCTGTAAAGATCATCATCTAGCCCTGTTAAGAATTGATGGACTTTATCCTCCTCTTGCTCCTAAGTAAGAATGGCAACCTGATTGCACGTACATTTACCACAAGTACAACCACGAGCCTTCACATACGTAAGAAGTTCGTCCCATATCTTCTTCAAATTCTCATAATATGCAGCTATAGTCTAACCATTATGCCTACATCGTGCGAGATCAAATTTTAGCTACTGAATACGAGGGCCATTCCCTATAGAAAAACACTGTCACAAATCCTCCCATAGTTCTGGAACAGTCTCGTAGTAAGTAATAGTCGATCGAAGCATCGACTTGATAGATTAAAGAACCCATGCAACAAGCATCGAATTTACGTTCCACCAAACTTCAATGTCATCCGCATCATCATCAGGTTTGGAGATCTTTCCATCCAAGAATCCCAATTTTCATTTAACACGAAAAGAGTTTCTCAAACTCTTTTCCCTTTCTTGATAATTGTCACCCTTCAAGATCATGGGAGAGATATTCATCCTAGGGTGATTGGAAGGATGGAGCTAATAAGGCGAGGTAACATCAAGAACAACTTTCTTACTCTTCTCGCCATCCCCAGTTTTGTCGCCTACCATGATGGCATTTATCACCAGCACAAAAAAATAAATAAATAATTAAATCAGTCTAGGATGTTATTCTCTTGCTCTAATACCATAAAGAAAACGCAGAGAGCAATTATTTTGTGTTATTCTTATTCCTGGCTTGTACAGAAATATATATATGTTACAAACATCTTTTGCTTCCTAAAATAATAGAAAGAAATCTGTGCAAGAAAGAAAAAACAAAACAGAATAACATACCAAATCTCAATAACCAAATCTCGGAGAATCGGAATCAACCAAATCTCAATACCTAGTCACCTAATATGTAACATAATATTTTGTGCATGGTGGAAAAAATAATATAGATCCTGTCTTTATAGACATGTGATTACTATAAAATATAGATATATTGCATATGATGCATATATTTTTAATAAGATATGGCCTATAAATACTGGAATCTATAGAATAATTTTTGCATGTACCAAAAGTATCACATGAATACGACTTTTATATGTTATGAGAAAATTGATTTAAATCTTGTGATACTGGGTGAAGAGTCTGCATTTAAGTAGGAGTAAATTAATTTATGCACCCGAAATGCCATATATTTTTCATTCTTCTTGGACAACTTTCATGTCTTGTTGGTTCAAAGCTCCTAGCTAGTCTGCATAAATCACAAATTATTATTATTGTATGTAACATTAGAGTGTAAAATTATTTTAATAGTTTACATGGTTTAAAGAATAGATTATCCAATTTTCAATCAAGATAGTGCTAAAACAAATTCGGTTAAAAAAAACAGCCCCTTCAAATCAAGAGGGTGAATGTAAACATGGTGCAATCTGTGAAATAGGTGTACATTCAAATCTGTGATATTATCGGTGTTCATATCTTCTCTTAATAAATTAATCTCCTGAACTTTATTACCTAATTGTAATTGTTTATGCAAACAATAAATTAAAACTGAATAAGAGCATTAGAAGTTTTCTATGTTAAGATACAACGAGATATGCAAGAACTAAAACAAAAATTCTCGTGTATAAATAATAATAAACTAACTTTATCTATTACAAATACGTTCTATTTTTATTTATGTTATTTCGGAGGCTTAAGCTAAAATTCCTTAAGTTTTCCGCTTGAACTTAATTTACCTAAAGTTGTCGAATTTCCAGGGTTCATTTTGTTATCTGTTAATCAAAATGCTTTGTTTTAGCATTCTATTTGAATGGTTTATTCCCTTTTTTAACAGAATTTTGACATATTCTATTCAATATTGAGCTAAAGTTAACAACTTCTGGAGATTTGGCTCTCTTTTCAACTTGGTTTGATCTTTGTTTTCTTTAAATACTAAGTTATTGTGACACCCAATGTTTAAGGAAAAGATTTAATACTTCATGTGAAATATAATTCTACATAGATTGTGAAAAAGTATCAGTATTGATTTATAAAACCTATTAGTAATTAACATATCAATTCTAACTAGAAAGTTTTTAGTCTAGTGGTTGAAAAAGGCCATGAGTATTTATTAACTTGATTATTGACTATCTTTAGTCTATATGGACAAATTGAGCCTAATTATAAGATCACTCAATGGAGACGTTGCATGTTTTTTTGGGTGGGGAGAGGGAATTGTAATACCCAAAATATGCTCTTGAAGGCCTTTTCTTGACAAAAACATATGTCTTTAGCTTTGTAGTTTTACCCCCTGAAATTTTGAGTGGCAAAAGGAACACTCTAGCTTTTGTCATAAAGATTGCATCAATCTCTTAGGATATGTAAGTAGCTACATAGTTTTTGCATTTGTAGACTATTGTGCAATCTTGCAAACCAAAGTATTTGGTCTAGCATCTAATTTTTAAGCATGGAAGTCGTGGACAAACGATACACCTCTTGAACTAATAGATCCAATCCTAATAACATCTTTAAGATAAGGCTCTTGTGTGTTCAAGAACATCCGAATGATAGGCCTATTATGCTGGACGTTGTTTCCGTGATTAGGAGTGAGACGAAAGCTATTGAAATACAACCTAAGAAACAAAATTATTTGGCTAAGAGAAGAGCCATAGAAGTACAACTCGAGAGATGTTCATTAAATGACATAACCTATTCAATGATGCAACAGCGTTAGTGACGCAGCGCGGAAAGCGTAAACAATACGAGGCCAATTCTAGGATTGGTCTCATGAACAAGCAAAGAATAATTCTGAGTTATTCCTTGAAAAACCTCAATTGCGCACAATCGAGAAACAGAGAAAACTATTCTCCAAAAGTGTTTATCTCACAAAAGAATTTTGAAAACTAACCCTAAAATGACCTAGCAGCTATATATAGTCCTTAAGGAAATAATTAACAAGGAAATAAATATGTACACGTGGAAATAAATATATGTATACACGTCTGTCATCTGCCTTATACACGGTCGTGTATCAGACCGTGTATGTTTTTGAGGAATCTTCTGGGTGTATTTCACGACCGTTCCTTTGAACCGTGTATATGGCTGTGTAGGTTTCTGGGAGTCACCCTGACACAACACATGGCCGTGTATGCTTCTAGGAGATGCCAGACACTTTACATGGTCGTGCCTTGTAAAAGATACGCCCAATTAGTCCGTGTCAGCTACGATGCCCGCATCATTCTCTCCCGCCAATGAAGAACTCGACCCCGGGTCCTCTTCAGGGTATAATGGTGTGTCATCGGGGTGGAAAAGAGATAAATCCACTACATTGAAAGTGCATGAGATGTTCATATCTTCGGGGAGCTTTACAATATATGCATTGTCATTGATCTTGCGCACTACTTCATAAGGGCCATATTTCTTTGGTTAGAGTTTCCCATATCTGCCCACAGGGAAACGCTCTTTCCGAAGATAAACCATCACTTGATCGCCCACTTCAAACAGTTTCTTCCGCCTATGTTTATCAGCAGCCCTTTTATACCGAGTATTGGCTTCTTCAATCTTTCGTCTAACTTCCGTTGTAGTGGCTTGGCATTGTTCAACCATATGCTTAGCAGCGACGTCACCCACCATACCCTTGAGTAACTTGATTAGGTCCAGCGCATGTTGTGGCGTTTTGGTGTACACTACCGAGAACGGTGATCTTCCAATAGTTCTATGGATGGAACTATTGTAGGCGAACTCAACTTGAGCCAACGCTTGATCCCACTACCCTGGCTTCTCACGGCAAATGCTCCTAATGAGGTTCCCGAAGGTTCGGTTGGTTACTTCTGTCTGACCATTGGTTTGAGGGTGAGCTGTACTGCTGTAATTCAGGGATGAGTCAAACATGTACCAAAGAGTCCTCCAAAAGTGGCTGAGGAACTTGCTATCTCTGTCGGAGGTGATGGACTTTTGAACACCATGTAGACGCACCACCTCTTTAAAGAATAGTCGTGCGATGGCCCGTGCATCAGCGGTCATCCTGTAGGGAATAAAGTGCGCCATCTTGGAAAACCTATCAACTACAACAAAAACAAAGTCAACACCTCGTTGGGTACGAGGCAAACCAAGTACAAAGTCCATCGACAGGTCCTTCCAAATGTTCGTCGGCACGGGAAGAGGAGTATATAGGCTAGTGTTCTGGGACTGTCCCTTCGACACTTGGCAGATATAACACCTTTTCACAATTCTATAAACATCCATCCTTAACCGAGGCCAAAAGTACCTCTCGGCAACTGTAGCTAAGGTCTTGTCTCTGCCCAAATGTCCTACCAATCCACCACCGTGCAGGTCTCGAATAAGTTTCTCCCGTAAGGACGACTCAGGAATACACAGCTGATTCCCTTTCATCAAGTATCCGTTGTGAACATGGTAGTGGTCATAGGGCTCCCTGTTGGCGCATTTACTCCATGTCTATTTAAAATCTCCATCCCCCTCATACAACTCCTTTAGCCTTTCAAACCCGACAATCTCCGCACTCAGAGTGAGTAGTACGTCGGCTCTTCTACTTAGGGCGTTCGCCACTTTGTTTTGCACACCCGACTTGTGCATCAATCTGAAAGGAAATCTTTGTAAGAACTCAATCCACCTTGCATGCATGTCCTTACTTATTCGAGTCTAGCTGCTCAGGTGTTTTAAAGTCCCACAATTCGAGTACAAGGTAAACTCCTTTCCAACCAAATAATGTTCCCACACCTTTAGAGCTCTTACCACTGTATAGAACTCCTTATCATATGTCGACCAACTCCTCCTGGCTTCACACAACTTCTCGCTGTAGAATGCTATTGGCCTTTTCTCCTGTAACAACACCGTACCAACCCCAACTCTACTGGCGTCACAATCCACCTCAAACAACCTATCAAAGTCAGGTAGCGCTAATACAGGGGCGCTACATAATCGTCTTTTCAGGTTTGCAAAACTCGCTTCAGCCTCTTCACCCCATCGAAATTTCCTTTTTTTCAAGCATTCGGTTAAGGGAGCAGTGATTGTACTAAAGTGTTTAATAAACCTCTTATAGAAGCTAGCCAAGCCCAACAAACTTCTCAACTCAGTGATGGCTTTTGGGGCAGGCACTCTCTGATCACTTTCACTTTTTCATCATCCACCATCACCCCCTCACTGTTGACTATGAACCCAAGGAACAATAGTCGCCTCGAAAAAAATGTGCACTTCTTTAAATTGGCATACAATTTATTCTCTTTCAACACAGACATAACACACCTCAAATGCTCAAGGTGTTCTTCCTCAGATTTACTGAACACCAAGATATCATCAAAATATACTACAATGAAGCGACCATTAAAGGGTTTCAATACCTAGTTCATCACACGCATGAAGGTGCTTGGTACGTTGCTGAGACTAAATGGCATCACCAACCATTCATACAGCCCCTCTTTGGTTTTGAATGCCGTTTTCCATTCATCTCAAGGGCGAATCCGAATTTGATGGTATTTACTCCTCAGATCTATCTTAGAGAAGATAGTGGCTTCGCTCAACCTATCCAACATATCCTCCAGGCGTGGTATGGGAAATTTGTGTCCTATTGTGATCTTATTGATAGCCCGGCTATCAACACACATCCTCCAGCTCCCATCTTTCTTGGGAGTTAATAATGCTGGGACCGCACACGGGCTCAGGCTGTCTCGGATAAACCCCTTGTCCAATAGCTCTTGGACCTTATCTTGAAGAATTGCGGTTTCCTCAGGGCTCATCCTATAGTGTGGTAAATTTGGGAGACTTGCTCCAAGCACCAAGTCTCTTCCAGTAAACTCTTTACTGCTTTAGGTATTTCCACACTAACTTCATTTTCTCTAGCCGACACATCTTTCACTATTAGAGCATGAACCACTCGTGACTCCTTTAAATCTTCAACCAAGTCCTTCTCCGATTGGGTGACAGTTAAGAAAGAACGACTTTCTGCTCTGTTCTCCTTTGAGCGTCCCTCTTTCTTCAGCGGCAACAATGTATACCTCACACCCCCTTTCTCCAACCTGTACACATTCTCTTTTCCCGCGTGTTGTGCGTTCACATCAAACTGCCATGGCCTGCCAAATAAGACATGACAGGCATCCATGTCTACAATGTCACAAAAGACCTCATCACGGTACTTCCCTATTGAGAATGGTACCCTACACCTTTCCTTCACCTCGATCCTCTCTACAGCTTTGATCCATCCTATGGTGTATGGATTTGGGTGTTTTTCGACAAGTAGTTGCAACTGCTTCACAACTTCACTTCTGATGATATTTTCATAGCTTCCACTATCTACTATCAATTCGAACACCTTCCCACCGATAGTACACCTCGTGCGAAACAACTGGTGTCGTTGCGTGATCTCCTCCTATTTCGAGGTTAGCATCATCCGCTTAATCACATAGGTTGGTTCTGCCACTTCTTCCTCCGCCTCATAGTAATCATCCTCTCCTTCAGGTTCACAGCACACCTCATCTTCATCCCCTCTATCAAGAATGTTAACACTTCTCCTAGCAAGGCATTCATTTGATTTATGACTAGGTTGATTACAACGGAAACACTTACCCAAGATCGGCTTGGCTTATGGGTTACTCTGTCTCTAGGTTCCCCTAGGTTCGATCGGTCTCTTTCCCTCAATCTTTTCTTCTTTCTTGGCGCTTTCCTCACTAGGCTTGTGTGTAGCACCTTTGCTCTTCTCAAATCCCAACTTACTACTACTGCCTACAGCATCACTAACATACCCCTTTCTTCCACCTCCGTACCTACTACTCTGCTCTTGTAACATCAATTCAGCTCAGAGGGCCAAGTTCTTCACTTCAACCAGGTTTCTCACCATTGTGACCCCTATTTTATCCTTGATCTGGAGCTTCAGGCCTTCTACGTATTATGCTACTTGCTGGCCTTGACTCTCCCTCAAGTCGTTCTATTCGGCCAATCTCATGAACTTGGCGGTATATTCGTGCACGGACCGCTGCCCCTAACGACACCGCTGATATTGTTGGAACAATATTTGCTCATAGTCTAGAGGGAGGAAGTCGTGTTGCAATAACTGTTTCATGCGGAACCACGTCCTCACCGGATGCCTACCCTCTCTCTGCCTCCTGTTTTGGAGCCTCTCCCACCATGCCGAGGCTCCACTCTTCAGCCTACATGCTACCAATCTAACCCGGCGGTCTTCCGGAATTTCCATGTAGTCGAAAAACCGATCCACTTCGGCAATCCAATCCAAGAAACCTTCGATATTAAGGCTGCCGTCAAACCACGGGATGTTGACCTTCAGGCGGTAATCTCCCCCATCTCCTTGGTCATACCCGCCATGGTTTCTCCAGTAATCACCGTCCCTCTAGTTGTTCCCATACTGAAGCAGGCGATAGCCACCGCCGTTACCACCGTGCCCTCGCTATGGTCTACCTCCATACGGGCCCTCTATTCATCGCTAGAGTCTTCATCCTCTACTCGACCCCACTTGTTCTCGATAATAGGTCGAATCATCTGTCCACCGTAGACATCAGTTGTTCGCGGCGAATTTCTACCAACACCTTTAACCCTATTGGGGTCTACTGTTATGGCGTCGAAACGCTCGATTAGTTCATCAAGGCGCCGTTCCATACACCCGACCTTCTAATGCATAACGTCAAACTTCGCCCTCGAAACCCATTGATGGGCTCCTTGTGATCTCGCAGCTTGAACACCGTCAAGAACACGACCGCCGTCATCACCTTGATGAGTTGACATCTCCTCAGGAAATTGCCTTGCTCTGATACCAACTAACGTAGCGCGGAAAGCGTAAACAATACGAGGCTAATTCTAGGATTGGTCTCACGAATAAGCAAAGAATAATTCTGAGTTATTCCTTGAAAAATCTCAATTGCGCACAATCGAGAAACAAAGAAAACTATTCTCCAAAAGTGTATATCTCACAAAAGAATTCTGAAAACTAACCCTAAAATGACCTAGCAGCTATATATAGTCCTTAGGGAAATAATTAACAAGGAAATAAATATGTACACGTGGAAATAAATATATGTATACACATCCGTCATCTGCCTTATACATAGTCGTATATCAGACCGTTTATGTTTCTGATGAATCTTTCGGGCGTATTACACGGCCGTTCCTTTGAACCATGTATATGGCCATGTAGGTTTCTGGGAGTTACCCTGACACAACACACGGCCGTGCCTCCTGGCCGTGTATGTGGCCATGTATGCTTCTAGGAGCTGCTAGACACTTTACACAATTGTGCCTTATAAAAGACACGTCCAATTAGTCCATATTAGCTACGATACCCGCATCAGTTAGCATCTGCATGAGTTTCATGGTTTGATAATTAGACTACAAGTATGAATTTTATGTTAAGTATTTTGATCATATCGATTTCCCAACTGAGATTGGAACAATAAAGAAATAATGAATCCATGGAATCTCAAGAGCAAAAAATAAGAGCCCTAAATGAAGGAAAAGGAGTGTAATGTTAGTAGCTACCTTCATATACTCATGGCTTTTTGGAATTCTAAAATGATTATCTTACTACAGATATGACTGTGGCATGATGTGTAGGGAAAAAGAAAAATAGTAGATTTTGAAGGATACAGTCACCGAACATTTGTTCTTTATTCTGCATTACAAGAATTCCTGTGGCCTAATGTATTTTCATTATGATGGGTTAGTTTTCCCATGTGCCTCTCAATGACCAATGGGACCTTTAGACTGGTTTTTTTATTTTTTTATTTTTACTTTTATGTATATAGAATAAAGATTTCTATCGGTTGAAAATTCCATTGCTGAAGAACTATCTATCTTATATCGGTGGTTATATATGTAACGTTGACATAAATTCTCCTTTTATTATCTTGTTGCTATATTAATGTGGATATTTACAATTCAATTTAAGGTTTTTTTTTTTTTTTTCCTTTTTGCACATAAACTTTGAGGTTGCTAAATATAATATTTAATCAAACTTTTATATATCAAATTTATTAACTCACACCTCATTACACTTATAGTCTTAAATTGATAAGCATCTGCCACAACATCCTTATAAAGATAACAAGAAGAGTAAATTTAGCAAGTAATAATTTGATTGAATATAATATTAACAACTTCAAATTTTCTGTATAAAATTCAAATAACACTAACTCATGTCTTCAAACTTATGATTTTAGAGTGATTTGAAACTATAACTTAAACTCAATTTTGAGAGAACGTATTTTAAGGAAAAGTTTTGAAAAGGTTTTAGGTTTATCCTTTTTGCAATATTTAGACATTTTCTTTGCCATTATTGCGTATTGTTGAGAACTACTTATATGAATAAAATTCTTATTTGCACGTATTAAGAATGGACCTGCAATGTAATGAATCTTTTTATTTATTTACTTCTAATAATATCTCTAGTTAACAAGATGTATAATGGACTAGGAAAAAAAATTATTTGATGAATTTTGGAAATGGATCCATTTATATTTTTACCTTCTCAATTTTCCTACATTTATAAATGAATGATTGAATTTTTTTAAAAATTTGAATAACCTTTTGACATCAATGTATCGTCATTTATTTCTTTATAATTTTAATTATCATACGTAATAACATTTTAAGTGATAATTTAAATAAAATTGAGAGAATATAAATGATGAGAAAACGAAATGGCAAATTTACCACCGTATTTGACACGCTTGATTGACTGCATTTTAGAGAATATAAATGAAGAGAATACGAAACTTCAAATTCTATGATTGACACGCCTGATTGACTGAAAATTATTTGTTCTATACGTGTTTGAACAGGTACAGAACCGTGTTCCAAAAGTTTGTTGTATGAGTAAGAACCCACCTCTTTATAAACCATACAAGTAGGATTGGCCATGGAAAAAAAAAATTTGCCTGGCGTCTTCTTTACGTTGAATAACGCGTTATAATGACTGAACTTAGACAAATGTCCCACATCAAAGGCCCCAGAAGTATAAATGTGTTACCTACAAAACCATGCTCCAAAACTTGTTATATGACAATGAGTGCAATAATCCAAATCTCTATAAACCATACACTAAAATATATCATATTTTTCATGATACTAAATAATATTATTTACATGATCCTGTAAAACAAAACACTCTGAACATATTTGCTATTCAGAAGAAAGGATTCGATAACGAGTGTGCTGAGATAAACGTGAGTTCTATTTGTCTAATCAATAAAATTTCTGAAATTATATAATTTCTGTGTGGCGCATATGGGTTCGGGATACTTATTAGCGGAAGTATAAAAGAAGGGAAATGAAAAAGAAGAAGACCTATCACTGTTCTCCCAACTGATGGGTTACGTAGCTAAGGTTCCGACAAATAATTTCCCAAGCATCATGTATACACTGATTTTTCAAAACTTCGGTCAATATTGCCAGCTGCCGAATGCTGCCGCTTTGATTTATTCGCTTGACTTCTACATTGCTTCCTTCTCCTTATCAGTCCTTGAAGATATCCATTCATCTTTCACTAAGTGTGCTGCTGGTAGTATCAAGATGGCTATAGGAAACAGCTATTTGTAGCCGTAAATTTCGAAAAATTATATAAAAATTAAAAAAATAATAATAATAAGTAATTTTAAGCTAAGATGGTAATAATGAGATTTTCACTTTTTTCAAAAATTTAGAAAATATTAACAATAAAATTATATTTCTTTATTATGTGAATATAAGCAAGGAATATGATAAAATAAAAAAAAAATATTTCAAAACTTATATATATAAGTTATACAAGTATACAAATAATAATTCAATACTTAGTCTAATGTTTTTAAAAGATTCTATAATATATACCTATATAACTATAACTACGTATTTTGTATTGACATATTGCTTATATTATGTTTAAACACTAAATTATCAATAGTTAAAAATACAAATACTTTTCATGCCTTATCTCCCAAGATGATATGTACTGGTCCAAAGATTCAAAAGTTCTTATAATGATTTTGTTTACTAAAGTCCCAAGGACAAGGTGCTTTTACCGTTGCGATCCTCTTTTTAAAAAAGTTGGGTGCTTCAAAAAATTAATTTATTAGCCATAAGAAAAAAAAAAATATTTAAAGCATTGTTGAAATGGCTGAAATATGATCCTCCAAAGTTCTCTAGGTCGTTGAAATGTGATTAAGTCGTTGACCTTTTAAAATTTCAATTTACATAATTGATCTTCTCCAAATTATATGAAAATATGATTTAATTTGATTAAGTTTTGCCTCCACTTTTTAGATGGCAGTGTCCTCCACTTGTGCATATTGAGAAAAAAAATGATAAGATAATAACCCTAAAGGCAAACCTTGTTAATCACTAACTAAAAATAGCAATAACTTTATGATAAGCATAATATTGTTATTTTTATTGTAATCCCGTTGATGGAAAATTACAGTGGAAAAAGAAGAGATAGGAGATGGAATGATGGGGTTAAGAAGTTTGTATAAAATTTACTATAATATCTAAGTTATATTTATTGTAGTAAATAATATGAATCTTTTAAGGATATTTGATGGAATTTCATGGAGAAAAAGTGGGACATCAAAACTGATTCTAGCCACTTAAATAATATATAAATGTAGGGGCAAGGTTGGCATTAGGGTAAGATCAATTTCTTTCATTTTGCTAAATTCATGTAGTCTTAAATTTTTATATAGTTATTTTAATAGATTATGTAACGTGTAGGATCAAAATCCTATTGATCACTTAATTGCTATTATAATAAAGATATTATGTGAATACATATATTAAATGAAATATCAAAGAAAACCAAACTAGTGTATCGAAGCACAATAAATACAACTTTAGCAAAAAAAAGAAAAGAAGAAAAATCCAACCTTTTGGAAGTAAAATGTCTTGAATTGATGTCGTCATAAAGTGATCAAATAAATTGTACACATAAAAAAAATCACTTTAAAAATCCTAGCATAAATCAATCTATCGAAGCATATAGACAATTGAAATCTTGATATTCACATTGTTTCACTTACTGCTTCATACTGTATAATGATGTGATATTGATAAATTGAAACATGAAAAACTCAAAGAAATTGTTGATGGAGAAAAAGAAGATTTTATAAATTTTAAAAGCACTTTCACACTTGCAAATACACATAGTAAGATTGTACTTATCTATTATATATGCCTTCTCAATGAATGATATAATTGAGAATAAATCAAGTAGAAGAAAGAAAAAAGGAGCAACTAGTGGGATATGCACCTAAGGTACTTACAAGTGATTTTCCAAGCATTATGTATAAACAATTGATTTTTCAAACCTTTTGTCAATAAAGCTACCTACAAAGTGCTACCGCTATGATTTATTCACTTAACTACTGTAGATGGGGTTTCTAGTAGGAGTAATCACGTGAGCATCTCATGGATACCGTACTGCACGTGATGATAGAGCCATTTTATACTCAATCTTTATAGTATGAATTGTGTTAATTTATTATTGATTTTATAGAAATCATAAGGAAATGGTACTTAATTTTATTATAGTGATAAATCAGGTTAAATGGAGTCAAGAGTGCTAATTCAAGTAAATTAGAGAAGTCATCTACAATTTGGATCACAGACAAGGATTTACATCGCCGGAGGAAAGTACATGGGCGTGTAGTTGAAGTACACGGCCGTGTACTTGGTTTAGAATCAACAGAAATATACATGGTTGAAGTACACGGCCGTGTATCTGTCTTGAAGAATCAACTGAGGGAGGCACGGTTTGTGATCTGGCGATGGTAGAAACTGTGCCATACACTGAACACGGATGAGAAATTGTGGAACATCGACCAGAGGAAGGCACGGCTTGAGATCTGGCCGTAGTGGAGGCTGTGGCACACACTGAACACGGATGATGATATGTGAATTATCAACAGAGGAAGGCACGGTTCTAAATCTGGCCATGTTGTTGGGCGTGCCAGGCGGATGATTATTCACTTCTCGAGATTTACTTGAAAAAGGAAAGATATATTCGTATTTTACTAGCTAAAGAACCTCTGCCATTCCCTTAACAATATAAATAGAACCAACCCTAGAGGAGTTTTTTGACGGGAAGGAAGAAGGAGAGGCAGAGCAAGGGACACCGGCAACAAAGATTTTTTCATGTTTTCTCTTTTAACTTTCGTTTTGAGGATGAACATGTGTAGCTAAGCAAATTTTCTAGCCAAAGGATCATTGAAGTTTAGTTCTTCACGAATTGTGAGATCTAATTGATTTGTCTTTAATCTATTCTTTGTTTTTGGATATTTATATATCTTCTGGAAGTTTTGTCAATATTATCTTTGTTGATTGGTATGAATTAGAGCTTTTCTACTCAATTAGCAAGTTAATATATTACCAACTAGTACGTCAGATCCGTAATTATTTGATAGTTCTAGTTTCGGTGACACAATAACATGTTTGATTATAAAATAGATAGTCGAATTCATGTTATGGAGATATATGATCTTGTTTAAATAGGTTATCTTATAATCTATTGGCATGAATTGGTAGTCTCTCTTGTTTTTAATGCTATTGATAGATTAAATCCTAAGAGCTTGTTTAGGGTTGTCTAATCAATAAGAGAAATAATCAAAGAGCGTGTTTTGATTATCAAGAAAGTAAGGAGGGATAGGTTATTAGAGCTTGTTAATAACCATAACCAGTTTATCTTGGATAAAGGATAGGAAATATTTGCATCGATGATCAATTCCTAGAATTAAACTATCTTGATTCCTTTGGCTAGGCTTTTATCAATATTCGATTTTATTATCTGATTTCAATATTATTTTGATTCACAAACAAAACCCCCCCATTCTTCTTTTCCTTTCTATTCTCTTTTTAATAGAAATATATTTAACCAATCCCTGTGGATACGACCTTACTCACTACTATACACAAATCATATAATTGTCTAGGACTAGGTTTTTATTTTTGTTGGATTCGACACCCATCAAATTTTGGCGCCGCTGCTGGGGATTGGTGTCAAATTTATTTCTATTCTTGTATGACTTGTTCTTCTTATACAGGTGAACTCACTTATAATCCAGAGATTGAGAAGACTCTTAAGAGACTGCGAAGAGAAGCTAGGCTGCGTAAAAAAGAAACCGTATCATCTTCATCCCCTGGACTGAACTTGGCATCGGATTTGTCTTATTCATCCATTGATTCTGAAAAAGAAGACGATATGGAAAATCCTGAAAGAACATTAAGAGAATTGGCTGCACCGGATGTGAATCAACAACCACTTTGTATTCAATATCCTGAATTGGCTGTTGAGTTTGAGTTGAAATCTGGTTTGATACATCTGCTACCCACCTTTCATGGTCTCGAGAATGAAGATCCTCACAAACATTTGAAAGAGTTTCATATAGTGTGTTCTAGTATGAGGCCGCAAGGAATAACCGACGATCAAATCAAGTTACGTGCTTTTCCATTTTCTTTAAGTACTAGAGCTAAAGATTGGTTGCTTTATTTGCCTCCAGGTTCTATAACTACTTGGACAGATGTGGTGAGGCTCTTCTTGGACAAATTTTTCCCTGCATCTAGAGCCGCTGGTATAAGAAGAGAAATTTGTGGTATCAAACAAAGGGACACCGAGACTCTTCATGAGTATTAGGAGAGGTTCAAGCAACTTTGTGCAAGTTGTCCACAACATGGGATATCTGAACAACTTCTCATTCAATACTTCTATGAAGGCTTGCTTCCGATGGAGAGGAAGATGATGGATGCTGCTAGTGGAGGCGCCATAGTGAATAAAACCCCTAGTCAAGCTAGGGAATTGATCTCCATTATGGCTGCTAATTCGCAACAATTTGGGTATAGGCATGATACATCTTCAAGGAAGGTAAATGAGGTAAGTGTTTCTAACCTTGAACATCAAATTTCTAACCTAACCTCCCTTGTACAGCAGATAGCTCTTGGAAATACACAATAGGTGAAGACTTGTGGAATTTGTGCTGCTCCTAATCATCCTACCGACATGTGTCCCATATTGCAAGATGACAATCATGAGCATGCCAATGCTGTAGGAGGATTCCTAGGACAGCCACAAAGGAAATATGATCCATACTCGAATACTTATAATCCTGGATGGAGGGATCATCCTAACTTTAGATATGGCAATAAACCACAAAATTTCCAACAATTCCAACATAAGCCATCAAACCAAGTCCCACAAGCTCCTTCCACTTCAGGTATGTCTCTCGAGGAAATTGTTAAATCTCTTGCTGTTAATACAAAACAATTTCAGGATGAGACAAAGCAGAGCATTCACAACTTGGAAAATCAGGTAAGCCAACTTGCTTCTTCTATAAACAAGTTAGAAACTCAAGGTAAGTTACCCTCTCAGACTATCACAAATCCAAAGCAAAGCGCTAATGCAATTACCTTGAGAAGTGGAACGAAATTGCAGGGATCAAATGAGAAAGGACACCGATCTAATCTTGAGGAAGAGACTAAGAAAGAGACTGCAATTCCGAACCAGCAGAACAACCAGACCAGAGGATCCGTCATTGAACCACTAAAGGTCATGATAACAGCACCTCCTTTCCCTTCTAGATTAGCGAAAACCAAGAATGAAGCTAAAGAAAAAGAGATTCTTGAAACTTTTCGCAAAGTTGAGGTAAATATTCCTTTGCTGGATGCAATTCAGCAAGTACCTCGTTATGCTAAATTTCTCAAAGAATTGTGCACTAACAAAAGAAAGCTGAAAGGTAACGAAAAGATTAGTGTGGGTGAGAATGTTTCAGCTATTCTTCAAAAGAAGCTTCCTCCTAAATGTAAGGATCCAGGTATGTTTACTATTCCTTGCAAAATAGGTAATCTTGGAATCGCTAAAGTTATGTGTGATTTAGGAGCTTCAATCAATGTTATGCCTTTGTCTATTTATCAATGTTTGAATGTTGGTTCCTTGAAGGAAACATGTGTTATTGTTCAACTTGCTGATAGGTCCAATGTTTATCCTGAGGGAGTCCTAGAAGATGTTTTAGTACAAGTTAATGGGTTAGTTTTCCCTGCAGATTTTTATGTGCTTGACATGGAGAATGATGATTCTCGTAATTCATCAATGATATTATTAGGGAGACTGTTTCTTAAGACATCCAGAATGAAAATTGATGTACTTGATGGTAACCTTACTATGGAATTTGATGGTGAAGTGATTAAATTTAACATTTATGATGCCATGAAATATCCTAGTGATATCTCCCCTGTTTTTGTTATGGATGTTATTGACCCATTAACACAGGCTACATTTGACTTGATAGACAATGATGAGTTGAAAATTGTACTTAATAAGAGTCTTACTATTAATGCATTGAAAACTCTTAAGGAGAAGCTTGTAATATCCTCTGATTTGCAGGACATGATTTGGGAGTTGGAATCGTTAAAACCTATCAGGTATGATGTGTCCTACATTAATTTATCCCCTTCTAACACAAGACTTCTTCCCTCTATTGTGCAAGCACCAAAGATGGAATTAAAACCCTTACCCGAACATCTAAAGTACATTTTCTTAGGAGAAAATGAGACTCTTGCTGTGATAGTCTCTAACAAACTTAGTACTTTAGAAGAAGAAAAGTTGATTCGGGTGTTAAGAGAGTATAAAGAAGCCATTGGATGGTCCATAGCTGATATCAAAGGACTAAGCCCCTCCACATGCGTGCACAAGATATTAATGGAAGATAATTGCAAACCTTCAAGGGAAGTTCAGCGTCGTTTGAACCCACCTATGATGGATGTAGTTAAGAAAGAAATCTTGAAACTGCTTGATGCAGGTATGATCTATCCAATTTCTGATAGCAAATGGGTAAGTCCAATTCAAGTTGTTCCAAAGAAAACAGGCTTAACTGTGATTGAAAACTTTAATGGTGAGTTAATTCCCATTCGTCTTCAGAATGGATGGAGGGTTTGTGTTGATTATAGGAAGTTAAATGCGTAAACTAGAAAAGATCACTTCCCTCTTCCTTTTCTTGATCAGATGCTTGAACGCTTGGCTGGCCATTCTCACTATTGTTGTCTTGATGGTTATTCAGGTTTTCATCAAATTCCAGTGGCACCGGAAGATCAAGAGAAGACTACTTTCACATGTCCATTCGGTACTTTTGCGTATCGAAGGATTCCTTTTGGGCTCTGCAATGCCCTAGCCACATTCCAAAGGTGTATGGTTAGTATATTTTCAGATTATGTGGAGAATATCATAGAGGTTTTCATGGATGACTTCACTGTTTATGGTAACTCTTTTGATTCATGTTTGACTAACCTTACAAAAGTGCTTCAAAGATGTATAGATAAGAATCTTGTGTTGAATTATGAAAAATGTCACCTTATGGTTGAACAGAGTATCATTTTAGGTCATATTGTATCTTCTAAGGGGCTTGAAGTCGATAAAGCTAAAGTAGAATTGATTAAATCTCTACCTTACCCTGTAAGTCTACGGGAAATTCGCTCTTTTCTTGGGAGTGCAGGATTCTATCGACGCTTCATCAAGGATTTTTCCAAGATTACTCAACCCCTATGCAGATTGCTACAAAAAGAAGTGACATTTGAGTTCGATGAGGCCTGCAAGCACGCTTTTGACACATTGAGGGATAAGTTAACTTCTGCTCCAATCATCTAACCACTTGACTGGAACCTTCCCTTTGAAATTATGTGTGATGCGAGCAATTATGCAGTTGGAGCCGTTCTTAGCCAAAGAGTTGGAAGAGCTTCCCATGTCATTTATTACTCTTCCAGAACATTAGATAGTGCTCAATGCAACTATTCCACAACGGAAAAAGAACTCTTGGCTGTTGTTTTTGCATTAGAAAAAATCAGATCATATTTACTTGGTACTAAGGTAATTGTTTACTCTGATCATGCAGCTCTCAAATACCTGCTCGCGAAGAAGGAGGCGAAACTAAGACTTATTCGATGGATACTCTTATTACAAGAATTTGATCTGGAAATATGCGATAGGAAAGGTTCTGAAAACTTAGTTGCCGACCACTTCAGTAGAATACTTATCAGTGAAGGGTCAATACCAATACAAGATGATTTTCCAGATGAGCATCTCTTTTCTATTCAAAAGACAATTCCGTGGTATGTTGATATTGTCAACTATTTGGTTACTAAGACACTACCAAGTGATTTGTCTAGGGCTCAAAAAGATAAAATTAAAAGTGATGCTAAGTACTATGTATGAGATGATCCGTATTTGTGGAAACATTGTGCTAATCAAATCATTAGAAGGTGTATTTCTCAAGACGATATTCCTTCTGTCTTGCAATTTTGTCATTCATATGCATGTGGTGGACATTTTGACCCTAAGAGGACAGCTCAAAAGGTATTAGGGTGTGGTTTGTTTTGGCCTACATTGTTTCGTGATTCTTTTATGTTTTGTAAGTCTTGTGAATGATGTCAAAAAATTGGCAACTTAGGACGTAGAGACCAAATGCCACTTACCCCTATTCTTGCTTGTGAAATATTTGATATATGGGGTATTGACTTTATGGGTCCTTTTCCTCCTTTTTTCGGTAATGTTTACATCCTTTTTGCTGTGGATTATGTTTCAAAATGGGTGGAAGCCAAAGCGACCCGAACTAATGATGCCAAAGTTGTTGTGGATTTTGTTAAATCTCATATTTTTGCTAGGTTCGGGACACCAAAGGCTCTTATCAGTGATCGTGGCACACACTTTTATAATAGAGTAGTGGAAACTCTACTTAAAAAGTACAAGGTCACTCATCGCACTTCCACCGCATACCACCCTTAAACCAATGGATTGGTAGAAGTTTCAAATCGAGAAATCAAGTCTATTCTGGAAAAAACCGTCAATCCAAACAGGAAGGATTGGAGCACAAGACTTGAAGATGTATTATGGGCCTACCGGACAGCTTACAAGACCCCTATAGGTATGTCTCCTTACCGTTTGATATTTGGCAAACCGTGTCATCTCCCTGTGGAGTTGGAACATAGGGCGTACTGGGTTGTAAAACAATGTAACATGCAAATGGATGAGGTTGGTGAGCAAAGAAAACTTCAATTACAAGAACTTGAGGAAATTCGGAGAGAAGCTTATGAGAGTACTAAAATCTACAAGGAAAAAACAAAGGATTTTCATGATCAAATGATTTCCCGAAAGAATTTTTCTATAGGTCAAAAAGTATTACTTTATCATTCTCGATTGAAGTTGTTTTTTGGAAAACTACGATCACGGTGGATTGGTCCCTTTGTTATCACTAGCATATTTTCACATGGTGCAGTTGAGATCGCAAGTCTTGAAACTGGTAAGAGCTTCAAAGTCAATGGTCATCGCTTGAAACTTTTTTATGAAGGATTTCAAGTATGTAATATTGAAGAAACCAGTTTAACTTACCCCGAGTATTGTGATTAATTACAGGAACGTCTAGCCAAAGACGTTAAAGAAAGGCGCTTCATGGGAGGAAACCCATGTCAAAAAAAAAAAAATCAATTTATTTTATCTTAGTTTTATTTTGATTTTTCTTTTGATTAGCTGTAGCAAGGGTATATATCATCAGATGACACTCTCTAGTGCTTAAGGGGAGAACTCCAATACTCTACACTTTATACTAGGGAAGTACCAGTATTCCTTTACTCTTATTCTCTAATGTTCCTTATGTTGTTAATTCTTCTTTAATTGTGTTGAATTAGGAACAGTGCAGACACTGTTTAAACTAAGTGTGGGGGAGAGGATAATAAATATAGAGGATAGAGAATTGACTCATACTTTGAATGTTTGTCCTTAAGAAATTTTAAGCTAAATTTTTCAAGAATTGACTCATACTTTGAATGTTTGTCCTTAAGCAATTTTAAGCCAAATTTTCATGAAATCTGGAGATTGTACTAAATGTTGTAATAAGCATCTACAAAATGTGAAATTGACTTGTTCAAGTGTTTTACTCACCTACTCCTGTGATTAGAATACTTAGTTAAAATTAAGTAGTGAAATTTTTAAGAAACAAATTTACCTTGTATTCAGCTTTAGAATTGAAAGTTTAAGAGTAAGTCTAATTCTTAAGTGAAAAATAAACAAGTTTACTTCTAGGTTATATTAGTTACTGTATACTCTTTGAAGTTGTTTTTGAAACAATGATAACACTTAGTGCAAGATGTTGAAGAAACGTTTTCCTTAGTAACCCTTTAAATCGGATAACTATTATTACTCTAGCAATAATTTATATATAAAGAAAAAAGAATCAAGCATAGCCATTACTCCAATGATTCAAATAATTGAATTAAGAGTATTCGAACTTGAATGTTAGAGTGAGGAAGAGTCCGTAGGGGTATCTTAAAACCCGGTCACTTGAGTGACGAGCTCGGGATGTTACCGACTCAATGAACTCACTATAACGATAAGGGCAGAAAAGGCGAAAGTTCATGAAAAGAAGCAGGCAAAAACCTGTCAAAATAGATGCTTGATTAAATCAAAAGAACATGAATGTAAAAATTCATTGAATGAAATAAGACTTATAATAAAAAGGGAGAAAATCTAGGGAAAAAGTAGATACCATATGCTTTTACTTTGTGTTGCAAAGATTATATACTTGCTAATATTCAATGAAGTTTAATTGGGTGTTTTTCCTTATTGGATTAAGTATTTACTTTTGGAATAAAAGTTCTTTTGCTAAACATGAGGATTAAAGTTTGTTTTGTTTAGATTAGCTATTAAATTTTGTCTATGGTAATTTAATCACAGGCAACCAGTTTGGTTAGAGCAGTAGACATTAAAATTACAAGTCATGAATTATAAAAGAATAGATGCTTGAAATGATGAAAAGCAATTTTGTATAATCTATGACGGATTTCTTAATTGATTTGATTCAATTGCTTGAGGACAAGCAAGAGTTTAAGTGTGGGGGAATTTGATAGAGCCATTTTATACTCAATCTTTATAGTATGAATTGTGTTAATTTACTATTGATTTTATAGAAATCATAAGGAAATGGTACTTAATTTTATTATGGTGATAAATCAGGTTAAATGGAGTCAAGAGTGCTAATTCAAGTAAATTAGAGAAGTCATCTACAATTTGGATCAAAGACAAGGATTTACACTGCCGGAGGAAAGTACATGGGCGTGTAGTTGAAGTACACGGCCGTGTACTTAGTTTAGAATCAACAGAAATATACACGGTTAAAGTACACGACCGTGTATCTGTCTTGAAGAATCAACAGAGGGAGGCACGGTTTGTGATCTGGCCGTGGTAGAAACCGTGCCATACACTGAACACGGATGAGAAATTGCAGAACATCGACCAGAGGAAGGCATGGCTTGAGATCTGGCCGTGGCACACACTGAACACGGATGATGATATGTGAATTATCAACAAAGGAAGGCACGGTTCTAAATCTGGCCGTGTTGTTGGGCGTGCCAGGCGGACGATTATTCACTTCTCGAGATTTACTTGAAAAAAGAAAGATATATTCGTATCTTGCTAGCTAAAGATCCTCTGCCATTCCCTTAACAATATAAATAGAACCAACCCTAGAGGAGTTTTTTGACAGAAAGGAAGAAGGAGAGGCAGAGCAAGGGACACCGGCAACAAAGATTTTTTCATGTTTTCTCTTTTAACTTTCATTTTGAGGATGAACATGTGTAGCTAAGCAAATTTTCTAGCCAGAGGATCATTGAAGTTTAGTTCTTCACGAATTGTGAGATCTAATTGATTTGTCTTTAATCTATTCTTTGTTTTTGGGTATTTATATATCTTCTGGAAGTTTTGTCAATATTATCTTTGTTGATTGGTATGAATTAGAGCACTTCTACTCAATTAGCAAGTTAATATATTGTCAACTAGTACGTCAGATCCGTAATTGTTTGATAGTTCTAGTTTCGGTGACACAGTAACATGTTTGATTATAAAATAGATAGTCGAATTCATGTTATGGAGATATATGATCTTGTTTAAATAGGTTATCTTATAATCTATTGGCATGGATTGGTAGTCTCTCTCGTTTTTAATGCTATTGATAGATTAAATCCTAAGAGCTTGTTTAAGGTTGTCTAATCAATAAGAGAAACAATCAAAGAGCGTGTTTTGATTATCAAGAAAGTAAGGAGGGATAGGTTATTAGACTTTGTTAATAACCATAACCAGTTTATCTTGGATAAAGGATAGGAAATATTTGCATCGATGATCAATTCCTAGAATTAAACTATCTTGATTCCTTTGGCTAGACTTTTATCAATATTCAATTTTATTATCTGATTTCAATATTATTTTGATTCACAAACAAAACCCCCCCATTCTTCTTTTCCTTTCTATTCTCTTTTTAATAGAAATATGTAAACACCCCATTTTTGCTCTAGGAGTCAATAATTTTCAATAATAATCAATTTTCAATTTTTCCTAATTTTTCTCAATTTTTCCTAATTTAGCATAAAATAATAAAAATGTTCAAAAAATAAAAATAAATAGGAAAACACTTCAATTTTCAAAAAATGATTTCGGAAATAGCAATAATGAATAATAAACAATTTTTACAAATTTTTGAAATTTCAAAAAATACAAAAAAATAGAAAAATTGCATTGCATATATACAATTTGCGAAATAAATAAAATCGCGAAAGTGGGCTAGCCCAACTGGTCTGGACAATGGCTAGGCGCGCGCGGGGGGTGGGGGGGGGCTTGGTCAGACATTCGAATCGCGGAGGAATCAGTTTTCGCGTTTTGCAATTTTTCGACTTATCCAGGACACGTGGCAGCATCTGATTGGCTGGAAGAAACGCACGCGCCGGGCGCGTGATCGTCTCCTACCTCGAGCCCGAGATCGCCGGCGAAGAAAAAAAATTCGTATTTCAGCCGTTTTGATTCGATTTTTTTGCACAAATCCAACAGATCTTCAACAAAAATAAGATAAACATTATCTAATTAAAATCAAATCGCAACAAATCGTTGGATGGGCACGAATCGGAGTTGGTTTTTCAACCGAAAATCCGATCAGCTTCAATCGGAGGAAATCCGAGCTTATCCAGCTCGATTTCAAGCGCCTATAAATAGAGGAGGAGATGAGGAAGCAAGAGAACAGATCAGAATTGCGAGAGAGAGAGAAAAGAGTGTAGATCGGAGGAAACCTAAAGTTGCGACCGCCGATCGGAGTTGAGCCACCGCAAGGAAACGTTCTGGGAGTAAACCGCCACCACCATCGGATTCAGCACCCTCAAGAAGCTAGGATTCGACACTTCACCCGCCGCAAAAGACCGCCGAAACGCCGTGAACGAGCCAACCCCGCCGCCGTGTTCGACCGACCCGATTCGACCCGACCCGCACACCGACCCGAATCCAGGTAAGTCGGATCTTCCGGATTTTTTTTATTTTTTTTAATTAATTTTGTTTATTTATTTATTCTGAATTAATTAATTAATTAATTATTTGTTATTTAGTTATTTATTTATTTATTTATGTGTTATTTTTAATAAATAGGAAAATGTAGAAATTAGATTTTTCTAGAATTTAATAATGTAAAAAAATAATAAAAATAATAAATAGATAAATAAAAAATAATAAAAAATAAAAAATATAGAAAAATAATAAAAAATTAGGAAAAATAAATCATAAAATTTTAGATGTCAAATAGGATAGATAATAAAAAAAAATTCCCAAAAAATCACGAAAATCAACAAAAATTCCCAAAAACCACAAAAATCCCCAAAAATTCTCAGAAATCACAAAAATAACAAAAAATCATAAAAAGTCATAAAAAATCATAAAAAGACAAATAAATAAGTTTTAGCACTTAGAGAAATCATTTTCATCAAATAAATCAAAATTGATGTTTTCCCTACAAAAATCATTTTCAAAATGAAATCAAGCTTAGGCTTAGAGTTTTTTTAGAAAAAATCCCAAAAACGGTAAGAACATAAATCGAAAGAAATTTCAAAATTAAAATTCACCCATACACTAAAGATTTTCAGAAAAGCGAACTACGACTTGTTTGATCCTGAGTAGCAGGTACGTAGGCACCCATTCGGGTCAACCCATAAAATAAATGAAAAATCATTTTTTTGAAATAAATTCAAAGACATAACAAAAATTAATAGAAACACAATGAAACACATTTCTAAAGATGAACAATTTTAGGAGATCAGGTGGTAACCGTATAGGTTTTAATAGGTTAGCCCCCGGACTTAGAAACTCTGGTTTTCCCTTTTTCTCTTCTCACAAAAACGAGAAGAGGAAATAACGACGACTAGTAGTCCAAATTAAGACTAATCCACTCCTTTAGTCTTAATTCACTTTTTCCCAACAACAGTTGGGTGGCGACTCCAAAAATCAAACAAAATTCCTAACTCAAGTCGAGGATCTATATTAGATGAGCATAGGGTCTAGTTTAGATCGGATTAGGAATGGGAATTCAAAAATTAGACTCGACAGGATGGCGACTCCACTGGGGACCCATGCCAGTAGGCTAGCCACCTGATTCTCTTCGAATTGTTATCTTTAAGAAATGTGTTTCATTTTACTCTGTTGCTAACCTTTCAGGGTTTAGCTAGATTTTTAGTTTTTCTTTATTGTGGAGGGGTTTGCATGCATGTATTTGTGTGAATAGATGCGGTCGAACCCGGATCGTCTTAGAAACCTAAGACGGGGAGCCATTGTGTAGGTTTCGGGCGAAGTGAGTTGATTCACCGTTCGGGACCGATTAGGCTACCCCACCCTATGCTTCGATATGGCCTGAGATCCATTTCTTCGAGAATGCGAGAGGCCATAGAGCTCGGGAACCAATTAGAACCAACCTACTTGCATACATAACATCATAATGGGTTTGACAATTGAATGACAATGTAATGGTTTGTTATTTTGTCATTGGAGTTCAGGACCATTTCCCTGTAATATTTTCGTAGTTCTGTTTGTGACTAGGCTATTTCTTATTGTAATAGATGGCTAGCAGTGCAATCAACCGTCTCCTCCGCAAAGAAATACGGGTGTACAAACCTTTGGACCCGAAGTTGGTACTGGGCCATTGGTTTACTTTGTACAACCCGGAGGAACAAGGCCTTAGAAGCACAATTAGAGAAATGCCAAGCTAAAGTCAAAGAATTAGAAGCTGTCATCAATGAGAAGTTTGAGCCTCCACAACAGAAGACTAAAAGAGCTAGGAAATAGATCATTATTTGTAATCTTTTATTTTGATTATCGAACTCCAAAATTTTCAATATGAATAAAAGTAAAGTTTCAATATTACATTGTCAATCAGTTGTCAACCCTTTTTATTTTAGCATCCGTGTGACACATGTATAGCATTTGCATACATTATACTAAAAAAGAAAAAAATGCGCACTAGGTATTAAAGATACCTCCCAAACAACCGAATCTTCCAAAAGCCCAATTCATACCCGCTCAAAGACAAAAATGGCAAACAGCGGCAATTGCAACAACACTAGCACCGACTACATTCCTACAGCCGAAGAAGAAGCACAAGCAAAAGGTGTCAAAGGCAGAATAAGGGAAAAGCCAAGCAACACCCAGATGTGCATCCCACCTCTCCAACAATCTTTCCGAAAGGCAAACGTCATTCAAGAGCTTCAGATAAATGAAGAGGACGACAGCAAGGGGAAATCAACTCCCCGCACGTCTAACCAACATTCGGCTCTCAACAATTGGTTTTGTTATCCTATTAGTAACGCTAGGTTAGCTCAAGAGTAGAGAAAGATTATTAAGCAAATTTTATTGAGACTCTTTATCAAGTTCAATTACAGTTTGTTTTTTTTTTTCCTTCTTATATATATATGCTTTCATTTTACTCTGATCTCCTACCATCGAACATCAGGAATATTTCACGCAGGTAGAAAGTAAAAACGCTGATATCGTTTCCAACGCTGCTGGGTCATTTGTTCAAGGCGATATTTTAGACCACGAAATAATACAAGAAAATTGGCTAAAACATGAACAAAGCGGAATCTCGATCGACGAGCCTGTGGAGACAGTAAATCTAGGCAGCATGGAAAACCCTAATAACCTCAAAATCGGGACCAGTTTGAGTGCCGAGCAAAAATGTGAGATAACCGAGCTATTAATCGAATATGCAGATGTGTTTGCCTAGTCATATGGTGACATGCCAGGGCTAGACCAGTCGATAGTAGTTCACAGGCTTCCCACAAGGGAAGATGTCAAACCTAAAAAACAAAAACTAAGAAGATTTAGGCCCGACATCTTGCTAAAAATCAAAGAAGAAGTCAAGAAACTACTAGAAGTAGGGTTCATCGAAGTATCCGACTACCCAGAATGAGTGGCAAATGTAGTCCCCGTTATAAAAAAGAACGGAAAAGTGCGCGTATGCGTGGACTTTCGGGACTTAAACTAAGCCACGCCAAAGGATAACTTCCCCCTACCTCATATTGATGTTCTAGTGGATAACACCGCGGGAAACCATCTCTTCTCATTCATGGACGGTTTCTCAGGATACAATCAAATAAAAAAGGTCGAGGAAGACAAGACCAAAACAACCTTCATCACGACATGGGGAACTTTCTGTTACAAAGTCATGCCCTTCGGTCTGAAAAACGCCGGGGCAACGTATCAGAGAGCCATGGTCGCTATACTTCATGATATGATGCATCGAGAGGTTGAAGTATATGTCGACGACATGATAGCCAAATCCAAAGAAGGAGAAAGCCATATAGATATCCTGAGGAAATTGTTCAAACGACTGAGGAAGTTTCAGCTTAAGTTAAACCCGAAAAAATGTACTTTCGGGGTTACAACGGGGAAATTGTTAAGGTTCGTCATCAGCCAGGAGGGCATTAAGATTGACCCTGACAAGGTAAAGTCCATATTAGAGTTACCTTCCCTACGCTCCGTTTAAGAAGTAAGAAGCTTGCTGGGGAGACTAAATTATATAGCTCGGTTTATCTCACAATTCACCAACAAATGCCGGCCACTATTCCGTCTGTTGAAGAAGAACGCCGCAATAGAATGGGACGACGAATGTGAAGAAGCGTTCAGGACAATCAAAGACTATCTTATAAAACCCCCGGTCTTGATAGTCCTGAAACAAGGAAAACCCTTATTCTTAGACCTCACCATACTCCCCGAATCCATGGGATGTGTGTTGGGGCAGAAAGATGAAGAGGGAAGAGAACGTCCCATATATTATTTGAGCAAGAAGTTCACAAATGGGGAACAAAGGTACTCAGAGGTGGAGAAGACGTGTTGTGCGTTAATTTGGGTCATGCATCGACTAAGGCAATACACCCTTTACTATCATATTGAGCTGTTGACAAGACATGATCCCTTGAAATACTTGGCAGAGAAGCCAGCATTGATGGGTAGAATCTCTAAATGGCAGATGCTTCTATCCGAGTTTGACATCACGTATGTAAATCAAAACTTGATAAAGGGGCAAGCCTTAGCCGATCAGTTGGCTGAACACCCTATCGAGACAGATACCCAAGAAATACAAGTCCAATTTCCAGATGAGAACATATTAACAGTAGAAGATATGCCGGTAGAAAACTCTGGGAGAGAGCAGAATGGTGGGTGGAAACTGTTCTTCAACGGGGCTGCCAATGTATTCGGTTGTGGGGTTGGGGCAGTATTGATATCCCCAGACGGCACTCAATTCCCTGCAGCGACAAGACTTACATTTTCCTATACCAATAATATCGTGGAATATGAAGCATGTATTATTGGCCTCAAAATGGCCTGCCAAATGGGAATCCGCGAATTAGAGGTGTACGGGGACTCGTCGCTCATCATACTACAAACAAGAGGGGAATACAAAACTAAAGACCCCAAACTGGTACCGTACCATCAACACTTGACAAAGCTGATTGAGGAGTTTAAGGCAATCACCTTCACGTACATCCCGAGAATTCAGAATCAGTTCGCAGATGCCCTAGCCACATTAGCGTCCGTGATTCAAATAACAGGAGGAGCCGAAGTTCAACCGATGAAAATAGACATCGAAAGTCGGCCCGCTTATTGTTTGACAATTGAAAAGATACAAGATGATAAGCCCTGGTATCACGATATCAAGACCTTCCTCCAAGAAGGTAAATACCCTGAAATGGCTAGCAAGAATGACCAAAGGACACTCAGAAGGTTAGCAAGCCATTTCCTATTAAGTGGGTCCATACTTTACAAGAGATCATCTGATACCACCCTGTTGAGATGTGTGGACAAAGATGAAGCATGCGAACTGATGAAAGAAGTACATGAAGGAGTATGTGGACCTCATATGAATGGCTACATGTTGGCCCGAAAAATCATGAGGTTAGGGTATTACTGGTTAACCATGGAGTCGGATTGCATAAAGTATGTTAAGCACTGCCATCTGTGCCAAGTATACGCAAACCGGATCAATGCTCCACCAAACGAGCTACATTTGTTATCGGCGCCGTGGCCTTTCTCCATGTGGGGAATCGACATAATCGGCCCAATCACCCCAACGGCATCCAATGGCCATAGATTTATACTGGTAGTGATTGATTACTTCACCAAATGGGTAGAAGCGTCATCATATACTAATGTCACAAAAAGGGTAATAGTCCGCTTCTTAAAAAGGGACATAATAGCCTGATATGGAGTTCCTGAGTCAATCATCACCGACAATGGTACCAATCTCAACAATAAATCGATGACAGGTTTATGTCAACAATTCCACATAAACCACAGAAATTCAACCCCCTATCGGCCTCAAATGAACGGGGCAGTAGAAGCAACTAACAAAAACATCAAGAAGATCATCGAGAAAATGACAACAACTTACAGAGATTGGCACGAAATGTTACCATTTGCTCTCATGGCTTATAGGACTTCAATAAGAACATCTACGGGAGCTACCCTTTACTCATTGGTATATGGTACAGAAGCAGTGCTACCAGTGGAAGTCAAGATACCATCATTCAGAATCTTGTCAGGAACTCAATTAACAGAATCGGATTGGGTAAAGAAAAGGCTTGATCAGCTGAATCTGATTGATGAAAGAAGACTTACCGCGCTATGTCATGGTTAGTGTTACCAACAGAGGATAGCCCGAGCATTCAACAAGAAGATGAGACCTCGGTACTTCAAAGAGGGTGATCTAGTACTAAGAAAAGTTCTCCCGAACGCCCAAGACTCTAGAGGAAAATTCACTCCAAATTATGAAGGCCCGTATGTGGTGAAAAAGGTTCTGTCAGGTGGTGCTCTAATATTAACTCAGATGGATGGTCCAGAATTGAGAGACCCCGTCAACACAGATGCTGTAAAGATGTACTATCCTTAGGCAAGGGAATTGAAATTTTGCCAATGTTTATGAAAGCCAATATTCGATACAAAGTTCGTTGAGTCGAGTTTTTACTTTTCTACAAGCAAAGCTAATATCCCTGAATGGTCAACAATTCCAATCAATTCTCATCACAATAAATACACCTAAACACATTACCCACCACTTTGTCAATCAAAGATAAACACTAAAATGATAATGAATCTTAATGTAATTTGTGATATAATTTTGTTTACTCCTAAGCATTAAAACTGAGCGCATTATTAGGATAACATTACCGTCGAAAGAGCTTGGTGCATAAAGAAAAGAGGCACATCAAGATTTTCAATCCAGTGTCAAGATAAGAAGAAAAGAAGCAGGAGCAAACCAACACGAAGGTTCGGTTGTTTGGTTACTATCTGAGATAAACTGGCAAGCATATTAAAATAGGTAACTATCATCACATCATGAAAGGCATCACATCATCTAGCTTAGTAAGAAGCATGTTCAAGAGTACCGGATGAGTCAGCTCATAATGAAGCACGTGTTTAGACATTTCCTTTAATAGGGTTAGTCAGCCCAATATGGGCACTTTCCCAAAAAAACCTGTTCTCAGGGTCAGCTCATAAGGGCACCTTTTGAGATAGTTCTATTTTAAGTTAGTCAACTCTTGCGGCACTTTCCTAAAAATCAATCCTAGGGTTAGTCAGCCCAATATGGGCACTTTCCCGAAAAAACCTGTTCTCAGGGTTAGCTCATAAGGGCACCTTTTGAGACAGTTCTATTTTAGGTTAGTCAGCTCTTGGGGCACTTTCCTAAAAGTCAATCCAAAGGTTAGTTAGCCCAATATGGGTACTTTCCCGAAAAAACCTGTCCTCAATGGTCAGCTCATAAGGGCACCTTTTGAGACAGTTCTATTTTAGGTTAGTCAACTCTTGGGGCACTTTCCTAAAAATCAATCCTAGGGTTAGTCAGCCCAATATGGGCACTTTCCCGAAAAAACCTGTTCTCAGGGTCAGCTCATAAGGGCACCTTTTGAGACAGTTCTATTTTAGGTTAGTCAGCTCTTGGGGTACTTTCCTAAAAATCAATCCTAGGGTTAGTCAGCCCAATATGGGCACTTTCCCGAAAAAACCTGTTCTCAGGGTCAGCTCATAAGGGCACCTTTTGAGACAGTTCTATTTTAGGTTAGTCAGCTCTTGGGGCACTTTCCTAAAAATCAATCCAAGGGTTAGTCAGCCCAATATGGGCACTTTCCTGAAAAAAAACCTGTTCTCAGGGTTAGCTCATAAGGGCACCTTTTGAGACAGTTCTATTTTAGGTTAGTCAGCTCTTGGGGCACTTTCCTAAAAATCAATCCAAGGGTTAGTCAGCCCAATATGGGCACTTTCCCGGAAAAAAAAAAAAAAAAAAACCTGTTCTCAGGGTCAGCTCATAAGGGCACCTTTTGAGACAGTTTTATCTAAGGTTAGTCAGCCCAAGATGGGCACTTTCCTAAGAATTTTATCAAAGGTTAGTCAGCCCAATATGGGCACTTTCCTAAAAATCCGTTCTCAAGGTCAGCCCATAAGGGCACCTTTTGAGACACTAGCACAGGTTAGTCAGCCCAAGATGGGCACTTTCCTAAAATCTATTTTAAGGTTAGTCAGCCCAATATGGGCACTTTCCTAGATTCTCCCGATTAGTCAGCTCTTGGGGCACTTTTCGGAAACATCCTTCCCAAACAGTTGCTAGTCTAACAAGACGCTTCTGTCGACAGGTAGCCAGCTCATAAGGGCGCTTCCTAAGTAAATTTTCTTTCCAAGGTTGCAAGTCTGATAAGACGCTTCCTATCATCATTTCTCATACATTCCTACTCGATGCTTGAGATGTGTCCTGTCGCCAATTAGTTAGCCCATAAAGCACTTTTTGGAGAGGGAACATTACCTTAAATTGTTAGGAACATCTTCAACCGTAGGATTATCAGCTTTTGGGGCATTTTCCTACTAAAACCTAATTCAAGAGGTCAAAAATGGCGTCTTTTGTTTGTCTTTGTAGTTAAGTTTTTCAAACTTTACCACAAAGAGGGGCAGCTCCTGTCGAGTCTAATTTTTGAATTCCCATTCCCAATCCGATCTAAACTAGACCCTATGCTCATCTAATATAGATCCTCGACTTGAGTTAGGAATTTTGTTTGATTTTTGGAGTCGCCACCCAACTGTTGTTGGGAAAAAGTGAATTAAGACTAAAGGAGCGGATTAGTCTTAATTTGGACTACTAGTCGTCGTTATTTCCTCTTCTCGTTTTTGTGAGAAGAGAAAAAGGGAAAACCAGAGTTTCTAAGTCCGGGGGCTAACCTATTAAAACCTATACGGTTACCACTTGATCTCCTAAAATTGTTCATCTTTAGAAATGTGTTTCATTGTGTTTCTATTAATTTTTGTTATGTCTTTGAATTTATTTCAGAAAAAAGGATTTTTCATTTATTTTATGGGTTGACCCGAATGGGTGCCTACGTACCTGCTACTCAGGATCAAACAAGCTGTAGTTCGCTTTTCTGAAAATCTTTAGTGTATGGGTGAATTTTAATTTTGAAATTTCTTTCAATTTATGTTCTTATCGTTTTTGGGATTTTTTCTAAAAAAACTCTAAGCCTAAGCTTGATTTCATTTTGAAAATGATTTTTGTAGGGAAAACATCAATTTTGATTTATTTGATGAAAATGATTTCTCTAAGTGCTAAAACTTATTTATTTGTCTTTTTATGATTTTTTATGACTTTTTATGATTTTTTGTTATTTTTGTGATTTCTGAGAATTTTTGGGGATTTTTGTGGTTTTTGGGAATTTTTGTTGATTTTCGTGATTTTTGGGAATTTTTGTGATTTTTTGGGAATTTTTGTTTATTATCTATCCTATTTGACATCTAAAATTTTATGATTTATTTTTCCTAATTTTTTATTATTTTTTATTATTTTTTTATTTATCTATTTATTATTTTAATTATTTTTTTACATTATTAAATTCTAGAAAAATCTAATTTCTACATTTTCCTATTTATTAAAAATAACACATAAATAAATAAATAAATAACTAAATAACAAATAATTAATTAATTAATTAATTCAGAATAAATAAATAAACAAAATTAATTAAAAAAATATAAAAAATCCGGAAAATCCGACTTACCTGGATCCGGGTCGGTGCGCGGGTCGGGTCGGTCGAGTCGAATCGGGTAGGTCAAACATGGCGGCGAGGTTGGCTCGTTCACGGTGTTCCGGCGGTCTTTTGTGGCGGGTGAAGTGTCGAATCCTAGCTTCTTGAGGGTGCTGAATCCGATGGTGGTGGCGGTTTACTCCCAGAACGTCTCCTTGCGGTGGCTCAACTCCGATCGGCGGTCGCAACTTTGGGTGTCCTCCGATCTACACTCTTTTCTCTCTCTCTCGCAATTCTGATCTGTTCTCTTGCTTCCTCATCTCCTCCTCTATTTATAGGCGCTTGAAATCGAGCTGGATAAGCTCGGATTTCCTCCGATTGAAGCTGATCGGATTTTCGGTTGAAAAACCAACTCCGATTCGTGCCCATCCAACGATTTGTTGCGATTTGATTTTAATTAGATAATGTTTATCTTATTTTTGTTGAAGATCTGTTGGATTTGTGCAAAAAAATCGAATCAAAACAGCCGAAATACGAATTTTTTTCTTCGCCGGCGATCTCGGGCTCGAGGTAGGAGATGATCACGCGCCCGGTGCGTGCGTCTTTTCCAGCCAATCAGATGCTGCCACGTGTCCTGGATAAGTCGAAAAATTGCAAAACGCGGAAACTGCTTCCTCCGCGATTCCCCCCCCCCCCCCCCCCCCCGCGCGCGCGCGCGCCTAGCCATGGTCCGGACCAGTTGGGCTAGCCCACTTTCACGATTTTATTTATTTCGCAAATTGCATATATGCAATGCAATTTTTCTATTTTTTTGTATTTTTTGAAATTTCAAAAATTTGTAAAAATTGTTTATTATTCATTATTGCTATTTCCGAAATCATTTTTTCAAAATTGAAGTATTTTCCTATTTATTTTTTATTTTTTGAACATTTTTATTATTTTATGCTAAATTAGGAAAAATTGGGAAAAATTAGGAAAAATTGAAAATTGATTATTATTGAAAATTATTGACTCCTAGGGCAAAAATGGGGTGTTTACAAAATATATTTAACCAATCCCTGTGGATACGACCCTACTCACTACTATACACAAATCATATAATTGTCTAGGAGTAGGTTTTTATTTTTGTTGGATTCGACACCTATCAAATTGACTTTAGAAAAGTGATGTGAAGATGGCATATAATGGGATGACTAGGAAAAAAAACGACAGAGAGAAGGAACAGACAATCTCAAGAGTCGTGAATGCATAAATGAGGGACAAGAGAGTTAAGGAGACCATAGGCATCAACCTTACAGTTCTTGAGCATTAGAGACCATTTTTTGCTTGAACTCTTATTTAATTCTTAAGAGCAAAGAATTCTCAATTGAACACTATTTTTGTAATCCCTTTGATGTAAAACTCAGGAATTTAGTGTAGAGGTAATACTAGATTAGTCAATAACTTATATTAAAAGTTTTAATTATAACCCTTATAATTTTAAATTAAAAGAAATAATCGTTTAGGAAGTAAATCGCTAAATTTTCAAAATAAACAATAAAATAATTTAAAATTATAGGTTTAGAATAGTCAAATAAAATTTCGAGTAAATATTTATGCTCAAAATAATTCATTTAGCTTAGTTGTAAAATTTCATGTCTAAACACTAAGATTACTAAACTTACGCAAATTACCATGCGCAACAAACGAACCTCGATAAATCAAAAGAATTTACTCATATATAAGCCCCAAACAAACTTGACTTTCCAGAAGGACACATTACTCCAAAAGTGAGTGAGAAGGGGAGATAGAAAATGAAACAAAGGAAGAAAACAAAAAGAAAAACGTGAAGAAAAGAGAAGGAAAAAAAATTTGTAGAACGCACATACGACGTCTAAATCGCAATTTGGGACCACTTATGCAATCCTTGAGATGAGCCCCACAAAACTAGACTAGACTTGTGTAGGAAAAATCCTATTTTTTAGAATTTAAATAAAATATTAATATGTGTAGAAAAATAAGTTTTACCTTAGAAAATAGTGAAAATTTCTAGAAATATACTAGATAAGATAATGTTAGTAAGAGTAGTCAATAATAGTGCTATTTTCTTATGTTATTGGAGAAGCTTTATATCCTATGTACTTACTAAAGGATTACTACGAGCAATAAAGAAAATGAAACTCAAGTGAGTAAGAACTTTGTGATATACTATATTTTGTATTATTGTGCATCGTGTATATATATATATATATATATATTTATATATATTGTATTGTGGATTTTATGTGGAGATAATGGTGGAATGCCTTGTTTGTGCACGAGTGCTCTATTTGTCTTGTATATGAGACAAATGAAGAATGTGTAATGTTGCTACTTGAGAGTATGAGCGTATAGTTGTACTATTGTGTGAAGTGGTTACATGTGATAGAGTGTTAGAGCTATGTGGGATCGTGGGGAGTGTGTTGGAAGCTTGGGAGGGCTATGCGAGTGTGTGCTTAGGATTGCCATGTGTGTGTTGTGTGGGTATTATGTGCTTTATGTGTGTGTGTTAAGTAGGGATGTGAGTGTGTAGAGTGATTGGTGTTGTGCTACTAGTGTAGGTGATGTGCTATGTGGAGCTGTGTGTGTTGTGTGTGACTAGTTTGGGCAGCGGGGTATGAAGGTTGGCATGTTATGTATGTATGTTACTTTGCTACATCTAGTGCATGAGTGTGTGAGCTATGTTTGATTTTGTGTATATGTGTGCGTTGGAAAGGGGATAGAATATGTGTGTATGTGTGTGTGTGTGTGGTGAGTTATAGCATATGCTGTGTGTAGTGTAAGAATGTAAGTGTAAGTGTGTGGTGTGTGCGGTGATGTGTGTTTCTGTGGGTGTTGTTGTCGTATGAAGGTATGTGGGACATGTGTAATGAGTGTTATGTAGCTACTGTGGGTGTAGGGCATTGCGCATGGAATTGTGTTGCTACATGCGTGAGTAGTGTATGCATATTGTTGCTACTATGTGTGTGTGATTGTATGCTGGGTTGGTATGTGCAGGTGTGTGCGTGTGCACAGTAGGATGTATGTGTGTGTGCATGGTAGGAAGTGTGTATGTTTACATAATTGGTGTGTGTGTGCATGGTTGGTATGTGTGAGTGCATGGGTAAGAGTGTGTGTATGTACGGTTGATGGTGTGTGTGCGCACGGGCGTGTAGGCATGTATGCAAGGGCTTGTAAGGTATGTGAGCTGAGTGTGTTGAGTATGTTGTGGATGGACAGTTGTGTATGTCACAATGGGTACGTACGAGGAAGCATGGGTGTTAATAAAAAAAGAAAAAAAATTATGATGGATATGTAAAAGTGTATATAATTGTGAATTTACTATTTAAGGATGAAAGATGAATAGAATGTGATAAATTGAATTTGGATAAAATTTGAAATTTTGTGATTTGTCTTTTCTAAGTTGTGAATGCTATTATGTGATTACAACTGATTGATTGTTTTCAATAACTATCATTGATGTGACTATTTCTTGTGTGATCACCTGAAAATTATAATTTAAATAAAAAATTGACATGCATTACATGAAACATTGCATAAAATTGAAAGCTATCACTACAATAGGGCACACCAAAAGTAATCGAGTAGGATTACTATTTCGCTATTGGTGAACTAAGTAATTAAGGGATCGTTATGCCTTTAACGATTCCAAGTCTATTTTATCCTTGAGGGTGTTTATGCCCGATGTGCTAAATTACACTTAGAGCTTAAGGGATTAAACTTAAAAGACAATTTTTAATAAAAAGATAAGATAAAAATAAATGGGTTTGTGAGACTTAAACACTGATGGTAGTGATGCGAATCTTCAACCAAAGGTTAAGGAGGGTGCAAACCCTAAACTTTACGCTGGTTACCAAAAGACCACATGTGATGTTGCATTCATATAGTTGTTTATGTATGGCATATGATTGAAACTTATGTGAATTGTTTGTGTATGTGTAATATTGAGAGTATTGCACTCCTATCACATTAGGCAATATAGCTCACCCTACTACAAATTGAATGATGTAGGTCATGAGGTCATGACTATGTAAACTTCCCCAATAGGTGCTGTACTATGATAAGTAAATTTTGTCGTGGAATCCCTGGGATAAGAGGCAAGGGTTGAGGGTTAGTATGGGCTCCTCTATAGAATTATGTTAGAATATTGATAGATAGATGGTTGTAAATATTTAATATGATTTAGTGTAATATTCAATCTGTATTATTGTTGTGAGACCTAAATGAGGCCCACTTCTAAATTATATGTGTGATGCTTTCTATCAAATATAGAATGGTTTAAATGAGATAGAAGAATGCTAGAGGCATTCAATTTTGTCAATTATTGTATTTTTAATAGATTAATTGATCTTGTATTTAAGATACTTTGTGGTTACTTAATAAGGGTTGGTAATTATGGTAGGTTATCACGAATAGAGTATCCTATAGGGCATGATATTTGAATCTCTTCCCATTTTTTTAATAAGGAGGAATGATCAAATATTTATAGACTTTTAGACTTAAAGATATTCATTATATCACTTTAGTGATTAACAGACGAGACAGATTCTGGTTAGGTTATCCTAATGAACTTGTTATGAGTTTAAGGCTAGTGGCCTTCCTCGTAAGTGTATAAGCCTACTTGAGAAATGTTGGATGTAGACGGACCAATCTAACGATCTCTGTTTTAAGCCTACTAAGGCAATTCTCCCAAAGTTATTTCAATAATTGGACTGGATTTACTAAGCCCTATCACTTAGCTTAATTAGTCAAGCCAAATAATTAATAGACTCAGTCCAATATATTTATATAATAATTTCAGCCCTCTACTTTATTGCTTTCTTCTCCTCATTGGTCCTTGGAAGATATTTCTCACTAATTGCGTTGGTAGAATCAGGTTGTTTGTGGTTTGATTTATTCCCTTGACTTGTACAGTGCTTCCTTCTTCCTTATCCGCCCTAGTAGATATCAATTGATCATCCATTGAGCGGCTGCTAGTATCAAGATGGCTATAGGAAGAAGAAACTCATGGAGGAGTTTTTGTCTTGTGAACATGGTATCTTTCATCTCGATGGTCAGTTTATCCTATCAGTCTGACACAATCTTGCCCGGTCAGTCTATCCGTGCTAATCAGACAATAACTTCCCAAGGAGGCAATTTCGAACTGGGTTTCTTCTCTCTTGGTGATTCTAGGAAACTTTATGTTGGTATACGGGACAAGAGAATTCCGTTTTTAATTCTAGTCTGGATTGCTAATAGAGATACCCCTATTCTTGCATCTGCCAAAGATGATGCAAATTTAATCCTCACAGGAGAAGGTAATCTTCAGCTCCAAGTTGTTGGTCAGATAATTTGGACTACCGACACTTCTACAACTGATCTGAATAGAACTCACGCAGTACTTCTTGACAGCGGAAATCTCGTGGTTGGTTCAGATAGTTCGCCTAATATGTGGGAGAGTTTCAATTATCCTACGGACGTTTGGCTTCCTGGTGCCAAGATTGGTTTGGATATGACAACTGGTAAGACAGATCCAACAATCCTCTCTTCCTGGAGGACTTCGGATGATCCTGGTTTAGGAACCTATTCATTAGGGGTAAACCTTAGTGGATCAAGTGAACTACTCCTCTGGCATAATAAAACCAATAAAACATGGAGCATTGGGGCTTCAGATTTTTTAGAGATGAACCAGGAAAGTAAGTCGAACTTCATCGTTTTCAATATTAGTAGAACAAATGGGGTCAATTATGCCACATACGTCTCACTTAGCAACTCTGCTCCTACTATAGTGCTTCTATCCCCCAGTGGACTACTATACCAGCTAATATGGGATGACGAGAAAGTGTGGTGGACAAGTGCATGGGTGAGGCCGAAAAGTTTTTGTGAAAGCCATGATACTTGCGGAAGCAATGGTATATGCACCTTCAATCAAAAACCTCCATGTAGATGTCTAGAGGGTTTTCAGCCTAAGTATATTTCGGATTGGGAGTTGGGTGATCATTCTGGGGGTTGTGTCAGAAGAAACGGATCACAATGTCTAGAGGACAAAGATGGATTCGTAGCTCTTAATAACGTCAGATCGCCCCAGTCTGCTCAATTCCTGCCTGTTGGAAGTGCTGAAGTTTGTCGATCTACCTGTGCAGCTAACTGTAATTGCTCTGCTTATAGCCATACAGCTGGAAGCAATTGCTATCTGTGGTTTGGTGATCTCCTGAACGTGGAACAACTGAATGAGACGGCTCCCGATGAAACACTATTTGTCAGATTATATTCAAATGAGCTTCCGAAAAAAGGTAAGAATGCTTACTGAAGAATCTACATTACACGACTTTTATTTTCAAGAATAAATAAATTAAAAAAAAATAACAGATTCACTTTTGAGATTATCACAATTAATATGTAAATAATTTATATTTATTAACTGTTATAAATATAGTGTGAATATAATTATATAAATATATTTTAGATATTGATTTTGTATGACTATTGATAATTTATTTTTTTCTTATTTATATAAAAAGATATAACATTTAAAATGAGTTATGATCCATCAAAATATGAAAAAGGTGACTAACTACTGTGTTATTCCGTATTAAGTGATGCATATATTGCAATCCAAATGCAGCGGTCGTACCCTCCCAATAAGTAATTCTTTTTTTTTTTTTTTATAAACCACATATCTCTACTCCAGATACATAATTAAAAGAAAAATAAGTTTTAGTAGTGAAAAAAAATCTACCAATAATGATAAAAAGCTTCTAAAATTAAATATATAATATTATAAACAGAAAAATATCTTAAAAATAAAATACACTTTTTTTTATTATCTCCAATCTTCCATGTAAGGATTAAAATCTTTTCTGGCACTTTCTTTCACTATTTTCAATAACCAGAAAACAAATAGAAAACCTCACACCCAGCTTCCTTCTAGTGGATTAACACTTTAAAACCAAAAATTTCTTTAATTTCTTTGGATAATAAATTAAATTTCACAAAATAAATTTTACAAATGTGTTGTAAAAGTATGACAATATGACAAATTGAATGTATGAGCTTCGCTAGTGATTCCCCAATCTAAAGAAAATATAAATAAACTAGAGATTTCTAAGTTTTTCCTTTCAGATATTAAATAAACTAAGGTGTTAAAATGTACTTTAGATCTTCCTAAATTTTAATTACTCGCACTAATTTGTCAGAATACAAAGGTATGGACCATGAAAGTTCCTATAAAATACATTACTAAATCCATACTCATCCGAAGTCTAAATTTTTCTCATGTAATGGCAAAAAGCAATGGAGACATGGTACATAATCCCAATCATTGGTAATCTCCAACAGCTTCGAAATTCCGTAGGCATTATCGAACCCAACCTCAAAAGCTCCATAATGGTCACTCTCCATTTTAGTTGTTGCTCTGCTATCTTCATCACCTCGTGCGCTGTTATACGCCAAGCAATGATCCAAAATTGTACCGCTTTCATGGTGTAACGCTCTTGAGATTTAGAAAAATTATACTAAAATTAAAAAAAAAAAAAAGTGGAACAATAAACTTCTAAGCTATGATAGTTAGAATAACATTTTAGTAATTCTAAATTATTAAGAAAATTAATAACAAAAAATTAATTTGCTATAATATATTAATACTATTTTAATAATTTACATATAACATAAATTTTATAATAAATAATATAGACTTTAAAATGAAAAAGTAAGAAAGAAACGAAATTTGTCAGATAAATATAATAAATAATAAATAATAAATAAGAAATAAAATAAAAATTTTAGATTTATAATAGTTAAATAGAATTTTTAAGCACGTATTTATACTCAAAATATTTTTTTAGTACATACGTAAATTTTCATATAAAAATATTATAATTTAAATAATATAATAAAATATTAATACACATACTAATCAAATCCGTAATTTAATATTCATCCATCATAATTTTTCTCTCTTAAATTCCTCTCAGTTTTCTCTCTCCTCATTTTTCCCTTCCGCCAAGCTATTAGAGAAGATATGTATTACCCTATATATAATTATCTTTACTTTAAATAGTTTATGTGTATCTTTAGAGAAGATATGTATTACCTTGTACATAATTATCTTTACTTAAAATAGTTGATGTGTATCTTTGATAGCCTAGTATTAGCCTAAACTTAAGGAGTAGTTGGTGCTGTAAACACGTATTTATATGGCTCATGCCTTACGATGGAATATAATTCAATTCCTCCAAATCTCCTTTTATTATTTTTCATGGTATCAGAGCACTGATCTTGGTACTCTGTATAAAATTTTCTTACCTTTATTCTGTCTTTTTTTTTTTTTTTTTTTACGATATCGAAAGAAGCCGAAGACTCATCATCTAAGCCAGATGTTATGGATCCATTACATCCATACTACATCCATCACTCAGATCAACCGAGGTATATGTTAGTTCCAACCAAATTGAACAGACCAAACTATCAATCCTGGTGCAAAGCAATGACACACACCCTTATTGCCAAAAACAAGTTGGGTGTCATTGATGGCTCACTTGACATGCCATCGCCTACAACAAAGCCAACTAAATTCAAACAATGGAACCTGTGTAACAGCATGATACACTCGTGGATCTCTCACTCGGTCGAACCTGGCATAGCATCCATCTTCATTTATGCCATGATTGCCAAACAGGTGTGGGATGATCTTCGGGACCAATTTTCCTAGAAAAATGCTACCGCCGTTTTCTAGATTTAGAAAGCAATAGCAACCATGACGCAGGGTACGATGTCTATGGCAGCCTATTATATCAAAATCAAGGCTTTGTGGGACAAGTTGGAAATTCATCGCACTCCTATGACTTGCAACCGAACCAGTGACCATCAGGCTGAAAAAGAAGAAGACAAGTTGATGCAGTTTCTTTTGGGTCTTAATGAGTCCTTCAAAATTGTGAGATCCAATATTTTGATGATGAATCCATTGCCTAGTGTTCGCTAGGCATACTCCATGATCATCCAGGAGGAAACCCAACAACAAATAGGCTCGAGCACCACTGAAAACTTCTCCATTGCAACCGCGGTCCAAAACAAATCATTGCAAAAATCTGCGAAGGGTAAAACCTATGAACATTGTAACTGTTCAGGCCACAATATTGAGGATTGTTGTACGTTAAAATTCCATTGCAAATTTTGTGACAAACGTGGGCACATAGAAGACCGCTGCCAAGTTAAGAAGGCAACCAGGGTTCCAGATCCATGCAAGTCTAGGAATAATCGATATGGGGGGCAATCGACTAGCAATGCGATCGAAACAATAGGTAATAGCATAGAAGGTTCGGTTTTCCTAGGAAATTTTACTCATGAATAATTGTAGCAGTTAGTGCAGGCTTTGGCAGGAATGGGCCATAATAAAAATTCAGTTAATTCTGGCAATGGGGACGTGTTTGCTAATGCAGCAGGTATAAACTCTTCGCCTACTGTATTTTCAAGTTCAGTTGTTAAGCCGTGGATTCTAGACAGCGGCACTACTGATCATATCGCGTCTGATCCTTCTATCCTTACACATACTCATCCCTCTTCAGTTCCGATTGTTAATTTACCCACAAGCGCAACTGCCGACATTACACACATTGGCACAATGTCTTTTAATTCCCAACTCACTTTAAAAGATGTATTATGCGTGCCATCATTCAATTTGAATTTAATGTCAGCAAGCAAAATCACTAACGCCCTCAACTGCTGTGTTATCCTTTTTCCTACTTTTTGTGTTTTGTAGGACCTAGCTACGGGGAGGATGATTGGCTCGGGTAGACAGCATGGAGGTCTGTATTACATGCACCCTTCTGTCCCCATGCCAACCGCATGTCACACTTCGTCCTCTTCTCAATTGTGGCACTTGAGACTCGAACATCCATCTTCATCTCGCCTTGCTTTCGTCCTTTCTTCACTAAAAATTCCCAATAAAAGTGTTGATCACAAATGTACTACATGTCCATTAGCAAAACAGACTCGGTTACCTTTTCCTAAAAGTTCTATATCTAAAAAAAAATCCCTTTGAAATGCTTCACTGCGATGTTTGGGGAACACACAAAGTCCCTACACATTCAGGAGCAAGATTTTTCCTTAGCATTGTAGATGATTACACTCGTTGTTCTTGGGTTTTTCTTATGCACAATAAATCTGAAACTATAGTTTTGCTACAAAAATTTGTGATCTTTGCCCAAAATCAGTTTCGCATGAATATTAAAACCTTTCATGCTATCAATGGCACGAAATTTTCTCCCATAATTCCTTTTTTACAATCACGTGGTATTGAGTTCCAACGTACATGTGTTTACACTCCACAATAGAATGGAGTAGTTGAATGAAAGCACCATCATATTTTAAACGTTGCTCGCTCTCTACTTTTTCAATCAAATGTGCCACTTCATTTTTGGGGGGAATGTGTTCTTACTGCTATTTATTTAATTAATAAACTGCCATCACCTTTGCTATCTAATCAGTCCCCATACGAAAAATTGCACAAAAAATCTCCATCACTTGAGCATCTTCAAGTATTTGGTTGCTATTGTTATGCCACAACTGTCCAGCCTAAACAGAAATTTTCTCCTCGTGCCACATAGTGCATTTTCCTTGGTTTCCCTCATGATAAAAAAGGATACAAATTATTCAATCTCCAATCAAAGAAGATCATCGTCAGTCGTGATGTTATTTTTCATGAAAATTCCTTCCCATTTATGAATATGGAATCTCATCCCATCAATCCTCCTTTATTACTAAATCTTGCCAGTGATTATTCTCCCATCACTGCATTAAATCCAGAAATTTCCTTACCACGCATTCCGCTCCAACTCGATCCTTCTCATAATTCAAACAATCCTCATGATTCCGCTTCATCCGGCATTGACTCCAACACTAGCGCAGACTTTCCTTCCATTGATTCCATGCCGCCATCAACTATTCTTGTCGATGCTCCACAGCTCGATGAACAGCCAAATTTACCTGAACCCGGTGCTCCTCATCGTTCACATTGCAAGCGGCATCCTCTTGCATGGCACAACTCCTACATAATGTTTGCTCAGTCCACTGATCCTCTCAGTATAAAAGGTTCTCAAAGCAGCACAAGGTATCCATTATCCTCATTTCTATCCTTTTCTCATTTTTCTCCCTCACATAAACATTTTCTGGCAAGTATTTCTGCCCATACAGAGCTATAGACATATGATCAAGTTGCCGAACACCCACATTGGGAACAGGCTATGATGGCTGAACTTAATGCATTAGCAAAGAATAACACGTGGTCACTTGTGCCTCTTCCCCCTGGTATTAAACCAGTTGGATGTCGGTGGGTTTATAAGATTAAATATAATTCTAATGGGACTATCAAACGATATAAAGCTTGATTAGTCACTAAAGGTTATACATAAGTTGAAGGTATTGATTATAAAGAAACCTTCTCTCCAACTGCTAAACTCACCACTCTGAGGTCCCTTTTGACTGTGGCTGCCACTCGGAATTGGTTTGCTTACCAATTAGATGTGCAAAATGCCTTTTTACATGGTGCACTAAATGAAGTTGTTTATATGCAACCGCTGCCTGGGTTATGCCGATAGGGGGAGAACACAGTGTGTCAGCTTCACAAGTCTCTCTATGGTTTAAAACAGGCTCCCAGAAATTGGTTTTCAACACTGTCTAATATTCTTCAAAAAGCCGGCTACATACAATCTAAGGTGGATTATTCTTTGTTTACTAATGTTAATGGCTCATCTATTACTGTTATTCTTATTTATGTTGATGACATATTATTGACTAGGAATGACAAGTGAGAAATCACTTGCCTTAAGGAGTATCTGCTTTGACATTTTCACATTAAAGATTTGGGGGACCTTAAATATTTTCTAGGAATTGAGTTTTCCTGTTCCAGTCGAGGCATATTCATGTCATAGCGCAAATATACCCTCGATGTGTTGTAGGATTCTGGTCTTACAGGTGCGAAACCAAAAAAAAATTCCCTATGGAGCAAAAATCAAAATTGGCTCTCGATGATGGTGATAAACTACATGATGCAACCAAATATAGGAGGTTAGTCAGCAGATTGATCTATCTCACTGTGACTAGACCTGATATTGCCTATTCTGTTCGTGTATTGAGCCAATTTATGCATGAGCCATGTAGAACTCATTGGAATGCAGCAATTCGGGTTCTCAAATATGTTAAAGGAACTCTTGGTCAAGAATTATTTTTTCCATCTAACAATGATTTGCAGTTGAAAGCTTTTTGTGACAGTGAGTGGGGCGGTTACCGAACCACTTGGCGATCGGTATCGGGGTACTGTGTATTCCTTGGTCCCTCACTTATATCCTGGAAATCAAAGAAACAAACGAACATTTCTAAGTTGTCTACTGAGGTAGAATATAGGGCAATGGCAAATACATGCCTAGAAGTAACATGGCTAAAGTATATTCTTCGTGATTTGCGGGTATCATAGGTGGAAGCTACATCATTATACTGTGAACAATCAGGTAGCACTTCTTATTGCAGCAAATCCAGTATTCCATGAGCGAACAAAGCACATAGAGATAGATTGTCATATCGTTCGAGAAAAAATGCAATTAGGTATCATTCGACTAACTTACATCTTGACAAAAATGCAATTGGCGAACATTTTCACTAAGCCTTTAGGTAAAGATGCATTCGAATTTTTATATAGCAAGTTGGCAGTGCTGAATCCACACTTACCAACTTGAGGGGGAGTATTAGAGAAGATATGTATTACCTTATACATAATTATCTTTACTTAAAATAGTTGATGTGTATCTTTAGAGAAGATATGCATTACCTTGTACATAATTATCTTTACTTAAAATAGTTGATGTGTATCTTTGATAGCCTAGTATTAGCCTAAACTTAAGGAGTAGTTAGTGCCGTAAACATGTATTTATATGGCTCATGCCTCATGATGGAATACAATTCAATTCCTCTAAATCTCCTTTTATTATTTTTCACAAGCTCATCATTTTCTCTTCTTTTCCTCTCTTTCTCAAAAAATTTAAAATTTCGAAAACTTCAAAAACTCATAACTTTCTCATATTAACTTCAAATAAAAAACCATAAGCATCATTACAATCCTTAGAAGGAGTACTTTGTATCAAGTCCCCACTCACTAGATAAATTTCGAACTCTAAATTTTAGTTAAATTCATACGAATTTAAAAAAAAAAAATTATATACTTGATTTTTATGTTAAATTTTAGTGAATTTAACTATTAGAACTAGCTTTAAGTTTCCTATTCATTTATTATTAGGTGAAAAATCCGAATTTACACAACTTTTCAAGAATTATTTTAAATTTTTAAGCGAAAAAACTCTAGTGAGTAGTAACTCCGTAATACATTATAATTTGTGTGTGAGATGTTGTTATATATATATAGTTATGTTTTGGTCCATGGATGTCATGTATTCGGTTCTGGAATCATATATATGTATATATGTCCTATTCTATACATGTGCTGTACATGATTCCGTTGCCTCGTAAGTGGGTGGAAATAAGAATGAACTGGTCGATGTGTCTGTACCATATTGTGAGATGTGTCTGCGATATGTGCAGCAGGTGTGAGTGGGTGTTGGATCGTGGATGGAGCTGAAATGAAACTGTGCGCATGTTGAATGACATTGTGTCAGTTGTGTGTATGAGCATTGCTGCGTGATGGGTGTGATTTGTGTGTGAATATGTGTCGCATGCTAAGTGTGTGTGTGTGATATGAAATGCACTGGTGAGCTTAATAGTGTGTGCTGTAAGGTGTGTTGCTGTGGTGTTACTGCGGTTGAGGTATATTGTTGTGCATGTTTGGGTGCACTGTGGGTGCGAGTGGCAGCCAGTGGGACGCCGTAGTGTGCGTGTTGGAGCAGGAGAGTTCTACATGTGTGCAATGGGATGTTTAGTGCGAGCTGTAGTGTGTGCTGTTGTTGCTGTTTCTACTGGTGTTGCTGCTGTTTCTACTGCTGTTACTGCTGCTGTTGTGGAGGTGTGCAAAACGTGCAAGGGACTGCGTTGATGCTGAGGGCATGCTAGTGCGTGATTGTGTTGTGGGTGTGTGTGTGATTGAGTTGTGCAGGATGCATGTGTGATTGTGTTGTGTGTATTTTGTGTGTGTGCTAGTGTGTGAGGTGTGCACACGAAGGAGGTGAGGTGCTGTGTGAGTAGTGCATGCTGAGGTGTTGTTGTGCGAGTGGGGCGTGCTGGGATGTGGCTGCATATGTGGGCGTGTTGTGAGTTGCTATGCGTGCTGGTGCGATTGTGCATGAGTGTGTTGATGTGTGTGTGTGTGTGGGATTCATGTATGTGTGTGCGAGTGAGTGTGTGCTGGTCTGGTGTGTGCTGTGTGTGTGATCGTGTTGTGTGTGTGTAGATGTGCATGTGGGTATGCTAGAATGGTGTGTGTGTGCGTGCGCGCGTGGTGTATGCGTACGTGTGTGTGTGTGTGCTGGAATGGCGTGCTACGTGTGTGTGATGAAATAGTGTGTGCTGCATGTATGTGAGGATGTTGGGTGTGCTGCATGTGTGTGATGGGTAGCGTGTGCACGGTGGGTGTGTGATGCGTGCATGGGCGTGTAGGCTCTCGTGTCGCTTTTGTGGATTCGTCTAACCGCAATTATTATAGGTAGATTCTACTATTATTTAAGAAACTTAGTCTCTCCGATAAGAGCATTGACATCTCATTCTACAATCAACTGACTTCATTTTCTAAAATACAGGTCTGGTAAAAAGGTGTCAATATGAGAGAAAAGCGGCAAAAATTTACATGCACAATTATAGAAACCATCATATGAACAAATCTTAAAGGAGTTTGAATATTCCGTCAAGAACAGTTGTGTAATATGTTTTTTTTTTGGCCAAAGAAAATACAGATATTAGATAGTGATTGTTTCATACATCAGTTATCTCAGTTGTGTAATATGTTGAATGAGTGGTTTCTCCCATGTAGTTACTTTCCCGTTGTAGCATTTTTGAAAATATATTTTGTTTGGAATGTTGCAAGTATAAAATACCCATATTCAAGCCAGAACTAATATTTACTGTCTTTTAATCAAATTTAGAAACCAATAGTGACTTTTAAAAAAATTTTAAAGTCAAAAGTTAGTATTGAAGAGGTATTCAAAATATGTCATACTGAAGAGGTAGAATGAACCATCTTTTAATCCAATTTAGGAACCAATGATGACTATTAAAAAAATTGTAATTCTTACTTGTTAATATCTGAAGAGGTGTCATTTAAGCAAAAAAAAAAAAAAAAGTCATATCAAAGAGCACGTTAAATGAAAAAACTTTTCAAATTATATATTATAATAGATAGATGAGTGGACATACTCGTTGCTTTAACCTGATCCATACATTCTAGCCATGTCCTTATTCCTACTCATAATTTATTGGAAATGTGGCTTACAGGGGCAAAAAATGTAGCTCACTGGAGAAAGAATGTGTTGGTAGTTACTCTAGCACCCTCCATTTCCTTTCTGACTCTTGTTGTTTTGGGCTCCCTCTCCTATTATGTCTGCAAAAAACAGATCATAAAAGGTAACAAATAAATATGTTACGTAATTTTCCAACTACTGCAAGAACTCCCAATTCATTTATCATTTCAAATTGACATAGAAGTGCACTGACCAAAATATACACTTACTCCAACTTGAAGCAGGGGCTAAGGATACAGGACAAGATTTGATGTTGTTCGATTTGGAAATAAGTATTAAGAGGCACAAGAGTCAAGTACAAAGCAATAGTGACCTTAATGGAGGAAATAGAGATCTGGTTTTGCCAATATTCAGTTTATCAAGTGTACTTTCTGCAACAGAAAAATTTTCCTCTTCTAATAAGCTCGGGGAAGGGGGTTTTGGGCCTGTATACAAGGTGAAACATGTACATTACCCGGCACCAACTGGAACTTCTTATAAACAAAACAAAAAAGGAAAAACACTTTTTGAATGCCACTGCCACTCTCATTTCTTCATTCGAAGGACCAATGGATGCATTGTTTGTTTCTAGCTCTCGTTATGTAGAGGTTTGCAACATGTGTATAAAACTTTGTGTCTTTTTTTAGGGTAAGTTGCGTAATGGTCAAAAAGTAGCAGTGAAGAGACTATCAAAGCATTCAGGTCAAGGACTTGAAGAATTGATCAATGAGGGGAAGCTGATTGTCAAAGTTCAGCACACAAATCTTGTCAGACTATTAGGATGCTGCATCCAACAAGATGAAAAAATACTGATCTATGAGTACATGCCAAACAAAAGCCTCGATTTTTTTCTCTTTGGTTAGTTGTTAATCTCCAGATTCTTGCTTCCTCGAATAGAACATAATTTATAATTATCACAACTTCCATTTGTTGATCCATAACGAACCGCACCTTGATAATATGTTTACAGATCAAAGCAAAAAAGAGATGTTAGATTGGAGCAAACGTGTGCATATAATTGAAGGAATTGCTCAAGGGCTTCTTTATCTTCATCACTATTCAAGACTAAAAATTATTCATAGAGATTTAAAAGCTAGCAACATTTTGTTAGATGCGGATATGAAACCGAAAATATCAGACTTCGGCATGGCAAGAATCTTTGGAGGGAATCAATTGCAAGCAAATACAAAGCACATAGTTGGGACCTTGTAAGTTCAGCAGTTGCTTTAAATATTCATATAGGCAAGCCTTGTTAGTCACATTTACCTTTTTCTAAAAGTTATTTGCTTATAACTTCATTCCATTTATTGCATGAAGTGGATATATGCCCCCAGAATATGCTTTGCAAGGCCTTTTCTCGGTAAAAACAGATGTCTTCAGCTTTGGAGTTTTACTCCTTGAAGTTTTAAGTGGTGAAAAGAACACTACATTTCAACATGAAGATTGCCTCAATCTCTTAGAATATGTAAGTAGCTATATTGTTTTTGCATTTGTAGACTATTAGGTAATCTCACAAACTGAAGAATTTGGCCTGGCATCTAATTTTCAGGCATGGAAGATGTGGACAAATGATACACCACTCGAACTGATAGATCCACTCCTGAAAACATCTTGTAATCCATCCTCAGCTTTGAGATATGTTCATGTGGGTCTTTTATGTGTTCAGGCACATCCAGATGATAGGCCTAGTATATCGGATGTTGTTACCATGATTGGGAATGAGATGGAAGTTATCGGAGTACAACCCAAGCAACCGGCTTATCTAGCTACGAGAAGAGACCTAGAAGTAAAACAAGAGAGATTTTCATTAAATGAATTAACCTGTTCATTGATGCAACCGCGTTAGCATTTGCTTGAGTTTCGTGGTTTGACACTCACTGGTAGTACGTATTTTCCGTTAAGCAGTCTGTTTATATCAATTTTGCATCTGGAATTATATATCTCTCATGTTGCTGTAGATGTGATGATTGTTGCATGGTATGTAGGAAAAAGCAAAATAATAGCAGTACACTGAGTGTGTTATACACGCTATAATAGATCTTGATGTTGATGAGTTTAGTACTATGACTATCTCAGCGAAATGAGAGGTATCTTCACTAGACTTGCTAACTTACCAAATAAGAAAAGCAATACAAGCATCTCAGAGCAAATAGCTCAAGTTAATTCTTATCCTGCAAATTATTGTGGGATTTTGGTATCAGTTCTTCATAAGTAAGCACTTGTTATAAAGGAACCCCTATGCTCATTTCATTTTTAGTTCGAAAGGATGAGAAGAGTGTAAAGCATCATTTAGACTGCTGCTTTTAGATGGATTAATCGCACACAAAGCAGACTGCCAAATGTTATTAAGATTGTGAATCCTTTTTCTTCTGATTGCTTAAAGACTGGCAACTGGCTTGTGGTTCCATGGCATCAATGTTCATTTGATTTATTCTTTTCTAAATCAAAGATTGGACCCTGACCTTAAATTTGAAATAAAAGATCAAAGACCAAACCAATTGTCTTCATCTTCTCAAATTAGCAAATCTCATAGCCTCTCTGCCCTTTCCGTGCATAATACTGGAAGATAAAATTTGTTTTAGGAAAAGGACCAGTGCAGGGTCTTTTCTGTGCATTATTCTAAGCGTTTGCTGGAGCTTCCAGCATTGATTTCATGTCCATTTCCATCTAAAATAAAAGGAATTTTTGTTATTTCTGTTTCTCATTGCTATCATGCTGTGAAATGAATGACGAAGGGGATTACTTCCTTCTTTTTTTGGTCATCACAACGATGAAGGGGATCCAAACCTGAGTGTGAGCAACCAATTAAAGACAAAGCTAAGCCCGTGTCTTGTGTGAAGCTAATGATTTTTCAACATATTTAAAGAGGAAAGTGAAAACAAATGTTAATATCATATTTTGTGAGAACATCTTTGTTATTTAGGGGAAAGAGGAATTTTGATGCATGACTTGAATTTATTAAATTAATTCATTTTCCTTTCATAATTTGAATTTAAGAAATATTTTCTTTATAATATTTTCTTTTAGACACCGGAAGACTAAGTACTAATATTTCATTATATAATTATTTCATATTCCTTTAGACACTCATACAACGGTTATTGTGTATCATCTCCATTCAGTTGTTGAAACTGAGGCTGAAAATAAGCTAAGTCGAACTAAGTATTTAAAGGTTTAAGTTCAATTCGTTTAGAAAATTTAAACATAAATTGAGTCTAATAATTATCAAGCTAAAAAAAATTACATACTCAAGCTTGGATCCTTTAGAATAAAAAAGCTTAATTTTGAGCTTAAACCTTGTTTGCTAGCATACCAAGCTTAAAATGAGTCAAACTTAATGTGAATCAAGCTCGAGTAGCGCTACTCTTTTGTAGTCTTAATTATATACTTATATTATATATGATATATAATCAAAACCTAAAAACTAATATCCATATAATATATAATATAAGATAATACATGTTATACAGCATTATATATATATATAATCTAACCTGCATGAACTTAGTTATTTGCGAGCTTATTAACAATATAAATAAATCGACTTGTAAACCTAAATAAATTAACAATTCCAAATAATACACTCCATTAGAATATACAGCGCTGCACTGCCCAAACTTTTCTTATTGTTTAACCCAAAGGCCATGTGGTTTTCATTCTGCTTGGACAACTTTGATGTCTTGTCTGTTCAAGTGCTCAATGCTCCCATGGAAATCCGCATGAATCATACATTATCGTTATAGTGCAAAATTGTTTTGAAATTTTACATGTTCTAAACATTAAATAAATTACTCAAACTTAAATTGTTTACAATTGTGGAAATAAGATGAGTCCAGAGGGCGCCCCCCTTAAATCCAGAGGGTGAATGCAAACATGTGCAATTTGTGCAGCAAGTGCACCTCCAAACTTGGGATGTTACCGGTGTTCATAATATCCTTATATCTTCTCTTAATATATCAATCTTCTAAACTTTCTTACCCAGTTGTAATTGCTTATCCAAGCAGTAAGAAGGACAAGATAATTACGTTAGGAGTCTTTTATCTGTACTAAAAGTCAACTAAGTTCTATATATTTTAAAAGGGCCATTAAATCCTTCAAATTCATTCCAAATTTTAATTAAGTTAATAATATTACACAATATAAACCCTTCTATATATAACCATACATCACAAAAACTATTAGGAAAGGAATTTTTTTTTAGTGAAATGATACAAATATAAAATATTTAAATAATTTAATTGTAACATGAAGGACTTAAATAAATTTTTTTATAAACTTGAGGCACTTGAATGACTTAATCAAACATAGATAAATGGACTGGCTTTTAGCACAAATATAAAGCGCTTCTTCACTTCTCTCTACTTTTCCCCAAGTAAAACAAAATAGCCAAAATAACACAAAACAAGATGTTTATCTTGAGAGCATGATGTGGAGCAAAAATAAATAAAAATAAAAAATGATATATTGATTAATAGATCGGTTGCATGGAAATCTTTGATGTTTTTATGTGTTTTTTCTCATTTTGTGATCCAAGTTTATTTTTACTTTCTATTTCTTTTTTGTTTTTTAGTGTCTCAACTAAAATAAATGAGCGTCTCTATTATAATGGTCCGTATCCCGATTAATGGAGTCATAGTAGAAATGCTTAACATTAATATATTTCTCATTTATTGATTAATAGATCGATTAAATGATTTTTCTTTTATCTACATTGACAATGATCATTTTTGGAATAGTGATAATAGAAATATCTCAAATTTTCACATTGCCATAGCAGCTAACTTTTCAAAGTGAGACAAATGTGTGTTTGGATATCTCATTTTTTCTCTATTAAAATAATTAAATTGAATTGGTCTAGGTTAAAAATGATAATGTATATAAAATAAAAATAATGAAGAAATAAAACAAATAAAATAAAAAGAGAGTTGAAAAAAATATATATTAATAATAAAAAATGGAAAGAATGCACAAAAATAATACAAATAGAAAAATAGGAAAAGGAAATTAAAAATAGTATTTTTTTAGCAAATAAATAAAATTAACAGAATAAAGGTTAGATACTTTAAGTCAAGCCCAAGTCTAGTTCTATTAAACAAAGATCTAGCCAAGCTATATTGCAAGCTTAAGTAAATTTTTTGTGCAATAAGAAATGAGAAAAAGTCTAAGCCAAAAGTCTAGCCTAATTGGCTTAGGACTAAACCATGTACGCATACGAGAGAACTATGGTCACGTGTTTGAATCCTGCAGGAGGTGCCTAGGCACCAAAACGTTTTTCTTTAATGGGCTCCCACATGATAGTGTATTATTGGATAGGATAGATCACATGCATGTCACATGATCATGTTCTACCCCAAACACAAGCCGAAAAACAAGTAGGTAGAGAAAAGGATAGCCATATCCAAATGAATCCAAGACCGAATCAAATAAATTTTTATCAAGTTTTGATCTAAATTTATCAAAATCATGAGTGAAAAACGGATTAACTAAAAAATTAGCTTCAATTTTGTTTTGAATAAATAAAATTGTAAATAGATAAAATTAGATCTTTATGTATCTCAACTGAATTAATTCATATCTATTAAAAACTTATCAAAATAAATTTTGCTTATCTATAAATAGATTAGAAAGTTTAGAATTCAACCCAGACCTCAAAATCATGCAATAAGTTCCCAATAACTTCAAAAAGTTGCTCTTCCATAAAAAGCCTTATCATGGCCCACTCTCTCTCTAGAATTACACTCTAGTTAGGCTATCTCATGGCAAAGTAAGGGTATATTTGCATTCATGGGAGTCTATAGATGTATAAAAGCTTAAGTTTTTCGCTCGAGTAAGTCCAAAGGGCGGATTGAAAAATACTTAAACCACTATCGTCGGCCACCATCTAAACCACAAACCCTTTGTCCCCATTGCCCTTAAGGTAATTTTTAAGAAAAAAACCACAATCACCAACAAATTCTACATGCCCAAAAGCCCTAGGTTGAAGTCCTCAATCGCCACAAAACATGACCGAAGATGTGCGAACCACCCATCCAATGCTATTGCTCATTTGTTTCATACGACGTATACAATACAACCAAACCCGCAATTAGAGTGACTAGATCTAACATAATGATAAGACTTGAGGGTTTCTCTTGATTAACTACTGCATAATTAAATGAGGTAACCTTATAATTCTCTAGTGCCAAGGGAACATGAAAAGTACATTTCTTAGCTTTTGAGACTTTTTTCTCTTGTTTAGGTTTTTTTGTAACATTTTAAGATCACTAGTTTAAAATCAGCTCTTATCATGAACCATTTGATCATTCTCCTTTTCATTCTAGGGGTTGTCATCTTCTTCAAAATTTGAACCCTAACCACTTGGGGTAAGTTCTTCATGGATCGGTAGTTGGATAGAGTAGTCAACGGAATAATCTAACTTCCCTGATTGTTACCCTAACAAACCAAAAAAGGGACCACCTACATGCCATCTTTCCTCAAACTCCTTTTAAGTCCTTGACTTGTAAGGCTTAGGAATCAACATTTCCTAAATTTAGGATACTTGGATCTTGCCCTCTAATAACAACTAATAAATGGTTGACTTAGGTTATTCTCTATTATTTAAGTTGATTGATAATAGGAAGCTGGCTTGTTGCAAGTTCCATGCTACCTACTCTATTGGTAACTTGTTTAAATCAACTTTTGGCTCAAGTGCTTTTGAAGTAATCATGTTAATGGCAGGGCCATGATTGGGAAGTACATTGTTATTGACATTGGGAGTGAGTGGCTCAATGAAGTCTAACAGCACCACTCTTACATCGATTAGATCTTGGATTTTATTCTTAAGTCTCTAACACCTATCTGTAGAATGTCTTACCTGCCTCATATGATACTCACATTTGAGGTTAGGGTCATAGGCTCTTAACTTGTATCTCTCATTGGGAATTTCAAAGCTGATTAGATTATCAGCCTTGACGCTAGCAAAGACTTGGCTTAGGAGACTAAGATTCAAGTGAATTATTTAAGAGATCTGTTGATCTAAGGTTAATTGCTTGGTTATGGTTAGATTGAGGTGTTTATGGTTGGATTTGGTGTTTAGAAAGAAAGGTAAGGGGTTGGCCTACTATTTCTTTTGGAGTTAACTATGCCAATTGTGGCTTCTTTTCTTTTGATATTATTCAAAGGTTTGGATGATGTTGCCTTGAAGGTTTCATTGATTGGCAATTTTCTAGAGGTGATAGCACTCTCGATCCTACATCTTCTTGCTACCACTTTTATAAAGCTTGAAGTTGTTTGCCCAATTAGGTATGTGAAGTAAGGCTTCTTTAATGTATTGGTGAAAATGGACATTAGTTCTTTCTTAGATAATGGAGTAATGATCTTTACAACCTAAGTCTTCCAATGTTGAGCATATTCTTTAAAGGACTCATTATATTTCTTGTAGATACTCCCTAAATGCCACATCGAGGGAGCAACTTCAATGTTAAATTTGTATTACTCGTAGAATGCCTGAGCTAACCTTTCTCAAGTGCTGATTTGATTGAGGTCCAATTGTGCATATCAAGCTAGAGCAGGTCAGGTCCAATAAGACTATCTTAGAAAGTCTACACTATTAGTTGGTTGTATTGCACATATTTGCCCACTTTTTAGACATAAGGTCTGGTGTGCATCTTTGGGCATCCAATACCATTATACTTCTTAAACTTTAGCACCTTAAATTTCTCAATATAGGCAGTGACATCAAAAGCTATTAAGTTAGTGATACCAATCAACTCATATCTATCTAATCCTTCCAATGTTCTTATTTTGTCAACAAATTGTTGGTAAAGCTTTCTCTCCATCTCTTTTTACCTTTCCTCCATTTGCCTTTATAGATTTTCAAGATGGTATAAGATTCGAGCTCCTAATTTTAGTTCGACATCAAATGTTGGATTGAACCTAAAGTTGATTTCCTCATTTTTAGGAGGTGGATTTTCAAGTACTTTTCCCTTTTTACCCCTTAAATGGCCTTCTTGAATTTGTTAGGTAGATTAAAGGAAAGTAAGACTTTCCACTAGAAACTTAACTTAAGCATTGAGGTTCTACATTATTTTCTCCAATGAAACCATCTTTTGATTGGTAGTATTGTCACTAGCACTACTATTATTGTTGCTTGACATCTTAGCTTTGGAACGTGTGTTATATGGACTTCTTGTAGGGTATAGTTGTTTAAGTGCTATCTTGAAACTTAGATAGACCAACACTGGGAAACTTGTTAATGTAAAATATTTATTTATTTTTTAAATGAATGCATTTATGATTCAAATAGTTGCAAATATGGAAACCAATAAGTAATTGTTAAAGTAAAAATTATTAGAATTTTATTAAAATTTCAAATTTCAAAGTTTTGATTACATTGAAGAAAAACAAAACAACCTAATTTCTAATTCTTTCAACTTTTTTCTAGATGGTTGGTTCTTACAAGAGCTTCCACTTTTTCTAGTGATTTGGCACTAGCTCCTTCTTCTTTCCCTTCTCCTAACTGGTTAGGGCTTCTAATTCCTTAATCTTCTACTAAGCTATCCTTAGTTGGGCTTCTAGAGATTTGTTCTTTTAGTGGGACTTTTTGAATCTATTCTTCCAAGTATTTGCTTTAGCCTCTACACTATCAAAGTGAACTTCTATTTAAGCTTGCACATGTTCCATATAGGTTTTCATCTTTAAGGATGGGTTACTTAGTGTAAGATTTGTGATATCGGGAACTCGATAGATGATAAGTGTCAAAAGACCCTTATTATTTATGCTTAATTAGAAACATTCGTTAATTATTTCTTTTAAATTTTTGTAGAAAAGGATACTTATGAAGAGCTCAATTGGAATATTTTATGATGATCAAAGGGAAATCAATACAAATTAAATAAGTTTGGAGCAATTTTCGAAAAGGAACAAAATTTTCTTTTTCAACCCCTGCATTCAACATGGCCATACTGAAATGGCAGGGCTAACCATAGTAAGCATTAAAAATGAAAGCAATCAAAGTTGGTTTTCTAGCCTAGCCTTGAGCACAACTATGCTACCTTGGTCGTGCTAGCCTGTAAATATTAAGACGTTATAAATAGTGCCATTGTTTTATTATTAGAGTAAGCATGTAGTTTTAGGATTAAAGCTCTAAACCCTAAGAGAGACAAGACATACAGCTTTAAGGGAGAAATTTCATACGCCTCATTGATGATCACAAGACATCAATTACAAGGTTTTTATCTCTAGAACATGAATTCTTTATCTTCTCTAGATCTATTGTGCCTATTGTACACTCCATGTAAGAGTAAATCTTTCATACCATGCACTTTATGAAACCTTAACTCATGTGATGTGAATTACTATTTAATTTACAAAAAATTCATGTTTTTGTATCTATTTGTGTGATTTAATTGCCTTGTGGTTAGTTAGTGCATAAATTAATTGCTTGTTTGATTCTTATTAGATAGAAAAAGGTTTCATCAAATAGGATAGATCTTTCATGAATAGAGAAATTGAGTTTTTCACCTAGAGGTAGGGAAATTCCAATTTTCTATTGTAAAGAATTTAATTCTTATCGTAAGGATCCTAAACTTCATGCAATCTTATGTGGAGTTAATGAGGGAAAGGTCTCCACTATCTCATATATGGTTAAGAATTAATTGACTTGAGAGAGTTATTAATTTAATTGACAAGATCCTGTTGTGTAAAACATGAATAAGTCATTAATAAATCCATTAGTATAAGAATTTTAAGGGTTAAGGTGGATCAAAGTGATGGGTATGTCTTGTGATTGAATTCATCTATTGAAGTATATATAATTGATCATAAGGTTACTAGATTAGTTGTTTAGAATTTAAATAATAAATTTGGCTTGAATATTTAGGCTAAATAGTAGAAAAACAATAATATTAGTACCTATTTTCATAATCCTTATGGATAGCACCCTAAAATCTATACTACATTATATAGGTATATTTGCCTACCTTAGATCATAGATTTAATTGGGTTTATAAATTTAGAATTCAATATGATCAGTAAGTGCACATCAATAGATCCTTTTGTTGATCTTATATAATTAATTGTTGATGAAATCTCTAGTAGCCTAATGTTTTCCAACTTCACCATCAAATTCGCCTAAGTCAATGTTAGGGCTTTCAATTCGAGATTCCCACAAAGACTTTATTACTAATAACTTAGCTACTTTATCAGTTGTTATGTTCTTAGGGTCTTAATACTCAAATGCAATTAATTATAGTGATGATCTATAGACTATATCTTGAATAGTGTCAAATTAATGGACTATTGAATGTGTATGATAACCTATACACCAATTTAGCTCGGTTAATGGGATTACCTGAAAGTCTTTGCTCCTTTGGATGATTTTGTTGTAGTTACTCCAGCTGGAAGTCCATAGGATGTCATCTATACTAAAACTTTCAAGTAGCTTGACCCAAAAGTAACTACGAATATCATAAGGTAATATCATTTTTTCTTCATAAGATTCAATGAGGTCAATTTAGTGGGCCAGTAATCATCTAGTCATGTTTAGCCTGAAGCATTTGATGTAGCTGATGAACCAGATTAGAATAAGGTTGATGTTACTTCTAAAGATGGCATGCTTTTTCCTCTTTACCAAATTTAAGTTACAAATTTGTTTTGCTAAAAGAGTAGGATATAAGACTTTCCTTTCAAAAATTAGGCTACTAGCTCAGCCACCTTATAATGAATGTAGAAGACCTTAATAGGAAAAAGGAGAGTTCCAAATGCTGATAGTATATAAGCATGAACTCAGTTTTGTTTATAATTTTTAGAGTCCCCACATAGGATGTCGTTCTTATCTTTAGCATGATATTAGGCTCCAAACCATGTTTGCAAGTTTATTAGATAGATGCAATGCCTATTACACTTCCTTAGTGCTTCATTGATTACTAATTTATGGATTCCCCATAACTTGCTAAAAATACTAGCTAGTTCTGATTCTAGATCCGGTATGTATTCTCTGTTAGCTAGTGGAGGAGCTTAAAGAAGTTGTGTGTATTCCTCTATTGTTGTTGTGATTTTATGCGGGTCAAGGAAAAATGTAAAGGATTTCTATTTCCAAAATTGTACTGAAGCATGAACCCTAGATATATTAAACCTAGAACTCGATGATCGTAATCGAAATCAAATCCCCAAGGAACATCTTGAATAAGTAGAACAGAACTAGACCCCAATCACACCTATTGACTAAAACCTAAGTTATCAAAAGGAATTTCCCAATCAATTTAGTTGAAGAATTCCAAAGAAGAGTTCTTTTGCAAAGAGCAAAAGAAGGTTTCTTCTCACAAAAAAAGAAGTGTTTGTTTTCAGTATTCAATAATGATTCTCCCTTGTGCCGGCCCCTTACTCAATCATATAAGGATGACATGCAACAATAAGATACAAAACCTAAGTTTCCTAATCTTTCTTACATCCTTATACTTTTATGGATCGAGACAATTAACTACTTATGCTAAATTACAAACCAAAACAAATAATAAAACATGACAAAACAAAACCAAGAATCCTCTTTCCCTTTTTGGTTCAATAAACAACATATCTATTCTAGGACTCCAAATCCTTGCATCTCCCCATGGAAACGTGAATCACATTGATAGGTGTTGGTTCTCTTTTCATGTAATTTGATTCCTTAGCTTATAAGTCCATGACTAGTCATTGTAAGGCGTCATTCATCCTCTTTGGTCTAGCTCAGGTCATTGGGCCTCTAATTTCTTACAATGGATGTTGGGATTTTGGTTCTATCCTCTTATATGTTAGTTGATCCTCATTATTCCCTCCTTCCTCGAAAAGATTAGTTCTCAAATCACTTGCATCATAAAGAGTAAGATTAGAAACATTAAAAGTTGCGCTTACATTACTACAGTAATTTGGTAAATCAATCTTGTAAGCGAAGTCATTGATGTGCTCCACGACTTAGAAAGATCCATCTCCCCTAAGATGCAATTTAGATCTCCACTACTCTACGAATCGCTCTTTCCTCAAATGTACCCATACCAGTCTCCTAGATGGAACACGGTCTTTACCTACACCCAGTCTCCTCAAATCAATTTGATGTTCGATACCTCGTAATGGAGGTAGACCCTTCGGTACATCGTCTGGAAATAAATCTCCATTTTCCTGCAAAAGAGAAACCACCATACTAGGCAATGAAGAGTTAATGTAAGTATTAGTAAAATAAACATCCTTGTACATAAGTACAAGTAGTTATTTCCTCGCCAACATTACACTCTTTACCTCACTTTTTCTGGCAATTTTCTCCCCTCTCAGCATTTCAGACTCTTTTCCCTCATGACTCACTAATGTCTGCCTCTCTTTCTTTTCTCTCTTCTCACCCTTCTCTTGTACACTCACGTGTTTCTCTCTCAATTCTTTTCCTATCCTCACTTGATCCTCACAAGCTTCCCATGGTTTCTATGGAGTTAGAACCACCTTCCCTTTGTTTAGAATAAAAGAATATTGGTTCTTGTACTCATCGTATGTTACCTTCCTATCAAACTGCCATGGTTACCCTAGTAATAGGTGACTAGCTTACATACGAGTCACGTCACACATCACTTCATCTTTATAACTCCCTATGGAGAAGGCTATAAGAACCTATCTGGTCACCTTCACTTTCCCCATATTCATTCAACCACTGTAATCGACTATATCTTATCAACCAGTAAAGTGCTAGCAGCATTAGTGCAACTGCCACTATCAATTATCAAACTACACACCTTATTTTGCATGTGACACCGTATATGAAATATATACTCACGTTAGATCCCCTCACTGTCCTCCTGGGGTTGTACACTAAGTACCCTCCTCATAACATATAACTCCCTACCTATGGGTCCCTCTAAATCAATGTCCTCATACTCTTGTGATGGTGACTCCTCATCCTCCTCAAAGCTGACACTCTCTACATCCCCATTGTCACAAATGATCATAGCTCTTTGATTTAGACATTGAGATGTAATGTGTCTAAATCTCTGACATCTAAAACATTTGACATCTTTAGCTCTAGAAGAGGATTTAGTGTCAATGTTTCCCTCAAATGTAACAACTGGACTCTTAGCCTTCACATCCTCTCTTTAGGATTGGAATTTGTGGAGTTCTTCTTCTAATTAGACTTTCATGAAGAGTTTGATGTTGCCTTAAACCTTTGATTACTCCTATATTTCAATTGTCGTTCCACTTTGATTGTCCTATGCAACAATTCTTCCATGTCTAAGTAATGGTGTAAATCTACCCCAATCACACCTATTGACTAAAACCTAAGTTATCAAAAGGAATTTCCCCAATCAATTTAGTTGAAGAATTCCAAAGAAGAGTTCTTTTGCAATGAGCAAAAGAAGGTTTCTTCTCACAAAAAAAGAAGTGTTTGTTTTCAGTATTCAATAATGATTCTCCCTTGTGCCGGCCCCTTACTCAATCATATAAGGATGACATGCAACAATAAGATACAAAACCTAAGTTTCCTAATCTATCTTGCATCCTTATACTTTTATGGACCGAGACAATTAACTACTTATGCTAAATTATAAACCAAAACAAATAATAAAACATGACAAAACAAAACCGAGAACCCTCTTTCCCTTTTTGGTTCAATAAACAACATATCTATTCTAGGACTCTAAATCCTTACATCCCTCCATGGAAACATAAATCACATTGATAGGTGTCGGTTCTCCTTTCATGTAATTTGATTCCTTAGCTTATAGGTCCATGACTAGTCTTTGTAAGGCGTCATTCATCCTCTTAGGTCTAGTTCAGGTCATTAAGCCTCCAATTCCTTACAATGGATGTTGCGATTTTGGTTCTGTCCTCTTATATGCTAGTTGATCCTCATTATGTACCATAGCCTACATTAAGGAGATGTTGGTCTCAATCTTCATGAGGGATAAAACTAGCCTAATCTTATCGTTTATGTAAACCTATTCTTCAGGATGGTAGACAATAAGCCAAAAATCTAAGATAAGTTTTGGGTCAAGAGGCTTCTTGATGTTGGTCATCTGGAAGATTACAAGAAAAGGTTACAACTCAAAATCTTTTGTTACAAACATTCCTATTTTACATTTCACTATTTACCATAAGTAAAAAATACATAAGATTACATTATAAATCACAACATAACTTTTGCAGGGAAATTGATTCAAAACTCTTATTTGCAACTTTTCCTAATGCCACTTTAGTGATTATTTGCTAGTTTAAGATTTCATATATGCAAAAAAGGTAGGTTCTAAAAGTTTCCAAACTTTATTACCTCCCACATTTTCAAAGAAATGGATCTTAAGCCATATCAAAGTTTGAGTGGGATAGCCTAATTGGCCTCGAGCGGTGGTCATTCCATTGCACCTGAAACTTATATAATGGCTCCCCTCTTAAGGTCCTTAAATGCTTAGGTTTGATCGTATCTAACACACATTGATAAAAACAAAAAAAACAAAAACAAAAAGAGAAAACCTCCAACAAATAATCCCTAGATGTTGCATAAACAAAAGTTAGTACAACTATTTACACGAACAAAAAAACCCTAAAAGTAAAGACTTCAATAAATAAAATTGAAAGGTAAATTCTACTTTTGGAAGTTTCAAGTGACTAGCCCACTTGGTATGTCCTTAGTAGAGTTGTCACCCTGCCAAGCCCAAATTCTAGTTTATTTTTTCTAATTTGATTTACGCTAAACCACATGCTCATTTAGTGTAAACTTTCGACTAAGATTAGAGAAAAAAAATCATACTTTTGTAACTAAGAGTCGCCACACAATTATGATTGGAAAATAATATTAAATTAGGATTAATTGAGCGGATCAGTCTTAATTTAGCTACTAATCCGTATAAAACTTAAAAATCAAAGATTTTGAAATTTAGAAGCTACCTTAGAATATAGAAACTTTGCCTTGCCCAAACTTTTCTTATAGTTTAACCCAAAGGCCATGTAGTTTTCATTCTTCTTGGACAACTTTGATGTCTTGTTTGTTCAAGTGCTCAATGCTCCCATGGAAATCCGCATGAATCATACATTATCATTATAGTGCAAAATTTTTTTTAAATTTTACATGTTCTAAACATTAAATAAATTACTCAAACTTAAATTGTTTACAATTGTGGAAACAAGTTAGGTCCAAAGGGCGGCCCCATTAAATCTAGAGGGTGAATGCAAACATATGCAATTTGTGCGGCAAGTGTACCTTCAAATTTGGGATGTTACCGATGTTCATAATATCCTTATATCTTCTCTTAATATATCAATCTTCTAAACTTTCTTACCCAATTGTAATTGCTTGTCCAAGCAGTAAGAAGGACTAGATAAGTACGTTAGGAGTCTTCTATATTTGTACTAAAAGTCAACTAAGTTCTATATATTTTAAAAGGGTTATTTAAGTCCTTCAAATTCATTCCAAACTTTAATTAAGTTCATAATATATACGCCCTCTGTATGTAACCATACATCATAGAAACTATTAGAAAAGGAATTTTTTTTAGTTAAATGATACAAATATAAAAAACTTAAATAATTCAATTGTAACATGAAGGACTTAGTTAAGGTAGCGTTTGGTTGGCATTAGAATCTGACACTAGATTGGGCAAAATTTTTTGTCCTTCGTTTGGTTGCCATCCTTGAAGCAAGTACTGGACAAAACACGAATATGGTATTGGACTAAATCAGATATATTTGTACCGTGTGTAATTCGGTACAAAAAATTCGGCACTGGACTACAACCCTATTTTTGCAAAATTCCCAATTTGCCCCTCAAAGATCTCATGTTACTTTGTCCGGTCACTTTCCCTTCCTTCTTTGTTCTGTAAAGTTTTTGGTTAAGTCTTGTCGCAGCTGCTTCAGAGGAGGAACAGTGATAGCTCATTGGCGCCGGTCCTTCTCTGTCGCTCGTCGTGGAATCAGCCACAACTTCGACCATCAGGTTTGTATGCTTCTATCTCTTCTCAAATCCTTGCTTCCTTTACAATGTTCCTCGCATGCTTATTGGATGTTGCCGTTTGGTTGTGCCCCCGTGCTCCCTTGCTTGTCTAAACTTGTCCCTTGCTAGGTTGTCCCCCATGTTCGTATGTTCCTCGCATGCTTCTTGCTTAGGGGGGTTTAGCTGGTTATTCAGGTTGCTTTAGGGATTTAGGGTTTAGGTTAATGGACGGTTTAGGATTGGGAGGGGGATTTTGGTCGGGTCCGAATGGGGGCTTCTTAGATTTAGCGTGAGGACTTTTTGTAATGGTTAGTTAGTAGTGGACATAGGATTTCCTTACCAGCCTTGCCTGTGTAAGTGCATTAAGGAGCCATGTACCCTATTGCCCAGCTAAAACTATAGATACAATAGCTATGTCTCAATGAAGCACACATTGCTCCCACTCCTCATGCAGGTACAATAAGCCTGAGGCTAATCTTTGTGCGATTTTGTGTCTCATCCCCCACGTTAATAGGCTTCTTCTTTTGAATAAGTGGGTGTCCAAGCTACCGTTAGACATGATTTCATATAACTAATACCTACTAATCATCATCACAAACTTCACAGCTCACACTAGATAGAGAGAGAGAGAAGGAAGGGAGAATCATAAAGTTTGTAACTTGTGACTTGAGTTTTGGGGGATCACTACTTTTGAATTGTACTGAAAAGTCTTTTTAACTTTAGAAACTCTTATTTGTGTTTGGTCAGGTAGTTGCAATGATTTTAAGCACACAAGTGGAATTCAGATATTTTGTTTAGCTTTTGAAAGGGTAAGCTTTGGTCTCTTATTTCGTTTTGTTTATACTTTGGGACATAGTTTTGTGCATCTCCTATTCCATATTGCTTGAATTGGGTTATTGAAAATGTTTCTAATTTTGAAGTTTGATGCCTTAGATATGTTATATGGTTCTTATTGGAAGTCATTTAAGAGCTATGGATACTAATACTTAAAAACTAAAAAAAAAAAAAACTAAATTATAAGAAGCTCTTACCTAGGAGATAATTGACTCTAGATTAAGAAACACTGATGAGTTATATCATATTCCCATTTCCTCTCATTTAGCTATTTGATTATAATGACAATCAAAGATCATTTTGTGCTAAAAAACGGTGAGAGCAACCGATATCATAGACTTTGTTTTCAAGATTAATTTGGTTTATTTGTCAATGACATGATTATGATATATTGGATTTCTTTGAATATCTTTCAAATTGTATGGGATATCTTTTGCTTGTTGCACACTGCGCTCTTCATTTTCTCTTGCCATATCTTTTTCGGACTCTTAACTTCTCCACTTTTTTCGAAGAGTTGGACGTCATTGCAGTAATTCGAGTGAAGATATTGAACAAAAGTTGTTTGTTAATCGTGGTTTGTTCTTGTCATAGTTGAACCCAGTCACGGTTGGTGTATTGTTAGTCATAACAGCAACACATTACAGGTTGAGTTAGTTTTCTTTGCTTCACAGATATTCTTGTTATCAATACTAACAGCTCTGGTAACTAAAGAATATACTTAGATACAAAATGTAATTGTTTTAATGTTTGACATTCATGAAGAAATTAATAGCTTCCTTTGTTGTTAAGTTAAAGCCTTGTCCTTATAAATGTTGACTTAATGGTAATTATGATTAGGATCTTCCTTGCATTTTATTTAAGCATCTTCATGCTTGGACTTGTCTAGAGCACATATATGAATGTGCATATGGCTTTTTATATAATAACTCATCACTTCACTTTTTGCATGTAATGATACTTCATATCAGAAAATGATATCATCGTTGTGCAAGTCCTCCAATCGTTTAGAACATAATAACAAATTGTAGATTGATAAAAGGTCCTTCTATCTTTTTGTTAATTCTTGTTCTCTAATCTTATGTCATTTAACTTGTGTATATAGTAGATTGCTACCAAGAGTTTTGTTTTTTTTTTTTCTTTTTTTTTTGTTTTAAATGATTTTCTTGTCTTTTGTCTTGCCATATGAGGTCAACTTGGCTCTTGGCAGTGCCATTTCTTTCATCTGTATATCTGTGCTGGAATTGTTGGATAGTGAGGAGTTTGTGGTGTTTCTTCTTGTTTTCTATGATAGATTGTTCATGGCAATCATGAAAGATGAAATTAAATAATCTAACAACTAGCTAACATCTTTATAATAGTTATGAAAAATTAATCTCAACGAACACATCATATACAATAGTTGTTTTCATTTGAAGTAACTTCAACTTGAAGACTTGATATTCCTTCAAATTAATGTGTAATTAACTGTAGAAAAGGGTAGGTGGCACCTTACGCGCTTTGTTAGGAGGAGTTCAGTGTAGTCGGATGGAATGGAAGCGCATATAGGAAATAAAGGGTAGGTGGCACCTTAAGCGCATTTTTGAAGTAACTTCAACTAGAAGCGTGACCAGTTTTTAATGAAGTTACGATGGGGAGTTGGAAGCAGTTGGGTCCAACTTAATGAGTAGAGAACCGGTTCCTTTATTGGATATTTGTCTAGGAGAGCTTCTTAGGGAAGAACAATGGCTCCTTACATAAGTTGTCTTATTGCCCACTCCTTACTTGAATTTAGATTATGTAGCATATGATGTTGTCCATTATGTTTTGTATTATGAAAATGATCTTCAGATCCCCAACGTTACACTTATGGGTCTTTCCTTTGATATGTCATATAAATCATGGATCATCATGGATTTCTAATTTGTCTTCTTGGATGGAGAGTCTATATCAATATGCTTACAATGGCGGTAGGTAGTTTCTATTATATAAACTTTGTTTTAAATAGGAGAGTAAAGAGGGGTGTATTGAATGAGCGAGCAATAGCTAGATATGAAACGCATCGAGAGGTGATTGATTCACTCATTAATGGGAGTGATACAAATTGTTTATGGGAGTTAAGGATGTGTAGGAATAGTTTTGCACATCTTTGTGAACTCATTAGTGCTGTGCCTAAACACACTTGAAAGCACATTCAAAAGACTTAAGAAAAACTATCTCAAGTCAAGGCAAAATTGGATCTAAAAAAAGGGCAAAATGACGTGAACCAAGTGAAGATATGATGAAATCCAAATGTCCAATGATATAATTAGAATACCACACTGATAATACCTTCTAACAACACCCTAATCTTATATAATCCACGCAAATAATTCACAATATGACAAAGAAAACCGTAAAAATAAGAATCCCTTTCCAATAGTGAATAACACGTTATCAAGGGAAATCTTCAAAGATGATTCGAATCAATTTGATAATTACTTCAAATGAGCACAAGAATTCGTGAATAACATCATGTATTTCTGACTAAGAACTATCTCAATTCAACCCTAGATATGACACACTAGAGAAGAAAAGAAATCACAACAAAATGAAATTGATATAACTCACAATTTCAAGATGTTGCATTCGCCACAATTTCAACTCTTGGGATTGAAATTGATAAGAGTTTGGAACCAAGGTATGAACCCTAATTCTCACATGAAAGGAAGTGTATAATCTGTAAAATGATAAGCTCCTCAAACCATCTCTTAAGCAAGTATTTATATTTGCTACTCTTAGGGTTAAAAAGCGCTCAAAATTACAAGTTTGCCACTTTTAAGGTGGCTAACCCTAAATGAAAGTTACAAAGAAATAAAAGTGTCCCAAAACCAAAATATAACCCAAAATAGTTCAATAAACATTTACAAGATACAAAATAACATAAGTCTTCATGATCCAATGCCTCAAAATAGAGAACAATCGTAGCGGGTTTTTGATTGTTATCCTGAAAAATGTTCTGTGTCCAATTGAAGTTGTAGGACATTTTGGCATCCCATGGAGAAATATAATTGTACCTGTAAGATTATTCTCAAATTTTATTAGAAATAAAACATAATGTAAAATATGAGCAATTTGGTTAATTATCCAAATTGGGTTCTAAAGAGGTTGATAGTGTCAGAAATTTTCCCATTATCTCCTCGGGCTTCTAAAAGATTTGTCTTCAAATCTAGAGGATCAGTTGTGGAATTGAACCCTAGGATCTCTGTTGTCTTGCTCTTCCGGCTAACCATGGTAGTGGATGGATGCCTGGTCTGTTTCTGAAAACCCTGGACCTCAGATGGAGTCATCGGTAATAGGACTATGCGTGACTCGCCCATGCTGAACATGTAGGTATTTTCAAACGCATCATGTATCACCCGTCGATCATACAACCAGGGCCGACCCAACAGCAAATGGAATGCATGCATAGGAACTATATCACAAAGGATCTCATCATGATAGTTCTGCCTGACACTCACAGGAACCTTTGCCCTAAGGGTAACATGCATACTACCCCTATTATCCAGCCAATGCAAATGATAAAGACTAGGATGTGGCATAGTAGACAATTGTAATTTGTCTACCAATGCAGCAGATATAACGTTCATGCAACTACCACTATCGATGATGAGTACACAAAGGTTACCTCTGATTCTATAAGAGGTATGAAATATGTTCTCCCTCTGAATATCACTGGTATCAGGAGATGTGGACAAAATCCTGCGTAAGACATTAAGGGGTAAATATTTCCCTCCTGTATGCTCCTTAGGCGCATTTGCATTTTGATCATCATAATATTCCTACAGTGTTGTTAGTAGATCTGTAGGCTCAATCTGATCATGGTCATCCTCAATATCCTCTCCAATGTCTTCCATAACATTCATCACCCTCTTATTTGGACACTGTGCAGCCATATGCCCAAATCCCATGCATTTAAAACATTTTATCTAGCGTGCTTTCCCACTAGTAGATCCGGGAACAGTCTGCCTCGTTTCTGGTGCCGTGACCTCTTTACCCTTCCCAGTGGGTAAGTTTTCTCTTATAACGGTTAGGGTAGTAGTGTCCACTGCCTTGACTCCCTCACCTACTGCCTTTGTTCCCCCTGATCGACTGTCGGCTGAGATGGGTCTATTAACAGTGTTGGGCCTACTACTTGGAGCCCTAAAGAAGTTGGACCCCCTTTGTCTCTCTACTTTTAAGGCCAACTGAATAGCCTCATCAAGTGTAGTATAGCGCTGTAGCTTAACAATACACGTTATCTCATATTTTAGACCTGAGACAAATCGTACTATAGTTTATTCTGGAGGCTCAACAGACCTACACCTAATTATAAGGGTCTCAAATTCCTGCACATAATCATCCACTGTTTTGCCCCCCTGCCTCAAGGTTTGCAGTTGCATAAACAGTTCCTGTTTGTAGTGCTCAGGAATGAACATTTTCCTTAGCAACCTCTTCATGTCCCTCTAGGTCTGAACCTCAGCCTCTCCATCCCGACGCTTGTTGATGATCAGATTCTTCCACCAAAGTGCAGCATACCCTACAAATTCAATAGCAGCCAATCTGACCCTGGTATTGTCGTCGATCTCATAACATTCAAAGAGACCTTTGACCTTATCCTCCCAGTCTAAGTATTCATCTGCTGATCCCTTACCATCATAGGATGGCATCTGTAGTTTCACATACTCCAAACCCCGAGGTGGCCTGAAATCCCTATTCTGATTTAGGTTTACCCCAAAATTGTCATCCCTTTATTCCCTGTTTAGAAGATGCTCCTCACCCATCCTTCTATTTAAATTCCCATCTCCCACTACTCTGTTTCGATGGGGGGTTTTGTGGAGCTACTCGAGATGGTGCTAGTTGGTTTACCACTGGTGGTTGTGGTAAAGTCGTCCTATCAACTCTAGTTGCCAGTGTAGCAACTATAGTAGTAAGCTCCTGAAGTTATTCCTCCAAAGTTCTCCTGCCTGCCACATTACGACCATGACCTCTACCAACTTGGCTATTGGCTTTTTCACCCAATCCCCCATTCACACTGTCATTAGACATATTTGTAGATTCTCGTATGTTGTTCCTCAAAACAATTTGATTCAAGGGTACACACTTCCACTACTATACTTCCCTAAACTCCACACAATAGCAACTACAAAAGATAAACAAACCCACTTAATGTTACAATTTTATAATTGCAACTCACGTGTAATACTATTCTCCACAACAAGCCACAACTACACGATGCAACAAATTTAATTTCCACAAGTCACTCCACGACAACATACAAGCAACAACAACAATTATGATGTGTCACTTCCACGACAACAACAAGATGAATATTGATTACAAGTAGACTTCAACTTCTACGGCAAAAAATGATAGAAAAGGACTAATAAGTGACTTTCCACAAATGAATTTCGAATCCCACAATAGGTAGCAAATTTCAATTTGAAATTCAAACAACTTCACTTATTGCAAGCCTTCCTCAATTGGTAACAATGAATTCAAATTCAAATAGCAATCATTAACTCCCACAACTTAATTGCATATGTTTTGAATTCAAATAATTCCTTACTAATCAAAACTTAATGTAATCTGCAAATTGTACTCCACCAATTTAGAATTACACAATGGAAATAAAAAACAACAAACAACACAACCTCCTCACGCCACAAGCTAGTCATGGCAAGAATTGGTAAGTTTTGCAAGTTCAAAAAATTGCTAAAGTAAAATTCACTTTGTACTTCTGCTCTTCCACGTAAATTAGTGACCACAAAATGATATAATAACCTTCCCAAACAAACTCCAACAATCAGCAAATCAAATTCCAATCCAAGGTAATTTTGCAATCCCAAAACAACAACAACAACACAAATTGCGATTTTTCACTTGTTCAACCCTAATTGATGATCACTTCCACGAAATTGAATACAACCAATTCCCTTCTCTCAAAAACAGCTCTGATACCAAAAAGATGATGTGCCTAAACACACTTGAAAGCACATTCAAAAGACTTAAGAAAAACTTTCTCAAGTTAAGGCAAAATCGGATCCAAAAAAAAGGCAAAATGATGTGAACCAAGTGAAGATATGATGAAATCCAAATGTCCAATGATATAATTAGAATACTACACTGATAATACCTTCTAAAAACACCCTAATCTTATATAATCCACGCAAATAATTCACAATATGACAAAGAAAACCGTAAAAATAAGAATCCCTTTCTAATAGTGAATAACACGTTATCAAGGGAAATCTTCAAAGATGATTCAAATCAATTTGATAATTACTTCAAATGAGCACAAGAATTCGTGAATAACATCATGTATTTCTGGCCAAGAACTATCTCAATTCAACCCTAGATATGACACACTAAAGAAGAAAAGAAATCACAACAAAATGAAATTGATATAACTCACAATTTCAAGATGTTGCACTCGCCACAATTTCAACTCTTGGGATTGAAATTGATAAGATTTTGGAACCAAGGTATGAACCCTAATTCTCACATGAAAGGAAGTGTATAATCTGCAAAATGATATGCTCCCAAACCCTCTCTTAAGCAAGTATTTATACTTGCTACTCCTAGGGTTAAAAAGTGCTCAAAATTATAAGTTTGCCACTTTTAAGGTGGCTAACCCTAAATGAAAGTTACAAAGAAATAAAAGTGTCCCAAAACCAAAATACAACCCAAAATAGTTCAATAAACATTTACAAGATACAAAATAACATAAGTCTTCATGATCTAATGCCTCATAATAGAGAACAATCGCAGCGGGTTTTTGATTGTTATCTTGAAAAATGTTCTGTGTCCAATTGAAGTTGTAGGACATTTTGGCATCCCATGGAGAAATATAATTGTACCTGTAAGATTATTCTCAAATTTTATTAGAAATAAAGACATTAGGTAAAATATGAATAATTTGTTTAATCATCCAAATTGGGTTCTGAAGAGGTTGACAGTGTCAGAAAATTTCCCATCAATTAAGGTACGAGGGGGAATGCATTGTAATGGAAGAGCAACGGTTGAAGAACAAGTTGCGATTTTTCTTAACATCCTTGCACATCATACAAAAAATAGGAGTATTCAAGTCAGATTTCGTAGATCGGGTGAGACTGTTAGTAGAAATTGCCATCAAGTGTTAGCTGCTTTGTTAAGGTTACAAGATATTTTACTTGTAAAACCTAATCCAGTAATAGAAGATTACATTGACGAACTGTGGAAATGGTTTAAGGTAATAAAAAAATCTTTTAGGTACCTTTAGTTAATCGACGATGGTCATGATTACTTATATTACAATACAAATGTTTTTGTTTCTTTGGGAACATATTAGGGTTGCCTTGGAGCATTAGATGGTACATACATTGCAGTTATGACACCAGTTGCAGATAGACCTAGGTATCGAACAAGGAAAGGGCATCTTGCAACGATTGTCATGGGTATATGTGATCATGACATGATATTTATCTACATATTGGCTGGCTGGGAAGGGTCTACATCAGATTCTAGAGTATTACGTGATGCAGTCATTCGATCTAATGGATTGAGAGTTGCACCTGGTAAGCATTTTAAAAAAGAAAATTGTTTTCATTTTATCTATCCAGTTGAAAATTTTCATGTAAATTTATGTGGTTACATTTCGTTGTAGGTTCATATTATCTAGTGGATGGTGGATATTCCAATATACCAGGATTCCTTTCCCCTTTTAAAAGGAGGTGTTATCACATTCAAGAGTAAGCTACAAGTCAAGGTAGGCCTCAAAATCGTGAGGAATTGTTTAACTATAGACATGCAAGGGCAAGAAATATTGTAGAGAGATGCCTTGGAATTTTGAAGAAACGATAGGGTATTCTAAGGAGTCCATCATTTTATCCCATCAAAATACAATGCCAAATGATTATAGCTTATTGTCTATTACACAACTTCATTCGAATGTACATGCCACTGGACCAATTGGAGCACGCTGTAATTGAAGGTGATGAAGTTCCAATTGGAGAAAATGGAATTGATGCAATTGAAATAGTAGAACCCGCTGAGGCATGGATTGAGATGAGGAATACCTTAGCACAAGAGATGTACGATGAATGGAGGGCCTGTCATAGGAACTAGCATGTCACTAATTGTTGTACTTTCTTTGATTATGTATCTTGGATCAGTGTCAGTACTGATTTTTTGTTAATTATATATTATTGAAATCATTTGGTTGTCGAATTTTCAATTTTATGTTGTAATTTAAATTGAAATATTCTATCCACTGTTTGTATGCATGACTTACATTTTATTTGTGTGCTTTTTGCATTACACTATGGATTCGTTTACAGTCATGGACAGTAGAGATAAAAAACTAGACGTTCTTGGAGCTAAGTTGAGGAAGAAACGTTATTGATGGTGCTGAAGGAGTTAGTCGTTGAAGGATACAAGGAGAAAATGCCAGTTTTAAGAATGGGGCTCATGAAGAAGCTTTAAAAAGGATGAAAAGCCACATTCCAGAAATCAATCTCAATGTTAGGCAAATTGTTAACAAAATCAAGAGGTGGTCAATGAAGCTAGCAGAGGTTATTGACATGATAAATACTAGTGGTTTTGGGTGGGATGATGTCAAAAAATGTGTCATTGTTGATAGTGATGCGGTCCTTGCTGAATACATAAAGGTAAAATCAACATTATCTTTATTTTGAAATAAGGTCATTTTTTTAATGTTAATTCTTTATTGTTATAATAACTATTTCTATTGTTTTGTAGAAACATCCGAAGGTTGCTAATCATGCCAACAAGGAATTTAAAGAGTTTGAAACACTTCAAGGGATATTTGGAAAAGATAGAGCAAATGGCAAAAGGGCTGAGACACCAGCAGATGTGACACAGGACTTGCAAAATGAGGGTGAGGATACTTTTGATGAAGACATGGAGTCAGAACAAGTGCCACAGTCTATTGAAGCCTCTAGCTATGCCTCACGTGATCCATCTGTGCGACCGACTCGCAAGAGTTTGATGGCAGAATATGCTGCAGAATTTATATCTATGTTTCAAAAGAGCATTAGTGATGTTAGGAGTGATTTTGCTTTACTTGCAGGAAAAATTGCTAATCCTCCTAGGGGCGATATTGTTGCAGGGTTGAAAATGTTAGGATTGTCGGAAAATGAAGAGTTGAATGTTCTTATGCAAATGGCGACAAATCCACAATATGAGAAGTTTTTTTAGAGGCTCCAAGGAGAACAACGCTTAGCATTTGTTAGGCGAATTATTAGTTGATGTAAAACATGTTTGTAGTATTTATGTAATTGAGACTTCTTTCATTGGCTTTGTATTATCGAACCTCTCTACCTTAGTTTAGTACCTTCTATGGTTAAACCTATTTTCATATTTTGTAGAAATTGTAACCTCATGTATCTCCTGCAACAGAGTTGGCAGGTTTTCTATCAGATGTAGTTGGCAGGTCATAATCATAGAAACTACTTTGACTATTCCTTTGTATGATTATTATCTTATCTATGCCATTTATGCCTTGTCCTTATGAAATATAAAAGTGATTGATATTCCAATCTAATCGATGTAATTTGTGGATGGATTTTGTAATTTTCAAGTCCTTCAATGACTTGTTCAAAGTAGTTGATGGATATGTGGATGTTTCAGTGTAAAAGTGTTTCATGCCTTTAGTAACATATTCAAAATCATAAATAACGTATTATTTCATTAAACATAACATAATTCTTTTCCCTACAATATTTAATATAATATATTAAACCTTCAAATCATTTTTTCTTATAATAATATCAAATATATATAAATAACTATGATATAAATAAAAAGGGCAAAATTGTCAATTTTACTCTATCCAGTCTAGTACTTTTTAATTTCAAACATTGGACAACACAAAAGCCTTCTCCAGTAATTAAAAATGGCAAAACTGTCAAATTCACTATGTTCAGTCCAGTACTTTGCAATCCAAATACTGGACAGCACAAAAATCCTTGTCTAGTACTAAACAAACCAAACGTGGTACAAAAATATTTTTTGTCTAGTCCTTCTTGTTTAGTACTGTCCAATACTTATTGTTCTGTCCAGTACCAGTAACCAAACGGTACCTAAATTTTTTATAAACTTAAAGACTTAAATGATTTAATTAAAACATAGATGAATGAATAGCACAAATATAAAGCACTTCTTCACTTCTCTCTACTTTTCCCCAAGTAAAACAGAATAACCAAAACAACATAAACAAGAAGTTTTTGTTGAGAGAATGATGTGGAGAAAAAAAAAATTGATATATTGATTAATAGATTGGTTGCATGGAATATCTTTGATCGGCATTTATGATGATCATTCAAGAAAAAATGACAATAGGAGTATATGTGTTTATATATGTGTTTTTTCTCATTTTGTTATCCAAGTTTATTTTTTACTTTCTGTTTCTTTTTTTTTTTAGTGTCTCAATTAAAATAAATGAGCATCTCTATTATAATGGTCCGTATCCCAAAATGGAGTTACAGTAGAAGTGCTTAACATTAACATATGTCTCATTTATTGATTAATAGATCGACTAAATGATATATATATATATATATATATATATATATTATCTACATTGACAATGATCATTTTGGGAATAGTGATAATAAAAATACCTAAAACTTTCCCATTGTCATAGCAGCTAACTTTTCAAAGTGAGACAAATGTGTATGTGGATATCTCATTTTTTCTTGATTAAAATAATTAATTTGAAATGGTCTATGTTAAAAATGATAAAATATATAAAATAAAAATGATGAAAAAATAAAAGGAAATAAAATGAAAAGAGAGTTGAAAAAAATATATTAATAATAAAAAATGGAAAGAATGTGCAAAATAATAAAAATAGAAAAATAAGAAAAGGAAATAAAAAATATTATTTTTTCGGGCAAATAAATAAAATTAAAAAAATAAAGATTAGATACTTTAAGTCAAGCACAAGTCCAGTTCTATTAAACAAGATCCAACGCAAGCTATATTGCGAGCTTAAAGTAAGCTTTTTGTGCAATAAGAAATGAGAAAGAGTTTAGCCCAGTTGGCTAGGGACTGAACCATGTACACATTGGGGAGAACCATGGTCATGTGTTTGAATCTTACAGCAAGTGCTTAGGCACCATAACTTTTTCCGTGATCGAGCTGCCACATGATAACGTCTTATTGGATAGGAGAGATCACGTGCATGTCAGTGATCATGTTTTACCTCAAACAGGAGCCGAAAAACGAGTAGCGAGAGAAAAGGATAGCCATATCCAAATGAATCCAAGATGAATCAAACAAAATTTTATCAAAAATTCAATTTTTGTTTAGAATAAATCAAATCTTAAATAGATAAAATTAGATCTTTGTGTATCTCAGCTAAGTTAATTCGTATCTGTTAGAAACTCATCAAAATAAATTTTGCTTGGAAAAGTTTAGAATTCAACCTAGACTTAGAATTCATGTAATAAGTTCCCAATAACTTCAAAAAGATAACTTCTCTTCCTAAAAAAACCTTATACGTGGCCCACACTCTCTCTAAAATTGCACTCAAGTTAAGTTATCTCAAGGCAAAGCAAGGGTATATCTGCATTCATGGGAGTCCATAGATCTGTAAAAGCTTAAGTTTTTTACTTGAGTAAGTCCAAATGGGCGGATAAAAAAATACCTAAATGACTGTCGTCAGCCACTGTCTAAACGACAAACCCCCCACCCCCAAGGCATTTTTTTAGAAAAAAACCACCATCACCAACAAATCCAAAAACCCCAACTTGAAGTGCTCAATCGCCGCCAAATGTGGCTAAAGATGTGCGAACCTCCCATCCAATGCTGCTGTTCATTTGTTTCATACGATGGGCTCAATCCGACTAAACCCACGACCAGAGTAACTGGATCCAACCTAATTCCAACTCCAACCCATACGCAGTAGGGTAATTTTTTTTTAAATGTTATCCTAATAAAATAGATTTAATAAAATAAAAATAATAATATACGATAAATAAACAAATAAAGAAGGAAATAAAACTTAGAAAGAACTAGAATAAATCATAAAATAATTACCGATATTTTATTTTATGGTATAGCCTTGTGGGATTATAGTTTAGTGGGTTGTGCATATTTAATTATTGAATCTTGCAATTTCATATGTTTAACAAGGTTAATTGATATATTGACATGCTTGATAGTGTAATCTACTATATTTGTCTAATGTTGTTAAGTCTAAATTTTGGTTTATTTTTCCTAATCTGATTTATACTAAATCTTATGCTCATTTACTGTGAACCCTCGACTAAGGTTAGAAAAATAAATAAATAAATAATCTTACTTTTTTAGTTAGAAGTGTCACCCAATTATGATAAAAAAAAATGTTAAATTAAGACTAATCGATCGGATCAATCCTACTAGTTCATGTAAAACTTAAAAATCAAAGATTTTGGAATTCGGGACTACCTTATTAAAACCTTACGAGTTCGACTTTAACTTAAAAAAAAATATTTAAATATCTATAATGTTCTATTTACAGAGGAAAAAAGAAAAAAAAATTATTATTGAGGTCGCCTCATAAGTGCTTATATACTCGCTATTCCAGATAAGACCAACATAGTTCACATTTATCAAAATTCTAAATTGTTAAAATAAAATTTTTATTTATTTATAAAAAAAAACATATAGAAGTTAAAAAGAAAAAAAAACTAAAATTTCTTTTTTTTTAAAAAAAAAGGCTAAAATGACTTAAAAAGTTATAAAAACTAATTTTTTATTTTAAAAGGCTAAAATGTCAAAAAAAAAATTTAAATATATATAATGTTTTATTTACAAAGGAAAAGAAAAAAAAAAATTATTGTTGAGGTCATCTCATAAGTGTCTACATACTTGCTGTTCCGGATGAGACCAACATAGTTCACATTTATCAAAATTCTAAATTGTTAAAATAAATTATTTATTTATTTATTAAAAAAAACATATAGAAGCTAAAAAGAAAAAAAAACTAAAATTTCTTTTTTGAAAAAAAAAAGGCTAAAATGACTGAAAAAGTTATAAAAACTAATTTTTTATTTTAAAAGGCTAAAATGTCTAAAATTATAAAAACTAATTTTAAAAAAAAATTAAAAAAAACCAATTTTAAAAGGAAAAAAAATAAAAACTAATTTTTAAAAAATAAAAACTAAGGTATCTAAAAAAATTATTAAAAAATATTTTTTTTATTATTTTAAGGCTAAAATGTCAAAAAAAAAAAAAAAAGAAGAAAACGGGCAAGGATTACTAACCTGGGTCAAGTTGGGTCTAAATTTTGGAGCTCCATGAGTATGCGGGCCAGGTTTGGTTGGAAAAAAGAGGAACAAGAGACTTTAAGTTATGTACAACTTAGCACAACGATCGTCAAAGGACAAATGTTTATTGGCTAGGGCTTCTCTTGGTGGTGCTAGGTTTGTTGATGGTCGTGGTTTATCCTATGTACAATAGAAAGGGGCAGTTTTGGGGTTGGCTGAGGTGGTCGATACTCCAAGCTTTGATTCGATCTCTTCAAGTAAAATTGAAGCAGAAGAGACAACTTTTATGAATCTAGGAGAGCTCAAAAACTTAATTAACCTAGTTTTATGCTTTAAGGTTAGCTAAACTAACAGAAATATTAGAGAGAGAAAGAGTACTTGGCTATGGGTATAAAGAGAGAGAAAGCTTGAACAAAGGCTCAAAGAAAATGATTTGAGTGATTATATTGTTTCTATCTATCTGTACAAGCTCTTAATTATAGACTTCAAGCTTGGAAAGTTTTCAATGCCGTAGATATGGTGGTTATGGACAATCGAAGATCTTCAAAATATGCTTCAGATCTAGGAATATTGGTGGAAATTGAAGATTATAATGAGTAAATATAGAATTTTCTTGTCAATTTTACTCATTGGAAGCTTCAATTTGTGCCTAAAATGTCAAATTCACCAATTTATATGAGAAGGTAAAATCTTAGATTATGATATTTTCCAATCTTTGTAGGCCAAGTTAATCTATGAAATGAATTTTTCTGGTCAAGTTCTTGAGCTTGATTCAAATTTCCACATGTCCTCCACATGATTTCATCATAAAATTTAGTGGAATCATATGTTAAATGGAAGAAAAATGAGTCTAAAGTGAGCTTGAAGGAAAGGACAAATGCATAATAGGAGGAAAATCCGAAGGTAGGAGATGATGAAGTAGTGCCATGTGGTGCCTCATCACCATTTTGTCACCACGTGACATTATGTATTTGCCACTTCAAGGCCCTATAAGTGACATAAACCAATAGCATGGACCAATTGTGATGTGGCGTGTGTCCATGAGAAGGAAGAAAAAGAATGTGCAATTTACACATAGTAGGGATTGATCTTTGGTCTTCTATTGTACTAGGCATGTGTGTTTTCCAATAGGCTATTGGTATGTGCCTCAAAATTTTAATCTAAATAGATTGCATTTATCCCATCTTCCATTTTGAAAAAAAAAAAAATATGCATATGTGCACGTCGAGCGAATCAAACTTGGGTCTCCTATGAATGCTTGTGTATTTTTCCAATCAGGCAGTTGGCTTGTGCCTCAATTTATAATGCAAAAAAATTGCATTTATTCTGATTTTTTTAATTATTTAAAAATAAATAAATAAACTAGAGGGAAAAAAAAATTGAGTGTCTATAGTTGCCCTTTTTAAGGTGAAGTTTGAAGAAACCTTCACCATAAAGACTAATGAGATACACTATTTTTGCCTAAAAAATGTACTTTGATGAGCTATCCAACCAAAATTCAAGATATATTTCTATGAATTGGTAAGCTAATAAGAGATGTTTAAGATAGTACCTCATGGGCTAACTATTTAATGCTAGGAATGTCTAGTTATCCTAAAAGGATGATATTATAGGAAAGTGCTCATGTGAGCTAATAGACCTACAATGAGAAGTATCTTTACTGACTAGCAACCCTAAAAGGAGAAATCTTAGGAGAGTGCCCCCTTTTTGGCTAACTAACATACAGTAGGAAGTGTCTTTACAAACTAGCAACCCTAAAAGACGATATTTTAAGAAAGTGCCCCTATGGGGTGTTTATCCTACAATAGGGAAACATCTCTATAGATTAGCAATCCTAAAAGATGATGTTTCAAGAAAGTGCCCATCTGGGTTGACTATCCTACAATAGGAAACATCTCTATAAACTAGCAACCCCAAAAGATGTAATATTAGGAGAGTGCCCCTTTAGGCTGAGTAACCTACGACAAGATACATCTCTATAGACTAGCAACTCTAAAAGACAATATTTTAATAAAGTGCCTATTTAAGCTGACTATCCTACATTGGGATGCATCTCTATAGGACTAGCAATCCTAAAAGATGAATTTTAAGAAAGTTGCCCCTATAAGCTAACTAATAGGAAAGTGTCTATTACAGACTAGCAACCTTAAAAGATAAGTTTTAAGAAAGTTTCCCTATGGTCTAACTAATAGAAAATCTTCTATTACAGACTATCAACCTTAAAAGATGAATTTTAGAAAGTGCCCCTGTAGGGCGACTAACCTACAATGGGGAAGCGTCTTCACAAACTAGCAACCCTACATTAATTAGTAACTAGAAAAAGTGGCATTTTAAGAAAGTGCCCTTGTAGGTTGACTGACCTAAGGGATATGACATATTTTAATAGTGAAGAATCTTACTTGGTTTTGTAAATAGTGCTAAATAATGAACCTTTCTTTTGGAAATTCTAAACACTTGTTTATTTGCCTCTATCTTGAATCAACTTTTTCCTTGTTAGATGAACTATGCTCATGTGAGATTAAGATTCACTTTTATTCTAGAATCCTAACCCTTTAAACTCATTTTGCTCAAATTTATCCTTGCTTTTGTTATTTGGGACTCTAACTTAAAATAACAAATAAAACTCCCTTTTGATAAAGGTGAAACCATGATAGAGTATTTGAAAAGTTTTCTTTATTCATCATTGTTTTATTCCTTATAACTTCTCTCGTGTTTGAGTGTATAAGTAAAACAAGAGTAAAGGAGGAAGAAACTTATTGATAAGGTGAGAGATGATGCTAACATGACCATTAGGGATATCAACTTTATAAATAAATGGTAAAAAATTAAACCATCAAAAGACTAATGATTGCTAGTATTTTCAATAAACTCAAGCAAGATTCCATTGAATCATTAAGGATAGTATATTTTAACTGTATCGGAAATTTTAAGGTCCTTCAAATCTAGACCATCCATACGTGAAAACATTAGTGCCCCTCTAGATAACATTCTCTTTACAAAATATACCCCCTCATAATTGGGAGTAAACTTCTCTTTAGGATCTCATATATTTTGAGGATTTTCTTTAAAACTAAGTCACCTTCTTAGAAACTTTAAGGTTACACTCTTTTATTAAAGGCTCAGTTATTCTTTATTGGTAACATTGGCCATGGAATAGTGCTGCTAACCTCTTTTCATCAATTACACTCAATTGGTCAACTCGCTTTTTCACCCAATCAGCTTCATCAAGTTGAGTTTTTGACAATACTCTAAGCAACGGAATCTCAACTTCAGTTAGTAATACTATCTTAGTGCCATATACCAAAGAGTAAGGTATAGCTCTTGTTGATGTTTAGATGGAGGTTCGATAGGCCATGAATGCAAATGGCAATATCTCATGCCAATCTTTGTAAGTAATGGCTATCTTTTCAATATTCCGTTTGATATTTTTATTGGTCCCCTTCTATAACCCCATTCATTTGTGGTCGATATGGAGTGGAATTCTTGTGATTGATCTTGAAATGTTGGCACAATTTTTTCATGAGCTTGTTGTTGAGGTTTATGCCATTATCTATAATAATTGACTCAGGAGATCTATATCGAGCAATAATGTCCTTTTGATGAATTTGACCACTACTCCTTTGGTAATATTGGCATATAAGGAAGCTTCGACTCATTTGTGAAATAGTCAATTGCTACTAGTATGAATCGATGATGGTTAGATGCTTTTGGGTTAGTTAGTCCAATTATGTCTAAACCCTACATAGAGATGGTTGTAGTGAAGAAAGTGTATAAAGTTCTTGAAGGGAATTGTTTTGTTAGCATAAATTTGACATAGATAACAACATTTCAAGTGTTTGATGCGGTCAGCTTCCATAGTTAAGTAGTAATAACCTAATCTCATGATTTTTCCTAGCCAATATAGTTGTTCATGTGAGGACCACATATTCCCTCACACCTCATTCATAAGGTGTTTACTTTTTTCTTGTCCACACATCTGAATAATGTATTATTAAATGATCATTTATATAGAGTAAACTCACTTAGTAGAAAATGACTTACCAATCTTTTGAGATTTTTTTTTTTTGTCTTTCTTGTCAGCCTTTTTTGGATACCTTCCCTCTTTAAGTAAGATCTTGATATCATGATACTAAGGCTTATTGTCTTACGTTCCTTCAACAGCTAAATAAAAAGCAGGCTTATTTTCAATCTTGACCTTGAGAGGTTAGATTTTTACCCCTTCTGATATTTGGGTCAAAGATGCTAATGTAACTAAGGCATCAACAAACTAATTCTGCATCCTTGGTATATATGTGAATGTGATCTCTTCGAAACTTCCCTATTAATCCTAACAAGTGCTGGTGATAAGGTATCAATTTTGGAACTTTCATCTTATATTCTCCTTAGGTTTGACAAATAATGAGTGAGGAGTCCCCATATACTTCTAATTTATGAATTTTCCATATCTAAAGCCATTTTGAGACCTATAATGCATGCTTTTACATTCTGCAATGTTATTGGTATATAGGAACGTAAGCCTCATTATTATAGGGAATTGGTTACCTTTAGGTGAAACCAACATTGCCCTTATTTCACAACCAAATACATTGGTAGCTTTATCAAAATACAACTTCCATTTGAGAATCTTTTCTTTTTCAAAGTTAGAATCGCTTTCACCCATCAGTACATCTTCATTTAGGAATTACGCTTCTGGTTCTTGGGAAGTTCCTTCAAGTGGATGGTTAGCTAATTGATCTGCTATAGCTTAACCTTTAATTGAACTCTGGTTTATATAGGTGATGCCAAACCTAGACAATAACATTTGCCACTTAGAAATCTTGTCAATTAGAGCCAGTTTGTTTGCTAAATACTTCAGCGGGTCATGTCCCATTAATTATTTAACTGAATAGTAGAGTGTATATTGTTTGAGTTGATGCATAACCTAAACTATGCACAACATGTCCTCTCCACTTCCAATGTATTTTTGTTCCCCTTTAGTATATTTCTTACTCAAGTAGTAAATGGCTTGTTCTCTTCCCCTTTCGTTCTTTTGGATAAGCATACACCCCATAGATTCTAGTATTATCAAATACAAGAATAATGGTTTGCTGAGTTTAAGAGCCACTGGCACACGAGAATTCATGAGATATTGTTTGATTTCCATGAAAGTTACTTCACATTCCTTGTTCCACTCTTTGGCGGCATTTTTTCTTTAGTAGTTTGAACAAAGGGTGGCATTTATTTGTGAGTTGTAAGATGAACCAAGAAATGTAATTTAGATGTCGAAGTAGTTCCCTAACTTTTTTAAGTGTGAATAGAGGTGGCATTTATAGTATCGCATTGACCTTATTTAGGTCCACCAGGATACCCTTTTGACTAACCATAAAACCTAGTAATTTCCCAAAGGTAACTCCAAAAGTACATTTTTCGAGGTTAAGTTTCAATTGGTATTTCCTTAACCACTCAAATAACTTTTTCATAATGGTCTTCCCCTTCTTTAGATTTAGCAATCATGTTGTCAACATACACCTCAATTTCTTGGTGCATCATGTCATGAAATAATGCTACTATCGCTCTTTGATATGTTGCCTTAGCATTTTTAAGACCAAATAGCATAACCTAGTAATAAAAGGTACGCTAGGTTGTGATGAAGGTTATCTTGGTGTTATCTTCTTTTAAAATCTTGATTTGGTTATACCTAGAGAAACCATCCACGAATGAGAAAAGATAACTTTTAGTTGCATTATCTACCAAGACATCTACGTGAAGTAAAGGAAATTATCTTTTAGTGTGCTTGATTTAGGTCTTGGAAATCTACGCATATGCAAACGTTCCCATTTTTCTTTATCATAGGGACTATGTTAGGTTTGATGTATTCTCGTATGGGTAGCTTATGAACTATGATGGGTCAAGTCTTGGAATATCTTCATAAGACCATGCAAATACATCAAGGTATTTAGATAATAGCTTGGTTAACCTTCCTTTCTATTCATCATTAAGATTGCTCCCAACCTTAAGATCTTAACGTTATCCTCATTTCCTAAGTTGACTGCTTCAATTAACTCATCAATAGAAATTTTACCCTGTTCCTATCTTTTCAAGTTTCCTCTTAAATCACTCTGTGATCATTAATATTATCTCAAATGAACAAACCAATAGGGTTAGAGGTGATATCAACATTATTACCCCTATGTGCATGAGATATCCCTTATTTTCATCATTGGATTTAGATAAATGAATAAGTAGAAGAAAAGAGAATGAATGAATTGAGATTTTATTTGTGTGGGGTTACACTTACTGAATGAAAAGTACATAAAATCTCAACAAATATTAAACTATGGTCCACCCTTACTCTAAAGAAGGTTCTATTGCTATTTAAAGGAAAAGAGAATCAATTTTGGAGTAATTAAGAGCTTGGGATATGCTGGTTGATTCTTGCTACTAGTTGTTTGTGAGCTCACTGGAGTTATCTTCTTTTGCAGATACTAGTGTCTCAACACTAGCTAGCTCAGTGAATGTTGTTTGGATTGGTGGAAAATTCATTGGGTCATTGTATAGTTTGTCTCCCCTTTTGCATTATCTAAATCTCATTTGAATCTCTTCTTTTGAAACAAAGATATGTCTAAGACCAAATGTCCCTATTTGACCTTTAAATTACACCTTTCTACATCTTTATGCCTCTAAACTAGTAATCATACACACCTCATCAAATATCCAGAGTTCGAGATCATCTAAGCCTTTTCTCCTATGTAGGGTATAGCCATTTCTTTATAAATAGCGTAATTTTGTTCGCTCAAAATAGTGACAATCTGATCATTAGATATGAATTTGACCTTTTGGTAGAGGTTAGAAGGAATGGCCTATGTTGTGTGGATCCAAAGCCTTCCATGAAGTAAGTCGAAGAACCCTAATATGTTTAGGACTTAGAAAGGGATTCCAAATAACTATAGGTTGATTTTCACCATTAAGTCAATTTCCCCTACAATTTCCCTCATTGATTCATTAACAACCCTTACTATGGTAGAACCAGTTTGATATTAATTGTATCAACACCTAGCAAGTTAAGAGTCACTAAAGGACATATGTTGAGGGAAGACCCATTATCAATGAGTACCTGAGAAACAATCATGTTATTACATTTCACCACTATGAAAAGTGGTTTGGTATGTTGATTACCTTCTTACCTTAATTCTTTCATTGAAAAGGATATATGACCAATGGCAAAAATGCAATTGACAATGTGTCCCAATTTTTTCGTAGACACTCCCTTTGGCATTCTAACTTCCTTTAAAGTTCTAAATAAGGCTTCTTTGTGAGGCTTAAAAGAGAGTAGAAGACCCATAAGGAAGATTTGGGTTGGGTTTTTGATAATTGGTCCATGATTTTATATATAGTTTATCAATCAAAGTACCAATAGCAATGACAATTGAATATTGAAAAAGACTAAATGTTCCATTTCCAAATGAATAAAGATAATCAGACTTATCTAAATGAGAAACAAAAATTAAATTTTGTCTAAATGATAGTACATAACAAGTCTCTTCCAAATCTAAATAACAACCAAACTCTAATCGTAATTTAAATACATTAAGAGCTTTAATAGGAACCTTGTCACCATAACCTACATAGATGAATATTTCAGCATCACTTGGCACTTGGCTCCTTAGACAACCTTGGATGATAACACTTATGTAAATAGTTGCACTGGTATCTATCTACAAAGTATGGGTTGGTATTACAACTAAATTAACTCCTAAACAAACAAAATTAAGTTCACCTTTCTTTATGAGCCACTTTCCATACTTAGGACAATTCTTCCTCATATGACTAGCTTTCTTGCAGAAGAAACAAGTAATGCCTTTATCTTATTTCTACTACATATGTGAAGTCCCAGCATCTACAGCTCCTTTACCTATATGATCCACTTTCCTTTTCTTAGGAATCGTATCCTGAGCATAAGTTATCATGTGAGCACTTTTAGTCCTTTCTTGTAAAACCCCATAATTTAACTAAAACTTAATACCAAATTAGCTTAATAATTATTTTAAAAAACCTTATTCTTAACCTTTATAATTTTCAATTAGGGAAAATAGTTATTTAATAGCTTAATTAAGTAAATTAGGGAATAAAAGAAAAAATAAATTAAAACCATAGGTTTAGGGTAGTTAAATGAAAATTTTGAGTAAATATTTAAATTTAGGATAATTCATTTAATCTAATTGTAAAGTTTCATGTAAAAATATTTTAATTAACATCCTCAACTAAAACTATCACACACGCGTTGAACTAACTAAGGAAATTCAAGATTTTCCCCACTATATAAATTTTGACACCTTTTTCTACTAACTTTTGATTTCCTTTTCCTTTCCTTCTTTCTTTTTTTTTTTATAAATTTTAAAAAAAATGAAAAGAAAATTATGTAATTTCTACTTACGAACTCCAAATTTCAAATTGGACCACCAATGCGATCCTTGAAATGAATTCTACAAAACTAGACCCAACTTACAAGGTAAAATTTCAACTCCAAAATTTAGATACAATTTTAGTAATGTAACACCAGGGCTTTTAAGTCTAGGAAATAATTGGAAAAGTTAGAAATATATGACCTAATGTATCTTAGTATGAATAGAGAATACTAACACACCTTTTCTTAAATTTTAGGTGAAGAAATTGACTTAACTCAACAACCCGAAGATTATTTTGCACCTTAAGAGAAAATGAGATAAAGGTGAGCAGGAACTCAATGATTATACTCTATTGTGTGTGACTAGTTGTTTATTTTATATATGGTGGATGTTCTGTTGTGGGCTGACAAATACTGAGGATCCAACATGTTTCTATTCTATATGTACGTCTCTATTTTGAGGGTGCACTTCTAGTGTGTTTTGGTGTGTGGGTTGCTAGGTGTTTTAATGCATGGGCTATTGTGTGTTGTGTTTTAGCATACAATTCCAACGTGAGAGCAAACTTCTAGTATATGCATGCTACCGCAGTGTCTTTGTTCACATATGTGTGTGGTTGTGTATCCTAAAGTGTGCACATGTGTTCTATTGCTATGTCCATGTGTATGTGTTTGTCCGCATATGTGTGTGTGAGTTTCTAGTGTGTTTTGATGCATCGACTGTCGTATGGTGTGTTCTAATGTGTGTGTGATTTCGATGTGAGAGTGAGCTTCTAGTATGTGCTGCAAAGTTAGGTGTCCTATAGTACGCATAAAAGTTTTCAATGTAGGTGTGTAGGAGTGTCTTGGTGCTTGTGGAATGCATGCATGTGTGTATTCGCATGAGTGTGCGTAGGTGTTAGTGTGTGTTCTAGTGTGCTTGTGCTACATATGCATTTTTTTATGAAGATCACGCTAGGAGGATTAGTCCAAGGATGATCGAGATCAAGCTAGGAGGATTGGACTAAGGAGCACGACCCTATTTGAAGTGTGGAGCGTCGACGTAAAAGCTGAGGAAGAGATTTAAGGTCAATAGCTTCAAGACCAATGAAGGTTGCTGACCTTAGTGGTGTAAGTCGTTAGCCTAAATAGCCAGTGTGGAGAAGAAGGCCACTAGCTTAAGTGGTTGGTGTAAATCAAAGGGAAGGCCAGCTTGAGTAATTTTCAAAGCAATTGACTTTGGTGCAAAATTTGCATAGAATTATAGGCCAGCTTTGTAATATTTTAGGCCATTAACGTTGAATGTTTTCTTTTATTCGAATTAGTTTTTTTTTAATGTCATTTTGTTTACTTATTCATGTGGGGCTATAAATAGTCACCATACACTCATTATAAAGACAATTAAGAATTAAGAAAGTTTATTCATAAAGTTGAGAGAGAATTTCTCTTTAGTTCTTCAAAGAACTATCGAACTTATTGGGTTTTAAATCCATAGAGTTCACTCAAACTTATCAATCGATCATTTCATAATCAATTGTGGCATTACACTTATACCAAGGTTCTTGTCTCATCTATAGACAACAAGTCGCAGTTTCCATCGTTCTTAATAGATCCATAGGTTGTGGGGATTATCAAATTTAGTTTGTTAGGTTTTGTCATAGGTTGGCGACGTTTGCATTTGTTTGGTATCAAAGCACAATCAAGTTTGTTAGGATCGTTTATCTTGCTATTTCAATTACTTGTTCTTAGATCTAGGGTTTGGATAAAAAAAAAAAAAAACACATTCCTTTTGAATTTGATTTGCAAGTAGATTTTTTATTTGATTGTTGTTAGAGTTTGAAAGGATTCGTATAAACTTCCTTTATCAAGAATCAAAAAGAAGAAGAAAAGAAAAAAAAAAGGAAAATTCGTATAAAAAAAAAGTTTCACAAAAATTGTTAAAATTTGAATTTATGGTGATCCTTGATAGAATTCTTAGCTTCCGCTGAATCTTATCAAATCATGCTACAAAACTATTGTTTAGAAAGTTGGGTGAATATCTATACAAACAACTTCGATTAGATTGTTAGTTCTAAAAGAACAAAAAAGAGGAATTTTTTAGTGAGTAAGGATTGGTGAGAATAGTAGAGCGATTTGAGTGAAACACATGAGTGAGTGAAATTGTGATATTTTTATTTTATTACTCCTAACATTGTCTTGTGCAGTAATATGTCAAATAGAAATTCTCTTGAAAGTGTGATGGGGAGAATTGACACAAAATTGATCATGGAAACTCTAACTGCTGAGATAAGAAGAATGTTTAGAGTAGAGATGGATCAATTTCATGAGAAAATGGAGCAGAACTTTGAGCAGTCACAAATTGGTTTTGCAAGGCGTAAGTGAGATAAAATGCCAAGAAGAGTAGTGTGCATAGAGGAAGATGAATGGGCTAAGGAACCACCAATAGGGACATGGGAGGAGATAAAGAGGATCATGAGGAAACGATTTATGACTACATACTACTATAGGAAATTGTACAACAAATTACAAACCCTTAAGCAAGGCAATAGTAATGTAGAGGAACATCATAAGGAGATGGAGGTTATTATGATTAGGGTTAACATTGATGAGGATTGAGAGGCAACTATGGCTAGGTTTTTAGCTGGATTGAATAGGGAGATTCATAATGTGGTGAAGTTACAACATTATATAGAACTGGATGGATATGGTATATATGGCTATTAAGGTTGAGAAGCAACTCAAGCGAAGGATAGTAGCACCACATATGCCATACAGAATTCTTCTAATTGAAGAGCTAAAATAGGGGAAAAGGAGGAGAAACAACCCTACTCCAAACTAATTTCAGAATAAAAATCAGAATTGGCATCTTATGGGAATGAAGGTAAATTTGATCCTTCTATTTCTAGGAATCGTGATATTAAATGTTTTAAATTCAAAGTAGAGGACATATAACCAGCCAATGTCCAAATAGAGGAGTTATGGTGATGAGGGATAATGGAGAGATTGAAACTAATAGTGATTTGGATTATGATCTATGCCACCATTGGAATATGATGATGGGAGGAGTATGCTATTTAGGGGGAGTTATTGGTAGCTAGAGAACTTTGAGTGTACAGGTTAGAGAAGAGGAAAATGTGCAACAGGAGAATATTTTTCATATTAGATGCCTAGTTCAAAACAAGGTATGCAATGTGATTATAGATGATGGGAGTTGTACAAATGTTGCTAGCACAACCATGGTGGAAAAATTAGGGGTGCCCACAAGTAAGAATCCCCGTCCTTATAAATTGCAATGACTGAATGATAGTGATGAAGTGAGAGTCACAAAACAAGTGTTGGTTTCTTTTAGCATTGGAAAATATGGGGATAAGATTCTGTGTGATGTAGTTCAAATGCAAGCTGCACACTTTTTATTAAGGAGACCATAGCAATTTGATAAGCAGGTGAAGCATGATGGATTCACCAACAAGTACTCATTTGTACATGATCAGAAATTGGTTACTCTTTGTCCTTTAATACCTAGTGAGGTTTATGAAGATCAAGTGAGATTACAGAGAGAGAGAGAGAGAGAGAGAGAGAACAAAAGAGAATGAGTGATAAAAATAAATTGAGCTCTATTGCAGAAGAAAAAGAGAGAGAGTCTGAGCCAAAGGAAAGCGAAAAGAGAGGAAAAAAATTGAGTGATGAGAGAAAAACAGAGTGGAAAGAAAATTTTTATGCTAAGGCCAATGAGGTTAAGAATGCTCTGTTTTCAAAAACGAAGAGATCTACTCAAGTTCATGAGAAGGCTAAGCTCAATATTGAACGATGAAAGCAGCAATATGCAAAATGAGCCAATAAAGGGCATCATTAAATACTCTTTAAACCTAGAGATTAGGTTTAGGTGCACATTCACCAAAAGCGATTCCCAGCACTGAGGTAATCAACACGGCTTCCAAGAGGCGAGAGTCCATTCCAGTCCTCGAGTGCACCAATGACAACGCTTACAAACTGGAATTGTCAAGTAAGTATCAAGTTAGTGTTAATTTTAATGTTATTAATTTAAGTCTTTATGATGCAAGTGATGATTTGAGGACAAATCCTTTTCAAGAGGAAGGGAATGATGAAGATCACACTAGGCGGATTAGTCCAAAGATGATCAAGATCAAGCTAGGAGGATTAGACCAAGGAACATGACCCTATTTGAACTATGAAGCGCGGACGTGGAAGTCGAGGAAGAGATTTAAGGCTGACAGCTTCATGACCAATGAAGGCCTTAGCGGTGTAAGATGCTAGCCTAAATGGCCGACGTGGAGAAGAGTCATCAGCCTAAGTGGCCGTGTAAATTAAAGGGAAAGCGGACTTGAAGTAATTTTCAAAGTTGCCAACTTTGGTGCTGGCTTTGTAATATTTTAAGCTACTGGCATTTAATGTTTTCCTTTATTCAAATTAGGTTTTTTTTTTTTGTGTTTCGATTTATTATTCATGTGAGACTATAAATAGTTGCCATACACTCATTGTAAAGACAATTAAGAATTAAGAAAGTTTATTCGTAAAGTTGAGAGAGAATTTCTCTTTAGTTCTTCAAAGAATTATCAAACTTATCGAGTTTTTAATCTGTAGTGTTCACTCAACTTATCAATCGATCATTCCATAATCGATTGTGGCATTAACACTTATACCAAGGTTCTTGTCTTGTGTATAGACAACAAGTCACGATTTCCATTGTTCTTGATAGATCCATAAGTTTTAGGGATTATCAAATCTAAGTTGTTAGGTTTCATCATAGGTTGGCAAGGTTCGCATCACTGTTATTATAGAGTTCGTGTGTGTATGTATCTATACATGTGCCTGCATTTTGTTGCTACGGAGCCTGTAAGTGTATGTGTTTGTGTGTGTGTGTGTGTTTTCTATAGATATGAGTGTGTTGTAGCATGTGTGTGCTTGTTTTATTGTTGTTGCATTCATGTGCATGTGTGTGTCATTATATGGGTGTGTGTTGCTGCATATGTAACCAGAGTGTGTGTGTATCTACTACTACTGTGTCCGTATGCGTATGTGTGTCTCTATGCAAGTGTGTGTTGTTGTGTATGTCTCTAAGCAAGCATGTGTTGCTATGTGTTTGTATCTTAGAGTGTGTGCATACTACTGTTTTGTCTCTATGCATATGTGTATCTCTATGTGGGTGTGTGTGCATGTATGTATCCTCGAGTGTGTGTGCATGTTGTTGCCATGTTGAGTGTGTCTATGTTGTGATGTGTGTGTGCAACCTTACTATGTGTGTGTGTAAGTTGTGGTGGGTATGTAAATGTGTGTTTCTTCAACAATACTTTCGTTGGTAAGGGTTAAAGGTTCATCAGTCCTAAGTGCATAGTCAAAATCCATGCATCCTAACAAAATGGTGATATTTTCCTTTCATTTCTTGAAGTTTATGTTTATGCCATTAAGAACTGGAATGTTATTCACATTAGCAAAATTAGAGGTAGTACTGACTAAACAAAGAATAAAATATGCTCATAATTAATGACAATTTTATACATTAATGCATGAATAAATATAACAAATAAATTATAATTATCATGCATAGTAAATCTCATCAACTTGAACAAATGACAAAGTAAATACTTTAATTTGGCCTTTTGAGATACCTAACACATCATTGATATTTAGTTTTTAGACAAAAATATCAACTATAAATTGTATCCTCTAAAACAATAATAAATATTGATAACATTACCTTTACCAATGATAAGCCTTCTTTAGGCTGACAAATCATATGCATGAAACTATATTTATCACAAATTTATTATCGTGTGTCTATCATCTGGCCAAACAATAACCTTCCTTTAGGTTGATTATTATCTACATAGATATAAACATTTCAAGCAAATCTTTAACCTGATATTTAAATATTTTGAAATAAACTTAAATAATCAAGGAATCAGGATGTACATGTGCATCCATATCACAATTAACTTAACATTTTACTCCTATTATTTGGAAACCCTAACCCTCAAAATTATAACAACACCATATACAAATTGCAATTAATCTTAACTATTTTAAAACACAAAACTTGGAAATAATTGAATTATAATAATACGAACACAAATAGATTCGTACTAAATTAAGGTTTTAATTTCACACATGATTGCTCCAGTACCACTTGTAGGAAATAAAACTTTATATTTCCATGAAAAATAATTCAAGATCTCAAAACACTATGAATATAATTAAATTTGTATGCAAAAGCATACTGAATCCATAGTAAAAGCAAATTTTGAAGGGTTTTGCCTTCTAATCTATAACATTACCCTTTCTTTTTTTTCTCTCTAATGGGATGTGTAAAAGACAAAAGGGAAAGGAAAGAAAAGAAACCCTAATTCTACACATACCACTTAAACTTGGGACCCAACCTTATTTATAGTATTTAATATTTTATTTCATTATAGTCCATCACAATAAATGAAATAAAATATATGAGTTTCCACAAATTATGGTTCATAACAAAAATTTTATATGATCTAATAGCATTATTCATTAATTGACTAAATGATCACTTTTATTTAATGGCTTAATTCCTTAACTCAATTAAACAATCAACAATATACAATTAATTGATATTATAAACCACAACAAAAAAAATATACAACAATAGAAATATAAACATGTACGCTAAAATGAAAATAGCAATTACATATAGTTATAGACATAACAAATAGAAACTTTTACACAGGTTTTCCAACAATAGGGTTTCCTAAACATGATTTCTAATCAAAGCATTCAACTAGTGTTTTCAGGACATAACTTGAGCACCAAATAAGATTCGTGTCTTTAGAAAATAATTTCATATAAAATATTCTTAGGAATAGGTAATTTAAAAATTATTTTTGAAAAAAAAAATCCTTTTTTCTCTCATAAAATGTTAATTTGACTTGAGGTAAACAATTGATTATTTAAATCTTCCGTCAATGTTGTTAGCTATTGACTACTACCAGTTTTATTTATTCTTTGACTTATGACAATTTTCTTGATCCACTACATTGATTTCTCCATCTTAATCCATCCTAGAAGGTTTCCATTCATCATCCACTAGGTGTACTAGTAGTATCAAGATGGCTATGGGAAGAAGAAACTCATGGAGGACCTTATGCCCTGTCATTGTAGTATCTTTCATCTTTGTAGTTAATTTATCCTATCAGATTGATACCAACTTGCTTAGTCAGTCTATCTATGTTAATCAAAGCATAACTTCCTAAGGTAGCATTTTTGAATTAGGTTTCTTCTCTCTTAGTAATTCTAGCAAATTTTACATTGGAATATGGTACAAGAGAATTCTATCTTTTAGTGTAGTTTAGATTGCTAATAAAGATACACTTATTCTTTCTTCTGCTAAAGATGATGCAAATTTAATCCTCACAAGAGAAGGTAATCTTCAGCTCCAAGTTGATGGTCAGATAATTTAGAATACCAACACTACCACAACTGATATGAATAGAACTAAGGCAATACTTCTTAATAGTGGAAATCTCGTAGTTGGGTTAGATAGTTCACCTTTTGTGTGGGAGAGCTTCAATTATCTATACACACTTGGCTTCCTAGTGCTAAGATTAGTTTAGATATGACAACTGGTAAGACATATCTAAAAATCCTCTCTTCCTAGAGATCTTTGGATGATCTCAATTCAACAATCTATTCATTAGGGGAAAACCTTAATGAATCAAGTGAATTACACCTCTGACATAACAAAACCAATAAATTATAGAGGATTGCAGCTTCAAATTTTTGAGAGATGAACCTGCAATCTAAGTCAAACATCACTTTCATGTTAGTAGAACACTTAGGGTCAATTATGCCATATACCTCACACTCAACAACTCTCCTATTAGAGTGATTCTAGACTATAGTAGACTACTAAACCAACTAATATGGAATGAGGAAAGAGCTCAGTAGATAACGCTTTAGGTGAGGCTAAAAAATTTTTGTGTAAGCTATGCTACTTATAGAGCAATGGTATATGCACGATGAATCAAAACCCTTCATGTATCTGTCCTAAGGGTTTTCAACTTAAGTATATTTTGAATTGGGAGTTGGGTGGTCATTTTAGGGGTTACATTAGAAAAAAGGGATCACAATGTCTCAAGGAAAAAGATGGATTTGCAACTCTTGACAATGTTAGATGGCCCTAAAATTACCAATTCCAATCTGTTGGAAGTGCTGAAGTTTGTCGATCTACTTATGTAGCTAATTGTAGCTGCTCAACATATGGAAACTTATTAAGATGCTATTTGTGGTTTGGTGATCTTCTGAACATGGAGTGACCATACGATACAACCACTAGTGAAACACTATTTCTCATATTAGGTTCAAATGAGCTTCTTAAAATGGTGGGAATGCTTACTCAATTATTGAGATGAGTTCATTTACTTGTTGCATTAGCTTGATTCATACATTCCAACCATGTCCTTAGCCCCACTTATATTTAATTAAGATGTGCCTAACAAGGGCCAAAAAGTCATTGTAAATCCCTTTGACACTCTCCATTTCCTTGCTAATTCTTGTTTTAGGCTCCCTTTCCTACTACGTCTATAGAAAAAAAAAAAAGATAATAACGATAACAAATTAATATGCTAAGTCATTTTTCAGTTGCTGCAATAACTTCTAATCTACATATCATTTCAAATAGACATACAATTGTACTTACCTAATTATATGCCTTCTCAAATAGGGGTTAAGGATATGGGACAAGATTTGCTGCTGTTTGCTTTGGAAATGACTAATAACAAACATACAAATTGTTGAGGTCAAAATTATGTATTAGGGTTTTATGAATCCTAGCAAAATGTTATATATATGTATATGTAAAATTACAAAATTGTCTTTATTGTCCTTAACTAATCTATTTAACTATACTAACTCTCCCCCTCAAGGTAAAGCATATATATCATATGCTCCTAGCTTATTACATATATAATTCATTTGAATCCTTATGTGACTTAGTGAATATATCAGCAAGTTGTTATTCTAACTTCACATAACATGTGTCAATTTCCTTACTCAATAACTTTTCACAAACAAAGTGACAATCAATCTCAATATATTTTGTAAGTTCATGAAATACTGGATTTGATGTTATGTGTAAAGCAGCTTGGTTTTCACATGTCAACTTCATTGGTTGTGACTATAGAAACCCAAGTTCTTCTAACAAATGCTTAAACCAAAGTAATTCATAGGTTGTGAATGTCATTGCTCTGTATTCAAACTCTACACTTGATCTTGCTACTACAATTTGCTTCTTACTCTTCCATAAGATAAGATTACCACTAACAAATAAGCAATATCTCATGGATTGATCTCCTGTCTAATGGTGAACCTGCCCAATCGCATCTATGTATCCAACAACATTAATGTACCTATAGTCTTTATACAAAATACTTTGACTTAGAGATCCTCTTAAATAATGTAAAATGCGAATAGCAGCATTCCAATGGTTAGTGGGAGGTGATCCTATGAATTGGCTAAGTACACTAATTGCAAATGATATATCAAGGACGTGTTACATTAAGATAATTGAGTTTACCAACTAACCTTCTATATCTCTCTAGATCATCTAAAATATCTCCCTCACTAGGTAAAAGTTTTACAATAGGATCCATGGGCGAATCAGCTAGTTTTGTCCTAGTTAAACCGGTCTCAAATAATAAATCAAGCACATAATTCCATTATGATAGATATATTCCTTGCTTAGATTGAGAAACTTCAATTCTAAGGAAATATTTTAAACAACCATGTCCTTGATTTAGAAGTTTTGTTATAAGAAATTCTTTAATTTCTCAATGCCTGTATACAAGGTTGTCAAACTCGCGAGTTAACTTATACGATTCAACGATTTTATGAGTTTTAATACATATTTCTAGTTAACTCACATACAAAATCGGGGAGAAGTAAAATCATAATAGAATCGCAATTTTGAACAGTAAAATCGTCAAAATCGCGAGTTTAAATGTTTCCACCGATTCCACAATATTGCACAATTAAGTAAAATTTCAACCATCCAAATCCGAATAAATAAATATGTAATAATAGCTATTCATGAGCTTAATCCCAAACTTTTAATAAACAAATATGGGCTTAATTACTAAAAGCCCCCTAGCATCCACGTGCTTTCATGTCGTAAGAAAGTATAAGCCATACCCCAACATGTTCGTCGATCATCACTCCTCTCTTGTCAGTGTATTGCATTGCATTGAAGTCTTTGTGTTTATGTTCGTCAATAGTTAGTCTTCTTGTTCCTATTTGTGATCATGTTCATGTTAAAGCACTCATGTTTGATTGCTGCAACTTTCCTTATTTTAATTAATATTTTTGTAATAGTAAATAAAATAAATGGTGGATAACTTTAACTTTATAAGAATTTTTTGGATTTTTAATTTTATAGGAAAGGTATAAATGTATTTATATTTCTATCTTTTCAATATCTCATAGTTAAGTAAATATGAAATATTGTTAAGTAAATATATTTTAAATTACTAATCATGAATGGTGTAAAAATTTACCTAGTAATATATAATTTTAAAGGTTTTTCTTGTTATAGTATCTTCTTTATTATTTACTTTTGGTTATTAATTATTTGCCATTTTTTAATATTACTCCATTCTAATAGTATAGCTTCATTATAAACTTTTATTTATTAGTAATTTCTTAAAGTCACAATTGATTTTTAAATTTTATCTATTATCTTTTAGCTTTTGTATATATAACTAGGTGAAACTTGATTTATACATGATTTATCATTGTAGAATAAAATATCTATATTATACAACTTATGTTTAATTATCTATATTATGACTTTTATTGCAAATTTGCAATTTATGGCTAAAATAAATGCTGAATTTCCTTATTTTTATTATTCATTATATTTTTTTAATGACTATCGTAAGTAAATTTATAATATTTGGAAGTTATTTTACATAGTTGTAGAAACTTACATTTCTACATTTCGTTTCTATGTTCCGATTCTACAGACTCCTTAGAGATTTTATGTAAAATCTCGATTTTGACAACCTTGCCTGTATAGTAATCTCTTGCGAACACAATATCATTGACATACAGACCAATAATTTTCTTACCATTATAGTGCCAATAAAACACAAAATGATCTGAATTACATCTGTAGAGACCAAATTCAATCACAACTAAACTAAATCTACCAAACCAAGCACATAGAGATTGTTTAAGCCCATATAAACATTTCTTTAAGTGACAAACCAACCTTATCTCTCCTTGAACAACAAAACCTGGTAATTGTTCCATATACACTTCTTCTTCAAGATCACCATAGAGAAAGGGATTTTTTATAACTAGTTAGTGTAGAGGCCAATGATAAGTAGCAACAAGTGAGATTAAAAGTTATACCAAAGTTATCTTAGCCACTGGTGAAGAAGTATCCCAATAATCAACACCATATGTTTGAGTGTAACCTTTGGTAACTAGACGTGCCTTTAACCGATCAACAATGCCATTAGGTAACACTTTTATAGAGAATACCCATCAGTATCCAACTGTAGATTTACCAATAGGAAGAGACACAAGATCCTACGTATCATTATGATATAAAGTAAACATTTCTTCTTTTATAGCTATTAGCTAGTTAAGATGAGCTAAGGCTTCTAAAACAAAACTTAGAATAGAAATGGCAGATAATGATGCAATAAAAGATTCATAAGGAGGTAAGAGAAAAGAGTAGGTAAGAACATTTGAAAGAGGATGACGAATAGGAGGGTAAATGGAACGCTTACCCTTTATCAATGTAATGGGAAGATCAAGATCAGTTGAAGGAAGACTTGAGTTTAGAGGAGAATTGATGGAGGGGAAGAGTTGTATGGCATAATACGCTATCGATGAACATAGACTTGCATATCCGGTCGATTTAGATGAGAGAATCCTTAAGACACTAGCAAATTAAAGGAATCATCCTATGAGGTTAGTACAGTAGTAGTAGTAGTAGTACTTTGGCCAATTGAAAAGGAATCGTGTGAAGATAGAGAAGGTAATATAGAGGGAATGCAGCTAACAAGAGACTCATCTCTAGAAGACACAGACAAAGTAGAAAAATATAGAGTAGACTCAAAGAAAGACACATCTTGTCAAACATAAACTTTATGATGTTCAAGAGAATAACACTTGTAGCCCTTCTAATTATGAGACTAGCTAAGGAAAATGCAACGAATTGATCGAGGATCTAGTTTATCTGTCCCCAAATATAGCTGATGAACAAAATATACACACCCAAAGACATAAGGAAGAAAATGAATTAATAATGTCCTAGCAATTTCAATGAGATGTCTAATCTTACGTTCAGCAACACCATTTTGCTATAGAGCATAAGCACATGAAGTTTGATGAATAAAGCCATGCTTTTGTATATATGATTGAAAAACATTAGACATGTATTAAATAAATTATCTATGCAAAAACACATATGGTAGAGTTAAACTGATTTTGAATTTCAACATGAAATGCACAAAATAAATTAAATAACTTAAAATGATTTTTATTAAATATAACCATATCATTCTTGAACAATCATCAATAAATGTAACAAAATATCTAAACCCAAAAAGGGAATTGACATGTGCAAGTCTCTATACATTAGAATGAACTAAATGGAAGGAAGCAGTAGCACGTTTATTAATTCTAAGAGTAAAAGAAACACGACTTTTTTGCCTAATTGACATTGAAGACTAGGACAAAGCTGTAGACTAGGACATATAAGACAAAGAATCTTCAAGGATGGATGGCCAAATCGACAATGCATTTCAATAGGATCCGGTGTAATAGTCAAGCAAGTAGTATTTATAGGTGTTGAATCCATATAATATAGCCCATTAGACTCATGTCCTCCACTAATCGCCTTTCCCATTCTCAAATCCTATATCACAAAAGAGGAAGAGTAGAATGTGATGAAACAATTAAAAGAGCCAGTAAGTTTACTAACATATAGTAAGTTAAAAGGTAATTAAGGTAAATATAAAATAGACTTCAAAGGAAATGATGGAATAGGTGATGCAAAACCAATTCCACTAACATGTGAAGTGGATCTATTGGAAAAAGTGATATATGGTAATGAGGAACAATGTGTAATGTGTGAGAAGTAATCTAAGGTACCGGACATATGATCGGTGGCACCAAAATCAACAACCTAAGGCTATAGAGAAGATTAAGTAAGGCAAGCAGTAAGATTACCTAACTAGGCTATGGCTGAAGAAGAAGAAGATGGTTGTGAGGCATTTTAAAGTTGTAAGAGTCTAGTGTACTCTTCCTATGATAAAGTAACAATAGACGACTTAGGTTCTTCCGTATGCACATTTAGAATATGCATGGTATGCATTGAATTTGCAGAAGTTTAGATAGGTGTATATGTGCCAGACTAAATAACATGAACTTTAGGACATCCATGTAAATCCCAACAAGTCTCCCGAGTATGACCTAGGCGACGAAAGTGATCACAATAATGATGTGAACCACGGCCTCGCCTACCACAACCTGTACGACCTCTCCCTCAACCAGAAGATCCTCCATGCCTAACATTAGGCATGTGATTAACAAGAGCTAAATGGTCACTAAGAGAAGCAAGAGATGCCATAGACTGTGCCAAAACACAACTGATGCAAGAATAAACCTTAGCTAAAGATAAGAGCTCTAATGATCTAAGAACTTATGATTTCATTTATTCTAGCTCTGGCTTAAGGCCATGAAGAATATTAACAACTACAAAACAATCATGTTGTTTTTGCATCTCCTTCAAATCAATACTAAGAGGCATTGTATCATTTATCTCCTCAAGGCATTTCTTAACCTCTCCATAATATTCAGTAAAATCCTTATCCCCTTGCTGAAATCGAAATAAGTTTGCAAGAACATCATATACATGTGTATCATTCAAGGAATATAGAAACTTGAGACAATCCCACACTTCTTTACAAGTACCAAAACTATTACATAAGTTGAATATCTAAGGTTCCATCGAATTCCATAACAAATGAAGATATTGTTGATCAATTTGATCCCATTCTATGTATTTGTTGTTAGTGTCCTTAAGGGGTGAATCAATCAATATCTTAAGACGACCTTGACGACAAAAAAATGCTTGAATCATACGTAGCCATTGAAAGTAATTTCTAGCATTCAATTTGATGGAAGTAAGTACTGGAACAAACAATGTAGGTAGTGTAATGACAAATTTATCTATGCTAAGCGATGCACTTTTAGTCACTCTTCTAAGTGTAAATAGTAACACATTCAACAACTAAATCCGAAGAAACCTTTTAATCACTCTTCCAAGTAAAAAAAAAAAAAAGTAGCACATTCAATGACACAACACATTCAACTACTTAACTATAACTAATGTAGTTTAATAGTAAAGTTTGCACTCCCTCCTCTCAATCTATTGAAGCAGTCGCACACTACATGACAATTGTGGAGGATAAAACTGCCCATCAAATAACAAACAAGAAAAACAGATAGTGCTCAAGTAAAGAATCCACCTTCCAATCTAGATAACAAATGAGCAAACTAGTAATTTGCTCAACACTCCCGAGTCAAAAAACACTAGTATATAACTGAGTTGGAAAGAAATGTGCAAAACTCCAATATATAGTTAGAAGTTTCAGCGAAGATTGAATTTCTAAACCAACGAATTAAATTTCCTATACTAACTAAACCAGATATAGAAACAATAGCACATTAAAGACTGCCAACCTTCATAGAAATTACCTTTCAGTGGAGGTTCTACTCCTCGAGTGACATATATGCGAATATTATTGAGGTTAGAAATTCTGAGACACGATAACAATGGAGAGATAGTCTAAGACACAGTGGCAATGCATGTTGAAACATAGTGGCAATGGAAATAATCTAGTAAGGTCGAAAACAGAGAAACACGACGGCAACTGAGAAACATGATGGAAATACTCTAATGGGTACTCCAATGAAGTTGGAAACAAAAAGATATAGCAACAATTGAGTGACATGACATAAATACTCCAACGAGGAAGGTGACAATTGAGCAACAAGTGGGCAACGATTAAGCGGCGAGTGGGCGACGACCGCCCAATAAGTATGCAACTCTATGTGAGTGTAGGTGACAATAGGTTTAGGGGGGTTTTGGTTGGCGTTCGTGGTGGTGGTGAAAGTGGCAACGATGGTCGACGATGTTGACCATGGCACTGGCAGGTGGTGGAAGGTAGATGATGGTCGTTAGTCATACTTTGATACCATGTTGAGGTTAAAATTATGTGTTAGGGCTTTACGAATCCCTAACACAATGTTATATATATAAATGTAAATGTAAAATTACAAAATTGTCTTTATTATCCTTGACTAATATATTTAACTATCTATAGACATTTTTACCCCCGTCTAAAAACCAAAAAAAAAAAAAAACAAGAAAGTCGGGTTTACGGAATAATAATAATAATAATATATAAATAAAAGGAACTAAACAAAAATAAAATTCAAAAAATGATTATAAAAGAGTAAAAAATAAATAAATAACAAATAACAAAACTTAATAATAATAATAACAAAAAAAAATATTGAAAAAATAAAAATAAATAAATAAAATAAAAATCAATTAGGACTGTCAGTTAAATATAAAATAACTGTAATAGAAAACTAACAAAAGGGCTAACCCAACTAGTCCATGTGGTTACCTAATGCATGTGTGGGGGTCTTAGGGTCACAAGTTCGAGTCATAGTGAGGTCACTTTGTGCCTTTTTCTTTATTTTTTCATGCAATTGGCCAGAGGGGGTCATGTGCTTCACACATGATCATCTTCTTCCTTTGAGCAGCATCCTGAGAAGAAAAACAGATGGATAAAGATGAATCTATCCAGCCTAAATTGATTTTTATCCATGTAAATCCATCTACATTCAGCCCAAAATTCAATAAATATCAATTTTAACAAAGAAAAAACAAATAAATCAAACCCAAAAACAGAACTTATCCCCTACATAGATTTAATGCAATTCGAGGTCCCCTAAGCTCATCTATGGAGTCCTATAAATATTCTAAATAACTAATAATTAAGAACCTTCAAAAGCATAGAAAAAAAAATACACACCTAAGAGCTAGTTTACACTTTCTCTCTTTAAACCCATACCCACGCCGACCACCACCTTCTCTCTAAGATAGCTCCACCTATACCCAACCATAAACCACCATTTAGGTACCAATAAAGCCTTTAGGCTACATAGAATAGGAAAAACTCCATCTTTTAGTCTAGTTTTACATCAATCAATGGGATTGAGAAAAACCACCACAGCCATCGACAGCCACCTCCTAAACCACCACCTTAGGCTAGTTTTTAGGGAAAAATAACACCAAAGTTGCAATCTACACCGTAAAAAATCTAGGGAACCACTCCTCAACCACCTTTGATCTCCATTGAAGCGTCGTTGATGAAGACCCCAATTGCCGTGCTCATGACTTAATTCACAACCCAATGCGACTTGGTTTGACCCAATCTAACTTAGGTTCATAGAAACTAACCTACACCCATAGAACCTAACTAGCATGCGAAGACCTGACCCATGTCCCCCGACATGCCCAATTGGTTATATGATATTATTTTATTAATTTATTTGATTTTATTCCGTTGGGATGTTTACTTTATTTTTGTTTTATTTTTTATTTTAGGTCTTTGTTTTAGCATATCCTTGGTGTAGAAGAAAAAAAAAAGAAAAATACAAACTTAAAGTAACCATCAGGTTGTTGTAGTGTATACCATCGCCTAATGGTGAAAAATAAAAATCCAAAGAAGATTTAATTAAATAAAAGTTTTCAACCAAAAAATGAAAATATAAAAATAAAATAAAAATCTTTAGTATAAGTCAAGGTCTTAGAAATAGAAACAAAAATGAAAATGAAAAATTTTAAAAATCAAAATAAATAAGTAAAATTTTGGGGAAAAAATAATGCAATAAAAAGTGAAAATGATAAAAATAGAGTTTATAATATATGGTTCTAATCAAACTTATAGAATAGGAATAAAAAATAAAAAACTAAAATAAATTAATAATAAAAAATAAATCTAGCATTTTAGGGTTTTATCATTTAAAGATTTTTTTTCAAAATAAAAATTTAATATGATGTTTTCAAAACTTAGGTTATATTAGGGTTTTCAAAAATATCATATAATAAATCTAGGTCATCTAGGCATTTTCTTAATAAAATTAACCTGATTAAATAACGTAAATCAGGCATTTTTCATTAAATAAAATTAATCAACAAACTAAAATTTTATAAAAAGAAAAAGCAAACTACAGACGATTTGATCCAAACTAGCAGGTATGTAGGCACCTCTAGGGCAACCATAATAAACTAAAAACTTTAGGTTAGGAAACATTAAATAAAATAATAAAAGAAAAACTTTAGAAAAATTAAATAAGAATAAAATTTAAAAGAAAAGAAATAAAAACTTTAGAAATAATAATGAAATGAAAACTTTATAAAAATTAAGTAAAATAAAAACTTTAGAAAAATTAAATAAAATTAAAACTTCAAGAAATTAAATAAATTGAAAACTTTAGAAAAATTAACTAAAATAAAGACTTTAGGTTATTATTTCAATAAAATAAAAATTTTAGATTACTTTAGAAAACTAGTATAATAAACTTCAAACTTTAGGTTTTTAGTGTAGGTTCATAATTATACCAAAAAAATAAAAAAAATGAAAATAATAATGATAAATAGCATAGTATAATAGTAGATACATATATAAAGACCTTTTAGTAAAAGTTCTGAAAATTCCATATAATAACCGTTTAGGTTTTAATAGGTTAGCTCCCGAATCTAGTATTTTTAGTTAAATATTTTTCTAAATTATTTTTAGGAAAATTTGTAGACTAGTAGCTAGTTAAGATTAATCCACCTAATTAACCTTAATTTCTTTTCTAGCTTAAGGTAGTGGCAACTTCTTAAAAAAAATTATTTTTCCTTAGTCTAGCCGAGTAATATATATTAAATGAGTAGGATTTAGTATAGATTAAAATTAAAAAAATTTGATTAAAAAACTAGAGTCAATAGGATGACAACTCCACTGGAGATCTTTTTTCTTTTTTTTTTTTTCAAAAGTGGGCTAGGCATATAGTAATTTTCTTCAATATATATAAAAGGCCTTTAATTTCTTGTATACGTCCTTTTTATTTTATTGTATATCTTTTGAATTATTTTTGTAAACAATGGTACTAATTGGGTTTTAAGTGATGTAAAGACAAAAAAGAAAAGGGGGGGTGGTGCCGGTGGTTGGGGGAGGAAAAAGGACATAATGTGCCACTATGGAATTTCTTTTTTTATGCATGTCTAAATATGGTCGGACTTAGGCCATTTAGAAAATTAGGACAGAACAACATTGTATACTTGTCAGGTTATAGTGGTGTATACTAACACCTAGCAACGATTAGGCGATTTCACTCTAGGCTTCGATGTAACCATCGGTTATAAAGCTAGATGACCTTAAGAACTCACCCTCATTCTCGCGCATGTGCATTTTATTTATTTCTTTACCTACCCTTATTTTGTGTTTTGTTTTGTTTGTTTTGTTTTTATGCAAATGACAAGTAATATGGCATTGCAAGTGTAAAGCTGCAACTTTGTTAATGTTCAAAAATCATAGTCTTTGTAATATCTTTTTCTTGTATTTATTTTCCTTCAACCTTGTAAAATTTTGGTTTCTCTTGTTTTCATGTTGTAATCTGTAGCAAAATAGAGAACTAAACCAAAAATCAGTCAGGTTATGTCAACAAAATCCACATGGACTAGTATGCCTATCCTATAGAAACTCTGGGTAAATGGTTTAACACATTTAATCAAGAACATCAAGATTGTATCATGTAGAAGATCAATCCAATAATTTCTCTAATGAATGTGTAACTCAAGTGAGATCTTATCAGAGCTTTAGCCTATTTATGGGATTTTGGTTCATCATCATTCGATTTCAAGCCTTACAAATTGGCACCTACCTTAGAGGAGTATATCTAATTGCTTAGGGCATCTGCCATGGAAAATAGGATAGTGACCCCAAACTTGGAAGCCCAGACCGTGAATGTATTCTGCCATTTGTTAAGGATCAAGAAAAGTGAAATTGCTAAAGCACTGACTGAATGCAAAGACAAGTGTATTCAGTTTTCCACATTAGGTAGTCGGTATGTGTATTCATCAACGTATCTCGTTAGGCAGGACATTTTTTTTATGGAGGGTATGATGCTTGGCAAAGGAATTGCATCAACGCATTCATATTGGTGGCATTTGCAACCATTCGTTTCCCATAAGGGCGATCTAACATCCGTTTTAGGGTAGCTAAATTAGTCTCTCAATATTTGACAGGTAAGTCCTAGGTCCTGGCAATATTAGCAAAACAGATCCAGGCCCTAAACTTCATGAAGAAACAAAGTCATGGCATATTCAAGGGAGAGCCTACCTTGTTATTAGTATGGTATGTCAGTTATATTAAGGCATTTATAGTAGATTTAATGAGGGGTTCTTAGCCCTATAAACAAACATAGTAGATAACTTTGCTACTTGGGTTAGGTTGCCTAATGACACATCAACTTGGTATGGTACAAGTTACTTAAGATGATTAAGCTAAGAGATATCACATGGATGGCTAGGTGGAACCACTACACAAAAGCCACACCTAGATGTGACGAATAGGTGTGCCCTTAATTGGTATTATAGGTTGTATGGGTTACTTTCTAACCCAAGTTGTATGACAGTTGAGCCCCTTACAAGACATTACCTACATAGGGTCATTGGAATAGGTAACCCTCAATTATCAAGACGTTAATATACTACTGACAACCAAGATTGCCCACCTTAATAATATCATGGATTTATGGGAGAATAGGAAAGTGAAGAAAATAGCAAACCTAGGTGAGCTAAATGGAAGGATTGGGGTCCATAGGGCTACTTAGGAGTTCATCTACAATTTTATGAAGAACACTGGTCAAGCACAATATGAGTCCCCTAATATGTTCAAACATAAGCCAGAATTGTAGAATTTAATGCCAAAGAGGAAGGATACAGAGCCACCATACGAACAAAGGTAAAGGTCCTATATTAGAAATGAAAGAAGGTTGCAGATTACTAAAAAAAGAAGCATGGGCAATCTCAACGGGTTGTCCAGTACTTAAAAGACCAATTGAATGAAAAGGATGAGTGAATTTAGCAACTAATGAAAGTAGTAGAAGTGGTTCAACCAATCCAATATAGGAGAAAAGCAAAGTACAGTTAGGCTTTTAAAAAAAAGAAAAAAATTTACTTTCCTTTATTTCAAATAGAGCTTTACATTTTCAAGTCATGCAATTATTTGAACATTAATAAGAGATTGCAATTTTATGAGCCAAATTAAGTGCTATGTTACTATTCAACTATAATTTGTCACAATATTTATCTATTATTGCCATGCATGTATTTATATACATCCTTATGCAAAATAAAAATAAATAAATAAATAATAAACGAAACAAAAAGTCATTAAAAAAATGCAAGGAAATGGAAAAGAAAATTTATGGATTTAAATAAATCTAATGGATTTAGATCATGTTACAAATCTCAAAGATAGCTCTCAAGTAGGAAAGCCTTCCTATAAGCCAGATTATCACTTGCTTAAGAGCTAAAATGGCTGAAAACACTAGTAACAACAACCCTAATAAGAGAATTATGACTCTCGAACAAACTATGTTACAAATAACTGAGCAAATGTGGATCCTAACATACACCATCAACCAAATTTATGCTAACAAAGCAGTCTAAGTAGATTAGATTGACCTTCAACAAGCTATTAATTCAAACCTTGGGGATGAGTCGGGAAATGATAGTGGTGAAAGTTTAAGGAGGGATTTTGAGAAAAAACAGCAGGATATGGAGAAAAAGCTACTTGAAAAGTTCCATGAGAAGATGAGGGTTTTTAAGGGAACATATCGATTTAAGCAGATTGGTCTAGTTAACCTACCCATTTTTGAAGATGAGGAATTCTCCGAGAAGTTCAAGATCTTAGATTTTGAAAAGTATGATGGTATAGGCTACCCAAAACTCCATGCTAGACCTTATATTAGAAAAATGGCTAAATACACCAAGTACGAGCAATTGATGGTGCAAACGTTTTAGGACAATTTAACTGGGTTAGCTCTGACATGGTATGCCCAATTGGATTTAAATGAGATGGACACATGGGATAAACTAGAAATGGTCTTCTATAACCAATATAAGTTTAACGTTGAGAAAGAAAAGTAACAAGTCTTTTAAGGTGTATGCACAACATTTAGTGGAGGCATGCTGCAATGAGTTTTGTAAAGATAGTAGATGTCAAGTGCCATATTGAGAGTGCAATCTCTTTAAAGAGACTCCCTGTTATGGAGGAAGTAAAAAGGAGAGTCACACATTTAAGGCCAATTAATAAGGGCAGGGAAACAACCATCGATGTGGTAACCACAAGGAATCATGTTAAGCCAATGCCACAATTAACCATTCAAAAAAACTAGAATATTCCCAAATGGATCTACACCGATGCCAACAAAGAAGGTAGTTCACTAGAATCCTCATCCCTTTAAGTTAAGTCCTCCACCGTCTCTAAGATTAGAATTTGTTGAATTTTGAGATACCACTTAATAACTACAAACAACCTTCTCTATGAGTATCATCTAGGGCAAGAGGGGCACTCTATGGATAACTTTTGGAGGCTAAGAAGTAAGGTACAAAACCTCATAGATTGATGAAGATCACATTAGGAGGATTGGTCTAAGGATGATTAAGGAAAAGATAAGGAGTTAGGAACAAAGAGTATAGGACTATTCGAAGTGTGGATCATGAGGATGGAAGTCGAGAGCGGAATCAAAGGCCGATAGCTTCAAGAGTATTAAAGACCGCCGGCCTTGGAGGCTTAGGCCGTTAGCCTAAGTGGACGGCTTTAAAAGAAGGTCACTAACCTAAAGTGGCCAGCGTAGAAATATATGGAAGGCCGACAAAGTAAGTCACCGGCCAAAGTGGCCGACCTACTCCATAAAGGCCAATTCAATGTGTAGTTTAAGCCACTAGCTTTGAGTGTTGGCTTAGATAGAAATTATAGACCGGCTTTTGTCCAATTTAAGCCATCGGTGTATATTATTTTCCTTAGTCACAAGTAGGATTTTTGTGATGTTTTGTATACATTTGTTGTGAGACTATAAATAGTAGTCACACATTCATTTATAAATTAATCTTTGAACAATATTTTACTCATCAATTGAGAGAGATTTCTCTTTAGTTCTTTAAAGAATTGTCAAACTTATCGGAATTTTGAATTCATGGTGTTCATCCTCTAACTTATCAATCGATCGTGGCGTTATTGCGTATACCAAGGTTCTTGTCTCATTTATAGACAAAGGGTCATGATGTCCATCATTGTTGAGAGATCCTAGGTTGTAAGGTTAGTGAATTGATTCCGGGTTTTGTTACGGGTTGGTGAGATTCGCGTCATATGGTATCAAAGCAATCAAGTTTGTTAGGATCGTCTATCCTTTTATTATTTCAATTACCTATTCTTAGATCTAGGGTTTAGATAAAAAAAAAATTCATTCCTTTTGAATTCAATCTACAATTAGATTTCGATTTATTGTTGTTAGTGTTGAAAGGAATCCTACACATTTTCCTTTCTCGAGAATTAAAAAAAAAAGTGAAAAAGAAAAAGAAAAAGGAAATTGCTATCAATTGGGTTATGTTAAGTTAGAATTGGAAATTTAGTAGAGATTATTGTTAATGTTTGTGATTTAGAGTTATTTTGGTGATCCTTAATTGAATTCTTAACGTTATGTGAATCTTGTCAAATCGTGATACAAAACTGTTGTTGGGAAAGTTGGGTGGATTCTATAGGAACAAATCTGATTAGATTGTTAGTTCTAGAAGAACCAAAAAGAGGAATTGTTGAGTGGGTAAGGATTAGTGAGAACAATAGAGCGATTTGAGTGAAGCATGTGAGCGAGTGAATTTGAGAGATTACATTATATTACTCCAAACATTATTTTATGTAGCAATATGTCTTAGAGAAATTCTCCTGAAAGTGTGATGGGGGGAATTGATAAAAAATTGATCATGGAAACTTTAACAACAAAGATGAAGAGAATGTTTAGAGTAGAAATGCATCAATTTCATGAGCATATGGAGTAGAATTTTAAGTAGTCTCGGATTGCTTCTGTAGGCATGGGAGAGATAAAATCCTAAGAAGGACAACGCACATGGAGGAAGATGAGTGGGGTAGAGAAGGGTTTGTAGCTGAATTTGATCAGACTCTTTTATAGGTTACAAGAGGAATGTAGGAGAAGTAGAGGAGCTAGGCATGAAGAAGATAGCAGTCTAGGGAACATAAAGATGAAAATGCCTTCCTTCTAAGGGAAAAATGACCCTGAGGTGTATCTGAGTGGGAGAAGAAGGTGGAGATATTTTTGAGTGCCACAACTATGTAAGACCAAAATGATAAAGCTTGCTGCTATTGAATTTTCTGATTATGCAATTGTTTAGTGGGATTAGCTTTTGTTGAATAGGAGGAGGAAAAAGGAGACATCAGTAGACATATGGGAGGAGATGAAGAGGATCATGGGGAAACGATTTGTACATACATACTATTATAGAGAATTGTACAACAAATTACAAACCCTTAAGAATGGTAATAGTAGTGTAAGGAGTATCATAAGGAGATGGAGGTTATCATGATCAAGGCTAATATTGAGGAAGACCGCGAGGTAACGATGGCCAGATTTTTAGCGAGGTTGAATAAGGAAACTCAACATGTGGTGGAGTTGTAACATTATGTAGAACTGAAGGATATGGTTCATATGGCCATTACAGTTGAAAAGCAACTCAGAAAGAAGAGCAGTAACACCACACGTACCATACCGAGTTCTTCTAATTGGAGAACTAACATAGGGGAGAAGGAGGAGAAACAGCTACATTCTAAACCACTACCAAAACAAACATCAGACTTGGTATCTCATGGGACTAGAGGTAAATCTGATCCATCTACTTCTAGGAGTCGAGATATTCAATGTTTTAAATGCTAGGGTAGAGGACACTTAGCTAGTTAATGTCCTAATAAAAGATAGAAATCAAAATCCGTCAAGACCTATCATTAGGGCAAGAGCCAAAAGGATTTCAAATCTTAGTGATGAGAGCCCATTTTGAGCACATTGACCCCGGAATTCTTTGTTTACTAACCTCTTTTCTCTTATCCATGTATTGTATATTCCAATAGGTACACTTATCGTACTTTACAGGGCAATGGAAAAAACTCATTAAAACTCAAGTTGTGGGTTATCAATGGACCTAACCTAAACCGGTAATGAGCCAAGCCGACGAATCCTATGGAAGAGCTAACATCTTTAAGACTAATTTTTATCTTTTTGTTATTTACTTGTATTATTTATGTTGTAAGCTTTTGGGACACTTTTTATTTGCTTGTAATTGTCTTTTAGGATTGGCCACCCTAAAAGTGGCATAGTTGTAATTTTGTGAACTTTTTAACCCTAAAGGGAGCAAATATAAATACTTGCTTAAGTTGGGTTTTGAGAGAAGAGAGAAATTTTCATAATACACTTCACATTTTCGTGAGAGAATTAAGGTTATTCCTTAGTTCAATTCCACTTATCAATTTCAATCCCAAGAATTGAAATTGTGGCATGTGTAACAAGGAGAAATTGTGAGTTATATCAATTACTTTTCGTTGTGTTTCCTTTTCATCATTAGTGAATCATATCTAGGGTTGAATTGGATGTTTCTTGGTTAGATTTGATTGCATTTGTAATCAAATTATTATTGCTTAATTGATTGGTTTTTAGCCTTGGTTTTTAACCTTCAATTTAGCTACTATTGAACCGTGAATCAAGTTGTGTGGAAAGTAGATCATGATCATTGTTCTTATTGATCTTTTGTATTATTCACGTGGATTTCAAGAATATTTAGTGGTCTTCATTGAGGATTACAACATTGTGATATTCATTACTATGAAATATAGCATTCAGATCATCTATTACATTTAGGGTTTACGCAACAATTTTCTCCAATTTGAACTGAATTGATCTTGTCCTTTAGGGATTGTTAATTAGTTCATTTGCATGTGCTTAAACTCCCATTTAAGCACATCATAATTTGGGATCAGAGCTATCAAATTTGGATACTTAAGATTGATCACATCCTAATTGAAAAATTGGTTACATTCATTGAAAATTGACGCCATTGAGTGACTAGGTTGATTGACATTGTATGATTGTCTTTCAATCTTGGTTTTTGAGTGCTTAATCTTGGTTTTAGGCACATCAATAGATGAGTTATGGTGCCGAGGGATAATGGTGAGATTGAAACTGACAATGACTTGGATCATGAGTCTATGCTACCATAGAGGATGATGATGGAGAGGAGTATGTTGTGTAGGGGGAGTTGTTAGTAGCTAGGAGATCTTTAACTGCGCAAGATATAGGAGAGGAAAATGTGCAACAAGAGAATATCTTTCATACTATATGCCTAGTTCAAAATAAGGTATGTAGTGTGATTATAATGGTGGGAGTTGTACAAATGCTATTAGCACAACCATGGTGGAAAAGTTGGGGCTTCCTACAATTAAACATCCTTGTCCTTACAAATTGCAATAATTGAACGATAGTGGTGAAGTTAGAGTTACAAAACAGGTGCTAATTTCTTTTAGCATTAGGAAGTATGGGGATGAAATACTGTGTGATGTAATTTTAATGCAAGTTACACACTTGTTACTAGGGAAAGCCATGGCAATTTGACAGATAAGTGAAACATGATGGATTCACCAACTAGTATTCATTTATACATGATCAGAAGCTTTTTACTCTTGTCTTTTGAAACCTAGTGATGTGTATGAAGATTAAATGAGAATACTGAAAGAGAGAGAGTAAAAGAAAATGAGTGGTAAAAATAAAATGAGTACTATTGCAGAATAAAAAGAGGGAGAACAAACGAGAGTGGGTGGTAGAAATAAGTTGAGTGATATTATAGAAGAAAAAGAAAAGAGAAAAAAAAAGATTGAGTGCTAAGATAAAAATAGAGTAGAAAGAAAATCTAGATGAGAGACTCAATGAGGTTAAAAATGCTCTATTTGCAGGAACAAAGAAATACGTAGAGACATGAAAAGGCCAAGCTCAATATTGAGTGGTAGAAGAAGCAGAGTGCTAAATGAACAAACAAAAGGCATCATCAAGTTCTATTTAAACTTGGAGATTAGGTTTGGAGTGCATGAGTCATAAGCGGTTCCCAGCATAAGGCCAATCAAAGTGACTTCCAAGAGGCGATGGTCCATTTGAGTCCTCAAGTGCATCAACATCACATTTACAAATTGGAATTGCCAGGTACGTATCTAACTAGTGCTAATTTTAATATTACTGATTCGAGTCGATTTAATGCAGGTGACAATTTGAAGATAAATCCTTTTCAAAAGAAGGGGAATGATGAAGATCACATTAAGAGGATTGGTCTAAGGATGATCAAGGACAAGATAAGGAGTTTGGAAAAAAGAGTACAGGAATATTCGAAGTGCAAATCACAAGGATGGAAGTCGGTAGCGGAATCAAAGGCTGATAGCTTCAAAACTATTGAAGGTCACTGACCTAAGTGGCCAGCTTTGAAAGAAGGCCACCGGCCTAAAGTGGCTAGTGTAGAAATGCATGGAAGGTGGCAAAGTAAGTCACTGGCTTTGAGTGCCGGCTTAGATAGAAATTATAAGGCCGCTTTTGTCCAATTTAGGCCTGGCATATATTGTTTTCCTTAGTCGAAAGTAGGGTTTCTGTGACATTTTGTATACATTTGTTGTGAGACTATAAATAGTCATCACACATTCATTTGTAAATTAGCCTTTCAATAATATTTTACTTATCAATTGAGAGAGATTTCTCTTTAGTTCTTTGAAAAACTATCGAACTTATCGGATTTTTTAATCCATGGCGTTCATCCTTAACTTATCAATCTATCCTTCTATAATCAATTGTGGCATTATCGTGCATACTAAGGTTCTTGTCTCGTTTATAGATAAAGGATCGTGGTATCCATCATTCTTAAGAGATCCTAGGTTGTGAGGTTAGCAAATTGATTGTCGGGTTTCATTACAGGTTGGCGGAGTTCACGTCATAGATGTAATTGGTTCAATTGGACTTTGTAGAGGCTCCTACACCCAATGTCAAAAGAAATCCCTTACTAAGCCATAGGCTTCCATTAAATGTAATTATTGCTGAAGAACATGAGATAGGGATAGATCTAGACAAACTCTCTATCACATTAAAGTAGATAACATGGAACTTGAAGCAAAAAGGTCACTTACAAGATATAAGAAACCTTAGAGAGCATACTAGAACCAGACCCACAATTCACCAATTACTCAGGAAGGGAAACTAACAAGGAAGAGATTCAGGCTATGATAAACACTAAGCCAAAGAAGAATTATACGTAGAAGGAGTTGAGAAGAAGGTATTTAGTGGGTGATCTTACTATTGATACACTGGAAGAGCTATTCAGGACATTTGAATAACTGTAAACTACTCATTTATACTAAGAGTCTATGCAGATGCACCACCTAAGGGTCAGGATCTGAAATTCGAGGAAGAGGATAACCCTAGAAGTCAAGAAGAGAAATACGAGTAATGATAGGTATGGTGGGAGTTGACCTTAAGTCTTTCACCTTTGAATACCAAGTAAAAGGAGAAGAGGATAGTCACCATTCAGCCTAAGAATTTCGCATTCAACATTTCGATGCCGCCAGAGAATTATAAGGTTACGTTACTAAATTACTAAGCTATAAATCAAACCACAAAGGTACCCTCGATGATAGAAGAATTGACCTATTCAAGGAAGGCATATGATTCAATTGAGGACACCAAAAGGAAGGCTACTATGGAACTATCCTCTAAAGGGGTTCTTAGGCCTAATGATAAAGGGGAGGTAAAGGATCAAAACCCCCTTAAGAGGATCATAAAGGCTAACAAATACAAGATCATGGATCAACTGGCTAAAGTCCTTACCTAAATCTCCTTGATGGGCCTTCTTTTGTTGTCTGAATTGCATCATGAGGAACTTGTGAAATTACTTCACAAAGTCAAGGTTCCTAAATGTATTTTAGCTAAGAAATTGGATTTAGTAATCAATTCTATATTTTCTGTAGATTAAATAGCCTTTTCGCCAAAAGAGTTAGGAGAGGAGGCCGCCTTGGATACACTCAGTGAGAGCTGTACCATCCAGCGTACACCAAAAGGTCAAGTTTGTGTCTAATGGTCAGGTTGTGACAATATTAGGGGAGCAAGACGATACCATATACAAAGAGATGACCATTCCATATATTGAGAGCAAAGAGGTGCAAGAACAAGGATTGAAAATTTTTTATGGTGTGTTTAGCAACAGATGAAGAGTCACTCTCAGTTTAATCACAGATAGGCGTATTTGGGTTATGGTATAAACTGACTTATTGGGAGATCAAGGAGATGAAGCAAAAAATGAAGGGGAAGAGAGGCAAAAAGTTATACCACATTCAACTACAGTTTCCAAACATCAGCGACACATTTCCAACACTAACTTATACCTAGCAGTTGAATTACTCAAGTTAATTGACTCATTTAACTAATAATGCACCATTAGCATGATAGAAAATGGTATCAGCAAAAGCCAATTGAACAATTGGTTCTCAGTCCCAATAATGGCAATACGTCCTTTAGACTAGAGATAGGGTCATGAGAAGCATTTAATTCATCTTTACTATTCCAGCACAATTTAGTTTAGTCTCAATAGATAATAAATATTTCTCTCACCATGAATAAAGTATTGAATTCCTTTTTCTCTTCATATTTTTTTCTTCTACTACTTATTTGCTTCCTTATTCACTGTTATTCCTCAAATCTAATGAAATCGATGAAATTAGAGAGTATTTTGCACTCGTAAATGATGAAAATGTCGATATCACTTTCGACCCTACTAGGTTAGTCGTCAGAGGTGATGTCAAAAAATTGAATCAGATTCAGAAGAGTTGGCATCAATTTGAATAAGGCAAAATTATCATTGATGAACCAATCATTGAAGTAAATTTAGGTACAGATGAAAACCCTAGGAACATCAAGGTCTGGAACAGATTTTAGAAGAACATGGGGGGAATTATTGCAATTACTATTTGAGTATTTGGACGTGTTCGCGTGGTCATAGGATATGCTAGGACTTGATCCTTCGATAGTGGTTCATCAACTACCCACTAATGTAGACTTCAAACCGAAAAAGTAAAAGCTTAGGAGGTTTCAACCCAACATTTTGTTGAAAATCAAAGAAGTGAAGAAGTTGGAAATCGGGTTCATTAAGGTACCAAATTATCTAGAATAGGTGGTGAATGTAGTGCCGGTCCTTAAGAAAAATGGAAAAGTTCGAGTTTTGTTGATTTTAGAGACTTGAACCAAGCAAAGTCAAAAGATAATTTCTCATTGGCACACATTAACATCTTAGTAGATAACACTACTGGAAACCACCTTTCCTTTTTCATGGACGATTTCTTAGGGTACAATCAGATTAAGATGTCAAAAGAAGTTAAAACTAAAACAACATTCATCACTACATGGGGAACGTTTTGCTACAAAGTTATGCCTTATAGCTTGAAGAATGCTAAAGTAACTTATTAATTTGCTATGGTAGCACTATTCCATAATATGATGCAAAAAGAGGTGGAGGTGTACATCGATGATATGATTTCCAAGTCTTGTGAAGGGGAAGATCAAGTGAAAGTCTTCAAGAAGTTGTTTGAGAGGCTTAGAAAATTCCAATTAAAGTTAAATCCTAAGAAGTGCATGTTTGGTGTAACATTAGGCAAGCTCCTAGGGTTTGTTGTTAGCTGGAGGGGGATCAAAGTAGACCTAGATAAGGTAAAAGCAATTGTTGAAATGCTAGCTCCGCAAACCTTTAAAGAAGTAAGGGCTCTATTGGGAAGGTTGAACTACATAGTCAGGTTCATATCTTAACTTACCAAAAGTGTCACCATTTGTTTAAACTCTTAAAGAAGAATGCCACAATAAAATGGCATGCAAAATGTGAAAAAACCTTTACTAAAATCAATGGATATTTGATGAATCCTCCAATCTTAACAGTTACTACATTTGAGAGGCCTTTATTCTTGTATTTAACCATACTCCCCAAATCCATGGGTTGTGTGCCAGGGAATAAAGACGAGATAGAAAGAAAGGAGCACCTTATATATTATATAAGCAAGAAGTTTACTGAAGGGGAATAGAGGTATTTGAAAGTTAAGAGGACTTGCTATGCTTTGGTGTGGGTAATGCATAGGCTTCAGCAATGTACCTTATATTATTCCATCAAGTTATTAACCAAACATGATTTGTCACAATATCTAGCAAAAAGCTAGCTTTAGTGGGAAGAATCTCTAAATGGCAAATGTTGCTTTCAGAGTTTAACATCACTTATGTAAGTCAAAATTTAATAAAAGGACAAGCCTTGGCAAACCAATTAACGAAATATTTAGAGAAAGGTATGTTAGAAATCTCAGAAGTTCAATTTCCAAATGAAGGGATTATGGTCACTATCAATGAAAGATAAAGGTTGGCAATGGAAGATGTATTTTGGTGGACCCGCGAATGTTTTCAAATGTGGAATAGGGACAGTCTTGATATCTCCTGAAGATAACCATTTTCTCATACCAGTGAAGTTAACATTCCTGTATACTAATAATATAGCAAAATACGAAGCTTGTATCATGCGGCTCAAGATGGCAATAGAAATGGGTATCCAGGGAATGGAAGCTTATGAAGACTTGTCTTTAATTATCCTCCAAACCTTAAGAGAATACAAAACCAAAGATAGAAAATTAATACCATACCACCAGCATCTTAGCAAATTGGTGGAAAAGTTCAAAAAAACTTCTTTCACATATGTGCCTAGAACCCAAAATCAATTTGCTGATGCTTTAGCGACGCTGACATTCATGATTCAAATCTCAAATGGTATAGAGATTTAAACTTTAAAGATTGAAATTGATGAGAAGCCAATTTTCTACCTAGCGGCTGAAGAGAGTTGAAACTAAAAGCTTTAGTATCATGATATCAAAATACTCCTTCAAAATAGCACTTACCCAAAGGGGGCGAATAAGAAAGACCAAAAGGCCTTAAGGAGATTAGCTACCCATTTTTTACCCAGTGGTTTCACATTATACAAGAAATCTTTCAATACTACTCTATTAAGGTATGTTGACGAAGAGGAAGCAAATACCCTAATGTGAGAAATATGTAAGGGAGTCTGTAGGTCGCACATGAATGGATATATGCTAACCCGCCAAATTATGAGGATGTGTTAATTCTGGATGACTATGGAAATAGACTGTATTAAACATATGAGGCATTGTCACTTATGCTAAGTCTATGCTAATAAAATCAATGTTCCACCTCAAGAATTACATGTGTTGTCGGACCCATGGCCATTTTCCATGTGGGCCATTGATATGATTGGTCCAATAACTCCAAAAGCGTCAAATGGGCACAGGTTCATTTTGGTAGCTACTGATTATTTTACCAAATGGATTGAAGCATCTTCATATACCAATGTAACTAAAGGAGTGATCGTTAAGTTCTTAAAAAGAGACATAATTGCTAAGCATAAGGCACCTAAATCCATCATTACAAATCATGGAACCAATCTAAACAATAAACTAGTAACAAAGACATGTCAACAATCTGGAATCAACTACATAAATTCAACTCCATATCATCCTCAAATGAATAGAGTGGTAACGACTACCAATAAAAATTTTAAGGGAATGATTGAAAAAATGGCAATCACATACATCAATTGGCATGAGATGTTACCGTTCGCCCTCATGGCATACAGAACTTCAATAAGAACCTCATATGGAACTAAAGTCGTGATGCTCATAGAAGTGAAAATCCCATCTTTCAAGTTACAAGCAGAAACACAGCTTAATGAAGTGGAATAGGTAAATAAAAGGGTTGATCGGCTAAATCTGAATGATGAAAAGAGACTCACAACATTACGCTATGGTCAGTGCTACCAACAAAGAATGGCTAGAGCATTTAATAAGAAGGTACGACCAAGAAGCTTCAAAGAGGGAGATTTGGTGTTGAAGAAAGTGTTGCCAAACGTACAAGACCCTAGAGGAAAATTTGCTCTAAATTATGAAGGACCCTATGTTGTAAAGAAAGTCTTGACAAGGGAAGCATTAGTGCTAGCTAATATGGATGGCCCAAATTTAAGAGGCCTTGTTAATTCAGATGCAGTGAAATTGTATTACTCATGAGTAATCAATGAAATCTTTTGCCAAACTCAATGAGATCGTCAACGATACTAATATTTTTATAATAAAATTTTCATTATTTATGAGCAAAGTTGATATCCACTATAGTTGTCAACGTTGGATTGGTCATTGACCAACCCCTACCTATACACTCCATCAATAAGTTCCTTTTCCCAAATTCTCTACACCACATTATAAACACGGATCAAGCTAATATCCATGAATTGGAACTAGATAAGTAATAAATGGTTAAATGCTTCATTATGACTTAAAGAAATTTTATTGCAAAAGAAAGGGCTAACACAATTTCAAGAGTTGATATCCCTCAGAGGCCATAGTTAAGTGAAGATTTGATCCCACCACACATACGAAGATAGGTTGTAAACATTTGCTAGGGTGTTTTGGCTCAGCAGGCGAGTGATTAGCAAGTAATAAGTAAGGAACTACCACTGGGATGAAATTAATGAGATCAATAAAATCTATTCATTAGTAAAGTAATCTTATTGGATATTATGTTTTAACATACTTTTGAAACCTAAAAAGATCAACATAAAGAGCATTTATCAAATAAGTCTAACCATGTTAGTAGCTGACATATTCTTGAAGTCTATTCTCATAAGTAGATGGCAAACCTCTAAGTCTAGTCTTGTTAGTAGCTAGCAACACATGTAAGTCCAACCTCACCAATAGGCAGCAAACCTGTAAGTCCATCCTCATGAATAGGTAGCAAGCCTTAAAGTCCATTTTTGTTAGTAGATGGCACCATTTAAGTCCACTATCATCAATAGATGACAAATCTTTAAGTCTAGTCTTATTAGTAGATAGCAATACATTTAAGTCCATCCTCATCAGTAGGAGGCAAACCTTTAAGTCCATCCTTGTCAGTAGGGGGAAAACCTTGAAGTCCATTCTCGTTAGTAGATGGCATCATTTAAGTCCATTCTCATCGAAAGATGGCAAACCTATAAGTCTAGTCTCATTAGCAACTAGCAACACATTTAAGTCTATCATTGTCAATAGGTGGCAAACCTTGAAGTCCATTCTCTTTAGTAAATGGCCCCCATTTAAGTCTATTCTTGCCAGTAGATGGCAAACTCTTAACTCTAGTCTCATTAGTAACTAGCAACATATTTATAAGCCCATTTTCGTCAGTAGGTGGCAACCATCAAAGTCTTATCTCATTAATAGTATGCATGTCATCCAAGACTTAGGGAAAAAATCATGTCTCTTTTGTCTTTCTATCAAAGCTCTATTCAAACTTTACTACAAAGAAAGATAGCTATAAACACCTCATTTTTCTCCTTGTCTAAAAAAGAACAAAAAAAAAAGCTGGGCTTATAGAAAAATAAAATAATAATAATAATAATAATAATAATATATTAAATAAAAAATAATAAAATAAAATGGAAAAATGATTATAAAAGAGTAAAGAATAAGTAAATAAATAACAAATAAAAAATTAATAATAATAACAAAAAAAATATTGAAAAAATAAAAATAATAAAAATAATAAATAAAATAAAAATCAATTAAGACCATTAGTTAAATACAAAATAATTGTAATAGAAAATTGAGAAAAGGACCAACCCAGCTAGTCCATGTGGTTACCTAGTGCATGCATAGGGGTCTTGGGGTTAGAGGTTCAAGTCACAATAAGGGCACTTTGTGCCTTTTTTCTTTATTTTTTTCCCCAATCGCCACGTGGCAGCATGCAGTTGACCGAATGAGATCATGTGCTTTGCACATGATTGTCTTCTTCCTTCGGTCGACATCTTCGAAAGAAAAACAAATGGATAAAGATGAATCCAACCCGCCTAAAATAATTTTTTTGCACGTAAATCCATCCACATCCAACCCAAATTTTGATAAATGTCAATTTTAACAAAGAAAAAACAAACAAATCAAACCCAAAAATGAAACTTATCCCTTACTTAGATTTGGTGCAATCTAAGGTCCCCTAAGCTCATCCATGGAGTCCTATAAATATACTAAGGAACTACCAATCAAGAACCTTCAAAAGCACCCAAAAAAAAAAAAAAAATACACACCTAAGAGCTAGTTTACACTTTCTCTCTTTAAACCCATACCTGTGCTGATCACCACCTTCTCTCTAAGATAACTCCACCTACACACAACCTTAAACCACCACTTAGGTATCGATAGAGCCTTTAGGTCACATAAAATAGGAAAAACTCCATCTTTTAGTCTGGTTTCACATCAATCAACGGGATCAAGAAAAACCACCACAACTACTGTTGAGCCACCTCTTAAACCACCACCTTAGGCTAGTTTTTAGGGGAAAATAACACCAAATTTGCACTCTACACCCTCGAAAATCTAAGGGACCACTCCTTAGTCACCTTTGATCTCCACTAGAGCATCGTTGATGAAGACCCCCAACTACCATGCTCGTGACCCAATTCTCGATCCGACGTGACCTGATTTAGCCCCATCCAACCCATGACCATAGAACCTAACCCGCATTCGTAGAACCCGAACCACGTGCAAAGAACCAACCCATGTCCCCCTATACACCCGATTGGTTATATAATAGTATTTTATTATTTTATTTTATTTTATTCTGTTGGGATGTTTACTTTATTTTGTTTTATTTTAATTTTTTAGGTCTTTTTTTTTCAGCTTATTCTTAGTGTAGAAGAAAAAAAAAATACAAGCTTAAAGTACCCATCAAGTTGTCATGGTGTATACCATCACCCGATGGCAAAAAATAAAAATCTAAAGAAGATTTAATTAGATAAAAGTTTTTAACAAAAAAATGAAAATATAAAAATAAAATAAAAATCTCTAGTATAAGTCAAGGTCTTAGAAATAGAAAAAAAAAAGTAAAAATGAAAAATTTTAAAAATTAAAATAAATAAAATTTTAGGGGAAAAAATGCGATAAAAAGTGAAAATAATAAAAATAGAGTTTTTAATATATGGTTCTAATTAATCTTGTAGAATAGGAATAAAAATATAAAAAATTAATAGAAATTAATAATAATAAAATGATTTTTTTTAATTTAGCATTTTAGGATTTTATCATTTAGAGTTTCTTTTTTCTCAAAATAAAAATTTAATATGTTGTTTTCAAAACTTAGGTTATCTTAGGTTTTTCAAAAATATCATATAATAAATCTAGGTCATTTAAGCATTTTCTTAATAAAATTAACCTAATTAAATAACGTAGACCTAGCATTTTTATTAAATAAAATTAATCAACAAACTAAAATTTTATCTAAAGAAAAAGCGAACTACGGATGCTTTAATCACAGCTAGCAGGTACATAGGCACCTTTGAGGCAACCATAATAAACTAAAAACTTTATGTTGGAAAAAATTAACTAAAATAATAAAAGAAAAACTTTAGAAGAATTAAATCAAATAAAAACTTAAAAGAAAAAATAATATAATAAAAAAAACTTTAGAAAAATTAAATAAGATCAAACTTAAAAAAAAATTAAATGAAATAAAAACTTTAGAAACAATAATAAAATGAAAACTTTAGAAAAATTAAATAAAATAACAACTTTAGAAAAATAAAATATAATAAAAAATTCAAAAAATTAAATAAATTGAAAACTTTAGAAAAATTAAATGAAATAAAGACTTTAGGTTATTAGTTCAATAAAATAAAAATTTTAGATTACTTTAGAAAATTAATATAATGAACTTTAAACTTTAGGTTTTTAACATGGGTTCATAATTATACAAAAGAAAAACATAAAAATATGAAAATAATAATGATAAATAGCATAGTATAATAGTAAATACATACATAAAGGCCTTTTAGTAAAAGTTCTTGAAAATTCAACATGATAACAGTTTAAGTTTTAATAAGTTAGCTCTTGAATCCAGCATTTTTTGTTAAATATTTTTAGGAAAATTTGCAAACTAGTAGCTAATTAAGGTTAATCCACCCAATTAAACTTAATTTATTTTCTAACTTAGGTTGGTGGCGACTCCTTTTAAAAATTATTTTTTCTTAATTTAGTCTAGTAATATATACTAAATGGGCAGGATTTAGTATAAATTAAAATTAAGAAAAATGATTAAAAACATATACTTAACACTATCCTAACACAAATCAAGTTGGCAGTGACCTCAATAAAGGAAAGAGAGCTTTGGCTTTGCCAATATTCAATTTATCCAATGTCTTTTTTGCAATGTATAACTTTTCCTCTTCTAATAAACTCGGAGAAGGGCGGTTTGGGCTTATGTACAAGGTGAGACATATACATTGTCAGTCACCATCTGGAATTTATTACAAAAAATATATATATAAAAGGATAAATACCTTTTCAATGCTGCTACCATTCTTATTTCTTCTTTCAAAGGAGGACAAATGAACGCATTCTTTGTTTCCCTTTCCCATTATGTGGAGATTTGCAAAATGTGCATAAAATCAGTGTTTCTTTTAAGGGTAAGTTGCACAATGGTAAGGTAGTAGTAAAGAGACTATCAAAGCATTCAAGTCAAGGACTTGAAGAATTGATTAATGAAGTAAATTTGATTGCTAATCTCCAGCACACAAATCTTGTCAGACTATTAGGTTGTTGCATTCAACAAGAAGAAAAGATATTGATTTATGAGTACATGCTAAACAAAAGCCTCAATTTTTCGTTGTTTGGTTGGTCATTAACCTCTAGATTCTTGCTTCCTAGAATAGAACATAATTTTTTAATTATCACAAGTTCCATATGTTGATAACATGTTTGCAGATCAAATCAGAAAGGAGATATTAGATTAGAGCAGACATAGGCATATAATTGAAGGCATTGCTTAAGGGCTTCTCTATCTCCATCACTACTCTAGACTAAGAATTATCTATAGAGATTTAAAAGCTAGTAACATCCTGTTAGATGTAGATATGAAGCTAAAAATATTTGATTTTGGCATGGCAAGAATCTTTAGAGGGAATCAGTTGCAAGAAAACACAAAGCACATACTTGGGACCTTGTAAGTTCAATTGCTTCGAACATACATAGGCAAGCCATATTTGTCAAAATTACCTTTTCTAGAAAGTTATTTGCTCATGATGTCATTCTACTTATTGCATTGCAGTGACATATGCCCCCAAAATATGCTCTGAAAGGCCTTTTCTCAATAAAAACAGGTTTCTTCAACTTTGGAGTTTTACTCGAAGTTTTAAGTGGTGAAAGGAATTTCATGATGACAATTGCCTCAATCTCCTAGAATATGTGAGTAACTATATGGTTTTTGCTTTTGTAGATTATTATGCAATCTCACAAACTAAAGTATCTGGCCTGGCATCTAATTTTCAGGCATGGAAGTTGTGGACAAATGATACACCACTTGAACTAATAGATCCAATCCTAAAAACATCATGTAATCCATCCATAGCTTTGAGATATGTACATGTGGAGCTTTTGTGTGTTCAAGGACATCTAGATGATAAGCTTAATATGTCAGATGTTTTTGCCATGTTGGGGAATGAGATGAAAGTTATTGAAGTACAGCCGAAGCAACCTACTTATTAGTTAAGAGAAGAGTTCTAGAAGTAAATCCTAAGAGATTTTCATTTAATGGATTAACTAATTAAATGATGCAACTGCATTAACATTTGCCTAAGATCCATGGTTTGACAGTCTAACTGCAAGTATGAATTTTCTATTAAACAAGACGTTTACAACTATTTCCTGTCTATGATTGGAACACTAATCAAATAATGAATTCATGGAATCTCAAAGAAAACAAAAAAGAGTCCTTAATGAGGTAAAAGGAGTGTAATGGAATAAATGAGTGTCTCTATTATAAGATTTTTATCCTAGAATGGAATAATGGGGCAAGTGTTCAACATCCACTTTTTTCTCATTTTTCATTTATGGGTTGCTTACATGGTATTTATTTTATCTACACTTATAATTATAATGGTTTTTTTGTAGATAATAGCAGTAGAAATGTGTGACCTTTCACATTTTTTTTTATTTTGGTGCTTAAACTTTATATATATTACTTCAGTGCCTAACTTTACAAAGTGACATAGATGGAAGTCTCTATTATAATGGTCTTTTAAAGTTGTGCAATCCATGAGCCGCCCCTTCAAATGCAAAGGGTAGATGCAAACACAGTGCAATGTGCATAATAGGCACACCTTTAGCTTTAAGACCAAAGAATAACTAAGAAAAAGAACCTGCAACATTGTAAGCAGATCCAAAAATTCAAAAAAAATTCAATGAAAAAGGTGTTTTTTTACTAAAGTTCCATGGACAAGGTACCTTTCCCCCTTGTCGATCATCTTCATCTCAACAGGTTAGGTGCAATGAAAAAATTGTCTAAAACAACATTGAAATCATTGAATATGATCCTCCTAAGTTTTGTAATGAAAAGATAATACACTTGTGCCAACTGAACATTTCATAGTTAGTTAAGATATGAGAAGTACTATAAATAGGATGTATTGAAATGTAGTTAGTTTTAGTTTTTCACTTCCATATTTTAGAAAACAAGAAATGGTGATATCTGCTACTCTGTAATCAAGATTTTGCTCCAGTTGTAATACAAAATAAATTTTCCTTTTTTATCAATTCAATATAGCATTAGTGTTCTATCATCTACTCTTCTATAGTAGTGTACTTCCTGTTATATAACATTGATACAATGTTACTTTCATAAGAGTGTTTTACATCAACATAGAAGTTTTCTAGTTGCTGCTACATTATGATTCTCTTCTTCAATGTCTACAACTTTGTTCTTCAACATTAGTCCAATATTTAGCGAAATCTCCATATGGTATCAAAGCAAGTTGATTCAAGATGTCAAACAACCTTAGAAATCAAAATGAGGAATAGATGCTTTATGATCAATACTATATATATGGATCAGATAATCCCAATATGGAAATTGGTAACATTGTCTTTAATGGCAAGAACTAGCTATCTTGGAGTGTTAAGATTAGATTTAGGGCAAAACTTAAATAGGGTTTTATTGATGAAACATTAAAGAAACTTGATGAAGCATCAACTAATTTGATCTAATGGACATGTTGTGACTATATGGTCAAAAATTGGACTTTAAATTCCATGATTGCGGAATTTTTGCAAAATTTTTTGTACACACAATCTATAGAAGAATTGTGCTGCGAAGTTAAAAAATAATACAAACATTCAAATGGGCCTTTAGAGTTTCATATTCAATGAGAGATATGTAATCTTGCACAAGGAAATTTGTCAGTAAGAATTTATTTCTATAAACTGAAGAAATTATGGGATGAGTTGCATATGTTAAAACCAAATCCTATCTGTACTTGTGAAATTGTAAATCGTTGTACATGCGAGTTAAAAGAAAAGCTTGCTGAATATGAATCAAGGTCTAAACTGATACAATTTTTTATAGGGTTATCGAATTCATATGAATCAATTAGAAGCTAGATCCTAAGTATGGAACCATTTCCAAATGTTAACCATGCATTTTATCTTGTGTAATAAGTGGAAAAGCAAAAAGAGGCAACTTCTATTGCAATGAATGATTCTAATATGCCACATATTTTGTAAATAAGAAAGATGCAAATAAAGGAATTATGGAAAAAAGAAAAGGAAAAGGAATGCTAAAATATTTTGTAAGCATTGTAAAATAGAAGGTCACACTATTGAAAACTGTTTTCAATTAATTAGGTATCCAAATTGGTACAAAGGGAAAAAAGGCCCAAAGGGATCACGATGGCAACATATCGCAATAATGAAGACATGAATCCAGGTCAATGCACTCTAATGGATTTTTCTTCTTCGAAAATTGATTGCGATCCTTAAAACCAACAAGGCAGTACCAGGTTTGATTAGAGGATAGTTAATTCCTTGTGTCAAGAAATAATGAGAACAATGAAAGAAAAGAAATTCTCATCGAAGATTGTAGTTATAATCAACATGGTAGAGTCAGCAAGTATAGCTCAAATACACTCTTGCAATGTTGAGTTTGATAATAATCATGATGATTTTTAGATAATGGATATGGGTGCTACTAGCCACATAGACTCCACATAAATATTTACTTACAAATTTAGAAAAATTTCTAAACCAATCACAATTAGGTTACTTGATGGATAATGTAAATCAATATTTTTTAAAGGAACATTTAAAGTTAACACATCATTAGTTCTTCATGATGTTTTATATGTTCTTGATTTCAAACATAATCTACTTTTAGTAAACAAAGCTTTAAGGGGTAATGACTTAAATGCTAGAATTGATTCATTATATTTCCAATTTCAAGACCCAAAAGTTGATGTTACAATAGGATCGCTAATGGGACATAGGGGGGTTATATATGCTACAATCTAGGTTCAAGAAGAAAGACTTTACTCAAATAGACAATGAAGTACAAGAAACTATGATGAACACTTGTGATAAGATAGATTCTTTACAATTGATACATGTTAGGCTAGGTCATTCTTCGATATCAAAGCTTTAACATCTCAGTTTTTGTAAGAATCTTGAAAATTTTGATCTAATATGTGATGCTTGTCATAAAGCAAAATCACATAAGCTTCCTTTTTCTCATAGCAGTAGTCATGCTATATTTCCTTTTCAATTGCTTCATATAGATATATGGGGGCCATATCATGTTTCATCCTTGATAGGTGCCAATTATTTTCTTACAATTCTAAATGATTGTACAAGATGTACTTACACATACTTAATAATAACAAGTCTCAAGTAGTTACAATCCTAGAAAAGTTTTTCTGTTATGTAGAAAATCATTTTAATGCTAAGCTAAAAGTTATTCAAATTGATAATGGAAGTGAGTTTTTATCTAATAATTTTTAACCCTTGTTTGCTAAAATAGGAATAGTTCATCAACGAGCAATGGCTTATACTCCACAATAAAATGGAAGGGTAGAGCATAAGCATAGGCATCTTGATAGAAACGGCTAGAGCATTAATGATACATGCTAACTTACCAAAAATATTAGGGAGATTGTTTGCTTACTACAACATATCTAATCAATCTAATGCCTAATTCAAAAACTTAAATGGAAAACACCTTATAAATTACTTTTTGGACATTAAAGAGATTATAGTCATTTAAAAGTTATGTATCAAGTAGCCTAACAAGGATAAGTTTGAAGCTAAAGGAAATAAATGTCTTTTTCTAGGATACATGTCGTACCACAAATGGGGGGCTTAGAAGTTTCCACTAAAAGCCAACACATCACGTGTGCACCCATAACTTGACAACCGTCTTGTAAGTCAAGGTCGTAAACTCTAAATAATTATTTGAACAATTAAAACTAATTATATTTCCTATAATCATATAATAAGAATATAACTATAGATTCCCATATTCTACGGTTGGACCAAGATCACAGGAATCAGAATCCCCTACCAAAACAGTAAAATGGAAAAATAATTCTAAATCTCATAATCTTAATTTTCACATCAAGCTCCTAAGAATAATATTATATCTAAATAATCTATCAATCACAATTCTTACTCCCTCGTTCTTGATTCTCAAAGCTCTCGTCATATCATATCTTATGCCATCCCAAGCTTTTGTGTTGTTTCCTACAAGACGGTCTATGGAGGGGTGAGCACACTAAAACTCAGTAAGATAGGAGTGCAATACTCTCAATACTACACACATACAAGCAATTTCAAATAAGTTTTCAAATCATATGCTATGCATGGGCAACTATATGAATGCAACATCACACACGTCTGCCAATAACCAGCATGAAGTCTAGGGCTTATGCCCCGTCTTGACCTTAGGCTAGGGATTCGGATCATACCATCAATGTCTGAGTCTCACACTCAATTAATGACTCTTATCTCTTTATTAGATATTTTCTCTTAATGTTAATGTTATAAGCTCAATGTTACTCACAAACTAAGCACTAAACACCCTTAAGGACATATTGGACTCAGAACCATCAAGGTGCAATGATCCCCTAATCACTTAGTTCACACTTAACGGAATAGTAATCCTCCGATCACTTCTGATGCATCTTGTAGTAGTGATGGCCTTCAATTTTATGCAATGTATCATATAATGCATGTCCTATTTTAGTTAAATCCAATCCTTTAATTAGATTGGTTTGGGGTAATCAAACAATATATGATTACAAGCCAATCCTACAAGCAAAACAATCTACACTTTAAATGTATGTTCACCATAACAAGAAGAATCAAGCATTAGACATCACAAATATAGCAAGCAAGACTAGACCAACTAGATAAAATCAAACTAATGAGACAATATGATAGGAATCAAAATCCGTCAAGACCTATCATTAGGGTAAGAGCCAAAGGATTTCAAATCTTAGCCGTTGAGGCCCATTTTGAGCACATTGACCCCGGAATTATTTGTTTACTAACCTCTTTTCTCTTATTCATGTATTGTATATTCCAACAGGTACACTTATCATGCTTTACGGGGCGATGGACAAACTCACTAAGACTCAGCTTGTGGGTTATCCATGGATCGACCTAAAATAGTCAATGAGCTGGGCCGATGAATCTTATGGAAGAGCTAGCATGATGAAGACTATTTTTATTTATAATTATTTCTTTGGACTATTTATGTTGTAATCTTTCTTTTGGGACACTTTTTATTTGGTTGTAATTGAGTTTTAGGACGGCCACCCTAAAAGTGGTATAGTTGTAATTTTGTAAACTTTTTAACTCTAAAGGAGCAAGTATAAATACTTGCTTAAGTAGGGTTTTGAGGGGAGAATTTTTCAAAAACAGACATCATTTTACATGAGAGAATTAGGGTTCTTCCTTAGTTCAATTCCTCTTAATAATTTCAATCCCAAGAGTTGGAATTGTGGCGAGTGCAACAAGAAGAAATTATGAGTTGTATCAATTTCTACTTCTTGTGTTTCTTTTCTTCTCTAGTGAGTCATATCTAAGGTTGGATTGAAGCTTTCTTGGTCAGATTTGATTGCATTTGTAATCAAATTATTATTGCCTAATTGATTGATTTTTATCCTTGAATTCTATTCTTCCATTGCGCACATTTTTAAACCATGAAAGCAAGTGTTGTGGAAGGTAGATCATGGTCAATGATCCATTTCATTTTAGTGTAGTATTCATGTAGCTTTTCAAGTTTAATTAGTGATCTTCATTGAGGAATATATCATTGTGATATTCATTTCATGAACTATAGCATTCGGATCAACTATTGCATTTAGGGTTCACGTTACAATATTGTTCCAAATTGAACTGAATTGACCTTATCTTTTGGGGATTGTTAGTTGGATTATTTTTCTTGTGCTTATTCCCATTTAGGCACATCATCTTTTTGGTAGCAGAACTATATCTCACTTGGATTTAAGATTGAACACATCCTTGTTAGTGGAATCAGTTCATAATTAGAAGAAGTTTGTGCCATTTGATTACTAGTTTGATTGACATTGTTGATTGTCATTCGATTTGGTTTTGTATGTGCTTAATCTTGGTTTTAGGCACATCATCTTTTGGTATCAGAGCTTGTGGTTTAAGAGGAGGGATTTGCAATTTGAATTCAGAAATTTAGGGTTCTTATCACCTTGATCCAAAATTGTGTATTGAAGAGTTGAGTTACTTCAATTGTGTTGTTGAAGTGATTTCATTATTTTTAATTGTTGTAGACGTGGTGTACTTACCATATTCTATATCTCCTTAAGTTGGCCATGAGTGGTTTAAGGGAATCATCATTGTGATCATTTGAGGGAAGTGAAATTTGAAGCCTAAGAGAGTGTTGTTTTTGAAATTATTGTCGTGTGTTGTAATGTTGTATGTGTGGCAAAGTGGATATCTTGTTGTAGCTTCTTTGTTATTGAATTTTCTGTGAAGGGAAAGGGAGTAAGAATTGTATGTCCTAGTGTTTGATTGTGGAATTGGAAATACAATATTTTGTGGTAAAAAGAGAAGTGTGACCTTTGTTGAATTCGGAATTGGGGAGAACAAGTTGCAATTTCCATATTTGAATTTGAGTGAAAAAATAGGAAATCATTTCAAATTCAAACACATCCATTAAGCTTGAAGTAGTTATTGAGTGGTATTGATTACATTTCGTTTGAATTTGAAATTAAATCTTACCATTTGTGGAAAGTGCATTAAGGGTGTTCATTTGAATTTGTTGTCTGTGTTGTAGTGTGTAGTGTATCGTAAGGGTGTGTGTTGTGTTTTGAAGTGAGATTATGTTGTATTTGGAGAGGTTGTTGCACCGTGGTTGTATGTGTATGAATTGTGGTGTAAAAAGGAGTATTGAATTGTTGGTGTTATGTTTATGTGTTGCGTGAGGGAATTGCCATTTGTGAATTTGTGGAGTTGTGTGAAGTAAGGTGCTGCACATTGAGGCTAAAGTGTGAGTGTGTAGTGCATGAATAGCAAACCATGCAAGGGAAGAGTGGTGTTTCAATTGTGAAGTGGAATTGTGTAGTGTGTGTTTTCGGAAAAGGTGGAAGAATTACAATTGTTATTTTCAGATTTGAAATCAGAATTGAAAGTTTTCATTAAGAGGTCAATTTGAAATTTCAAATACACATTAAGTCATAGTTAATTGTGTATCATTTGAATTTGAAAAAGCCTCTTACCATTTGTAGAGTTGTGCACTTATTGAACTTCTTTTGAATTTGAAAGTGGGCTACCTTTTTGCATTGAAGTTGCGTTTGATGTTTGTGTGAAAGTGAGGAAAGTGCACAGTGGCTTGAAGTAATGTGTATGTAGTGTTGTATTTTTTTTGTAAATTTAGTAAAAGGTGTTAACATTTGGTGTTGGTTGCTGTATGTGTTGTTAAGCTGCTTGTTGTTGGTGGTGCGAACATTGTTGAACCATAAGCAAAGGGGAAGTTTTGTGGTGGTGAATAGTGTGTTGTATATGTGTTTAATTGCTTACCAATTGTATATTTAAGTGGTGAGAAGCCAAGGTAAGAATAAGGAAAGTTAGTAGCAGAATTTAAAATTCAAACAAGTCAATAAAGTGTGAAAGTAATTAAACTAGTTACTTAAACACTTGTAGTTGAATTTAATTCTATCTACTTAAAAGTAGTTGAGTGTACTTCACTTGTAGCTTGGTTGTGTACTTGAATTGTGGAAGTGTGAAGATAATTATTGTGTTGTTGGGTTTGAACACAATCATGTCTAGTGAGATGTTTCATTATACTAATGTATTGCACTGGACATTAACTACATTTGCTACTAAAGATGATGACCAAAGGGAAAACTTGTTCCATACCTCTTGTAGGGTAGAAGGAAATTTATGTGTCCTTATAGTTGATGGTGGTAGTTGTACCAATGTGGTAGCAGCATCGTTAGTATCAAAACTAAAACTTGTTACTACTCCACATCCTGAACCGTATAAATTGCATTGGCTTAATGATCAGGAGAATTTGCATGTGACCCAAAGAGCTAGGGTACCATTCAGTGTAGGGGATAAATACTTTGATGAGATTAAGTGTGATATTTTGCCAATGTGTGCATCCCATATATTGCTTGGCAAGCCTTGGTTATATGACAAGAGGGTCTTACAAGATGTCTTCAGGAATACTTATGTATTCTAAAAGGAGGGAAAATGAATTATTTTGAATCTGATGTCACCTTCAAAGGTTCAAAGGGTTCAGCAACAAATCAGTAGACCATTAGAAGGCCATGAGCAGTTGAGCCAACCCTTAGAGTACAAAATTTGTCAGACACGGATGTGCCAACCTTTAGAGGATCCTAATGATCATAGTCAGATGAGCAAACTACCAGAGGACCAAATTGTTCAAGGGCAGTTGTGTTCACCTTCGGAGCTACTAGAGGCTCATGAGTAGTTGAGTAAACCATTGGAGGATTCTGAGGGTCAGAGTCAAATGAGCCCATCATCAGAGAGCCAAACAATTTAGAGACAATTGTGTCCATCTTTAGAAGTTTTAGAGGGTAGTGAGCAATTGGGCCAACCATTAGAGGGCCATGAGGATCAGCGCCATACAGATGAGATAGGGGAGACCTCAGTGGATAATGGGTCATTATTTTTGTTGCAGATGAGATACATCCTAGAAATGGAGAAGAGAAAACAATCACCCCCAGTGATATTTTAGATATTGGGATTCTGCAGTGATACTTCTTCAAGTGGCTTGCTAGGAGGAAACAGAGTCTCTACTGCATTTGATCTGTCAGATTTGAGGACAAATCTTTTTGAGGCCGAGGAGATGATAGGAATCAAAATCTGTCAAGACCTATCATTAAGGCAAGAGCCAAAGGATTTCAAATCTTGGCGATGAGGGCCCATTTTGAGCACATTGACCCCGAAATTATTTGTTTACTAACCTCTTTTCTCTTATTCATGATTCTATATTCCAACAGGCACGCTTATCATGCTTTACAGGGCGATGGACAAACTCATTAAGACTCAGCTTGTGAGTTATCCATGGACTGACCTAAACTGGTGATGAGCTGAGCTGATGAATCCTATGGAAGAGCTAGCATGATGAAGACTATTTTACTTATAATTATTTCTTTGGACTATTTATGTTGTAATATTTTTTTTGACACTTTTTATTTAGTTGTAATTGAGTTTTAGGACCGGTCACCCTAAAAGTGGTATAGTTGTAATTTTGTAGACTTTTTAACCCTAAAGGGAGCAAGTATAAATACTTGCTTAAGTAGGGTTTTGAGGGGAGAATTTTTCAGAAATAGACATCATTTTACGTGAGAGAATTAGGGTTCTTCCTTAGTTTAATTCCTCTTATTAATTTCAAACCCAAGAGTTGGAATTGTAGCGAGTGCAACAAGGAGAAATTATCAGTTGTATCAATTTTTATTTGTTGTGTTTCTTTTCTTCTCTAGTGAGTCATATCTAGGGTTGGATTGAAGCTTTCTTGGTCAGATTTGATTGCATTTGTAATCAAATTATTATTACCTAATTAATTGGTTTTTAGCCTTGAATTCTATTCTTCCATTTCGCATATTTTTGAACCGTGAAAGCAAGTGTTGTGGAAGGTGGATCACGGTCAATGATCCATTTGATTTTGTGTAGTATTCACATAGCTTTTCAAGTTTAATTAGTGATCTTCATTGAGGAATATATCATTGTGATATTCATTTCATGAACTATAGCATTCGGATCAACTATTACATTTAGGTTCACACAACAATATTGTTCCAAATTGAACCAAATTGACCTTATCTTTTGGGATTGTTAGTTAGATTATTTTGCTTGTGCTTAATTCCCTTTTGGGCACATCAACGTTTTGGTATCAGAGCTATATCTTACTTGGATTTAAGATTGAACACATCCTTGTTAGTGGAATCGGTTCATAATTAGAAGAAGTTTGCACCATTTGATTACTAGTTTGATTGTCATTCAATTTGGTTTTATATGTGCTTAATCTTGATTTTAGGCACATCACAATAAAATCAAAAATAAATAAATTCTAAAAATGAATCAACATACAAGGCCAGATCAATAATAGTATAGTATAGCCCAAACTCATCAACCATTAAATCAACTACCCGGGATTGATCCACAGTTTTTATTCCTAATACAACCGTGTCATTTCAGTTCTTAAGTGCTTAATTCTCTACATTCGAAAGCCAAGCAGGGTGTCCAAAAGTACCCTCTTGTAATATCCACAATTATTAAAATCTAAAAATTTATAAAAATAAGATCACAAGTCTTTTTCATATAGGTAAGCATAAATATATATGTATATTTTATCGATTCCTTCATATATATATATATATATATACATACAACATAGTTAGGATAGAAATTGTTTTGTTCAATCAAACATTTTCTAAGTCTTTTAAGTTTATACATACATAATATATATTATATATATATATATGTACATAGGAGCAAATATCTATATATATATATATATATATGTTTTATTTATAAATATAGCTCATTAACCACATGTATATATATATATATATATGTAAAAGATTACTATTATATATATATATATATAATATCTAGCTAAAGGATAAGTTTGTAAAACATATTCCCTTACAAATTTAGGGGAAACAAAAGAATATGTTTATTGATTTTGAAAGATAAAAGTTGGTACTTGTGGTTTTGTATAATTATATATATAAATGTATTCTATAAATATAGAGTGAAAATAGTTTTATTCGAGCATATATATATATATATGTTCATAATTAGATTTTCATGTGTATGTAATGATATAATTTGTTCCACAATATGTATATATATACACTATGTATATAAAGAAAAAGTAAGGCTTTTATATTAATTTAGTTTTAAGAAAACAAGGTTGAAAACACGACATCAAGTCAGTAATGATAATATTGGTGTAATGGTGCTAAATGCCACCATCAAAATAGTCACATCTAAATTTTTAAACCCTTCCACTTCCCTTACCATTAGGACAATATTTTTATGCTACCAAAAATGTTATTCATCGGTATCATCCAACTTCTAATCTCTTTACAAAATTTCATTGCCAACACATTTTACTCCACTTTTAACTTCAAAATAATAACAACCACAACAACTATAGCAGCAACCAAGCAAGAAAACACACATATACACAACATATCAAAAGTAAACATAACACTATAGTATATCATAGAGTTTCCCACTCACCTGTCTATAGTCATCATTGGTCATAACGATCATCAAGCGATTCCAATGTGTGATCACTTTACCTAGAGGCATTATCTGATTCAACAATGGCAATTTGCAAGAATTAGAAGAGAGATCTTTGGGGAGGACCAGATTTAATAAAGATATACTGGATTCAATCTGTATGTTTGCTCTTCCTATTAATTCATCAACACACGTCAACAGCTGTAGTTTATCTTAAGGTGACTTAGCTTTCATTGCATCAAGATGCAAATCATCGACATCACCTTTCACACAAGCAACATATGCTAGCCAAAGGTTCATCTTTGTATTCCTTTTTCTTCCTAGTGTTAAGACTACTTTTTATGTTTCTCCTCTCATTTCTTTTTTCGATCTTTTCAACACAATCAAATTAACTACTTAAAATACCGAATCTCTTTTGATGAAATATCTAGATGCCTTAATAGAAATGTCATGTAATTTGCTCTCTAGAGTTTCCTTATTGTTATAAGGAGATTTAGTTAAATCTTCCCTAACTTTAAAACATGCAAATTTTAAACAAGCCAATATCTCCTTCCAATCCTCATCAATTCATGACATGCACTACTTATATCCTTCAAAGTTTTCAAAGGGGCATGCACTGCTAACTATATCAACTCCAACATAAAGTCCCACAAACTAGCATCAAAGCTAGGTGGATAAGGAGGTGGAGGTTCATCAACCAAACCAGCAACATTGGCAATTCCACGATCCAATGCATTTTTAGGAGTTAATGTACCGCTTTCACCTAGTTGATGATGTCATCGAAAACCTTAAAAGTTGAGGAAGTTGGAGCCGAGTTGACATCGAGCTCCTGAAGCTTAGTCTTATATATATATATATGTGGAGTCCTTAAGCATTAATCGGGTAACAGACTCCTCGAGAATAGCTACCTCCATATGGGCAATGACGAAAATTCACCGAAGCTAGCATCCTTAGGGATCACCATAGAGAACCACCGTCCATCAACAAAGGATTCGTTAGACCACCTACATAGACGAGATCGTTTTCATTGAATTCATTGGCAAAGGTCCTCCATTCAAAGGTCTCGTCAATAGAGTGCGAGTCAAGAGCTAGTCCACCTTCTGAGCAGATAGTGTCTTTGATTGAATGATTTAAGATAACCTATGTTTCTTTGTTGTAAACAGGGGTGAAAGGGAAAAGAAAATGAGGAAGGAAAGAGAGCAAGAGTAAAGGTCACCGAGAATGATGCGAGTGGAGGGCTGTAACCAATTGCTGTAGACCGTAGCTTCTCACATCTTCATAATCCTCTTGAGACACAACATGACTTAACCATGCCTTCAAAATTGAACCAAGATGCTCTTGCTTGTTGACCTCCTCAAAGTGCTTCTTCCATCAATCCTAATCCCACTTGTCATCGTCAATGATGGATTCCTCATCTTTCTTGGGGCTAAAGAAAAATCAAATTGTTAAACGGCAGAAGTGAGGAAGTCTAAGTAATGAAGTCCCACCGGCGAGAGAGAGAGGGAATCATCGGAGGAGTTGGTACCGACATCACAACAAGAGAAAAGAGGTTGAGAATCGAAGGGTATGGGAAGTTGAGGTTATGTGGTGTAATTAAAGAACTTTTTTCCATTTTCTTAGCTATGTTATGAAAGAGAGATAGAGATCGAGAGTGGGAGCTTGTTGGTGACCAGGGACAAGACGGCGAGAAAAGAAAGGAAAGAAGAAGGAAGGAAAAGAAAAAGGAGGAAGGGATAGGTGTGTGACCATGTGACAAAAATCAAGAGAGAGGATAAACTTGAGTAGAAGAAAATTTAGATAAGGATAAGAAATTATCCATTTATGGGGTTCTTTTAGTACTCGTATTAGCATTTTATTAATTCATTTAAATTATAATATTTCATACAAAAATTTATATTTATACTAAATAAAATATTTTAAACATAAAATTTTTATTTAACTATCATAAATCTAAAATTTTAAATCTTACTTTTTACTTATTATAATTACCTGACAAATCACATTTTTTTATAATATTTTCAACATATGTAAACTGTTTAAATAGTATTAATATATTTTATGATTTAATTTCTCATTGTTAGTTTTATCAAAAAAAATTAGGCGTTTCAATACAATTTCGGACAAAAAGGATATAAGGTATATGATTTATCAACTCATAAAATGTATATAAGTAGGCACATCATTTTTTATGAAAAAGAATTTCCATTTCAAATATCTTCATTAAAAAATGAAGATAATTTAGATTCCACTAAACATATGCCCTGTTTTTTTAATGATGATGCTCTATCCATTCCTACTTCATATCAAAATCTATCATCAGATATTTCTAGTCCTATTCCACATATATCAACAAATGTTCCTAAGTTAAGGAAATCTACACGAAATAGGAAACACCAACATGGTTAGAAGATTATATTATCAACCATGTATCATCCTTAAATGCGAAATCATCTAAATGTTCACAAAATACTACACCTTCTTATATGTATTTTAATTTCAATTATTTAACAAGCTTACCTCATGATTATGCATCTTCCTTAGCACATGTATTAACTAATAAAGAACCTCACAATTATAACCAAGCTTTGAAGCAACAAGAATAGATAGACACGATGAATAAAGAAATTGAAGCTCTTGAATTAAATAATACATGAAAACTAATAACTTTGCCTCTACGAAAGAAAGCAATAAGTTGAAGATAGGTGTACAAAACAAAGTATAAAGCTAACGAATTAGTTGAAAGGCATAAAGCAAGATTGGTTGCAAAAGGGTACAACCAAGTAGAAGGAGAAGACTACCACAATACATTCTCACTCGTGGCAAAACTAGAAACATTCAGAATTTTGATTGTTGTTGTTGCATTGCAATTATGGCCATTATATCAAGTGGATGTAAATAATGCACTCTTACATGGATCTCTAGATGAAGAAATATATATATGTTAAAGGATATAACAAAGCCAAGCCAAATCAAGTTTGCAAATTGATTCGCTCATTGTATGGATTAAAGCAAGCATCGAGACAATGGAATGTTGAAATCAGTCAGTTTCTACTTCAACAAGGATATGTGTAATCTAAAAATCATTTTTCACTTCTTACTCGCAAAACGGATAGAGTTTTTGTTGTAGTATTATTATATGTAGACGACATGCTAATCACTAGTTCAGATGGAGATGTAATGTTTGATTTGAAGATCAAATTACATGATAAATTTACAACCAAAGATCTTGGAGATACAAGGTTTTTTCTAGGAATAAAGTTGTGTAGAAGTGAAGTTGGAATTCTGGTAAATCAGAGGAAGTTTATTTTAGACATATTATCAGATGTTGGAATGATTGCAACAAAGCCTACTCATACTCCTTTGCCACATAGGATTAAATTGGACAATATTAATGGTGAAGTTCTTGATAAATCTCTAGTATATAGGCATCTTATAGTTCATTTGTTGTATCTGACATTAACTAGACCAAACATATCATAAGTAGTTCAAAAACTTAGTCAATTCATGTCTAGTCCACAAATAGCACATCTACAAGTTGCTTATCATTTGTTACATTATCTAAAGGGCAATCACTCTTTAGGATTATTTTATTCATCAAATAATCCCATAAATGTGGTTAAATACAATGATTCTGATTAGGGGTCTTGTCCTGTAGATCGAAAGTCTCTTAGTGGCTACTATATTTTACTAGGAAAATCCTTGATTTCATGGAAGATGAAGAAGCAACCAACAGTTAGCATATCTATTACTGAAGCAGAATACCGAGCCATGGCATTGGCAACTAAGGAATTGATTTGGATTTGTACATTTTACAAGATCTAGGATTTGCAGTTCCACTTCCTGTTATGATTTATTGTGACAACAAATTTGCCAAGATGTTAGCTGCAAATCCCATCCTGCACTCTAGAACAAAACATTTAGAGATTGACATTCACTTCACATGAGATCTGATTCAAAAAGGTTTTTTGGTTACCCAACATATTTTTTCGAAGCTTCAATTTGCTGACATGCTTACAAAATCAATGATTGAAACACAATTGAATTTTATTTCTGACAAGCTGGGACTTCGAGAAGTTCCACCTTGAGGGGATGAAAAGATAATATACTTGTGTCAGATAAAATAGTTGTGCTAGCTGGAACATTTCAGGAACATTTCATAGTTAGTTAGGATATGACAAGTACTATAAATAGGATGTTTTGAAATATAGTTAGTTTTAGTTTTTCATTTCCAGATTTGGTGATATCTACTACTGTGTAATCAAGATTTACTCTAATTGTAATACAAAATAAATTTTCCTTTTATATCAATTCAATATAGCATTACTGTTCATTCATCTACTCTTCTACAACAGTGTAGTTGCTGTTGTATAACGTTGTTACAACTTTACTGTTCATAGGACTGTTTTAAATCAACATAGAAGTTTTCTGGTTGCTGCTACATTGCAATTCTGTTCTTCAATGTCGGTCCAATATTTCGGGAAATCTTCATATGTTGCTCGTATACCTACTCTTTTTTCAGTGGCAATCATGAGTTCAATATATAATTGCACTGATTTTATCCCGAATTCCTGTCTTCAACTTCTAATTTCAAACTGATTTGAAACCGTGACTTAAACTCACTTTTGAGAGGATTTCAAAGTGATTTTATCCTTTAGCAAAATTCGGACATTTTTTCTATCATTATAGCATATTTTCAATAACTATTTATATGAATCAGTTCTTGTTTGCACGTAATGAAAATGCACATGCACATGCTAATATTTTCAATAACAATTATTATTATTATTATTAGACTATGGAAAAATTATGCGGCCAATTTTATATCTTGTTTGACACGTCGTGTTGACAGACCTTAAAAGACGGCAAAGAAGGGAAAGAAGAAAAAAAGAAGAAGATGATGATAAGAAGAGGAGGAGCTGTCACTGTTCTCCCAACTGATGAAAGAAGTCCGAAGGTTCTTACAAATGACTTTTCAAGCATCGTAAACAAGTTAATGTTGACTTGAAGCAAACGCGTGATTCTTAAAAACTTCGGTCAATGTTGCCAGCTGTTGTATGCTACTGGTTTGATTTATTCTCTTAACTTCTACATTCATTCCTTCTTCCTTACCTGCCCTAGAAGATAGCCATTCACCGTCCAATGAGGGGCTGATAGTATCAAGATGGCTATAGGAAGAAGCAACTCATGGAGGACTATATGCCTTCTCATTATGGTATCTTTCATCTCCATAAGTAATTTGTCCTACCAGTCCGACACAATTTTGCCAGGCCAGCCTTTACATTCCAACCAGACCATAATTTCCCAAGGAGACGTTTTCGAATTGGGTTTCTTCTCTCCTAATTCTAGAAATGTTTATGTTGGAATATGGTACAGGAGAATTCCCGGTAAAACCGTAGTTTGGGTTGCTAATAGAGATACACCTATTCTTTCTTCCGCCAGAGATGATGCAAATTTACACCTAACAAAAGAAGGCGATCTTCAGCTCCAAGATAATGGTCAGATAATTTGGAGTACCAACACTGCTACAACTGATCTTAATACAACTAAGGCAGTCCTTCTTGACAGCGGAAATTTCGTAGTTCGATCAGACAGTGCACCTAACATGTGGGAGAGTTTCAACTATCCTACAGGAACTTGGCTTCCTGGTGCCAAGATTGGTTTGGATATGACAACTGGTAAGAGATATCCGACAAACCTCACTTCCTGGAGAGATGTAGATGATCCTGGTCAGGAGACTATTCATTGAAATTAGACCCTAGTGGATCAAGAGAATTATTCCTCTGGCATAATAAAACCAATAAAATGTGGGGGATTGGGGCTTCAAATTTTTCAGAGACGTACCTGGAAACTAAGTTGAACATGAATTTCAACGTTAGTACAGCAAATGGGGTCAATTATGCCACACACCTCGCACTTAACGACTCGATTCCTATCAGAATGGTTCTGGACTATAATGGATCACTAAGCCAGCAAAGGTGGAATGAGAAAAGTGCTCAGTGGTTAACTCTATCGGTGAGGCCGGAAAAATCTTGTGAAAGTTATGGTATTTGCGGACCCAATGGTATATGCTCAAACAATAAAAGCCCCGCATGTAGCTGTCCCGAGGGTTTTCAGATTAAGAATCCATCGGACTGGGAATCGGGTAATCAATCTGGGGGTTGTGTCGGAACAAATGGATCACGATGTCTCAAGGACAAAGATCAGTTCATGGCTCTAAAAAACATTAAATTGCCCCCAAATTCTCCAACGGCTGTCGAATGCAAGTGATGACTCTTGTCGATCTGCGTGTGCAAATAATTGTAGCTGCTCTGCTTATAGCAACACATCAGGATGCTATCTGTGGTTTGGTGAACTTCTGGGCATGGAAAAACTAGATAATGCAACTGCTGGTGAAACAATATTTCTCAGATTAAGTTCAGGTGAGGTTTCAAAAAAAGGTGAGAATGCTCACCGAATAATTGAGATGTGTGAATTTACTTGTTAATTTTCCTTGACTCGTACATTCTATTCATGTCCTTACTCCTACGTATATTTAATGAAATGTAGCTGACAGGCGCAAAAACGTGTTGCTAGTCACTCTAGCACCCTCCATTACCTTTCTGATTCTTGTTGTTTTGGGCTCCCTCTCCTGTTATGTCTACAGAAAAATCATCACGAAAGGTAACAAATAAATACATTAGTCATTTTTCTGTTATCCCAAGAACTCCCGAGTTGAGTAACATTTCAATTTGACCAAATTTTGCTTACGAGTGCACTTACCTAAGTATATGCCTACTCCAACTTGAAGCAGGAGCTAAGGATATGGGACAAGATTTGCTGTTGTTCGACTTGGAATTGTCTAATAAGAGAAATAGGAGTCAAGCACAGAGTAAAGTGACCTCAATAGAGGAAATAGAGATCTGGCTTTGCCAATATTCAGTTTATCAAGTATCATTTCTGCAACTGATAATTTTTCCACTTCTAATAAGCTTGGAGAAGGGGGTTTTGGGCCTGTATACAAGGTGAGACACACATTATCATTCAACAATTAGAAGTTCTTAAAAACAAAATAAAAAGGGAATAGTACCATTAATGTCTCCGCCACTCTTGTTTTTTCATTTGAAGGAGGATTAATGAAAGCATTACCATAGAAATTTGTTTCTGCTCTCATAACACTGAGGCTTGCAACATATGCATAAACTTATGTTTCTGTTTAGGGTAAGCTGAACAATGGTCATGAAGTAGCAGTAAAGAGACTATCGAAGCGTTCAAGTCAAGGACTTGAAGAATTGATCAATGAATCAAAGTTGATTGCCAAACTCCAGCACACAAATCTTGTCAGACTCTTAGGATGCTGCATTCAACAAGATGAGAAGATATTGATCTACGAGTACATGCCAAACAAAAGCCTCGATTTTTTTCTTTTTGGTTGGTCATTGATCTCTTGATTCTTGTTTCCTAGAGTAGAACAAAATTTATAATTATCAAAACTTCAATATGTTGATCCATAATGAACTACACCTCAATAACATGTTTACAGATCAAACAAAAAAAGAGATGTTAGATTGGAGCAGACGTACAAGTATAATTGAAGGAATCACTCAAGGGCTTCTCTATCTTCATCAATACTCCAGACTAAGGATTATTCATAGAGATTTAAAAGCTAGTAACATTTTGTTAGATGCAGATATGAAACCGAAAATATCAGATTTTGGCATGGCAAGGATCTTTGGAGGGAATCAGTTGCAAACAAAGCACATAGTTGGGACCTTGTAAGTTCCATTGCTTTGAACACATGGATAGGCAAGCCTTATTGATTACATTCACCTTTTTCAGGAAATATTTGCTCATACCTTCATTATATTTATTGCATGTAGTGGATATATGCCACCAGAATATGCTCAGGAAGGCCTTTTCTCAGTAAAAACCGATGTCTATAGTTTTGGAGTTTTACTCCTTGAAATTTTAAGTGGCAAAAGGAACACTAGCTTTCATCATGAAGAATGCCTCAGTCTCCTAGGATATGTAAGTAGCTACATTGTTCTTACATTTCTAGACTATTATGCAATCTCACAAACTAAAGAATCTGGCCTATCATCTGATTTTCAGGCATGGAAGTTGTGGACAAATGATACACCACTTGAACTAATAGATCCAATCCTGAAAACATCATGCAATCCGTCCTCAGCTTTGAGATATGCTCATGTGGGGCTTTTATGTGTTCAGGAACATCCAGATGATAGGCCTAGTATATCGGAGGTTATTGCCATGATTGGGAATGAGATGAAAGTCATTGAAGTACAACCCAAGCGACCAGCTTTTTTGGCTAGGAGAAGAGCCCAAGAAGTAAATCCTGAGAGAATTTCATTAAATGAATTAACCTATTCAACAATGCAACCGCGTTAGCATTTGCTTGAGTTCTATGCTTTGACAGTCAACTGCAAGTATGAACTTTCAGTCAAGTATTATGTTCATGTCAACTTCCCATCAATGATTGCGAGGAAACATATTAGAGAATTCATTAAAAAGGAGTTTTATGGAACTCATTTTTCATGCTGCGGGCTACACTTTAATGTGTTCATTCATTGTACACTTCATTGCATTTGAACGGTCGTTGGCAGCTAAACTCACATGGTCATGGCATCTGGAATTCGATATTGTAGTAACATGTCCGACTCTTTCTAGCCTCAAAGTTAGAGGATTATAATGTTCTGTTTAACACATCTGAATGATTTTGCACTGTCTTTGCGTCGAGTAAAATAGCATGAAGGCAAAGCAAAGGGAAGAAAATCGTGTCATAACAATAATATTGTCTGAAGATAGAGGACATTAAGAGAGTAACAAGAGATATCTCCACTAGAATTTTTAGAGCATACCAAACAAGAGTGGCAAAATGACCATCCCGGAATAAATAGCAAGACCTGATTCTTATCCCAGACATTACTGCTTATATTCTTATATCAGTTCCTTCATCTAAAAACAAGCATATGTTGTAGAGAAAGTCCTATGCCCATTTCATTTTAGTTTGGAAGGATGGAATTAGTGAGATATATCGTTTAGACTGCTGTTTTCAGATGGAACAATCACACAATTATGCTTTGTTCTGCACTACAACAATTCATTTCGGCCAATGCACTAGCAGTATTGGCTTCTTATATGTTGTACTATAGCTGATTGGAGAAGATGAAGACAATTGATATGGGATTTAATTTTTAATTTCAAATTTAGGGTTGGTTTTCAATCTTTGATTTAAAAAATTTTTGGGATTTAGTATTTTGGGTTCATGGCTCAAATCCAAAAAAAAAAAAAAAAAACCCTCCAATATAAACATGTAACATTTGAAAGGGGATATTTTGATAAGTGCATACTAATTTGATATCTTCTACTACCTTATATCACTTCCATTCTCCCTTTAAGTTAGTTTTAATTTGTTACTTGCACTTTTATTTTTAGTTATTATTAAGGTCAAAGGTGCATTAGGGGAGTTCGGGTTTTAATTTGGGTTGGATTTAGATGAAAATTATTAAGAGAGGGAAAAGGTCAAAGAATTATTTAGCCAGAAAAATTATATATATATATTTAAAAAAAATGCAATTGTGATAGTTTATATGGTGAGCTAAGTCATTCATGCTGCCATATCTTATCAGCAAATTTAATATCTATATGCGCTACGTTGGAGATTAGTAACGGTAGAAAAACAAAGACTTAATATTGAGAGGAATCTAGAAATTCAAATGCTTAAACATATAGTCATGAATCTATTTCATCTATTGTAGAAATAATATAAATTCAGGCCATTCCTTAACATTTTTCTCATTTAAAATCTGAATTCTAAAGAACTACAATCTCCTTGGAGTTATATATGAGTTCAAATAAATCTTCATTTTTACCTTTTTATTAGGAGTGGAAATGGGTAGTTTAGATCAGTTCATCCGCACAAACCAAATCAAATTGAAATGTTTGGAATTTTTTATCACTTCGACTCTAATCATGTGTTTCAACTCAAGAATTTTTTTCAAATCATAAAAGGTCGATTCAATTTAGTTTTTTTATGGTTTAAATTACAAATGATTACTGAAAAAATTCTTTTATCTTTAAGATTGAGATTAAGAAAAAACACACATTAAAGAAAAATTGGCAGGATCCTAAACTTAAGATTATAAGAGAATACCAAAATAAAAATGTAAGTATATGAACTAGTTTTTTTTTTTTTTTTGTATGTTAAAATCATTATCTTTTTTTTTTGTGTGTGTGTATATATATATATATATAATATTATTTTTATATTTGAAGCTTAAAATTGCTAAATATAATACTCAATCATTCTTTTGCTTATCAAATTTACTAATTCACATCTTACTATTCTTGTCTTCAACTAATCAACATTTATAAAATATTTTTCTAAAGATAATGAGATTAGTAAATTTGGCAAGTAAAAATTTCATTAAATATTATATTTAATAACTTAACATTTCGTGTATAAAGTTTGTAAGTAAAAATTCAATTAAGTATGACATTTGTCAACATCAAATTTCAAGTTTATAATTAAAATAACTCCAACAGTTTAGGTAATAGGTTTAACATTATCCATTAATTTTTTTTTCTACTAATAAACTAGGGTTGTTCATTGACTTGAACCAAACATAATCGAATTGCATCAAATCACTTATGTTTTGATTTGATTCATGGTTTGGTTCGATTTTGTTAGTATTCAAACCAAACCACTTTTTATTAAAAAAAAAACAAATAAACAACATTTTTTAGTTTTAAATCCCATTGGTATTTTGATCTAACCCTATTTAGCTTTCTTTTCTTTTTTTTTAATCTTCTTACATCTCACTCTTAACCTCCACAATCCACTCCATTTCCTTCACTTCTGTCTCTTGTCTCTCAAATAGACTCACATTTTTTCATTATCACCTAAGATATGATGCCACTATAATATAATGTTATATGATTTAAATTCCTTAGTAATATTTCTCAATTATGCAAAAGGGTCGTAATTCACCATTTATTTGAGGTTGTGGTAGACAACCTAAGGATAGAGGATAGGTGGTAATGGCCACATTGCTTTTTATTTTTTCTTTTTTCTTTTTTGAATTTCATTCAATTTTCCTTTTTTTTCGATTTTCTTAAATTTTTAGTACATTTTTGTAAAATATACATGTTATATTATATATTATAATTTAAATATAACATCAAATAATGTAAATAGTTTAAGATGTATGGGGCGATCTAGTCTTTTTACAATCAGGGTATTTAAGCTCACTTGACCTATTGTCTCCTCTTTTCCCGCATTTGCACAATGAACACTCAACGACGCAGCGCGGAAAGCGTAAACGATAAGAGTCCAATTCTAGGATTAGCCTCGTAACAAACAAAGAATAATTATGAATTATCCCTTGAACAAACCTCGATTGCGCACAACTGACAAAACAAAGAAACTCTTCTCTAAAAGTGTATCTTGAATACTGAATAAAGCGTAACCCTAAAATGACCTAACAACTATATATATACTCCTTTGGAAAATACGTAAAAAAGGAAATATAGATGTACAGTGGAAATAAATATAAGTATACACATCCGTCCTCTGTCGTATACACGGCCGTGCCTCAAAGCCGTGTATGCTTTTGGGAATATTTCTAGCGTAATACACGGCCGTGTCTCCTGGCCGTGCCTATAGCCATGTCTGCTTCTGGGAGAGATCCTGATAGAACATACGGCCGTGCCTCCTGGCCGTGAAAGAGACTGTGTATGTTTTTGGGAATCATCTAGGTTTCTCACACGGCCGTGTATGAAGCCGTATGTCATGTGTGTTTCTGGAAGTTCCTTGACATGATACACGACCATGTATCAACCCGTGTCCACCGTGTATCAACCCGTGTCCGCATCATTCTCTCCCACCAATGAAGAACTCGACCCCGAGTTCTCTTCAGGATATAACGGTGTGTCATCGGGGTGGAAAAGAGATAGATCCGCCACATTAAAAGTGCAGGAGATGTTCATATCTTCGGGAAGTTATACAATGTACGCGTTGTTATTTATCTTGCACACTACTTCATAAGGCCCATATTTCTTTGGTTGGAGTTTCCGATATCTGCCCGCAGGGAAACGCTCTTTCCGAAGATAAACCATTACCTGATCGACCACGTCAAACAGTTTCTTCCGTCTATGCTTATCCGCAGCCCCTTTATATCGGGTATTGGCTTCTTCTATTTTCCGTCTGACTTCCGTTGTGGTGGCTTGGCATTTTTCCGCCATGTGCTTAGCAGCGACATCACCCACCATACCCTTGAGTAACTTGATCAAGTCCAGCGCGTGTTGTGGCATTTTGGTGTACACCACGGAGAAAGGTGATCTTCCAATAGTTCAATGGATGGAACTATTGTAAGCGAATTCAGCTTGAGCCAACACTTGATCCCATTGCCCTAGCTTCTCACGGGAAATGCTTCTAATGAGGTTTCCGAGGGTCCGATTGGTTACTTCCGTTTGACCATCGGTTTGAGGATGAGCTATGCTACTGTAATTCAGAGATGAGTCAAACATATACCAGAGGGTCCTCCAAAAATGGCTAAGGAACTTGCTATCTCTGTCGGAGGTAATGGACTTTGGGACCCCATGTAGGCGCACCACTTCCTTAAAGAATAGCCGTGCGATTTCCCGTGCATCAGTGGTCTTCCTACAGGGAATAAAGTGCGTCATCTTGGAAAACCTGTCAACTACAACAAAAACAGAGTCAGCACCTCATTGGGTACGAGGCAAACCAAGTACAAAGTCCATCGACAGGTCCTCCTAAATGTTCGCCGGCATAGGGAGAGGAGTATACAGGCCAGTGTTCTGGGATTGCCCCCTCGACACTTGGCAAATATAACATCTTTCCACAATTCTATACACATCCCTCCTTAACCGAGGCCAAAAATACCTTTCGGCAACTGCAGCTAGGGTCTTATCTCTGCCCATATGTCCTACCAATCCACCACCGTGCAGGTCTCAGATAAGTTGTTCCCATAAGGACGACTCAGGGATACACAACTGATTTCCTTTCATTAGGTATCCATCGTGAATATGGTAGTCATCACAAGGTTCCCTGTTGGCACATTTATTCCATGTTTCTTTAAAATCCCCATCCCCTTCGTATAGCTCCTTTAGTCTTTCAAATCCAACAATGTTTGCACTCAGAGTGAGGAGGACATCAGCTCTTCTACTCGGGGCGTCCGCTACCTTATTTTGCACACCTGACTTGTGCATCAATCTGAAAGGGAATCTTTGTAAGAACTTAATCCACCTTGCATGCATGTCCTTACTTATCCGGGTTTGATCGCTTAGGTGTTTAAGAGCCCTGCAATCCGAGTACAAGATGAACTCCTTTCCAACCAAATAGTGTTCCCATACTTTAAGAGCTCTTACCACGACATAGAACTCCTTATCATATGTAGACCAATTCCTCCTAGCTTCACACAACTTTTCGCTATAGAATGCTATTGGTCTTTTCTCCTATGACAGCACCGCCTCGACCCCAACTCCACTGGCGTCGCAATCTACCTCAAATAACCTGTCAAAATCCGGTAGCGCTAATACAGGGGCGCTACACAATCGTCTCTTCAAGTCTATAAAACTTACTTCAGCCTCTTCGCTCCATCGGAATTTACCTTTCCTCAAACATTCAGTTAAGGGAGCAGCGACTGTACTGAAGTGTTTAATAAGCCTCCTATAGAAGCTAGCCAAGCCGAGAAAACTTCTAAACTCGGTAACGGCTTTTGGAGTAGGCCACTCTCTAATCACTTTCACTTTCTCATCATCCACCATCACCCCCTCACTGCTGACAATGAACCCAACGAACAATAGTCGCTTTGACAAGAATGTGCATTTCTTTAGATTGGCGAACAGTTTATTCTCTCTCAGTATAAACATAACACATCTCAAATGCTCAAGATGTTCTTCCTCAGATTTACTAAACACCAAAATATCATCAAAATACACGACAATGAAGCGACCATTAAAGGGTTTTAATACCTGGTTCATCACTCGCATGAAAGTACTTGGTGCGTTACTGAGACCAAATCGCATCACCAGCCATTCATACAGCCCCTCCTTTGTCTTGAATGCCATTTTCCATTCATCTCCAAGACGGATCCGAATCTGATGGTATCCACTCCTCAAATCTATCTTGGAGAAGATAGTGGCTCCGCTCAACCTATCCAACATATCCTCGATGCGTAGGATGGGAAATTTGTATCCTATGGTGATCTTATTGATAGCCCTGCTATCAACACACATCCTCCAGCTCCCATCTTTCTTAGGAGTCAACAATGCTGGGACCGCACACGGACTTAGGCTGTCCCGGATAAACCCCTTATCCAAAAGCTCTTGGACCTTATCTTGCAGAATCTCAGTTTCCTTATGGCACATCCTATAATGTGGTAAGTTTGGGAGACTTGCTCCAGGCACCAGGTCTATCTGATGTTGGATGTCTCTTAGAGGCGGTAGACCTTCAGGTAGGTCATCAGGAGCCACCTCCTTAAACTCCTCCAATAAACTCTTTATTGCTTCGGGTATTTCCATACTAGCTTCATTTTCTCCAGCCGCCACATCTTTTACTATAAGAGCATGAACCACCTGTGACTCCTTTAAATCTTCCACCAAGTCTTTCTCTGATTGGGTGACGGTTAGGAAACAACGACTTTCTACCCTCTTCTCCTTCGAGTGTCCTTCCTTCTTCAACGGCAACAAGGTGTACCTCATACCCCCTTTCTCCAGTCTGTACACATTCTCCTTTCCCGCGTGTTGTGCATTCACATCAAACTGCCATAGCCTACCAAATAAGATATAACAGGCATCCATGTCTACGATGTCATAGAAGGCTTCATCGTGGTATTTCCCTATTGAGAATGGTACCCTACATCTTTCCTTCACTTCAATCCTCTCTACAGCTTTGATCCATCCTATGGTGTACAGATTTTGGTGCTTTTCGATAGGTAGCTGCAACTACTTCACAACTTCACTTCCTATGATGTTTTCACAACTTCCGCTATCTACTATTAGTTCAAACACCTTCCCATTAATAGTACACCTCGTGCGAAACAACTGGTGTCGTTATGTGATCTCTTCCTGTTTCGGGGTTAGCATCATCCGCCTAATCACATAGGTTAGTTCTGCAACCTCTTCCTCCTCCTCATAGTATTCTTCCCCTCCATTAGGTTCACAGCAAATCTCATCCTCATCCCCCCTATCAAGGATGTTAACACTTCTCCTAGCAGGACACTCATTTAACTTATGACCTGGTTGATTACATCGGAAACACTTACCCAAAATAGGCTTGGCATACGGGTCACTCTGCCTCGGGGTTCCCTTAAGTTCCATCGGTTTCTTTACCTCAATCTTTTCTTCTTTCCTGGCGATGTCCTCACTAGGTTTGTATGCAGCACCTTTGTTTTTCTCAAATCCCGACTTACTACTACTGCCTACAGCTTCACCAACATATCCCTTTCTTCCACCTCCGTATCTACTACTCTGCTCCTGCAACATTAATTCAGCTCGAAGGGCCAAGTTCTTTGCTTTAACCAGGTTCCTCACCATTGTAACCCCAATTTTCTCCTTGATCTGGAGCTTCAGGCCTTCTACGTATCATGCTACTTGCTGACCTTCACTCTCCCTCAAGTCATTCCGTTTGGCCAGTCTCATAAACTCGGCAGTATACTCATGCACTGACCGCTACCCCTGACGGCACCGCTGATATTGTTGGAACAATATCTGCTCATAGTCCGGCGGGAAAACATCGTGTTGCAACAATTGCTTCATTCGATACCACGTTCTCACTGGATGCTTAACCTCTCTCTGCCTCCTGTTCTATAGCCTCTCTTACCATGCCGAGGCTCCACTCTTCAGTCTACACGCCACCAACCTCACCCGGCGGTCTTCTGGAATTTTAATGTAGTCGAAAAACCGATCCACTTTGGCAATCCAATCCAGGAAACCTTTGATATTAAGGCTACCATCAAACCACGGAATGTCAACCTTCAGGCGGTAATCTCCTCCGTCTCCTTGATCATATCTGCCACGATTTCTTCGGTAATCACCGTCTTTATGATTGTTTCCGTACTGAACCGGCCGATAACCACCACCACACCCTCGCTGTGGTCTACCCCCATACGTGTCATCGTTCTCATCACCGGAGTCTTCATCCTCTACCCATCCCCACCTGTTCTCGACAACAGGTCGAACCATCTGTCCACTGTAAACATCAGCTGCCCGTGGTGGATTCCTCCTAACACCCTTAACCCTATTGGGGTCTACTACTATGGCATCGAAACGCTCGATCAGTTCATCAAGGTGTCATTCCATACGCTTGACCTTCTGATGCATAGCGTCAAACTCTACCCTTGAAACCCATTGATGGGCTCATTGTGATCTCGCATCTTAAACACCGTCAAGAACACAACCGCCGTCATCGCCTTGATGAGTTGACATCTTTACAGGAAATTACCTTGCTCTGATACCAACTGACGCAGCGCGAAAAGCGTAAACGATAAGAGTCCAATTCTAGGATTGGCCTCGTAACAAACAAAGAATAATTATGAATTATCCTTTGGACAAACCTCGATTGCGCATAACTGACAAAACAAAGAAACTCTTCTCTAAAAGTGTATCTTGAATATTGAATAAAGCGTAACCCTAAAATGACCTAACAACTATATATATACTCCTATGGAAAATACGTAAAAAAGGAAATATAGATGTACACGTGGAAATAAATATAAGTATACATGTCCGTCCTCTATCATATATACGGCCGTGCCTCAAAGCCGTGTATGCTTCTGGGAATATTTTTGGCATAATACACGGCCGTGTCTCCTGGCCGTGCCTGCAGCCGTGTCTGCTTCTAGGAGAGATCCTGACAGAACACACGACCGTGCCTCCTGGCCGTGTAAGAGACTGTGTATGTTTCTGGGAATCATCCAGGTTTCTCACACAGTCGTGTCTCCTAGCCGTGTATGAAGCCGTGTGTGTTTCTGGAAGTTCCCTGACATGATACACGACCATGTATCAACCCGTGTCTGCCGTGTATCAACCCGTGTCCGCATCACTCAAGAAACATTCTCAAACATATAATGGGCAACCTAATGGAAATCCACAAGATCAACCCACTTTTACCAGGTAAGGGTTTTGATCATTAAAATACTTATTTCTAATGATAGATTCGTAAGTTTAAGTGAGTTTGATGACTTGTTGTTAGAGTTGGGAACAAGGAGTGAGACATGACGAGCATAAACGTAGGATTAAGCAATTTGAGGATTGCAATCACAAATCGAAGCAAGTGCACAAAATTCATATAATGTATTAAAATTAATAAGTTAGTCAACCCAATTTGATTTATATTCATAGAATTAGGGTTAGGGAGCAAATTGAGGAAGAGGAAAAAGGATTCATGATAGAACAGGTGAGTATACAGCTAGGTACATACCCATGTCAAATTATGAAAGTTTACATAAATGTATACGGTCAAAATACAAGACCGGGTATACTACCGTATTGAAGTATACAGCTAAATACATGACCATATACTTAGGCATGTTAGAAAATTTTATTCACAAAAAGGTATACAACCATCAGCATGGTCGTATTCCCTTCCGTGTTCCTTTGCACAACCACAAGCATGGACATGTTGTTTTGGAACACTCACATTTCAATTTTTTTTTTCTACAGTTTTAAACTAAGATTGATGCATGATAAAATAATAGGAAGGGAAATTCTACGGTTAGGACATGATTAACCAATTAGTAAACTTAGAGGAATTCATAGGATAAAACTAAACTTAGTCTTTTATGTTTGATAGGTTAATATTCCTTTTCTAGTGACATAAGAGCTAATCATGAGACCACTTCTCCAAGTACGTGTTTATCATGTTTGTTACTTATGATTATTAACATAGTATATAAATGACTTTAATTAAATATTGGGTTTAAGTATATGTGCTATTTGTGCTTGGCTCGGCCTAGGGACCCGTAGTGGCAAATCTCTATGGGGCTCCCTAATAATCAGTATACTGCATTGTTTCTAGTGGAGTCCTATGCCAAAATGATTTGAGGTAGATTAAGATTAGATAAGTCTTGTAGTAGCAGTTCCCAACCTAGGAATATATATGTATAAATCTTATATAGTGTGATGAAGTTATGAGTATCTCTATGTTACATATTGATTAATACAAGATAATAATCCAATGATTATGACAGGCATATCTACTTCATTTACTTGTGTTGATATTACTATTAACGTAGCATGCACATGTCTGTATAGTACTTATGTACAGAGCTTAAGCTCATTCCAATATTTTTCAACTTTAGGTGGATACAACAATTACATTAACTACAATGAGAATGAAAATGTAGTGTATCATTATCAAAATGAGAATGGTGGAGAGTATCAATACTATTATAGTAATGAGTAAAGTGGAAGTTAATGTAGGATTCTTCTATAAAACTTGAGGATGTTGATTAGAGAACTTGGAAATAGTTTAAAGACTTTTAAATATGTTGCTTCATTATATGTTGAAGGATGATTATCTTGATATTTGGATTTTAGTTTAGTGCATCTTTTCTAAATTTATAGTGATTGGAAAGGTTCACCAGAGAATCATTTATCTATACCATTAGAGTTATATTGATATTAATGTATATGGAGATGAACAGTTTTGAAATTGAAACGGAGATAAAGAGCTTTAGAGTGCCACTACTCAATAATGACACATGGTGAGCTATAGCATCTAAGTTCTAAGATGTTACAATTTTTAACATTTATAATTAGAAATTCTAATTTAATTGTCCACAACAATAGAAAAAAGTCCACATCAACAACCAACACATAAACATCATGGGTCCTATAGTTGTTTGAAGAGGTTTGGGTTACATACTTAAATATAGTAATTTTTGAAAAACAATTCCTTAAATATTATACTTGTAATAAATATTTCTAAAATAGGTTTCGAAACATAGACCGCGTATGTGACTTTAGCCGAATGGAAAAACTTTTGCTTGAAGGCACAGACCAAGTTCGCGCATTCAGTACTCTTTTTTTTTTTTTTTCTTGAAGTCACAAACCTTATCCATGCCCTCAGTACTAGTCCCTGCAACACTTCAATCCCACTATCCAATTTTGTATTCTTTATATATCGACCATTAATAAAAACAAAAAAATCACGTGATAACAGTACATAAAATAAAAAATATAAATATAATAATAATAAAATTTTCTGTAGAAACACTCTAGATCTATTTTTTTTTTCTCTCGTTCACACGCAAGAAGAAGAGGAAGAAGAAGTGATTCTACATAGGAAAGAAAAGATTTTACAAGATCTAAGAAGTTTCTCAACAACTAATCGATTGTGGTATGTTTTTTTTAGAAAAGTTCAAGTTGTTTTTATTTGTATTACAGTTTTTTTTTATCAATAGATATAAGATTTTAGGAAAATATTACTATAATTGTATATTTTATAGAAAATGTTACTTATTATTGTTAAATTGTAATTTGTTAAATATGACTTATACAAATATTGTAATACATAACATGTGATGTTAATTTTTGTATTAGAATGAGAATTTGTTGTTATGAGGAATGCAAAATATGTAGAATGTAAAATAATTCTTATAGCATTATAAAATAATATGGAAATGATGAAATATTTAGTGGAAAAAATGTTATTAAAAAATAATTTCAAATAAACATTTAGAAAAAAAATTTGGAAATAATGGGAGAAAAATTAAAATTAGAAATGACATAGAGATTTCATTTTGTCAAATATTAAGAATATTGTTATTGAAAATATAAATATATATATATATATATCGTGATGAAAATTTATAATATCTGGAGTGTGAAATAATTTTTACACTATTATAAAATGATACGAAAATGATTGAAATTTTTAGCAGCGAAAATGTTATTAAAAATAATATTTATCTGAAAATTTTAAAATTTGAAATGTTATAGAAATTTTTTTTTTTTTTTTTGGAAATTTTTATAATGTTGTTATTGGAAATTGTTATTTTCTTTTTAAAACTTATAATTTATATATACTATGTATAAGGAAAGAATAGCTAATTGTGTAAAATTAATGATCTATGCATTTGGAAATATTATAGCTGGTAACTAGGGATTGGAGTATGACAGGGATTCGATAAAGAAGTTGAAAATGAAGAAAAACGTCAACTTTGACGAATTCTTATACATAATATGTCGCAGCATTGGAGTTGATCCAACCGAAGTAGGGGTTAAGATAATTTACAAGCATCCTATGTTCCATGAGGGCAATATATGTTATGCGTTGATAGCAATCAAAGACGACGAAGAAGTTGAAAATTTTATTGAAATTACTAAATCATATGGAAATCGTGGCATATAATAATTGTTTATCAAAATTTTTGACAATGTGATAGGCCCTTCGGTAAGGCAGACGTTCAATACAAGCAATCAGCCACATTCATCACATGACATTTTAGAAACGCAGCTGAGGCTGTCAGCATTTCAACCCTTAATTCCAACCCCGATGGAAGTGAATGATGAGGATGAAATAGATAGAGCAATTACTCCAATATTATAACGACCAGACACACCAGATCCGTACATGGTTCATGTAGGAGCGAAGGCTACAACTGACACCAATGGTAGCATGGGTGCTGAGGAGGAAAGTAGCGATAACAAGGAGAGTTTCGATGAGGAAAATGAGAAAAGTGAGAACAAGGGAGATGAAGTACATGAAGAAAACTCTCCAACTGTACTTGGCTACTCGAAATAGCCAATATATCGATCAGAGCAGGCTGAGCCACCAATCATGCCAGTCAAAGATCCCATTCCATATTACAATTTTGGGGGTGATAATGGTTACATTTATTTCAAGCAAGAGCAAACTAATGTATGTAGTGGTTCGAGCAACAATGGCAATTTCTATAGAGGCATGAGGTTCAAAATGAAAGTAGATATCGTTTAAGCAATAAAGTCTTACCATGTGAAGAACTATTGTAACTTCATTGTTGTAGAGTCCAATCCACTACTGTGGTCTGTTTATCATTTAAGAAGGGATGATGGTTGTAAATGGAGGCTTCAGGCCCGAATGAAGAAGTTAGAGGGCATGTTCCTGGTGATGAGATTTGAAGGTCCACACACATGTAATAACCCATTGATTAATCAAGATCACTCATAGCTGGATTGCAATCTCCTTGCTAGCCAATTTGTAAATCTTCTTAGGATAATCCCAATATAAAGGTAGCCAACCTGACTTCTATTTTTTAACAAGAATTCAACTACAGGATCAATAGGAGATAGGTTTAGGAGGGAAAGAAATAGGCTATCGAGCACATGTATGAGAATTGGGAGAAGTCTTACGATGAACTACCTAAACTTCTCAATGAAATAGAAAATATAAATCCTGAAATACGAATAGATTGGGGGTGGAGTAGATCGAGTACCCTAGGTGTGTCTACTTTGAAGTGGGTATTCTAGGCATTTAGGTCATGTATTGCAACATAGAGATTCTTTAGACCTGTTGTTACCATTGATGTCACATTTCTATATAGGAAGTACATTTACAAGTTGTTTGTTGCTTGTGGCGTTAATGGCAACAATCATATAATTCCGCTGGCTTTTGCTCTAGTTGATCAAGAGACAGTTGAGACATAGGGCTAGTTTTTGAGGAAATTGAAGGAATATATTATCGGCAACCGTGAAGATGGTGAAACCATTTGCCTCATATCGAATAGATACATAAGCATTAGATTAGCAGTCCAAGAAGAAGAGAATGGATGGCGGCCTCCAATTGCAATATGGCGATTCTGTCTCTAATACATTATGAGCAACTTCAACTAGGCCCTTAAAACACCCAATGCAAGAGGTTAGTCACATATGCTAGGTTGCAAGCACAATCTTGCAAGTTGAATTATGTGATAGAGCAAGTGGGGATGATTAAGCCAAATGTGTTGGACTGGTTTGATGATATGTAGTTGGATATTTGAACACTAGCTCGTGATGGTTGCTATCGATTTGAGTATATGACCTCTAACATTATTGAAAGCTATAATTCCATGTTGAAGGGAGCTTGGGGGTTACCTGTGACTGCTTTAGTGAAGAAAATGTTCTACAACTGCTTGGAGTACTTCGTCTAAAAGCATACAAAGGCATTGAAAAATATGGCGAATGGTAGAATTTTCACCAAGTATGCAACCAAAAAAATTAACTGTTGGAGTTCACAAGCTAGCAACCATAAGGTCATCGACTACAATAGGTACGACAGAGTTTTCAAGGTCCTCACCAGTAGTCATCGCATGGCCAGCGAGTTAAGGGGAGGCGGTTAAATGCATGTTATTGACTTTACCCATAGCACATGCAATTACAAACATATAGAATGCACATCATGCCTATAAGGGATAAGTTGGATTGGGAGCCAGTACACTTCTCGTCACTCTACCTAAGAGAAGACCTCATATGAAAGAAGAGAAAGCCGAGGCGAAAAAGATACCACATGGAGATGGGCATTAGGAAGCGTCCAAATTAAATCACATGTAGACTTTGTAGAGAAGGGGAGGGGCAGGGAGAGGCATAATACAAGAACATGCCTATGTCGACACAACAATGGTAACTGATGGATACCAATACATATTTCATCATGTTCGACATTACATTTATGATACTAACATTATCTTTTCCCCCTTTGTAGGTAACGTAAATCCCCCTTTGACAAGTTATATTGTATGTTAATTTATTTACACATTTGTTAATTTGTTTTGAAAAATTCAAAGTTGTAAATTGATATATGTACGCATTATATGTGAAAATACATCAACTCAATAATTTCAATCAAACATATACATATGAAATGAATAACAATTGGAAATTCCTATCCATATCCCCTCCTATCTCCTTCCCCTAGTCAATTGTCTAGCTAGTTGAGTGAAGGCGCTACTTAGCCTTAGATGTAGAGTTGGCAAAGCTTCAAACTCCTATGTTGGATGCTGCTAGGGAGTATCATCAAATGATCACCAAAGCACAGGACTCCACTTTGTAGGTTGACTTGATGATTCACCCCAATACATAGGGTTGTTTTCTAGAGTGTTTCTTCTATGAAGCCGGTAATGTTGGGAAAAGACCACTTATAGAATGCAGATGTGGTATCTCGTATTGGTTGAAAATCGGCCCTAAGTTAGCGTACATCACATCAGAATCCATAGGCATCTATTAGTCCTATTTTGGATTTTCCTGTAGCTCACCTTGATTTCGGGGTTGTCGTAAAGCATTATGAACCGTGAGCATAAGGGGACTTTGTGGCGATGAATGGTGTGTTGTGTGTGTATTTTCCCTTACTGCCAATTGTGTATTTAAGTGGTGAGAAGTCAAGGCAAGAATAAGGAAGGTTGAGTAGTAAAATTTGAAATTCAAACAAGTCATTAAACTGTGAAAGTAATTGAACTAATTACTTAAACACTTGTAATTGAATTTAATTCTATCTTCTTGGAAGTAGTTGTGTGTACTTCATTTATTAAATTTTACTTGGAGTACTAAATTATTTTCCTTGTGCCTTAAAGCTTTTGCAATGTAAGTTATTGTATTATTGTGGTTGTTAAACGTATGGGTTGGAGTTGTTGAAGGAGTGTGTTGTAATGTGTGGGATCACTTCTTCAAATCACGACATGTCTAATGATAGTTTGAATGGGGGAATTGGCAATGAGGCCAATAGCTAGGTTGGTGGAGATCAGGGTCATAACAGTGCAGGTAAGAGGACTTTAGAAGAACAGCTCCAGTATCTTACTACTATTGTTGCTACTTTGGCAACCAGGATTGATAGGATGACATTACCACAACCACCAGTGGTGAACCCTCAGGCACCACCTCGGGCAACTCCATAGAACCTCCAGAGAGAAAGAGTAGTGGGAGAAGGAAATCTTGGTAGAAGGCTAAAGGGAGATCATCACCCCTACAGGGAAGAGAGGGACGACAACTTTGGGGCTAATCCTTACCCAAATAAGAATTTCAAGCCACCTCGGGGATTGGAATATGTGAAGTTGCAAATGCTTTCTTTTGATGGTAGGGGTTCAGCAGATGATTATCTAGACTAGGAGGACAAAGTTCAGGGTCTCTTTGAATGCTATGAGATCGATGATAACACCCGAGTTCAACTGGTTGCTGTTGAGTTTATAGGGTATGCTGCCTTATGGTGGAAATATCTTATTATTAGTAGGCATGGGGATAGGAAGGCTGAGATATAGACATGGAGGGACATGAAGAGGTTTCTGAGGAAAAGATTTATTCCTGAGCACTATAGACAAGAACTGTTCATGCGTCTACAAACATTGAGGCAGGGAGGCAAAACGGTTGATGATTATGTGCAGGAATTTGAAACCCTCATGATTAGATGTGGGTTAATTGAGCCTCTAAAATAAACCCTAGCACGCTTCGTCTCAAGGCTAAAATATAAGATAGTGTGTGTTATCGAGCTACAGTGATATAGTACACTTGATGAGGCTATTCAGCTAGCTTTGAAAGAGGAGACGCAGAGACAATCCAATTTATTCAAGGTTCCGAGTAGAAAGCCCAATATGACTACCAGGCCCGTGGGAGTTGATGGTTGATCAGGAGAACCAAAGGTGGTAGGTGAGACCGTGAAGGCAGTGGACTGAGCTACCCCCATCACTAATAGGGAAACATTACTGATGTGCTCAAATCCAAGTGTAAGCACACAAAAACCAAGATTGAGAGACACTTAGACAATGTCAATCAAACTAGTTCTCCAATTGTGTAAAACCCCTACTACTTCTAAACCAAATCCACAAATAGTGATGTGACCAAGATTGAATATCCAAGTAAGATAATCTTTGATACCAAAAGATGATATGCCTTAAATTGAATTAAAGCATATGTAATCAAACAATTAAATCAACTTCAAAAGAAATTTGGTCACAACCCTTACTTTGGCGTGAACCGTAAAATGCCTTTGTAATCCAATTTGTTGATCAATTAATCTCAACACCAAATGATGATGTGCTCAATGGAGTTAAGCACACAACACAAGATCAAATGAAATTCCAATTATTAAGACTACTAAATGGCATGAATCCCTTATGTGAATGAACTCCATGCAACTAGCAATTCCACACGTAATTGGAAAATTTACATTCAACAAGACAATCTAGGAACCAATTCCACTAAATTGAACACAATATAATGATAAAAGGAACCTACAATTGACGTGAAATAAGAACTAAGAACCAACCTTAATCAGCACTAGATATTACACACTAGTTATGAAAAGGAAAAATCAACCAAAAGGAATGATATTACTCACAATCCCTTTAGTTGCAAACTTGCCACAATTCCAAGGATGAAATTGATAAGAGTCCAATGACAATTAGGAAGAACCCTAATCCCCACGAAAAAGTGTATGTCTATATCTAAAAAATTGCCCCCCTAAAACCCTACTTAAGCAAGTATTTATACTTACTCCCTTTAGGGTTAGACAATCCTCAAAATTACAACTATACCACTTTTAGGGTAGCCAGTCATAAATGAGAATTACAAACAAAATGAAAGTGTTCCAAAAGAAATTACAACATAAAACAGTCCATGCAAATAATAAATAAATAAAGGAAATTGGTCTTCAAGATGTCGGCCTTCAGGGTACTTTCAAATTGAGCCCCGATTAGGATCCCGACTCACTCAAAAGTATAGGTGATTTGGCACCCTATAGGATTGATAAGTGAATTTGCTGGAATGCATAACAATTATAAGATAGGAATGAAGAAAATAATTTAGCTTCCTCAGGATTGGGTTTCTCATGTAAAATTCTGAAAACTAAATTATGTAGACCCTTAGCTCGGGCCCTAGTGATAGGTCCTGTGGGAATTTGATTCCTATCAATTATCCTCTAGGAAGGGTAAAGAGTAATAGCACCAAACGTGAAGCAGACTATTCCAAGATCTTCTAATGAGAAAGTACGCCAAATCAAATGCTTTAAATGCATGGGATTTGGGCATATGGCAACATAGTGCCCTAACAAGAGGATTATGACTGTTATGGAGGGTGCTGGAGAAGATGTTGAAGATGAGAAGGAATAAGTTGAGCCCACAAATCTGTCTATTGCTCTACAGGAGCACTATGATGATCAGACTGCAGAAACACATAAGGAGGGTACAGGTGAATAGTATTTACCCATTAATGTGTTGCAGAGGACTCTAACTTTATCTCCTAATGCTAGGGACAAACAGAGGGAGAACATATTCCACACTTCTAATAGGATCAGAGGTAACCTTTGTGTACTCATCATTGATAGTGGTAGTTGCACGAATGTTATATCTGCTGCACTAGTAGATAAATTACAATTATCTATTAGTCCACATCCTAGCCTTTATAACTTGCATTGGTTCGATAATCGGGGCAGTATACATGTTACACTAAGGGTAAAGGTACTTATGAGTGTAAGGTAGAAGTATCACAATGAGATTCTATGTGATGTGATCCCTATGTGTGCATTCCATTTGCTATTGGGTAAGCCCTAGATGTTGATCGGAAGGTGTTACAAGATGGTTCCAGAAACACCTACATGTTCAGTATGGGAGGGTCTTAAATAGTACTATTGCCAATGACTCCATCTGAGGTGCACAAATTCTAGGAGCATATCAGGACTACTTCCCTTTCATCTAGTAACTAGGAGAATTGGCCAACAGAGATATCCGGGTTCAGTCCCAAAAATGACCCTCTAGATTTGAGGGCAAATCTTTCAAAGGCCTGAGGAGAAGATGGGAATTTTTCCGGCAACCTAGATGGTTAAAAAACTTGATTTGGATGATGATCCAAATCACTCATATTTTACCCTTGTTTCTTTTATCTAATAAATATTTGAGTAATAATCTAACAGGTATAATAATATTTCTCCACAGGATGCCAAATGACTCTCATTTGTTGATCGCTCAAGGACATCATCAGATTCTCATCTAATGGTCAACTGTGATCAACATCGCCCCGATGAATTGGCTCTTTGAGAATCCTTATTATTTTTGTATTTGTAATTGTTTCTTTAGACTACTTATGTTGTAAGCTTTTGGGACACTTTCATTTGCTTGTAATTGCCTTTTAGAACTAGCCACCCTAAAAGTGGCATAGTTGTAATTTTGTGGACTTTTTAACCCTAAAGGAAGTAAGTATAAATACTTGCTTAAGTAGGGTTTTGAGACACCTTTTGCTAAATTTTCAGAATAGACAAACACTTCACGTGTTGAGGGTTAAGGTTTCCTAATTCCACAATTGCTTTTATAATTCCCAAATTTGAGATTGTGGCAAGTGGCTTTAAGGTGAATTTGTGAGTAGTATCTAGTTTTCCTTGTTACAATTTCCTTTTCATCACTAGTAAGTTGTATCTAAGGTTTAATTGGATGTTATATTGATCGAATTAGATTACATTTGTAATCATTTTTATGTTGTTATAATTGATTGGTTTTAGCCCTTAAGTTTTAACCATCAATTTTGCCTCATTTTGAACCGTGGATCAACTTTGTTGGGAAAGTGGATCTTGGAGTGGTTCTTGCTATTTTTGTGTAAATTCACGTGGAATCCAATTGTGTTTAGTGTTGTTTTGAGGAATTTTATCATTGTGGATTGTTACTTTGTAAGTTATAGTGTTCGGATTTACTTGTACTCCATTAGGGTTCATGTAATTCTTGGAGTTTTGAGCCGAGATTGGACAAGTCCATTGAGGATTGTAATTTGCTTCAATTGCATGTGATTAACCCTTAATTTAGGCACATTAGATAGTTAGAAATAAAGTAAGACTTGTGGCAAAATGATACTCACAAGAAGAAGGTATTGATTTCAATGAAACTTATACTATTGTGGCTAGATTAGAAGCTATTAGATTATTATTAGTTTTTGCTTGTTACAAAGATTTAAAATTATTTCAAATGGAACTAAAAAGTTCTCTTTTAGATGGATATGTTAAAGAAGAAATATTTGTAGAACAACCCCTAGGATTTGAAGATCCATTAAAAGAAGACTATGCTTTTAAGTTACAAAAGGCTCTTTGTGGTTTAAAATAAGCTCCTAGAGCTTGGTATGAAAGATTAAGTGAATTTTTAACCAAAAACAATTTTTCATGAGGAAAAGTTGACACAACTATTTTTATAAAACTTTTTGACAAAGGTATTTTAGTGGTACAAATTTATGTAGATGATATTATTTTTTCTTCTATTAATGAAGGATATTGCAAGGAATTTTAAAGTTAATGCAGGTTGAATTCGAGATATCCTTAATGGGAGAGCTAAACTTCTTTCTTATATTGCAAATCAAGCGAACCTCTCAAGGAATATTTATTCAACTTAAAAATTTTGGATTTGAAAATGTTAAGGGAGTTGTTACTTATATGCCAACTTCAATAAGGTTAGATCCTAACATTATAAGTAACAAGGTATGTGAAAAACTTTATAGAACTTTAATTGGATCTTTGTTATATTTAACTGCATCTAAACCAGACATATTGTTTGTAGTTTGTCCGTATGCTAGATTTTAAACAAATCCAATTAAAACACATTTAATCGTCGTCAAAGAATTTTCAAATATATGTCTTGCACTACAAAATTAGGAATTTGGTATCCTAAAAACCAAAATATTGATTTAATAGCATATTTTGATGGGAATCAAATCACATCACTATCAAATTCAATTGATGGAAGATTTAACTCACAAGAACCAGCAGTAGACCCACTTAGGACTACCATAAAGGCCAACTACTTACTCTTTAAGCTAGCCCTCAAAGCTAGTGGTGCAAAAGATAGGTTGTCCACTAAGGTCGGCGACTTACATACTTAGGTCGGCCTTTTAGGCCAGTGGCCTTACCTCCCTAAGCCACTGGCCTTCCTTCTCTAAAAGCCAGTGGCCTTCCTTCCCAAAGTTGGCGGCTTACCTTCTTAAGCTGATTTAGATTGTGAATTTTTTAGTCTTGTTTTCCATTTCAAAATAAATAGGTTTTGTAATGCCCGAAAATTAAGCTGCACTATTTCCCGCCGCGTGTTCTTATCTCATGAGAACACATTAAGTGATAGGAATAAAAATCCGACAAGACCTATCATTAGGGCAAGAACTAAAGGAATTCGAATTTTGGCGATAAGGGCCCATTTTGAGCAGATCGACCCCGGAATTATTTATAAATTAACCTCTTTTCTATTATTTTTGTATTGTGTTTTCCAACAAGCACACTTATCATATTTTATAGGGCAATGGACAAACTCCCTCAGACTCAGCTTGTAGATTATCCATGGACCGACCTGAACTGGCGATGAGCTGGGCCGATGGATCCTGTAGAAGACCGGCATTTTGAAGACCATTTCTTTTATATATTTCTTCTTTTATGAACTATTTTGGTTGTATTTTGGTTTTGGGACACTTTTATTTCCTTGTAAGTTTCATTTAGGGTTAGCCACCTTAAAAGTGGCAAACTTGTAATTTTGAGCACTTTTTAACCCTAGGAGTAGCAAATATAAATACTTGCTAAAGAGAGGGTTTGAGGAGGCTAATTTTGCAGATCAAAAAGTTCTTCTACACGTGAGAATTAGGGTTCCTAATTTTCATTGAGACTCTTATCAATTTCAATCCCAAGAGTTGAAATTGTGGCGAGTGCAACACCTTGAAATTGTGAGTTGTATCAATTTCATTTTGTTGTGATTTCTTTTCTTCTCTAGTGTGTCATATCTAGGGTTGAATTGAGATAGTTCTTGGTCAGAATTACTTCTTATTGTTGACGAATTATTGAGTTTATTTAAGGAACTTTGCAATTGAATTCGAATCTTCATTGAAGAATTCCCTTGAAAACGTGTTCTTCACTATTGGAAAGGAGTTCTTGGAATTGAGGTTTTTCTTTGAATTTTGTGGATTATATGAGATTAGGGTGTTGTTAGAAGATATTATCATTGAGGTTTCACAATTGCATCATTGAACATTTGGATTTTCCTTGTATCTTCATTAGGGTTCACGTGAAATTGCCCCTTGTGGATCCGGTTTCACCTTGACTTGAGATTGTTTTTTCTTAAGTCTTTTAATTGTGCTTCTAAGTGGAATTAGGCACATCATCTTTTTGGTATCAGAGCAATCTAATTTGGATACTTAAGATTTATCACATCCTCATTGGAAGAATTGGTTATACATATTGAGATTCGACACCATTGTTCATGTGATTGAGACTAGTTTGATTGACATTGTTTCTTTACCTTTCAAATTGGTTTTTTATGTGCTTAATCTTGGATTTAGGCACATCATCTTTTTGGTATCAGAGATTTTGGTTGTGAGAAGGGATTATGTGATTTTGAATTTTGGAAATTTAGGGTTCATGTTCTTACATCATCAATTCCAAAATTGCAGGTAAATTGAAATTGTTGTTGTAGTTGTTTGAAGTGGAGTGAATTGTCTTGAGTAGGAGTTGAATTTGCTGCATGTTGGAGTGATTTTGAAGTACTTGTTGAAGCTTCTATGTTGTGGACTTCACCGTGAAGGAAGAGGAAAGATAGTGCATTTTTTTAGTGCAATTGTGTAGGAAGAGAATTGTGGTTCTTACATTGTTTAAATTCGGAATTGGGGAGAACATTTGCAATTTCCAGAGTTGATTAGTGTGTAAGAAGGGAAGTTATTTTATTTCAAAACAAGCATTAAGATTGAAGGAGTTAAGTGTGTTTGTTTGAATTTGAAAAAGTTGCATCTTACCAAATGTGGAGGGGTTGCAATTAGTGAAGTGGTTTGATTTTCAAATTTAATTTGCTGCCTTCTTATGTAAGTTACGGATTGGATTTGTATTTGAAGTGAAGAATTTTGCAACGTGATTATCCTTGAAATTTCTTTGGAAAGAGTAATGAATTGAAAAAGTTTTGTGTTGCATGTGATGTGTATGTTGTTGTAAGTTGCGGTTGATAAATTGTGTAGAAGTGGAGAAGTGCACCGTGTGTGTGAAGGTGTTTGTGTTGTGTTGTGTTGTGCAAATTGGAAGTGGAAGTGTACAATTTTCAGATTTGCATTGTGTGGGATAATAGGGAATTTATTTGAAATTCAAACACATCCATTAAGTTGAGGAAGTTATTAAGTGGTATTGATTGTGTTCCATTTGAATTTGAAATTTGATTATTACCATTTGTGGAAAGTGCATTAAGGATGTTTATTTGAATTTGTTGCCATGTTGTGGAGTTGTGTGGATTAAGGTGCTGCACATCAAGATCAATTGTAGGTGTGAAACCGTGGCAAGAAAGGAAAATTGAAATAGTAGAATTTGAATTCAAAAACAAACATTAAAGTGTGAAAGTAATTGAACTTATTACTTCAACACTTGTTAGTTGAATTTAATTTCTTAACTACTTAGAAGTATTTATTTGTGCTTCACTTATTCTAATATACTTGAAGTGATAAGAAGTATTTATTGCACTGGTGACTTGTTGCAGCGTGGGTGTACAAGTGTGTGTGTTGTTATCCAAACTTGTTATTGTGACGTGGTGAAGTGAAGGGAGTGTGCTACAAATTATTTGAGATTACATTTGTACTTCAGATAAATCGCATCCACAAACATGTCATATGATAGTGTGAATGGGGACATTGGCAATGAGGCCAATAACCAAGTGGGTGGTAGACTAGGTCGTCGAAATACAAGTGGAAGAACTCTAGATGAGCAACTTCAGGACCTTACCACAATTGTTGCTACATTGGCAACAAGAATCGATAGGATGACATTACCACCACCACCTGTGGTAAACCTTCAGGCGCCACCTAGAGTAGAAGGAGATTATCATGCTCTTAGGGAAGGCAGAGATGATAATTTTAGGGTTAATTCATACCCTGACAGAGAATTTAGACCACCTCGAGGACTAGAGTGTGCGAAGCTACAAATGCCTTCATTTGATGGTAGGGGTTCTACCGATGACTACCTAGACTGGGAAGACCAAGTTGAGGGTCTTTTCAAGTGTTATGAGATTGATGAAGACTCTAAGGTACGCCTTGCAGCTATAGAGTTCACAGGGTATGCTGCTTTGTGGTGGAGAAATATGGTGATCAGTAGGCAAATGGATAGAGAGACAGAAATACACACTTGGAGAGACATGAAACGAGTTTTGAGGAATAGGTTTGTACTGAAACACTACAAGAATGAGTTATTTATGCGTCTCCAGACACTGAGACAGGGGGGTAAAACAGTGGATGACTATGTACAGGAGTTTGAGACACTAGTGATCAGATGTGGATCAGTTGAACCTCCTGAACAAACCCTAGCACGTTTTGTATCTGGGTTGAGGTATGAGATAGCTTGTGTAGTTGAGCTTCAGAGATATAGTACACTTGATGAGGTTATACAGTTATCCTTGAAAGTGGAAAGATAGAGGCAATCCTATTCATTCCAGGTTACTAGGAGCAGACTACCAGGGAACCAAACTGTTCAGGGTCAGTTATGTTCTCCTTTAGAGACACTAGAGATTCACGAGCAGTTGAGTACACCATTCGAGTATTCTGAAGATCAGAGTCAGATGAGTCTATCATTAGAGGGCCAGAATGCTTAGAGACATTTGTGTTCACCTTCAGAGGTCTCAAAGGGCAATGGGCAGTTAGGCCAACCACTAGAAGACCATCAGGATTAGCGACATACAAATGAGTTAGAAAATGAGGAAATAGTTTCAGTGGAACAGGTTGATACAGGGGTGACTTTATTGGATAATGGAGCATTATTTGTGTTGCAGATGAGATACATCCTAGAAATAGAGGAGAGAAAACAATCACCACCTATAGTATTTCAGATATTGGGATTCTGTAGAGATACTTCTTCAAATAGATTACTAGGAGAAAACAAAGTCTCTATTTCATTTGACCTGCCAGATTTAAGGACAAATCTTTTTAAGGCTCGAGGAGATGATAGGAATAAAAATCCGACAAGACCTATCATTAGGGCAAGAACTAAAGGAATTCGAATTTTGGCGATAAAGGCCCATTTTGAGCAGATCGACCCCGGAATTATTTATAAATTAACCTCTTTTCTATTATTCTTGTATTGTGTTTTCCAACAGGCACAGTTATCATATTTTATAGGGCAATGGACAAACTCCCTCAGACTCAGCTTGTGGGTTATCCATGGACCGACCTGAACTGGCGATGAGCTGGGCCGATGGATCTTGTAGAAGACCGGCATTTTGAAGACCATTTCTTTTATATATTTCTTCTTTTATGAACTATTTTGGTTGAATTTTGGTTTTGGGACACTTTTATTTCCTTGTAAGTTTCATTTAGGGTTAGCCACCTTAAAAGTGGCAAACTTGTAATTTTGAGCACTTTTTAACCCTAGGAGTAGCAAGTATAAATACTTGCTTAAGAGAGGGTTTGAGGAGGCTAATTTTGCAGATCAAACACTTCGTCTACATGTGAGAATTAGGGTTCCTAATTGTCATTGAGACTTTTATCAATTTCAATCCCAAGAGTTAAAATTGTGGCGAGTGCAACACTTTGAAATTGTGAGTTGTATCAATTTCATTTTGTTGTGATTTCTTTTCTTCTCTAGTGTGTCATATCTAGGGTTGAATTGAGATAGTTCTTGGTCAGAATTACTTCTTATTGTTGACGAATTATTGAGTTTATTTAAGGAACTTTGCAATTGAATTCGAATCTTCATTGAAGAATTCCCTTGAAAACGTGTTCTTCACTATTGGAAAGGAGTTCTTGGAATTGAGGTTTTTCTTTGAATTTTGTGGATTATATGAGATTAGGGTGTTGTTAGAAGATATTATCATTGGGGTTTCACAATTGCATCATTGAACATTTGGATTTTCCTTGTATCTTCATTACGGTTCACGTAAAATTGCCCCTTGTGGATCCGGTTTCACCTTGACTTGAGATTGTTTTTTCTTAAGTCTTTTAATTGTTCTTCTAAGTGGAATTAGGCACATCATCTTTTTGGTATCAGAGCAATCTAATTTGGATACTTAAGATTTATCACATCCTCATTGGAAGAATTCGTTATACACATTGAGATTTGACACCATTGTTCATGTGATTGAGACTAGTTTGATTGGCATTGTTTCTTTGTCTTTCAAATTGGTTTTTGTATGTGCTTAATCTTGGATTTAGGCACATCATTAAGGCTCTAAAACAACTCTGATACATTTTAGCCTATAACTCCTATGTAAAAAAATTTCATACATCCTCAAAATTCAAATATCTCACAATCCATATCAAAAATCTAACACGGTGGAAGTCTTTAAACACCAAAATAACATTCTCAAAAGATACTATTTATTATAGTTAAATTATCAAAATTTTCCTAAAACTTAATCACCATAATAATAATGATACTCTTAGTCTTTCTCTCTCAGTGGTTTACCTAACCCCAAGTCATTTTCTAGGTTCATATCTCCTTTAACACTTGCATTTAAAAATGATTCCCCGAAGGGTGAGCTAATGCCTAGTACGTATAACACAAACACATATGCATGATCAAACATAAATGAATATCACACACATCATGCAGAACTTAAACACAGACAATCATTTCTTAATATAATTTTATGTCCATAAGCAAACAATAGGGTACTCATGACCCCCTTAACACACTTAACATAGTGGAGCATGACTTAGTGATGGGAACTACTACTACGGGCCCCACACCCATGTCCTCTTAAACCCGGTGATAGGAACTACCACTACGAGCCCCAACACCTATGTCTACTTAAACCTGGTGACGGAAACCGCCACTACGGAGCCCACACCCATGTACACTTAACTACTTAAACAACATTTAACCTAGATCATTTCCAAGCACGACTCTATTAGGGACAACATCATACAAAGATCATTGGGGTACTCGTTAGGGATCTGCCACTATGGGCCCTTAGGTCGAGCCAAGCACATACAGCATATCACATAAACACTTAAACCGAATTGTTCACTTAATCAATTTCAATACATATACTAACTTAAGTAAACACAAAACAATACACAAGTTACATGTACCTTGAATCTTAGCCTTAAGCACTTCCCGATCTTGGACTTAATCTAATTGGAAATTTATATACATTAACATGCTCTTCTTAGTATTCAATCTAAGATCAACATCATTCTTAATTTTCTTAATCCTATTCGTTTAATTTCTCTAAGGCCTTACTAGTTATCTAAGTTGCATGGAAATTAGTTAAATTTGAAGTTAAACGAATGTATAATTAAGTTATACTTTATTCAACAGGGTTATGTTGGGGACTGTGTTGCTTAACAAGGGATAAAGCACAATCGTGTTAGGGGTTGTGTATCTCTCGGTGAAAAACTTAGTTTCAATACAGTATAAACATGATTGTATTGGGAGGTCATATCACCTTTGCTTAACACGGTCAAAATATGACCATGTTAGGTGGCCATGTATCTCTCGATGCACCTTTCCATTTTAACACGGTTGAAACACAATCGTGTTGGAAGGCTATGTTGCCCTTAACTTAATATGGTTAGAACACGACTGTGTTAAGAGGCTAGGTATCTTTCAGTGCACTTTTCCATTTCAACATAGTCAAAACACAACTATGTTGGGAGTTCGTATTGCCCTTAACTTAACATGGTCAAAACACGATCATATTGGGAAGCTATGTATCTCTCAGTGCACTCTTCCAATTCAACACGGTCGAAACACGACCATGTTGGGAGGCCATGCTACCCTTAGAAAATCCCCACAAACCCTAATTCTTTTATGCCAATTTCTCTTAAACACAATTCCCTTTATTCTTAAGCTTAACTAAGTTCCTACAATTCATAATTGTATTTAAATTACATAGATTTGCATACTTACTTCAATTTCAACAAGTCGCAATGATGGGAAAATTTCTGGCACCATAGATACTTTCAGGACTCGATTTGGAAGATGATCCAAATCGCTCATATTTTACTTCATTTCTTTTATCTAATTAGTATTTGAGAAATAATCTTACAAGTACAATAATATTTCTCCGTGGGATGCCAACATGTCTTACATTAGTTGATAACCATGGGACATCATTAGATTTGCATCCGAAGGCCCGCTGCGATTGTTTCCACTTCGAAGCATTGGCTCTTGAAGATTTATAATATTTTGAACTTTATAATTTTTTTATGGACTATTTTATGTTGTATTTTCTTTTGGGACACTTTCATTTTGTTTGTAATTCTCATTTAGGACTGGCTACCCTAAAAGTGGCATAGTTGTAATTTTGTGTACTTTCTAACTCTAAAGGGAGCAAGTATAAATACTTGCTTAAAGTAAGGTTTTAGGAGGCCAATTTTTCAGAACAAACACTCATTTTCATGTGAGAGAATTAGGGTTTCCTAGTTCAAATTTCCTCTTATCAATTTCAATCCCAAAAGTTGGGATTGTGGTGAGTGCAACACTTGAAACTGTGAGTTATACCAATTTCAATTTGTTGTGATTTCTTTTCTTGTCTAGTGTGTAATATCTAGGGCTGAATTGGAATATTTCTTGGTCAGATTTGATTCATAATTATTCGAATTATTGTGCTAATTTGAGTTCTTATTATACTTGATTGATATTCCTCATTTTTACACATTGTTGAATCGTGAAAGTATTTGTTGTGGAAGGGGGATCACGATTATTTTCTTGTGGATTTTGAGTAGTAATCACATGGGTTTTGAAGTATAATTTGTGATCGTCATTGAGAAATATACTATTGCGTTGATTGATTTCATGTAATACATCATTCAAACCATATATTGCAATTAGGGTTACGCTATAATTGCTTCACCTTGAACCGAATTGCCCTAGTCATTTAGGGATTTTTATTTGGTTTAATTTGCATGTACTTAATCCCCTTTTAGGCACATCACACAAATCCTAGATCGTCGATTCTCCGTTCTCTTACATCCCTTCATGTACCTCGCATTCTTGAGTTCTTGTAATTGATTTTCTCCTTTTCCTCGTCATCTTAGGGCTTTCTCGTATGGAGTGTCTATCCTTTACGGCTTTGTTTCACTACTCAGAAAGACAAAAAGGGGCTCTCTAAGTTAATTTGGAGTATTTATATGCTCTGTGTGAAATGCCAAAATTGCGCCTCAAAATTTTATAAAGTTCCATCCTTGCCCTTAACTCTTTATGATAATACCTATATTACATAAATAAATAAATGATGTGCCTTAATTAGGGGTTAAGCACATGCAATTAGAGCAATTTATAAACCCCAATTCACTAGTTCAATTTCAATTTAACTTACTAGGTTTAGTGTGAACCTTAAAGGCAATATAATGGAATCTAAATGCTTAAAATTACAATTAACAATTGCACAATGATAACTTGTTCCAATATAACAATGATCACAAGCAAATCCATGTAAATTACACACAAAACAATAAGAACCAAATTCGTGATCCACTTTCCCAACAAAGTGATCCACGGTTCAAAATGGTACTAAATTGAAGGTTAAAACTAAGGCTAAAACCAATCAATTAAAGCAACAAGAAATTTGATTACAAATGCAATCAAATTTCGGTCAATAAACCTCCAAACCACCCTAGATACTACTCACTCGAGAAGAAAGGAAATTGCAACAAGGTAGATTTCATATTACTCACAAATTAACCTTGGAGCCACTTGCCACAACCTCAAATTGGGATTTGAAATTGATAAGAGCAATTGAATTAGGAAAACCCTAACCCTCACACGTAAAAGTGATGTTCCATTCTGAAAATTCCATCCCCAAAACCCTACTTAAGTAAGTATTTATACTTGCTCCCTTTAGGATTAAAAAGTTCACAAAATTACAATTATGCCACTTTTAGGGTAGCCGGTCCTAAAAGACAATTACAAGCAAATAAAAGTGTTCTAAAAGAAAGGTTACAACATAAATAGTCCAAAGAAAAATTACAAATACAAAAATAATAAGAATCCTCAAAAAGCCAATGCATCAAGACAATGTCAATCACAGTGGGTCATTGGATGAGAATCTAATGATGTCCCTTAGCGATCAACAAATGTAAGTCATTTAGCATCCCGTAAAGAAATATTATTGTACTTGTAAGATTATTACTCAAATATTTATTAGATAAAAGAAATAAGGATAAAATATGAGTGATTTGAATCATCATCTAAATTGAGTTTTGCAACCATCTAGGTTGCCGGAAAAATTCCCATAAATAAATAATTAAAATATTTCAAGTATTACAGGTTTGCAATATAAGAATGAAGGACCTTTTGACATTTTGAGAAATACATACATTGAAGTTTGTTCTTCAAATACTCTTATCAATCCTATGGATTGTAGTGAGTGATGGTATTGGATTGTTGTGTGTCATATCAACAAATTCATACCAAGACTACTCTTTTGCCAATGCATCATATTTGGTAAGGGTTTAGGGTTATCTTTTGTTATTGTTGGTTATTTTGATTTATTAGAATCAATTATCATTGATTGTCACCTTAGAATTGGAATTACTTTATTATCTTATAGAAATAAGCACATCATCTTTAGATGTTGATTATGCAGGCTACAAAATTGATAGAAAAAGTACTTCAGGAACTTATCAATCTTTAGGGGACAAGCTTGTATCTTGGTCATTCAAGAAACAAAATTTTGTTGCCCTATCAACAGCTGAAGAAAAATATGTTTCAATTAAGAATGGTTATGGTCAAGTTCTATAGATTAAACAACAATTATATGACTAAGGTTTTATGTGTAAAAATATTCCAATAAACTGTGATAATACAAGTACTATTAATCTTACAAAAAATCTAATTCATCATTCTAGATCTAAACATAATAAGGTAAGACATCACTTTATAAGAGATCATGTTAGTGGAGATATTAATCTTGATTTTATTAATACTAAATTTCAATTGGCTAATGTATTTACAAAACCATTAGATAAAAATAAATTTGAATTTATTAGAAATGAAATAGCCATGTGTTTTCCTATATAATAATAATAATAATAATTTTTTGTTACTTTAGATAAACTCAATTCAAAGAAAGAGGGATCATATCTTCTTAGCCAATTAGTTTAACCCACACATGTAAGAACTCTTTCCTTAAAAACATTTTTTTCATTTAATTAAAGATTCAAAACTCCCTCCTTTCTCTCTTTGAACACTTTAAACACTCTCTCTTTCTCTCTATTACTCTCAACTCTCTCTCTCTCTTGAACCCTAACTTTGTTTATGACCATGGCACCATGAAGGTCAACTTGAACTTTCACAATGCTTTCTAAAGTCAAAAAGAAAGATAAGACAACCATTGAGTTTTAAGACAAAGAATCTTTTATGTCCTTAAACCCTAGTCAAGAAAAATCACAAGAAATTGTTTATATAAAGGAACAAGGAAAACCTAACCACAATAGTAATTTGGAGGAGGTTATTGTAGACAATGATTCAAAAAGTGAGAAAGACATTTCTTTAGACACTTTGGAAAGGAAGAAAAGGTACATTCTAAAAATCAATCTTCTGTGAAGTTTACAACATTAAAAGGGAAGGTTATGGATTATATGTCTTTGGACTCTGAATTTCTTATCAAAAATGGTTTCCATATTGATGAGATGTTAGATAAAATAGGCTATAGGAAACCGTGTAATCTAAGGTATACTATATTTGAAGAAGTGGTTGTAAAATTTTATGAAAATTTAGATTTAAAGAGAAAAGATAGGTTGCAATCAAATGTGTGTGGTCAGGTTATTAACATTATTAAGAATGACCTAATTCTTCATTTAAAGCTCAAGAATGAAAATGATGACAAAAATATATTAAACATGAATGGGTTAAAGTTATTTCAATATTTGAATAATGGTTTTGAAATTGAGTCAAGAAGGGATATGCTAGTTATTCAATTTTCTTTGTTAATCAGGATGTTACATAAGATAGTTAGTTCATGTGTTTTGCCTAGAATTGGAAGCAGAACAAACATTTCTATTGATGAGGCAAATATTATATTAGGAATAACTAAAGGAAAAAGTGCAAATGTAGCTGACAAAATTTAAAGAATTTGTTTGTAAATAAGGGAAAGAGGCCTTATGGAAATATGATCTTACTTCTCTTAAAAGAGAAAAGGATAAGGTTTCCAAAAGAGGATTATACTAGATTTTTCATTAAGAAAAGTGTTGAAGGGATTCTTCATCATATAAACATACATATTTAGAGAAAAGTTTGTTTCTTTAGAGATTGCACAATAGACATGGATCATAGGCATTAAAGAAGGGATATTCCTAAATGGATGTCTAATGTGGAAAGAGGAGCAATCTCTAAAGAGAAAAAGAAAAATGATGAAGAGGAACTTCTAAAAAAGGGTAGGAAAAAGAAAAGGAAAAGAAAAGGTTGCTAAAAAAGACGTAAAGATAAGGAGGAAAGTTGGTAAGGGAAACTTGGAGATTAAGGATGAACCTATAATTGAAATAAACACTTTTGTAGACAATTCAATAAAGGTTTTACCAAAATCCCCTACTCTAAAGAAAAATGATTTTGAAGCAAGAACTAACAATGAAGTGGTAAATCTTAAAAACAAAATTTCAAATTTAGAAAATTTTGTAAAGAAAATCTTTATAGTGATGAAGTCCATGATTGAGTCAATCACTACTAAACCTAATGAAGAAAAATCCGAGGAACAACTACCACCAACTCTCATTAAGACTAGACATAGTTCTCCAAAGACTCTTGTTCAAAAAGGTCAATAGGATGTTAATGATGAGGCTAGAGATATTATTCTAATGCACAAACAAAACATGGAGACTCCGCATGCACAATAAAGTGTTCAGAAAAGTGGTGGGATTGAGATTTTGAATAAAGCTAAGGAGGAGACTATAGCTATTTAAGAACTTGATCCTAAATATGTTCCTAAACCAATCCAAACCACCCAAACTAAACCTACTATTAAACTTTTTCAACCAACTCCTTCTACTAAACCTACAAAAACACAACCAACTCCAACTCCAACTCCTATCAAAACAAATCCTAACCTCATCAAAAAGGAATTTGAATAAGAACCAGTTATAACATGACTAAGGAAAAGGGTCAAGACAACTACTAAGAAAGTTGTCAAGTCATTAAAGAAGAAGAAGAATTGATTTTTTACTGATGTTTGTTAATTGTTTTACTTTTAAAGACTCATGTTAATCGTTAGCCTTAATTGCTTGTCTATATAGTTTAAATTTTCAATGATACTTTATGCTTTTAATAATTTGATTACTAGTTACTCCTTGTTAATTCGTGTGTATAAATTCATGTCATATGTTAAGGGCAGTAATATATACTACTTGTTTGATAACGAAAGGAGGGAGAAGTGCAAAGTTAGTGATAAATTTGTTTTACAAATGTTTAATATATTATATAAGTGTTTATCATTGGAGAAAAGTTTTGTTATCATTAAAAAGGGAGAGAATGTTGAGTTCTCTAAAATAAGTTTTAATGTTAACAAAAATTTTATAATGTCTAATGAATATGTTTTAAGTGTGTAGAACAAAAGTATTCACTTTTACAAATGCTTAAGCATATAGTAGTTTATAGAAACTTTATCTAATAGTTAACTAGATATTTTGTTTGATGTTTTAATAGATACTTAAATAGACTATTTGATACAAACAATCTATTAAATGTTTTAGTAGACACATAAATAAACAATTTGATACTGATAATCTGGTAAACATTTCAGTAAACACTTAAATAGACAATTTGATACTTTGATCCAATTTTGCAATATGTATGCTTATATAACTATTATCTATCTTCAATACAAGTTTGATTTATTTGAATTTATTTGAAGCCCTAGTTCAACTAATTAAGTGTATTTAGATATTACACTTAAGGAGGATTAATAATTCATGGGAATTTTCTTTAAAGTCTGTTTCATAAGCTTTCAAGGAACTTTTTGTAATTGTAGCAGAGTACTATTATTTTAGATGATGGATCAAGATATTCAAAAATTTATTTTAACCAAATATTATCCAAAGAAGAACAAGATAAGGATCAAAATAACTAATATGGTTATGATGGGAATCAACCCTATGGTTCCAACAGTAAGGAAACCAAATTGGATACATGAGCCCGGATATCCACATGTTGTCATATCTATCTAATAATACTTTATCTTTTCATTGTAGCAAGTAAATTTCTCAATTTTACAGGATGGCAAATAAAATGCACTAAGGATCAATTGTAGGACATTCTTGGACTTACATCCATCGGTCCACAATGTGTTCTATTGAAGTGAAGAACTGGCCATTTAAAGACTTATTTGTACTTGTAATGTTGTGTTTGAGAACCAGTCATTTGAGTGTTTTATTTATAATTTGGTTTTGTTGTTTTTACCCTAATTAGAGCAAGTATAAATACTTGCTAAGTAGGGTTTAGAAGTAGCTTTTTAAACTTGAGAAATACACCTATTTCACCGTAAGGAGAGTCCTTATACGCAAACCTTACTCTTATCAATTTCACTTGTGAAATTATGGCGAGATTAGCTTGAGGAGATTGTGAGTAATATCAATCCTTCTCTAGTTGCTACCAATTGTTTTTTAGTGCATCATATCTAGATATAATTGGCTGTGTTACTTGTTATCTTTCATGTAAATTAGGGTTCCAATTTTTCAAATTTGATTCAAGTCTAATTTAAGTGGAATTTGATTCATTTGTATTGTTATCCTTTACATAGTATACAATTGCATTGTTCCTCATCATAATTTAGCATCATCACCATTTGAATCCATGTGAATTAGAGTTCAAGAGCTTGTTGTTGATCATGCCTTTGTGGGATTGTTTTGGTGATCACGCACTTGTATTAGCGTGTTTGCAATTGGAATTGTAAGGCACATCAGGTTATCAGTTGAAGCATATCCCCATAAAAAGGGATCTTCTGTCTTCAAACTAAAGCTCATTTATGCAAGGTTCGGATGAAGATATCAGCGGATCATAAAGAGAACCAGCAGTTCAAAATTTGAAAAACAGATCTAATTTTCCAAAAACACAAATGTAGGGATATTAATCTTATTCGTGCAACAAAGGAGCCGTTAGAAGGCTTTATGAACGTTGGAAGTCTTTTATCGACAAAGAAGCAAATGTATAAAATGAAGATTTCAAGTTCAAAGGTGACAACACAAGAAAAGATGGAAAACATAACACAACAAAAACAATAACATTTCTTTGTTTTCTTGAGCTTAAACTAGAGAATTTATATTTTCTCATACTTATATAAATTTTCTTTACTTTTTTATATAAAGATTAGCTTAGAAAGTGAGATTACAAGGGTCTTGTAGTCTATGATTAGCTAAGTGATAGGCTAGAAAGACAAAACAAGAGCTATTGGTGTTTGTAACATTTCTTAGCTATTGGATTAGTGGAATAACCAATCTGGAAGACCGAATCCCTAGTAGTGAAGTTGGAAGAGAAAATGTGCTCAATATGAAGAACGTCCATATATCGCTATCTTCTTTATGTTCATAGCACATTATTTTCTATCTTTTTCTATTTACTCATCTCAAACATTATTCATCAGATTTAAAAAGTGATCATTTAATTAAAATTTGATAAATAAAAAATTAACAAACAATTCACACACTAAACCCCCCCAATGCACCTCATCCTCATTTCGGGACATACATGTATGTCTCCTTCCTTAATTCTTAGGTAGTGGTACCCTAATCTCAAGTCTGTCTTAGAAAACACCTGAGCTCCTTGTAGTGGGTTAAATAAGTCATCTATCATAGGAAGAAGATACTTGTTCTTGATAGTAACTAGGTTAAACTCTTTATAGTCAATGCATAGTCTCATACTTCCATCCTTCTTCTTAACAAAAGGGACTAATGCACCTTAGGGAGATACATCGGGTCTTATAAAACCCTTATCTTGTAGATCTTGTAACTGCTTCTTTAGCTCTTCTAACTCAACTGGCACCATTTTGTAACAAATCAATGTTGAACTCTATCTCCCTTGTTGGAGGTAAACCAGGAAGGTCTTTTGGAAACATATTTGGAAATTCTCTCACTATAGGCACCATTTCTAGTTTTATTTCTTCACTAGCTTCAATACTTACAACTGCCAACATATTCCTTCCCCACAACTCATAAGTGGGTAATCATGTTGGTCTCTAAACTTCTAGCTTATATTCAAAGTAATCTTCCTTGAGTATGTTGAAATGTACTACTCTGTAATGATAGTCAATTGTGGCATGGTATTCTGATAACCAATTCACTTCCAATATTATGTCAAACTCCACCATCTCTAGAATCAAGAGATCTACTAGCATCACCCTACCCTATATCTCTATTCCTACTCTTTTACAAATTATATCTATCTTCCCTACAACTCCTAAAGGAGTACTAATAGCCAAACTATTATCTATATTCTCAACATCTAGCACACATTCACATACAAAGGTTTCAAACACACTAAAAATAAATACACTAGTATCAAATAATACTTAAGCATTATAAGTGTGTACTTGGAACATATCTGCAATGGTGTCCATGTTCGGAATGTCCTAGTGTTGCTACTGCCGAATAGTAAATACTTCAGTAAGAACCTACTATTTGGGACCTCTTGCCTATGGTCTACTAACATATGCCCTTATTGGAGGTACTTGCACACAAGATAGAATACCATTGGAACTAACCTCTTATTGTAGTGTCTACTGATGTGTCTTGTCTTCCTATAGGAGAAACACACACCCTCTAGCCACTTGCACTCTCTTAACTCATGAGGCCTATAGAACCTAGCGCATCTGATAGTAGGGGCTATTGTAGGAAGTGCTAAAGGTACCGATCTGATTGATAGAAGAAGGGCTGCAGTACTCTATGATTTACCTTGAAACATATGGGGTCTCTTGCCTTATCTTACCCCATCACACTTAAGGTAGGTCTTTTACCTAAATCTATCCTTACTCTGTGATTCCTCAGCTCCTTTATCCTTTTCCTACTCTATTCCAAATACTTAGCCTTATTAACCACTTCAATGTATGTGTTCAGCTAAAAGGCCTTAACCTCATGTTAGAGATCTAATTCCAATCCCCTTAGAGATCTTCTAGCCATCGACCTATCATTAGCATGGACATTTTCGGCCAAGAACCAAATTAGGTAAGTCAATTCCACCTCATATTCTTCCACTACCCTATTCCCCTGTTCACAATTATAATATTCATTCTCTATTCTATCTTTGGAACTACTAAGGAAGTACCTCTGATAAAACGGTTCCTTAAACACTATCTAATTCATACACTCTCCTACTAGTCTAGGAACTGATGGCTACCATTTTGTTACAGTCCCCATCAACATAAATATAACATAGTTCACCCTCTTGTCTTCAAGTATCTAGAAAATAGAAAATGTCTTCTTAGTTTCCTACACCCAATCTTTAGCCTCAATCGAGTCATCTACCTTAGGGTTGAACTCTTTTACCACCCTAAAGAACATATCAAAACTGATTGCTTTATTTGTAGTTTTTTTCTATAGAACAATGTGGGCTTGATGTTGCTATGTCAACAACCTCACTAAGTTGTTCACAATTAACAATAGTTAGGCGATCTATTCTACCATTTGACCCTGTGCCCTTTATAGCTACTAACCCTAGATGTTCTCCTCATTTAGGTTGCCATGTCCAACACTCCTTGCTACCCTTGATCTAGTGATTCTTCTTAAAGACATTCTGTTTGAGATGAGACAACTAAATAGACTTAAAAGTTAGTGTTGGTTTAATGTTAGTGTCAATATGTGTCAATATATACATATATACCTATACACATAATTGTGTACATATAAATGAATAACTTAGCAATTAAAAGAATGGCAAATAAAATAATAATATCATAAAATAAATTACTGAATAAAATAATCATCCCACAATTTCACCCATTCTCTTCAAACCCCGTTGTTCTATAGATCAAATGCTTAATTCCTCTAAAGATCATATTTTACTTTCTATTGTTTGAATCCTATACTTATTGATCATTTCCTAATTTCTAAGGATCATCAAACCTAAGTTCTAATACCATCTAAATTGTAACACCTTGGAACCCAGGAGTGCCACTACCTACCATGTGTCCTTACCTAGTAAGGATACGTTAACGCTCTTAACCCTACTCTAATACCAATTAATCTTATAATTCATGTAAACTACAATCATATGATCTAATACTTCTAGCATGACACACATGCATCCTGTATAAATTTTCAACTTTTACAAAAAAACAATCTTATGCAATAATTCAAATCACTTAAAAGGTTTAACTATTCTAAGTCTCAAATTCAATAATAATTCCCAATACAATTCTTATGTTTCCACTAACCAATCCTCACTTAATCACCATAATAATAAAGGAAATCTTCATCTTCCCCCTACTATACATTCAACCCTAAATCCTCTTCACGAGTAACATTTCCCTCTATACCTGCATCTAAAAAAAATAATCTTCAAAGGGTGAGCTAATTTCTAATACATATAACCAACAAACACATATGCATGAACAAGTAACAATTTAAATCACATTCATTTATGCAGACATTATACATTATGCAATAAGTTCATGTTTCACTTAAGTTCACAAAATACCAAAGGGGTACTCATGGCCTCATCAAACACATATAAGAAAATACTTAATACTTAATACAGTGTTGGGAACTATCACTATAGGCCCCAACACTCATGAGTCATGAAACCTTAAACCTCAACCAACCCAGATCATTTCCAAGTATAACTCCACTAAATACAACATCGCACAAGGATCATTAGGGTGCCTCATAGGGATTGCTACTAGGGCCCTTAGGCTAAGCCAAGTACATACAACAAGCAACTTAACCACTTAAACCAATCCATCTAACTTAATTCGGTTTATTACTAACTTAACAACCACAAGAAACAACCAAAGTTACGTGTACCTAGAATCATAGTCTTAAGCGCAACTTGTCTTAAACTATCGGCTAAATTGAAATCTATAAAATATCAAGAGTGTATTCTTAATACTAATCTAGGAATAATCTAATTTCTCACTTTTGTTTACTTAATTGTTATTAGATCACTTCTCCTACTCTACTAAAATTCCTAAGGTTATTGTAAATTTTTAGGTTGTATGTGAACTTATCTAAATAGAAATTAAATCAAGAAACCAAGTGTCTCTAAGTACATGGTCAGGCTTTAATGTGCCTAATTCCACTTAGAAGCACAATTAAAAGACTTAAGAAAAAAACAATCTCAAGTCAAGGTGAAATCGGATCCACAAGGGGTAAATTCACGTGAACCCTAATGAAGATACAAGGAAATCCAAATATTCAATGATGCAATTGTGAAACCTCAATGATAATATCTTCTAATAACACCCTAATCTCATATAATCCACGAAAATAATCCACAAATTCAAAAGAAAACCTCAATTCCAAGAACTCCTTTCCAATAGTGAAGAACATGTTTTCAAGGGAATTCTTCAATGAAGATTCGAATTCAATTGCAAAGTTCCTTAAACAAACTCAAGAATTCAAATAAAATTAGAAGAAAATCTATCCAAGAACTATCTCAATTCAACCCTAGATATGACACACTAGAGAAGAAAAGAAATCACAACAAAATGAAATTGATACAACTCACAATTTCAAGGTGTTACACTCGCCACAATTTCAACTCTTGGGATTGAAATTGATAAGAGTCTATATGACAATTAGGAACCCTAATTCTCAAGTGAAGAAGAAGTGTTTGATCTACAAAATAAGCCTCCTCAAAGCCTCTCTTATGCAAGTATTTATACTTGCTAATCCCAGGGTTAAAAAGCACTCAAAATTACAAATTTGCCACTTTTAAGGTGGCTAACCCTAAATGAAAATTACAAGGAAATAAAAGTGTCCCAAAACCAAAATACAACCAAAATAGTTCATAAAAGAGTAAATATATAAAAGAAATGGTCTTCAAGATGTCGGTCTTCTATAGGATCCATCGACCCAGCTCATCGCCGGTTTAGGTCGGTCCATGGATAACCCACAAGCTGAGTCTGAGGGAGTTTGTCCATTTCTCTATAAAATATGATAAATGTGCCTGTTGGAAAACAAAATACAAGAATAATAGAAAAGAGTTTAATTTATAAATAATTCTGGGGTCGATCTGCTCAAAATGGGCCCTCATCGCCAAAATTTGAATTCCTTTAGTTCTTGCCCTAATGATAGGTCTTGTCGGATTTTTATTCCTATCAGGCTTGAGGCCAAATACTTTGGCATGGTTGGATACATAATCATGTGCAATGATCGTGTATCTTTTTATGTGTTTTGCATTTTTTTTTTTTGCACGCCTAGGTATACAATCGTGTAGATGGTAGTGTACTTTTTGTAGATTTTCATATTTCAACACACCCTAATACACAATCGTATCATTCATCCATGTACCTTTTTTGTAGACAATGTGTGTTTCTGCATAGGCAAGTACATAAGCATGTACTTGACCATGTACCATGTTGTTTTTCATGAAACCTTTTTCCTCTTTTTCAATTCATTCATGCACTTAATTCCTATGATCCTAAGTCTATTTGATTCTTAAATTTATCAATTCCTAATGTATTATTTAGATTAGTAAACTTACTTAATCCGGTAGCTATTTTGAACCCTTAATCATTTGATCTTCATGCTTGTTTTGCCCTTTCCTTGATTCAGATTCTATTAACAATAACATAACCATAGATTAAATTCTAAATTTTATAATAAAAAATGACAATTGATTAGTGAAACATTTATCTGATTAAATCGAGTTGGACCCTTATGGAATTCACTAGATCACCGTACAGCTCTCAAGAGAGTGTTTTCTTGTCTATCATTGTGAAAATGTAAAAAGAGTGCTAGGTCAAACTAAGGTATATATACCTTATCCCTGAAATGACCATTTTACCGCCCCATATTTTATAAAAATCCCACCTTTGACCTTAGCTCATTTTTATAATAAATATTAAATAAGTTTATTTTTTCTAGTTATTTACAATAGCAGCACATACACAAGTATGGATTTTACTTGAGCCTATCTAATGTAACAAGAAATAATTCATTTTATAATTGTGGTTAATTATGCAAACATCAAGTACAAGAATATTCATTTCTTTGGAAACACAATTAGGAAGCTTAGGGTTCAATACCTATAGCAGTCATTTGGAAATGATAGGAGAAATCGATCTCTACATCAATATGCAAAACCTTAAAACCAAAAAGTAGCTTCACCAAGATGTCATCACCTTTATGTGGTCCTCATTGATTCCCCTTAACCCCATGCAATTCTCAACATACCTTGTCTCTAATTTTAGTACCGATTATCCAATGTGATACCACATATCAACTACCTATTGAGCCATCATCAATGACTTAAGTGCCTAATCAACTGTGTCATTTTTTGGTATATGACCATAGCTATAATCACGATTCAAATGCGTCACTTATTGAATCAAGTGACCAACTATAAATAACAAGTAGATACTTATCCAAATTTAATTATTATTTAGGTCTAATAATCTCTACTCCAGCATATAACATGCATGTCATTATATACTTAGAAGGTTGAAGGTCTCTCGAAGCCAAAGGCAATTCTGATTCCCGATGATCATGATAATTTGATTTTTATGCAATTACAAAAAGAAATTACCAATTAATAATTTAAGTTTTTCTTTGATTATCATCATCATCATTGTGAGTTTGGGTTCTTAATATATTACAAAACTAAGGCTCATACTAGTTATAGATCTCATAAAGGTATAGGGGTCAAATTAGCCATTCGTTATATTTAGCCCATATAGTATTTAAGGTTTATTAATTTAGCATATTCATGTTATTTGTTAAATATTAATTTAATTATCCAATTAGATTCTACTTAAAACTTTAGGGTCAAGTCCATTCAGCTTTAACCCATTATAATTCCAAGTTTCATATTGTCTTTTAAGTCTATGTCCATATGTCTTACAAACCAAATTAATTTTGGCTAGGTAATCAAGTTAATTAGCTAACTTAATTATCTAAGTTAATTATTTAATTACTTTAAATATGATATATTCACTAACCATAAATTGACTAAGTTGCTGAGCGACAAAAGAAAGATCTAACCATGTCAACATCAAATATAAATGCTTGCTAATAATAGATCAGCAAATCCCTTATTTTATAATCAAAATGCACATTTAGTGGAAAAAAGAAATCAAGTGGGCTTAGTTGCTATTAAACCAAAATCTTGCAAAATATCCAATGAAAACTTTCATTGATTTAAAAGAAAACTAGCTAAAGTGTGATGTATTTCTGATGTGCCTAAAATAGGGGTTAAGCACATGCAATTGGAGCAAATTATAATCCTCAATGGACTTTTCCAATCTCGGCTCAAAACTCCAAGAATTGCGTAAACCTTAATGGAGTACAAGCAAATCCGAATGCTATAACTTACAAAGTAACAATCCATAATGATAAAATTCCTCAAAACAACACTAAACACAATTGAATGCTATAAACACCCATTTTTGCTCCTAATTATTAATCATGATTAAATTACAATTTTTTTTTCTTCTATTTTAGCAAAAATAAGGGAAAAGTATTCAAAAATAAATAAAAAATAGGAAAAGTATATCAATTTTGGAAAATAATAGTAGAAATAACAAGAAAAGGAGTTAAATAATTTTTACAAATTTTTAGAATTTCAAAATAATATAAAAATAATAAAAATTGCAATGCATATATGCAAATTGTGTTTGATAAAAAAATGAGAAAACTGGCTAGCCCAACAGGTCCAGACCAAGGCCTAAATGCTTAGGAGGAGAGGGGGCTCGGTTGCAAGTTCGAAACGCAGGGGACGCATTATGCGTTTTGCAATTTTTTTCTTATCCTAGGACATGTGTCAGCTTGTGATTAAACGGAGGGAGTGCACACACCGGGCACATAATCGTCTTCAACCTCCATCTGAAACGCTTGCCGGCTATGGGAAAATCCAAATTCGGCTATTTTGAAGCGATTTTTTACACAAATTCACTAAATCTTTAACCAAAATAAGATAAACATCATCCAATTGGAATCAAATCGCAACAAAATCAAATATTTACACGAATCAAGAGAAAATCAGAGATGGGTTTCAACCACAAATCCAATTCGTCCCAATCGAAGGAAATCCAAGCTTATCCAACTCAATTTCTAGTGCCTATAAATAGAGCACGATGTGGGGAAGCAAAGGCAATTATCAAAAGACAGAAAAGAGAGAAAATAAGATAGTTTGAAGCCTTACCAGAGTTCCACCAAGCCGCGACCGCCGACCAAGCACCAAACCACCACCTAGAGGCATTTTTGAAGAAATCCACCACCACTATTAGCTTCCCTACCCCCTAAAAGCTAGGAAATTGCCTTCAAACGCTTGAAAGAACCACCAGAGCGCCGCCGTCAAACAATCTCTGACTGCCACTCGATTCAACCCAATTCAACTCGACCTAATCCAGTTCAACCCGATCTGACCCGACCTGCGAACCACGCCCCGTCCTAGGTAAGTCAAATTTTTTTCATTTATTTTTTTTATTTATTGTGTTTTATTTATTTATTTATTTCCAATTAAAAAATGAAAATAATAATAGGAAAAAATGTTAGAATTTTGATTTTTTTCATGTTTAGTTTAATAAAATTTAAATAAAAAATAAAATTATAAAAAATAAAAATTATAAAATAATAAAAATTTTGAATAATATAGAAAAAATAATAAAATAATAAATAATTAAATAAATAGATAAATCATAAAAAAATAATAAAATAAAGTAATAATGATAATAATAAAAATTAGGAAGATTAATAATAGGGATATGAAACTAATGAATTATTTTTATCACTTAGAAAAATTTCTTTAAAAAAAAATACAAAATCGGTTTTCCTTAAGTTAAAATTTTTAGAAAATAAAATAATAAAACCTAGGCTTAGATTTTTTTTCCAAAATATTAAAAATGGTAAAAAATGTAAATCTGAGGTATTTTCATAATTAAAACTTAAACTAACCCACTAAAGCTTTTTATAAAAAAAAAGTGAACTACGGCTTACTTGATCCTAAATAGCAAGTATGTAGACACCCTTATGGGACAACTCTAAAAAGAATAAAAAAATCATTTTCCAAATTAGAATAAGTTGTTTTAATCAATAAATAAAATAGAATAAAAAATAATAAAATAACAAAATAAAATAAACAGCAATAAAATAAGAAAGAAAATATTAGAATATGGTTTACATTTCAAAAGGATAAGGTGGCAACTTTAAGGTTTTAATAGGTTAGCCCCCGGATTCAAAAACTTTGGTTTTCTTTCCCTCTTTTACAAAACTGAAAAGAGGAGATTTCACTGATTACTTGTCCAAATTAGGATTAATCTGCTCAATTAGTTCTAATTCAGTAATTTTTCCCAACTTTAGTTAAGTGGCGACTCCAAAATAAAACAAAATTTCTAGTTCAAGTCGAGGATTTTTATTAGATGAGCACAGGGTCTAGTATATATCGAATTAGGAATATGGATGTGGAAAATCAAAAATTAGACTCGGCAGGTGATGGGTGTCGAATCCAACAAAAATAAAAACCTACTCCTAGACAATGATATGATTTGCGTATAGTAGTGAGTAAGGTCATATCCATAGGGATTGGTTAAATATATTTCTATTCAAAGAGAATAAAGAGGAAAAGAAAAATGGGGGGGTTTTGTTTGTAAATCAAAATAATATTGAAACAAGATAATAAAATCGAACATTGATAAAAGCCTAGCCAAAGGAATCAAGATAGTTTAATTCGAGGAATTGATCATCGATGCAAATGTTTTCTATTCTTATTTCTAGATAAACTGGTTATGGTTATTAACAAGCTCTAACAACCTATCTCTCCTTACTTCCTCGATAATCAAAACAAGCTCTTTGATTATTTCTCTTATCGATTAGACAACCCCAAACAAGCTCTTAGGATTTAATCTATCAATAGCATTAAAAACAAGAGAGACCACCAATTCATGCCAGTAGATTATAAGATAACCTATTTAAACAAGATCATACATCTCCATAACATGAATTCGATCATCTATTTTATAATCAAACATGTTATTGTGTCACCGAGACTAGAACTATCAAACAATTACGGATTTGACGTACTAGTTGACAATATATTAACTTGCTAATTGAGTAGAAGAGCTCTAATGCATACCAATCAACAAAGATAATAATGACAAAACGTTCAGAAGATATATGAATATCTAAAAACAAAGAATAGATTGAAGACAAATCAATTAGATCTCACAATTCGTGGAGAATTAAACTTCAATGACCCTTTGGCTAGAAAATCTGCTTAGCTACACATGTTCATCATCAAAACAAAAAATAAAAGTAAAAACATGATGAACCCCTGTTCTCGGTTTCCTTGCTCTGCCTCCTTCCTTCCTTCTTGTCTCCAAGATTATAAAACTCTTCTAGGGTTAGTTCTATTTATATTGTTAAAGGAATGGCAGATGATCTTTTGCTAGCAAGATACGAAAATATCTTTCCTTTTTGATGTAAATCTCGAGGAGTGAATAATCGTCCGCCTGGCACGCCCTACAACACGACCGTGGGTCAAGTCGTGCCTTCCTCTGTGTATAATCTACAATTCTTCATCCATGTCCAGTATGTGCCACGGCTTCAACCACAGCCAGATCCTAAGCTGTGTCGTCCTCTGGTCGATGTTCCACAATTTCTCCTCCTTGTTTAGTATATGGCACGTCTTCCATTTCAACTTCCACCACGGCTTCCACCACTGCCAGATCACGAGCCGTGTCTCTCTCTATTGATTGTCCACATTTCGACCTTCTTGTGCAGTGTATAGCACGGCTTGCACCACGACCGTATCTCAAAACCGTGCCTCCTTTTAGACAGATACACGGCCGTGTACTTCAACCATGTATTTTCCTGTTGATTCAAAACCAAGTACACGGCCGTGTACTTCAACTACACGCCCATGCACTTTCCTCCGGCGGTGTAAATCCTTGTCTTTGATCCAAGTTGTAGATGACTTCTCTAATTTACTTGAATTAGCACCCTTGACTCCATTTAACCTGATTTATCACCATAATAGAATTAAGTACCATTTCCTTATGATTTCTATAAAATCAATAATAAATTAACACAATTCATACTATAAAGATTGAGTATAAAATGGCTCTATCAAATTCCCCCACACTTAAACTCTTGCTTGTCCTCAAGCAATTGAATCAAATCAATTGAGAAATCCGTCATAGATTATACGAACTTTCTTTTCATCATTTCAAGCATCTATTCATTTGTAATTCATGACTTGTAATTTTAATGTCTACTACTTCAACCAAACTGGTTTCCTGTGATCAAATTACCATGGACAAAATTTAATAGCTAATCTAAACAAAACAAACTTTAATACTCATGTTTAGCAAAAGAATTTTTATTCCAAAAGTAAATACTTAATCTAATAAGGAAAAACACCCAATTAAACTTCATTGGATATTAGCAAGTATATAATCCTTGCAACATAAAATAAAAGCATATGGTATCAACTCTTTCCATAGATTTCTCCCTTTTTATTATAAGTCTTGTTTCATTCAATGAATGTTTACATTCATGTTCTTTTGATTTAATCAAGCATCTATTTTGACAGGTTTTTGCCCGCTTCTTTTCATGAACTTTCACCTTTTTCGCCCTTATCGTTATAGTGAGTTCATTGAGTCGGCACATCCCGAGCTCGTCACTCAAGTGACCGAGTTTTGAGATACCCCTACGGACTCTTCCTCATTCTAACATTCAAGTTTGAATACTCTTAACTCAATTAGTTGAATCATTGGAGTAATGGCTATGCTTGATTTTTTTTTTTTTTTATAATTGTTTCACAACAACTTCAAAGAGTATACAGTAGCTAACATAACCTAGAAGTAAACTTGTTTATTTTTCACTTAGGGACTCGACTTACTCTTAGACTTCCAATTCTAAAGCTAAATACAAGGTAAATTTGTTTCTTAAAGATTTCACTACTTCATTTTAACCAAGTATTCTAATCACAGTAGTAGGTGAGTAAAGCATTTGAACAAGTCAATTTCACATTTTGTAGATGCTTATTACAACATTTAGTACAATCTCCAGATTTCATGATAATTTTGAAAAAAATTGGCTTAAAATTGCTTAAGGACAAACATTCAAAGTATAAGTCAGTTCTCTATTCTCTATATTTTATTATCCTCTCCCCCACACTTAGCTTGAACAGTGTTCTCACTGTTCCTAATTCAGCACAATTAAAGAGGAATTAACAACACAAGGAACATTAGAGAATAAGAGAAAAGGAATACCGGTACTTCCCTGGTATGAAGTATAGAGTAATTGGAGTTCTCCCCTTAAGCACTAGAGAGTGTCATCTGATGATATGTATCCTTGCTGCAGCTGATCCAAAAGAAAGAATCAAAACAAAACTAAAATTGATTTTTTTTTTTTTTGACATGGGTTGCCTCCCATGAAGCGCCTTTCTTTAACGTCTTTGGCTAGACATTCCTGGCTAGATGTTCGGGTAAGGGTTTTGATTCCAGCTTTGGTGCCTGTGGTAATAGGTCAATAACATCCGCAACAAAGACAGAAGAGATATTGCCAGGATGTTTCATGGCATCATAAATGTTAAATTTAATCATTTCACCATCAAATTCCATAGTGAGGGTACCATCATTTACATCAATTTTCATCTTGGATGTCTTAAGGAATGGTCGCCCTAATAATATCAGTGATGAATTATGAGAATCATTATCTTCCATGTCAAGCACATAAAAATCAGCAGGAAAAACCAACCCATTAACTTGAACTAAAACATCCTCTAGAACTCCCTCAGGATAAACATTGGACCTGTCAGCAAGTTAAACAATAACACCTGTTTCCTTCAAGGGACCAACATTCAAACATTGATAAACAGACAAAGGCATGACATTGATCGAAGCTCCTAGATCACACATGGCTTTAGCAATTCCAAGATTACCTATTTTGCAAGGAATGGTAAACATACCTGGGTCCTTACATTTAGGAGGAAGCTTCTTCTGAATAATAGCTTAAACATTCTCACTCACACTAATCTTTTCATTACCTTTCAGCTTCCTTTTGTTAGTGCACAATTCTTTGAGAAATTTAACATAGCGAGGTATTTTCTTAATGGCATCAAGCAAAGGAATATTTACCTCTACTTTTCGAAAAGTTTCCAGAATCTCTTTTTCTTCCGCTTCGTTCTTGGATTTCGCTAATCTGGAAGGGAAAGGAGGTTGTGTCAACATGACCTTTGGTGGCTCAACTAGAGACCCTCTAATCTGGTTGTCCTGCTGGCTCGGAGTCGAAATTTCTTTCTTAGTCTCTTCCTCAGGGTTAGATGGGTGTCCTTTCTTATTTGATCCCTGCAATTCTGTTCCACTTCTCAAGGTAATTGCATTAACGCTTTGCTTCGGATTTGTAATAGTTTGAGAAGGTAACTTACCTTGTTTACCTTCCTTGAAGACGTATCATGCCTATACCCAAATTGTTGCGAATTAGCAGCCATAATGGAGATCAATTCCCTAGCTTGACCAGGGGTTTTGTTTACTATGGCGCCTCCACTTGCAGCATCCATCATCTTCCTTTCCATCGGAAGCAGGCCTTCATAGAAGTATTAGATGAGAAGTTGTTCAGATATCCCATGTTGTGGACAGCGTGCACAAAGTTGCTTGAACCTCTCCCAATACTCATGAAGAGTCTCGGTGTCCCTCTGTTTGATACCACAAATTTCTCTTCTTAAACTAGCAGCTCTAGATGCCGGGAAAAATTTGCTCAAGAAGAGTCTCACCATATCTGTCTAAGTGGTGATAGAACCTGGAGGCAAATAAAACAACCAATCTTTAGCTTTAGTACTTAAAGAAAATGGAAAAGCACGTAACTTGATTTGATCGTCGGTTATTCCTTGTGGCCTCATACTAGAACACACTATATGAAATTCTTTCAAATGTTTGTGAGGATCTTCATTCTCAAGACCATGAAAGGTGGGTAGCAGATGTATCAACCCAGATTTCAACTCGAATTCAACAGCTAGTTCGAGATAGTGAATACATAGTGGTTGTTGATTCACATCCGGTGCAGCCAATTCTCGCAATGTTCTCTCAGGATTTGCCATATCGTCTCCTTTTTCAGAATCAATGGATGAATCAGACAAATCCGATGCCAAGTTCAATCCAGGGGGTGATCTAGCTTCTCTTCGCAGCCTCTTAAGAGTCTTCTCAATCTCCGGATTATAAGTGAGTGCACCTATATGAGAAGAACGAGTCATACAAGAATAGAAATAAATTTGACACCAATCCCCGGCAACGGCGCCAAAATTTGATGGGTGTCGAATCCAACAAAAATAAAAACCTACTCTTAGACAATGATATGATTTGCGTATAGTAGTGAGTAGGGTCGTATCCACAGGGATTGGTTAAATATATTTCTATTCAAAGAGAATAAAGAGGAAAAGAAAAATGGGGGGGGGGGGGGTTTGTTTGTGAATCAAAATAATATTGAAACAAGATAATAAAATCGAATATTGATAAAAGCCTAGCCAAAGGAATCAAGATAGTTTAATTCGAAGAATTGATCATCGATGCAAATGTTTTCTATTCTTATTTCTAGATAAACTGGTTATGGTTATTAACAAGCTCTAACAACCTATCTCTCCTTACTTCCTCGATAATCAAAACAAGCTCTTTGATTATTTCTCTTATCGATTAGACAATCCCAAACAAGCTCTTAGGATTTAATCTATCAATAGCATTAAAAACAAGAGAGACCACCAATTCATGCCAGTAGATTATAAGATAACCTATTTAAACAAGATCATACATCTCCATAACATGAATTCGATCATCTATTTTATAATCAAACATGTTATTGTGTCACCGAGACTAGAACTATCAAACAATTACGGATTTGACGTGCTAGTTGACAATATATTAACTTGCTAATTGAGTAGAAGAGCTCTAATTCATACCAATCAACAAAGATAATAATGACAAAACGTTCAGAAGATATATGAATATCCAAAAACAAAGAATAGATGAAGACAAATCAATTAGATCTCACAATTCGTGGAGAATTAAACTTCAATGACCCTTTGGCTAGAAAATCTACTTAGCAACACATGTTCATCATCAAAACAAAAAATAAAAGTAAAAACATGATGAACCCCTGTTCCCGGTTTCCTTGCTCTGCCTCCTTCCTTCCTTCTTGTCTCCAAGATTATAAAACTCTTCTAGGGTTAGTTCTATTTATATTGTTAAAGGAATGGCAGATGATCTTTTGCTAGCAAGATACAAAAATATCTTTCCTTTTTTATGTAAATCTCGAGGAGTGAATAATCGTCCGCCTGGCACGCCCTACAACACGACCGTGGGTCAAGCCGTGCCTTCCTCTGTGTATAATCTACAATTCTTCATCCGTGTCCAGTGTGTGCCACGGCTTCAACCACGGCCAGATCCTAAGTCGTGTCGTCCTCTGGTTGATGTTCCACAATTTCTCCTCCTTGTTTAGTATATGGCACGTCTTCCATTTCAACTTCCACCACGGCTTCAACCACGTCTTCAACCACGGCTTCCACCACTGCCAGATCACGAGCCGTGTCTCTCTCTGTTGATTGTCCACATTTCGACCTTCTTGTGCAGTGTATAGCACGACTTGCACCACGGTCGTATCTCAAAACCGAGCCTCCTTCTAGACAGATACACGGCCGTGTACTTCAACCGTGTATTTTCCTGTTGATTCAAAACCAGGTACACGGCCGTATACTTCAACTACACGCCCATGCACTTTCCTCCAGCGGTGTAAATCTTTGTCTTTGATCCAAGTTGTAGATGACTTCTCTAATTTACTTAAATTAGCACCCTTGACTCCATTTAACCTGATTTATCACCATAATAGAATTAAGTACCATTTCCTTATGATTTCTATAAAATCAATAATAAATTAACACAATTCATACTATAAAGATTGAGTATAAAATGGCTCTATCAGCAGGATGGCGACTCCGCTAGGGATGCCTAGTAGGCCAGCCACTTGAACCTTCTGAATTCCGCTAGGGAATACTACTGATGCTAACCTTTCAAGGATTTAATGAAATTTAAGGTTTATGTATTTTCGCTACTGTTGAGTCTGCATGTATGTAATCGTGTGATTAAATACAGTCAAACCCGGGCCGTCTTAGAACCCTAAGACGGGGGGCCATTGTATAGGTTTTGGGCGAAGTGATATAATCACCATTCGGAGCTGATTAGGCCACCCTACCCAATGCTTGAATATGGCCTAAGATCAATTTCTTCGATAATGCGGGGGGCTATAGAGCTTGGGGACTTGTTAGAACCCACCTATCTACATACATGATGGCATGGGCTGATAATTGATTAATGATGTAATTCTTTCATTCCTTTTCTGGAGTTCAGATACATTTACCTATAATAGCATCATTTGTACTTTGTAAAAACTTTGTGTAGTTAGAAATTTCTATTGTAATAGATGGCTAGTCCCACAGTCGACTGATCGCCTCCTTTGCAAGGAAATCCTAGTTTGCAAGCCTCTAGATCTGAAATTGGTACTGGACCATTGGTTCACTCTGTATGACCCTAAGGAACAAGACTTCATCCAGTAGAGGATAGGGCCCATCCCATCACTAATGAAGATGGAAATGAACTTACCTCTGATTCAAGCTATCCTCCATCTATAGGAAATTGAGCCTGCAACTTTGTTTATTGGGCCACAGGAGATCACACCTACTTTGGAAGAATACACCTAACTTCTGCAGGCCCCATCACTAACTAGCGAGGTATACGTGCCAGATCTTGAGGCTGAGTCGGCCAGTATTTTTAATAGACTGTTGGGTATTCACAAGACAGCAATCAACCAGGCCTTGGCAAACTGTAACGGGTACTGCATACGAATTGACGAGTTAAAAGCTTGGTTCATAGCCCGGAATGATGATGGGAACAGGAAGGATATATTATGTGGGGATCCCAAGCGATATAAAAAAGAAGGGAGTATTATTTCATCTTGACAGCATTTGCTACCATACTTTTCCCCATCAGAATCTTTCATATCCATTACAGAGTCGTAGAGCTAGTGGCCCAATTCCTAGAAAGATCTTATATCCCAGCTCTACTAGCTGAACAAATCCAGAACCTAAACTTTGTCAAGAAGAAATGCTACGAGATCCTCCACTCAAACATTAACCTCATCCTGATATGGTTTGTGAGTCATCTCGAATTTTTCGAGTTGAACATGGTCCGGAAATCTTTAGCCCAACAAGTAGACCTTGTGGACTCCAACATAGAAAAGGTAAAGTTACCCGACAATCTTACTAGCCACAGTTGGGTAAAGGTAGTTAAGAGCTTTAGTGCCAATGACATCTTCTGGACCGCTCGATGGAGTTGTTGTAATAAAGTCATCCTAACCTACAGAAATCTTTAGGCTGTTCCTCTAATCGGTATCAATGGTTACATAAGTTATCATCCAAACTTAGTAGTCCGTCAATTCGGTACCATCTAAGATATAGTTTACAAGCCGTCGCTGGAAGGGATCACATTTAAATACCAAGACCCAAGTCTACTAGTGGTTGAGAAGATTGCTAAGTTAGCAGAGGTCGAAGCCCTATGGGAGACCCGGATTGAGAGCCCCAACATAGACCTTAGAGACTTAGATGGAGAAGTGAGCAAGCGTCAAGCCACTAGGGATTTCATGATCCACTAGCTATATCAAACGGGAGAAAGGGCATACCGAGTCCTAGATGTCACCTAACCTGAGCTAAACAAGGTAGGTCTAGAACTGAGAACCTACTTAGAATAAGTCAAGGCCCAGATGGAAGTATACTTTGAAGTTGCAGACTACAAAAAGGATGTCTCGAAAGGCGGATTCAAAGAGTTTGATCAAAAGAACAAGGCCTTGGAAGCTCAGCTAGAGAAGACCTAAGCTAGAGTTAAAGAGCTGGAAGCCATCATTAATGGAAAACTGGTGCCTACGCAGCAAAAGAAGAAGAGGACTAGGAACTAGATTAGCATTGTACTTTTCTTTTTTCTTGTTTCAAGTATCAAGCTCCAAGTTTCCAATATTAATAAAAATAAAGTTTCAGTATTATGTCATTAATCAATTGTTTACCCTTTTTTTTATTTCTAGCATCCGTGTAATACATGCATCTTATTTATATACGTGCATCAAACTAAGAAAAATGAGAAACCAGGTGTCAAAGATAGCTCCCAAACAACTAAACCCTCCAAGGAGCCCAATCCATACCAGCTCAAAGACCAAAATGGTAAACAGTGGCAACAACAGCGACAACCGCAACAACACCAGCACTAATGCCACCTCGAATCTAAGGATCGTATCCCTAGAACAAACAATCTAACAGCTGGCTGCACAAATCCACCTCCTGACTGAAAGTATTGGCCTCCTTCGCACCACCCAACCAACTCAAGAAGAACATTCATGGGCCAGAAAAGAGAAGGCAATAGAGGGCTAACCTCTAGAGTATGAGGAGATCAATTCCCACCTCAACCCAGCATTCGAGTATGAGCCGAGAATCAATATCGGCCCAACCTCTAATAATATAAAAAGGGAAATGGAAGATAGACAAAAGGAGATGGAAAGAAAACTGTTCCAACAACTAGCTGACAAGATGAAGATTCTAGAGGGGTCTGATGGTTTTGAGCAGGCAAAAATCACTAGCCAACCAATATATGGAGAAAAGGTGTACCCAGAGAAGTTCAAGACCCCAGAGTTTGAAAAATATGACGGCATTAGATGCCCCAAGATGCATACAAGGCTACATGTACGGAAGATGAGCAAATATGCCCAATATGACCAACTCATGATCCAGACCTTCCAAGAGAACCTCACAGGCCCTACCTTCGTCTGGTATGCACACTTGGACTTCAGCCTAGTCAACACCTAAGAAAGACTCGGGCATTTTATGACCAATACAAATTTAACATCAAAGTTGTCCCTTCGATGATGGATCTAGGAAGTCTCTGAAAGAAACACACTGAGTCTTTCAAGGAGTATGCCTAATGCTGGAGAGCTCAAGCTGGTAGGGTAACAACCCCGATTTCTGAAAAGGAGTTAACATTCATCTTTGTCAACACTCTGGAGAAAACTTACTTCCCACATCTAGTAGGCCATACGTCATCCAGTTTCGTAGAAGTAGTGGCAGTGGGGTACTAAATCGAGAATGCCATCACGTTAGGGAGACTCCAAACAGTAGACCTGCCTAGAATCACTTCATCCCAAAGGCCTATAGGAGGTAACAAAGCCAAAGAATTTATCGCCAACACGGTTAGCTCCGGCATAATGGACAGAGTTGGGTCCCGCATGACATTTCAGACCGCAAATACCCCAATCCAACAATCGCCAATGAATCATACCTAGGCTACCAGGGTCACAAGATAAGTCACTCGAATACTGATCCCACTCAGCCAGGTTTTTGCTCGGCTACGAGTAGATAATTTGATCAGCTTTGAGATCCCAAGTGACCGATACAAGCCAAGAAATTTTAACCCAAGCCTTAAGTGCGACTACCACATGGGCCAAGAGGTGCACTCCACAAACAGATGCTGGAGGCTCTGAAATAAGATTCAAGATCTGATTGACGCCGGAATAGTGCAGTTAGACTTTATCAACGCACCAGTACCCAATGTCAACACTAATCTACTACCCAACCATAAGCTTATCGTCAATATAATCACATTCGAAGAGCCGAACTCCAAATCAAAAGAGTCTGTAAAAAAAACAGCAGCGCAATAGGAAAGTTACTCTCGCTAGGTCTTAGATAAAACCCCTAAATCACAAATCAAGAGGAGACAGTTAGCTAGAGACCAACAGTCGGTACCCTAAGTGAATCACGTAGGAGATTTGAGTATCTAGTGAATTACTATTTCACCCCAACTAAGTGTGGGCCACTTAGTAGATGGGGGCCCAAGATTGAAAAAGAGGATAAGCCACTAAAGGAAAGAGAGGAGTTCGTAAATATGATTAAATTGGACCAAAAATCGATAGTCATAAAGTGCTACGAGGGATAGCTTACTGAGGTGTAAATCCCAAAGAAAAGATATGTGTTCAATATCCTAATACCCTTAGAGAGGTATAAAGCGGCACCATTTAACTATCAGGCCCTAGAGCAGGAAAGACCCTCCATTATAGGAAGAATCACCCGCTCCAGGAGAATATATGATCCTAAGTACAAGACCTCAATGGAAGAGCCTAACACTGCGATGGAGAGAGAGGAAGAAGAGGGGCTCTCTACATTTACAAAAATGGTCAAAGCAAGTGAATACAGGATCATGGAACAACTTAACAAGGTTTCAACCCAAATATCACTTAGGGGCCTCCTCACAAAATCTAAGCCTCACAAGGAAGCACTCTTCAAAGTACTCAAACAGATTAAGGTATCAGAGGGCATTGCAACAGAGAAATTAAGCCATGTGGTAGATTCAATCTTCACCATAGATCAAATATCTTTCTCTCCCGAAGAGCTAGGAGAAGATGGAGGCCAACACACAAAACCACTGTTCATAGTGATGAAATGCAATAACATAATTGTCTCCAGAGCACTCATCGACAATGGATCTTTTCTAAACGTATGCCCTTTGGCTACCCTTGACCTGTTGGCGGTCGACGCAGGCAATGTCAAGCTAAGCTCGATAGTGGTTAGGACCTTCGATGGGTCTAAGAGAGAAATAGTAAGGGAAATCAGCTTACCAGTGAAGACTGGTCCACAGATGTTCCACATCTCCTTCTAAGTCCTTAACATTCCAAGGTCTTTCAATCTACTATTGGGAAAGTCGTGGATACATGCCGCTAGAGTCATACCCTCAAGTTTACATTAGAAGGTTAAGTTCATAGCAAATGTATAAATCATCACTGTACTGGGAGAGCAAGACTATGTCATTTATAAAGAGACCCTCAAGTTTACATGCCGCTGGAGTCATACCCTCAAGTTTACATTAGAAGGTTAAGTTCATAGCAAATGTATAAATCATCACTGTACTGGGAGAGCAAGACTATGCCATTTATAAAGAGACCGCCATACCCTACATCAGGGAAGACAATTCCAAAGACTTTGGTCTCTAAATATTCAATGAAGTGAGTATGATAGCCAGCAAGGAGGGCCATCGGTTTAAGGAGGGACAACATGGGACATTTGGGCTAGGGTACATTCCTATATCCCAAGAAGAGACACAATCAAGAGGTACCAGAGGCAGAAAGAAAGAGAAGCTAAGTAATACCCAGATGCATTTTCCACCCCTCCAACAACCATGCAGGCGAGCAACTGCCATTCAAGAGATAAGAATAAGTGAAACCGATGTCAGCAATGAAGGCTCAGCCTCTCGCATGTTTAATCAGCATCTAGCTCTTAATAATTAGTTCTATTATCCTATTGATAGCATTAAGTCAGCTCAAGGATAAGGAACGATTATTAAACAAATTTCTATTATGATTTTTATTTTTTAGATTCAATAAATTGCAACTTATTTCTTTTGCTTATACATACACGTTCTCGCTTCACTTTACCCACAGATTCCCTACTGTCGAATGTCAGGGACATTTCACGCAAGTAAGTAATGAAAACATCGATATCGTTTCCAACACTACTGGGTCAACCGTTAGAAGCGATGTCCCTGACCACGAAATAATACAAGGAAATTGGCAAAAACATGAACAAAGTAAAATTTCAATAGACGAGCTGATGGAGACAGTAAATCTAGGGAACGCCGAGGAACCCAAAAACCTCAAGATTGGGGCTAATTTGAGTGACTAGCAGAAGCGTGAGATAACCGAGCCGTTGAGTGAATATGCAGATGTATTCGTCTGGTCATATAACGACATGCGAGGACTTAACCAGTCAATAGTAGTTCACAAGCTTCCCACGAGAGAAGATGTCAAACCTAAAAAACAAAAATTGAGAAGATTCAAGCTTAACATCTTACTAAAGATTAAAGAGGAAGTCAAAAAACTACTAAAAGTGGGATTCATTGAGGTATCGGACTACCCGGAATGGGTAGCAAATATAGTCCCCATTCTAAAAAAGAATGGAAAAGTACGAGTATGCGTAGACTTCCAAGACTTAAATCAAGCTACACCAAAAGACAATTTCCCTCTACCTCACATCGATGTCCTAGTAGATAATACCGTAGGGAACCGTCTCTTCTCATTTATGGACGGTTTCTTAGGATTTAACCAGATAAAAATGGCTAAAAAAGATAAAACTAAAACAACATTTATCATAACATGGGAAACTTTCTGTTACAAACTTATGCCCTTTGGTTTGAAAAGCGTCGGGGCAACGTATCAGAGAGCCATGGTCGTGATACTTCATAACATGATGCATCGAGAGGTGGAAGTATACGTGGACGACATGATAGCCCAGTTTAAAGGAGAAGAGAGCCATGCGGTTTGATGTTCCTAAATCCACTTGGAAGCACAATCAAAAGACTCAAGAAAACAATCTCAAATCTCATACAAAACCGGTCCATCTAGTAAGCAAGTCACGTGACGCCTTTGAAGATTTTGATGTAAAATGTTGTTCAAATGATTTAATTGTAATCCCTAATGGTAACATTAACCAAATAACCACAATAAAGATTGAAATATCACGTGAAAATCATATCAAAGAAAGCAATAAACCAATGAAATCCACTTTCCCTTTCAATCACAAATTCACGCCAACAATAACAATGAAGTATGTAATTCAAGTGCTCAAGGAAACAATCAATCTTACTAGATTGATGTTCACGAAATAGAACCACAAATATGTCCAAGAAAGATCCAAATCTACCCTAGATATGACTCACTAGAGAAGAGATGAACATACAACAAAGTTGAATTGATATGACTCACAATTGGCCTTCGTTACACTCGCCACAATTCCAATTCTTGGGTTGAAAGTGATAAAAGCTTGGAACTAAGGAAAGAACCCTAATTCACCGGTGAAATGTGTCTCTCAAATCTGTAAAAATTGGCCTCCTCAAACCCTCTCTTAAGCAAGTATTTATACTTGCTACTCCTAGGGTTAAAAAGTGGTCAAAATTACAAATTTGCCACTTTTAAGGTGGCTAACCTTAAATGAAAATTACAAGAAAATAAAAGCATCCCAAAACCAAAATACAATCAAAATAGTTCATAAAACAATTACAAGATACAAAATAACATAAGTCTTCATCATCCAATGCCTTGGAATAGAAAACAATCGCAGCGGGTCGTTGATTGTCATCCTGAAAAACATTCTATGTCCAATAGGAGTTGTAGGACATATTGGCATCCCATGGAAAATTATCATTATACCTGTAAGATTATTCTCAAATTTTTATTAGAAATAAAGACATAATGTAAAATATGAGCAATTTGGATCATCATCCAAATTGGGTTCTGAAAAGGTCGACAGTGTCAGAAATTTTCCCATCATCTCCTCAGGCTTCTGAGAGATTTGCCCTCAAATCTAGAGGATCAGTTGTGGAACTAAACCTTAATATCTCTGTTGTCCTGCTCTTCTGGCTAACAATGGTAGTGGATGGATTTTTAATATGTTCCTGAAACCCCTAGACCTCAGATGGAGTCATCAGTAATAAAATTATGCGTGACTCGCCCATGTTGAACATGTAGGTATTTTCAAACCCATCATGTATCACTCGTCGATCATACAACCAAGGCCGACCCAATAGTAAATGGAATGCATGCATAGGGACTACATCACACAGGATCGCATCATGATAATTCTGCCTGACATTCACAGGAACCTTTGCCCTAAGGGTAACATGCATACTACCTCTATTATCCAGCCAATGCAAATGATAAGGACTAAGATGTAGGATAGTAGACAGTTGTAATTTGTCTACTAACGCAGTAGATATAACATTCGTGCAACTACCACTACCGATGATGAGTACACAAAGGTTACCTCTGATTCTGCAAGAGGTGTGAAATATGTTCTCCCTCTGAATATCACTAGCATCAAGAGATATAGATAAAGCTCTATGTAACACATTAAGGGATAGATATTTCCCTCCTGTATGCTCCTCAGGTGCGTCAGCAGTCTGATCAACATAATATTCCTGCAGTGCTATTAGTAGATCTATAGGTTCAATCTGATCATGATCATCTTCAATATCCTCCCCAGTGTCTTCCATAACAGTCATCACCCTCTTATTTGGACAATGTGCTACCATATTCCCAAATCTCATGCATTTAAAGCATTTTATCTAGCGCGCTTTCCCACTAGTAGATCCCAGAACAGTCTGCCTCGTTTCTGGGGCCATGACCTCTTTACCCTTCTTAGTGGGTAAATTTTCTCTCATAATAGTTGAGGTAGTTTTGTCCACTGCCTTTACTCCCTCACCTACCGCCTTTGTTCCCCCTGATCAACTGTCAGCTGATAGGGGTCTATTAACAGTACCGGGCCTACTGCTCGGAGCCTTAAAGAAGTTGGACCTCCTTTGTCTCTCTACTTTTAAGGCCAACTGAATAGCCTCATCAAGTGTATTATAGCGCTGCAGTTCAATAATACACGCTATTTCATATTTTAGACCTGAGACAAAACATGCTACAGTTTGTTCTGGAGGCTCAACGGACCCACACCTAATCATAAGGGTCTCAAACTCCTGCACATAATCATCCATTCTTTTGCCTCCCTGCATCAATGTTTGCAGTCGCATAAACAACTCCTGTTTGTAGTGCTTAGGAATGAACCTTTTCCTCAATAATCTTTTCATGTCCCTCTAGGTCTGAACCTCAGCCTCTCCATCCCAACGCCTACTGATAATCAGATTCTTCCACCAAAGTGCAGCGTACCCTACAAACTCAACAGCAGCCAATCGGACCCTGGTATTGTCATCGATCTCATAACATTCAAAGAGACCTTCGACCTTGTCCTCCCAGTCTAAATATTCATCTACTGATCCCTTGCCATCATAGGATGGCATCTATAGTTTCACGTATTCCAAGCCCCGAGGTGGCCTGAAATCCATATTCTGATTTGGGTTTTCCCTAAAATTATCATCCCTTTCTTCCCAGTATGGAAGATGCTCCTCACCCATCCTTCTATTCAAATTCCCATCTCCCATTACTCTATCTCGATGATGATTCTGTGGAGCTACTCGAGGTGGTGCCGGCTGGTTTACCACTGGGAGTTATGGTAATGTCATTCTGTTAACTCTAGTTGCCAGTGTAGCAACTATGGTAGTAAGATCCTGGAGTTGTTCTTCCAAAGTTCTCCTACCTGCCACATTACGACCCTGACCTCCACCAACCTAACTATTGGCTTCATCACCAATTCCCCCATTCACACTATCATTCGACATAGTTGTAGACTCCCGTGTACTGATCCTCAAAAACAATTTGAATCAAGGGCACACACTCCACTACTACACTTCCCTTAACTCCACACAATAGCAACTACAAAAAAGACAAACAAACAAACCCACTTAACTTTACAATTATGTTATTGCAACTCACGTGTAGTACTCTTCTCCACAACACATCACAACAACACGGTGCAACAAATTTAACTTCCACAAGCTACTCCCACGGCAACACACAAGTGACAACAACAAGAAATTTGATTCACTTCCACGGCAACAACACAAGTGGCAATAATAACAAATATTCTTCCACTTTCAACGGCAAGGATGACAACAAAAACAAATATGTTACTTTCCACAAATGTATTCCGAATTCCACAATAGGCAGCAACTTCAATTTGAAATTCAAACCACTTCACTAATTGCAAGCCTTCTTCAATTGGTAAGTAATGAATTCAAATTCAAATAGCACTCATTAACTCCCACAACTTAATGGAATGTGTTTGAATTCAAATAAATTCCTTACTAATTAAACTCAATGCAAATCTATAAATTGCACTTCTCCAATTCATAATTACACAATAGAAGTCACAACAACAACAACCTACACATCCTCCTTCTCGCCACAACAAGTCACGGCAAGAATTGGTGAGTTTTCAAGTTCAAAAGTTGTTAAATTAAACAACACTTCTATGCTTCTGCCCTTCCATGAAAATCATTAATCATAAGATGATACAACAACCTAACCAATCCAACTCCAACAAACAGCAAATTAAATTCCAATCAAAGGTAATTTTCACAAACTCAAAACCACACAACAACACAATTTGCGGTTTAAATTGATCAACCCTAATTGAAGATGAATTTCACGAAATCAAATACAATCAATCCCTTCTCTCAACATGTGCTCTGATACCAAAAAGATAATGTGCCTAAATCCACTTAGAAGCACAATCAAAAGACTCAAGAAAACAATCTCAAATCTCATACAAAACCGGTTCACCTAGTAAGCAAGTCACATGACGCCTTTGAAGATTTTAATGTAAAATGTTGTTCAAATGATTTAATTGTAATCCCTAATGGTAACATTAACCAAATAACCACAATAAAGATTGAAATATCACGTGAAAATCATATCAAAGAAAGCAATAAACCAATGAAATCCACTTTCCCTTTCAATCACAAATTCACGCCAACAATAACAATGAAGTATGTAATTCAAGTGCTCAAGGAAACAATCAATCTTACTAGATTGATGTTCACGAAATAGAACCACAAATATGTCCAAGAAAGATCCAAATCTACCCTAGATATGACTCACTACAGAAAAGATGAACATACAACAAAGTTGAATTGATATGACTCACAATTGGCCTTCGTCGCACTCGCCACAATTCCAATTCTTGGGTTAAAATTAATAAGAGTTTGGAACTAAGGAAAGAACCCTAATTCACACGTGAAATGTGTCTCTCAAATCTGTAAAAATTAGCCTCCTCAAACCCTCTCTTAAGCAAGTATTTATACTTGCTACTCCTAGGGTTAAAAAGTGGTCAAAATTACAAGTTTTCCACTTTTAAGGTGGCTAACCCTAAATGAAAATTACAAGGAAATAAAAGTGTCCCAAAACCAAAATACAACCAAAATAGTTCATAAAACAATTACAAGATACAAAATAACATAAGTCTTCATGATCCAATGCCTTATAATAGAAAACAATCGCAGCAGGTCGTTGATTGTCATCTTGAAAAACATTCTGTGTCCAACAGGAGTTGTTGGACATATTGGCATCCCATGGAGAATTATCATTATACCTGTAAGATTATTCTCAAATTTTTATTAGAAATAAAGACATAAGGTAAAATATGAGCAATTTGGATCATCATCCAAATTGGGTTCTGAAAAGGTCGATAGTGTCAGAAATTTTCCCATCACGGTTATCCTAAGGAAATTGTTCAAGCGATTAAGAAAGTTTCAACTCAAGTTAAATCTAGAAAAGTGAAAATTTTTTGGTCACAATAGGCAAGTTGTTAGGGTTTGTCATAAGTTGAGAAGGCATCAAAATCGACCCTGACAACGTAAAGGCCATACTGGAACTACCATCCCCACGCACTATCAAAGAGGTGAGAGGCTGCTAGGAAGGTTGAATTACATAGACAAATGCCATCCACTATTCCATCTGCTAAAAAAGAATGTCGCGGTAGAGTGGGACGATGAATGTGAAGGAACATTCAGAACGACCAAAGACTATCTCATAAATCCCCCAATCTTGATAGTTCCAAAACAAGGAAAGCCCTTATTCTTATACCTTACGATACTTCTTGAATCCATAGGGTGCATGTTGGGACAAAAGGATGAAGAGGGAATGGAACGTTCCATATACTATCTGAGTAAGAAGTTCACAAACGGGGAACAAAGGTATTCTAAAATAGAGATAACTTGTTGTGCTTTAATTTGGGTCTTGCATCGGTTAAAGCAATACACCCTTTACTATCCCATTGAGTTGCTAACAAGACACGATCCCCTAAAGTACTTGGCCGAGAAGCCCATTTTATTAGGGAGAATCTCCAAATGGCAAATGCTCTTATCAAAATTTGATATCACATATATAAATCAAAATTCAATAAAAGGGCAGTCTTTAGCGGACTAGTTAGTAGAACACCCCATTGCGGGAAATCCCCAATAATCACAAGCCCAATTCCCTAATTAAAACATATTAACGGCGGAGGGCGAATCAACAGAAGTCTACGAGATAAAATAAAGCCTTAAATGGAAGATGTTCTTTTACAGAGCTGCCAATGTATTTGGTTATGGGATCGGGGTAGTGCTAATATTGCTAGAAGAAACACAATTCCCCTCAGCAACGAGACTCACATTCCCATATACTAATAATATCGTGGAATATGAGGCATGCATCCTTGGCCTCAAAATGGCTTGCCACATGGAAATCCATGAATTAGAAGTATATGGAGATTCTTAACTCATCATATTACAAACAAGAGGGGAATACAAAACTAAAGACCCCAAATTGATACCATACAATCAACATTTGACAAAGATGATCGACGAATTCAAAACAGTCACCTTCACATACATCCCAAGGACTCAAAATCAGTTTGCAGATGCCTTCGCCACACTAACATCTATGATTCAGATAATAGGGGGAGCCGAAGTCCAACCATTGAAAATAGAAATTGAGAATTGGCCCACCTATTGTTTGGTAATCGAAAAGGCGCAAGATGATAAGCCCTGGTATTACGATATCAAAACTTTCCTCCAAGAAAGCAAATACCCGAAATGGCTAGTAAAAATGACCAAAGAACACTCAAAAGGTTGACGAGTCACTTCTTACTAAATGGGCTGGTACTTTATAGAAGATCACCTGATACCACCTTGCTAAGATGTGTGGATGGAAAAGAGGCATGCGAACTGATGAAAGAAGTGCATAAAGGAGTATGTAGACCTCGCATGAATGGCTATATGCTGGCTTGAAAAATCATGAGAATGGGCTACTATTGGCTAACTATGGAATCAGACCACATCAAATATTTCAAACACTATCGCTTGTGTTAAGTTTATGCAAACCGAATAAATGCCCCGCCTAAAGAACTTCATTCATTGTCTACACCATGGCCTTTCTCCATGTAAGGGATCGACATCATTGGCCCAATCACTCCAAAAGTTTCCAGTGGCCACAGATTCATACCGGTAGCCATTGATTACTTCACCAAGTGGGTAGAAGCTTCTTCATATGCCAGCGTCACAAAAGGGGTAATAGTTCGATTCCTGAGGAGGGACATAATAACTCGATACGGAGTTCCTGAATCAATTATCACTAACAACGGTACCAACCTCAACAACAAGTCGATGATAGATTTGTGTCAACAGTTCCACGTAAACCACAGAAATTCAACTCCTTATCGACCTCAGATAAATGGGGCAGTGAAAGCAGCTAACAAGAACATCAAAAGAATTGTCAAAAAGATGGCAATTACTTATAAGGATTAGCATGAGATGCTACCATCCGTCCTCATGGCTTATAGAACCTCAATTCAAACATCTACTGGAGTTACCCCATACTCTTTAGTATATGGAACTATGGCAGTTCTGCCAATCGAAGCTAAAATACCATCCTTCTGAATCCTATCAGAAGCACAATTAAATGAGTCAGACTGGGTAAAGAAGAGGCTTGATTAATTAAATTTGATTGATGAAAAAAGACTCGCTACATTATGTCATGGCTAGTGCTACCAACAAAGAATGGCCTAAGCATTCAACAAAAAAATGAGACCTCAATGTTTCAAAGAAAGAGATCTGGTGCTAAAGAAAGTTTCCCAAATGCTCAAGATTCAAGAGGGAAGTTCACCCCAAACTATAAGGGTCCATATGTTGTAAAAAAGGTATTGTTAAGAAGAGTTTTAATATTAACTCAAATGGATGGTCCAGAATTGAGAGACCCCATTAACATGGATGCTGTTAAGATGTAATATCCTTAGGCAAGAAAATTGAAATTTTGCCAAGGTTTATGAATACCAATATTCAATGCATATTTCGTTGAGTTTAGTTTTCATTCCTTCTACAAGCAAAGTTAATGTCTTTGAATGGTTGACTACATTTCAACCAATTCTCATTAAACAAACTTTCATAAACATACACTACCCATCACCTCACAATGAATAATGAATATTGAAATGATAATAAATCACCATATATTTTGTGATATAATTCCACCTATTTTTTAGCATGAAACCTAGTGCATTAATAGGATAACATCATAATCACAAGAGCCGCTCTCACAAGAAAGGAAGTACATCAAGACCCTCAACCTTGTTTTAAAGCAAGAGTAAGCAAAGAAGGAGCAAACCAGCACGAAGGTTCGATTGTTTGGTTACTATCCGCGATAAACCGATAAGCATGGTAGAGTAAACAACCATCATTCATCATGAATCACATATTCTAAGATAAGTAATCTAAAAGACATCTCTTATTAATCATTTAACCCATTCGCTAGAGGCGTTTTTGAAATGTTAGGTAAGTTAGTCTGCAATAGGGCATTTTCCCGGATATACTTTCTTAAAGTCAGCCCGCAATGGGGCACTTTCTGGATGTACTCTTTTAAGGTCAACCCACTACGGAGCACTTTTCAAATACAATAACCTAAAGTCAACCCATAATGGGGCACTTTCGTGGTTATACTTTCTTAAAGTCAGCCCACGATAGGGCACTTTCCTAAACATCACCTCTTAGGGTTAGCCCATAGGGGCACCTTTCAAGATGCCTATTCTTTAGGGATTGCAAGTCCAAGAAGACACTTCCCGCTATTGGTTAGTTAGCCCACAATGGGGCACTTTCTTAGATATCCTCTCTTAAGGTTGTAAGTCCAAGAAGATGCTTCCCGCTATCAGTTAGTCAGCCTACAATAGGGGCACTTTCCTAAATATCCTCTCTCAGGGTTAGCCCATAGAGGCACCTTCCGAGACACTTGTTCTTCAAGGTTGTAAGTCTAAGAAGACGCTTCCTGCTATTGATTAGTCAGCTCATAAGAGCACTTTTCTAAATTATCGATTAATCAGCTCATAAGAGCACTTTTCTAGATTATCGATTAGCCAGCTCACAGGAGCACTTTTCTAGATAATTAACGAGTCAACTCATAGGAGCACTTTTCTAGATAACTGATTAGTCAACTCATAAGAGCACTTTTCTAATGATTAGTCAACTCATAGGAGCATTTTTCTAGATTACCCCCTTTAAGGTTATTAGTCCTATAAGACACTTCCTAAGATTAACGAGTCAACTCATGAGAGCACTCCTCCATAATACTACTTCTTCAGTAGTCGCTGGTCTAGTCAGATGCTTCAGTTGACAGGTGACCAGCTCATAGGAGCGCTTCCTTAAACAATCTCATCCTTACGATTGCTAGTCCTATAGGACACTTCCTGTTGTCAATTAGTCTACTCACAATAGCACATTCCTGAACAATCCCTGAGATGTTTCCTATCATCAATTAGTTAGCTCATAAAGCACTTTTCTAAATGATATCTTACTCCAGATTGTTAAATTGTTTAAGATCATTCCTCAAGCAGTATTAATCATCACAAAGCATTCGTGGGATTATTAGCTCATGGAGCATTTTTCTTACTAAAACCAAGTCCAGATAACCAGCCAATTATGGAGTTATCCATTCAATCTGTAGGCCAAAAATGGCATCTTTCTTGTCTTTATAGTTAAGTTTTTTCAAACTTTACCACAAAGAGGGGCAGTTGTAAACATCTCATTTTTTCCCCTAATTATTAATCATGATTAAATTACATTTTTTTTTCTTTTTCTTCTATTTTAGAAAAAAAAAAAGGAAAAGTATATCAATTTTCGAAAATAATAGCAAAAATAATGAGAAAATGAGTTAAATAATTTTTACAAATTTTTAAAATTTCAAAATAATATAAAAATGACAAAAATTGCAATGCATATATGCAAATTGCGTTTAATAAAAAAAAACGAGAAAATGGGCTAGCCTAACTAGTTTGAACCATGGCCTAAACGCCCGGGTGGGGGGGGGGGGGGGGGGGGGGGGGGGGGGGGGGGCTCGATTGCAGGTTCAAAATGCAGGGGACGCATTCCGCGTTTTGCAATTTTTTTTCTTATCCCAGGACATGTGTCATCTTGTGATTGGACGGAGGGAGCACACGCGCTGAGCACGTGCTTGTCTTCAACCTCTGTTCGAAACACTCACCAGCCACGGGAAAATCCAAATCCAGCCATTTTGAGGCGATTTTTTGCATAAATCCACCAAATCTTTAACCAAAATAAGATAAACATCATCTAATTGGAATCAAATCGCAACAAAATCAAAGATTTACATGAATCAATAGCAAATTGGAGATAGGTTTCAACCACAAATCTGATTCGTCCCAATCGGAGGAAATCCAAGCTTATCTAGCTCGATTTCTGGTGCCTATAAATAGAGCACGATGTGGGGAAGCAAAGCCACCGATCAAAAGAGGAAAAAGAGAGAAAATAAGAGTTTGAAGCCTCACCGAAGTTCCTCTAAGCTGCGACCGCTGACCAAGCACCAAACCACCACTTGGAGGCATTTTTGAAAAAATCCACCACCACCATTAACATCCTTACCCCCTAAAATCTAGGAAACTGCCTTCAAATGCTCGAAAGAACCGCCGGAGCGTCGCCATCGAAGGATCTTCAATCGCCACCCAGTTCAACCCAATTTAACCCGATCCGACCTGACCCGCGAACCACGCCCAGACCTAGGTAAGTCGGATTTTTCCTTTCTTTATTTATTTTGTTTATTTATTGTGTTTTATTTATTTATTTATTTATAATTCAAAAAATGAAAATAATAATAGGAAAAAATGTTAGAATTTTGATTAGTTGTTTTTTTATGTTTAGTTTAATAAAATTTAAATAAAAATAATATTATAAAAAAATAAAAAATAATAAAATAATAAAAATTTTGAAAAATATAGAAAAAATAATAAAATAATCAATAATAAAATAAATAAATAGATAAATCATAAAAAATAATAATAAAATTATAAAATTATAAATAAAATAAATAAAATAAATAATGATAATAATAAAAATTAGGAAGATTAATAATAGGGATATGAAAATAATGAATTATTTTTATCACTTAAAATAATTTCTTTTAAAAAAAATAAATCCAAAATTGGTTTTTCTTAAGTTAAAATTTTTAGAAAATAAAATAATAAAGCCTAGGCTTAGATTTTTTTCCAAAATATTGAAAATGGTAAAAAACGTAAATCCGAACTATTTTCATAATTAAAACTTAAACTAACCCACTAAAGCTTTTTATAAAAAAAAAAAAAAAAAGTGAACTATGGCTTGTTTGATCCTGAATAACAAGTATGTAGGCAACCTTATGAGAAAACTCTAAAAAGAACAAAAAAAAATCATTTTCCAAATTAGAATAAGTTGTTTTAATCAATAAATAAAATAGAATAAAAAATAATAAAATAACAAAATAAAATAAATAGCAATAAAATACGAAAGAAAAGATATTAGAATGTGGTTTATATTTCAAAAGGATAAGGTGGTAACTTTAAGGTTTTAATAGGTTAGCTTCCGGATTTAGAAACTCTGGTTTTCTTTCCCTCTTTTACAAAAATGAAAAGAGGAGATTTCGCTAATTAGTTGTCCAAATTAGGATTAATCCACTCAATTAGTTCTAATTCAGTAATTTTTCCCAACTTCGATTGAGTGGCAACTCCAAAATAAAATGAAATTCCTAGTTCAAGTCGAGTATTTATATTAGATGAGCACAGGGTCTAGTATTGATCGAATTAGGAATATGGATGTGGAAAATAAAAAATTAGACTCAACAAATGCCACATGAATTCACACAAAAACAGCAAGAACCACTTCAAGATCCACTTTCCCAACAAAGTTGATCCATGGTTCAAAATGAGGCAAAATTGATGGTTAAAACTTAAAGGCTAAAACCAATCAATTATAACAACATAAAAATGATTTCAAATGTAATCTAATTCGATCAATATAACATCCAATTCAACCCTAGATACAACTCACTAGTGATGAAAAGGAAATTGCAACAAGAAAAACTTGATACTACTCACAAATTCGCCTTAAAACCACTCGCCATAATCTTAAATTTGGGATTTGAAATTGATAAGAGCAATTGTGGAATTAGGAAACCCTAACCCTTAACACGTGAAGTGTTTTTCTATTATGAAAATTTAGCAAAAAGTCCCTCAAAACCTTACTTAAGCAAGTATTTATATTTACTCCCTTTAGGGTTAAAAAGTCCACAAATTTACAAATGTGCCACTTTTAGGGTGGTCGGTTCTAAAAGTTAATTACAAGCAAATGAAAGTATCCCAAAAGCTTATAACATAAAAAGTCCAAGTAAATAACAAATATATAAAAATTAGTCTTCAAGATGTTGGGTCTTCAAGGTACTTTTGATATGAGTCCCGATGAGGTTCTTGACTCACTCAAAAGTGTAGGTGATTTAGCACCCTGTAAGACTAACAAATGAACCTGTTAGAATGCATAACAATTATATGATAAGAATGAAGAAATTAAGTTAGCTTCCTTAAGATTAGGTTGCTCATGAAGGATTCTTAAAACCAAGTTGTGTAAGCCCTTAGCTTGGGCCCTAATGATAGGTCCTATAGGAATCTGATTCCTATCATATCCTCAAGCCTCTGGAAGATTTGCCCTCAAATCTGATAGGTCTTCATGCATGTTTTCTGGCAAATATGGTGATAGATCTGCAACATTAAAGGTTGATGATACCCCATACTCTCCTAGTAACTCTATCTAGTAGGCATTATTGTTGATGCGCTTTAAAACTCTAAATAGTTTGTCTAATCTGGGAGACAACTTCTGTGACTTCTTATGTAGAAACCTATCCTTGCTAAGATTAATCCAGACTAAGTCACTTGGATTATAAATGTGATTTTTCCTATGTCTGTTTCCCTGAATCCTCTGTTGTTCCTAAGTCTTCTGAAGGCATTTAGTTGTTTTGTCATGAATTTGTTAAATCTGCCTAGATCGCTCAACTCCACTAAGACTCTCTTCCTTTGTTGCTAGTCCTACTATAAAATCCAATGGAATAGAAGGATTATAGCCATACATAACTTCAAAGGGAAACTTATTGGTTGAACTATGGGTAGACCTATTGTAAGCGAACTCAACAATAGGAAGACACAAGTCCTAATCAGTAAGATTCTTGCCAACCGTTGCTCTAAGTAAGTTGCCAAGCGTGCGGTTGACAACTTCTATCTAGCCATCTGTCTGTGGATGGCAAGAGGTACTGTACATAAGCTTAGTACCCATTCTTCTCCATAGTGTCTTCCAAAAGAAACTAAGAAACTTAGTGTTTCTATCTGACACTATACTGTGTGGAAGTCCATGTAATTTCACAATTTCCTATACAAAAATGTTAGCAATAAAAAGGGCATCATCTGTTTTATGATAGGTCACAAAATGAGACATTTTGCTAAACCTGCCAACAACCACCATGATAGAATCCTTTCCTCTTTGTGTCCTAGGAAACCCCAACACAAAATCTATACTGATATCAATCTAGGGTTTAACAAGTATAGGTAAAGGCATGTACTCACCCTGTATGCCTTTCTTCCCTTTAGCTCTCTTGCAAACGCTACACCTTTCTAACACCCTATGGACATCCTTTATCATACCCTTCTAATAGAAATTCTCTCTCAATATGGTTAGGGTTCTTTTCTCACCAAAATGCCTAAAAAATCCTCCTGCATGTGCTTCCCTCACCAATAGCTCCCTCACAGATCCAAAAGGTATATATAACTTTCCAAATTTATATAAAAACCCCTCAATCATGTAATAACCCTCATACATCTTGCCCCTAAAACACCTTTCCAGAATGACTCCGAATTCATCATCACACAGATACTATTCCTTTAACAATTCAAAACCTAGCAGTTTTGATTGAAGGGAAGTGATAAGTACATACCTACGTGACAAAGCGTCAGCAACAATATTCTGATTACCCTTCTTATACTTTATCACATATGCAAAACCCTCTAAAAACTCCACCCACTTGGCTTGTGGCTTAGACAAATTCTGCTGACCCTTGAAATGCTTTAGTGACTCATGATTTGTATAAATAATAAATTCTCTAAGGAGAAATTATGCCGCCATGTCATTAGAGCCCTTACTAAGGAATAAAATTCCTTATCATAAATAGAATAGTTCAAAGTTGCACCACTTAACTTTTCACTAAAATATGCTGTAGGTCTCTTTTATTGCATTAATGCTGCACCAATTCCTATCCCAAAAGCATCACATTCTAGCTCAAAAACTTTGTCAAAGTCAAGTAAAGCCAATAATGGAGCACAAGTGAGTTTTTCTTTTACCTCTTCAAAACTCCTCTAGGCCCTTTCACTCCAGACGAAAGGAACATTCTTCTTAGTAAGTTCTGTGAAAGGACTGACAATGCTACTAAAATTATGGACAAAGCGCCTATAAAAGGATGCTAGTCCATGGAAACTCCTTACCTCAGTAACGGAGGTGGGTGTTAGCCATTCCCTAATTACCCTCACTTTCTCCTCATCTACCTTAACACCTAAGCCAGATACAACAAAACCCAAAAATGTTACCTCCGTTTGGTAAAAGGAACACTTCTAGAGATTTGCAAACAGTTGTTGTGCCCTCAACACTAAGAATAATGCCCGAAGATGCTCTACATGATGTTCCACATCTTTGTTGTATATTAAAATATCATCAAAATAAACAACAACAAATTTACCTAGAAACTCCTTCAATACATGATTCATTAATCTCATAAATGTACTAGGAGCATTACTCAAACCAAAGGGCATAACCAACCACTCATATAGTCCATGGCGTATTTTAAAAGCGGTTTTCCATTCATCTCCCTCTCTCATATGAATTTAGTGATACCCGCTTTTAAGATCCACTTTAAAGAAAACATGTGAACCATGCAACTCATCCAACATATCATTAAGTCTAGGAATAGGATACCTATATTTGATGGTGATTTTGTTGATGGCTCTGCTATCGATACACATTCTCCAAGTACCATCCTTCTTAGGAACAAGAAGGGCAGGAACAGCATATGGACTGAGACTATCCTTGACAAATCCCCGCTTAACCAACTCATCCACCTGGCATTTCAATTCTCTAGCCTCCTTGGGATTCATGTGGTATGCTGGTCGATTCGATAATACTAAACCTGGCATGAGATTGATAGCATGCTCTATCCCTCTCAAAGGTGGTAAACCTAATGGAAAATCATCAAGAAAAATATTGGTGTACTCATTTGATACCTAAGATACCGCTGAGGGTAAAGACTGATGTTCTTGTACCCCTAGTGCACATCTCAATTGTAGCAAGTATACTGAAGTCTCTTTTGTAATAATTCTCTCCAACTCACCCTGTCCCATCAACAATACCTTCTTTTCCCCAGAATTATTAAACTGCACTGAAACCTTTTTTTACCTTAGATGGCCTACTAACCTGTTGCTGAACCCTTTGAACCTATGAAGGTGACATCCGTTGGTCCCAATTAGATTAATCAAGAGGGGGGTGAATTGATTAATTACTTAAAATTCAACTTTTTCACAAATCAACCAAAACTCTTGACTAATAAAATCACGTGAATAACAATAATGAAGAACAATAATGTGCAGTAAATAAAAGTAGAGAAGAGTAGAATGCTCAGATATTTATAGAGGTTCCGCCTTGAGTGTCAGTCCTCTCTTCCAGCTCCACGCCGGGGTCCCGGTTGTCTATACCGGTTGTGTTTCACAATATCAACAAATCGAAGATATACAACACAAGCCTCTTCAAGGCAAAGTCTCACTGTCGAGTCTTTCTAGCTTCTTCACTAAGCTAATCACTCAACTACAGTGATGAAACAACAAACAATTCCCTTTCTACGAAAGGAATCTCAACAACAACAACAACAATGATGAGGAATAACAAATTTCCTCTTGATCACATATATATGTAAAGATGTTTGCTTGAAGATGTATGAGTCTTTTCTTCTCGTGTGTAATTTTTCCTTTTTAACAACGTTCTTTTTCTTCTGGTTTTTCAACGTTCACCACTTCACTCCACACCCTTCTTATTCATTTGAATTAAACACTTTATATATATGGAGAAAACATAACAGCTACTTTCCACGTGATAATCTTGAATTTATTTTTGAATTTTCAATTCAAAAATAAGTTGAATCTATTGAGGAAGATCTGCATTCGTGATATTCTTGATGAGGATAAGCTTGGATAATTTGTTTGACCGAAATCTTCTTTGGATATATCTCTTGGATCAAGTTTGTTGAAGATATCCTTCACATTGTGGAACCATATCTTGATATAACAACCATATCTCTTATCCTTATCTTTGTAACTGCTGGATCTCCCAAAATATAGTACAAATATCTAATTTTAAATCTGGATAAAACTTGTACATATTATATGATCTCACTTTATTATAAAATGAAATCTTAGAATAAAATCTTATAAAACTTGATGTAAATTAAAAAACTCATGATATAAAATCTATCTTTAGTAAAACACATCAAGTATGTTACCCAAAAATACTTGACACGTGGAGTTAGGCCTTGAAATTTATCAAAACTATCGATATAAAATTTAGAACGTAATCTGGAAAAATTTGTAACAGACATGAAAGGTTCTAAAAGTGCTTCTGAAGCAAACCTGTTAACTGTCCTGAAGGTTCTGAAAGTGCTTCTGAAACAAACCTATCAACTGTTCTCCTGTTATGAAGGTTCTGAAAGTGCTTCTAAAAGATTACCACGATAACTACGGATATATTACACAACTTCTGAAACACCTTCTGTCAGAATGAAAATAGCTTATATAACACTTTTGAAGGTTCTGAACAAGCTTCTGTCTCCTTGTTTAACTTTAGAAAAACTTACGTACTCTCTTAAACATTCGTTACACTTATTCCTCTTTTGTTAACATCAAAACTAAATTAGAGAACTTAACATTTTCCCCTTAACATCAACATTCTCCCCCTTTTTGATGATAACAAAACACCATTAGATAATCAAAATATACAAAACACCATTAGATCATAAGCACTCATAAGCAATATAAAATCATTATAAGTAGCAAACAAAGCAGCAATCAGTATTGATCATTCTTCAACATTTACCATTCTCCCCCTTTTTGTTAACAGCAAAAGGGATATCTCCCCCTTAAACGATGCATAAAAGATAACAAAAAGTCTTTTATAACTGGATTCGAAAACAAAATTTAAAAGAACTAAGATCTTCTGGATCTTGTTACTCGAGAGGTAGAGGGAGTGGTGGAATGTTTGGTTGACGAAGGTTTCTCTGGTGAAGTATCCAAGTCGATGATGTGAGCGCCAGAGCAAACATAATCTGGAAATTTGTTGGATAAGAAGAGCTTGATTTCACCATGAAGACTTGTGATAGATTGGGAGGTTTTATCCGTCTTGGAGTCCAATATCTTGAAGGAGTTAGTAACTGAATCTCCAATCTTCCTCACTTGAGAGACAAATTTATCAAACGCAATCACATTATTAGATAGATCTTGTTTGACTCTCGCACTAAATTCATCATAAAGAATCCTATAGTGATGGAGATCGGTAATCATCTTCTCAGAATTCTTCTTGATATCAGAAAGAATATCAGAAGTTTGTTTAACGTGTAACTCCATTGATTCAAGTCTCCTCAGATCAGATCGTTGTAGAACTTCATCTGTCAAAGTTTTCTTAACCAAATCTGATAGTTCATGTTTCAAACTTTCTCGAACAATATTCTTTATTTGTTCCAGATCAACATTGGATATAACTTCTTTTGTTCCACTCTTCCCAGCCTCTTCACCATATGATTTCTTCCCATGATCTATTTCAACCTCTGTTCTAAGTTCTGAACTAGGTTCTGAACCTCCTTCTTGAACAGATATTTCAAAAGGAACTATCCTTTTCATATGCTTTTGATGGACAAAATGTGTACCATCATTCGCATACCACAAACAATCTTTAACAAAGATGGACATATGATGAAAAACTTCTTTACCTATCCTCTTTAATTTAATAGATTCAGATGAGCTGGTAGGCAAAACTATCCCTTTAAACACAAACAATCTCATCAATATATTCCCAAACACTAAACTTTCTTTATTCCTCCAAATTGGATCAATGACTCTAGAAGCCATGTCCACATTCCTTTTGTTAATCATTGCATAGATAATTTGAGCATGTTCAATGGACATTGAAGTAGAACTGCCCTTTCTTGGACATAGACACTCAACAATTATCTTATGAATGATTCGAGGAAACAGCTCGAAATCAATGACCATTGCTTCTTTTCCATAATCCATTTGCAATCCTCCATTTATAGCAGCAAACAGATCATTCCTAGGCATGTTCGTGATCTCTACATCATCATTTACATCATGTAGATGTAGACATTTAACCACATCTTCTCTAGAAATTAAAATGTCCTTATCACATACTCTGGAAATTAAGACATTCCCTTCCGCAAGACTTAAATTTCCATAAAATTCTTTGACACATTCCCCATAAACTAGAACTTGAGTAGAGCAAAGTTCCATGCATCCTATGGGTTCTAACAGTTCATTCCAGTAGAATCCATTACTAGTAAAGAAATTGAAATCAACAAAACTACAAGAACACACCCCATTTTTCTTCTTTCTAAGAGGTTTTGAATTTGAGGGTTTCAGAGTTAGTACATTTTCTTGTTTCGTTTGCTTCTTGGATGCTTTCTTGAGCGGAGAGATTTCTTGAATAGCTTTTCCTTTTCCTTGTGAAGACGATGCAGCACGTTTTCTTTTGGAAATCTTCTTGGAACCTATGATAGATTCGGAATCAGGGGAACTTGGATTCTCTCCTATGGAAGGTTCTTGATATTTTTCCGAAGAGCTTGAAGATTCATCATGAATCACTAAAGGTTTGTTTGATGATTTGGTTTTGAATGATTTTTGTTTGAGGCGTTCTGATGTTTTAGGCGCCATTGGAGTTGCAATGAGAGAGAGAAAAAGCACAGATTTCGAAGGAAGAGAATTAGAGAAGGAAGAAAACGAATGAAAAGAAAAAATATTTTGAATGAATAAAGATTTTTCAATATTTTCGGGGGGAAAAAAATCAAAAGGGGTTACAAATTCCTAATTCATTTCTAATAAATTCAAATTTTACCTTTTCAAGAGGTTTAGTAAATATCTGCAAATTGATTATCGGTTGACACAAATTCAACATTTATATCTCCATTATGCACATGATCTATAATAAAATGATGTCTAATTTCTATATGCTTTGACCTAGAATGATGTACTGGATTTTTTGTCAAATTTATTGCACTCGTGTTGTCACATTTAATTGGCACAGTTTTAAAATTTATTCCATAATCATTCAATTGTTGTTTTATCCATAAGACTTGTGCACAGCAATTACCAATAGAAACATATTCAGCTTCAGCTGTGGATAGAGCAACAGAATTTTGTTTTTTAGAAGACCAAGAAATTAATTTATCACCTAGGAATTGACAAGTACCAGATGTGCTTTTTCTATTAATTTTACATCCAGCATAATCTGCATCAGAATATCCTATTAGATCAAAATTATGATTTGTAGAATACCATATGCCTAAATTAGAAGTATTAACTAGGTATTTGAAAATTCTCTTTATAGTTGATAAATGAATTTCTGTTGGTGCAGCTTGAAATCTAGCACACAAACACACACTGAACAAAATATCAGGTCTAGATGCAGTCAAATACAATAAAGAACCTATCAGACTCCTATAAAGTTTTTCACTTACCTTCTTTCCATTTAAGTCAGAGTCTAACCTTGATGAAGTACTCATAGGTGTTGTAACCTTTTTGCATCCTTCATATCCAAATTTCTTCAATATTTATTTTGTGTACTTTTCTTGATGAACAAAAATTCCTTCCTTTGTTTGTTTTATTTGAAGCCCCAAAAAGAATGTCAACTCTCCCATCATTGACATTCAAATTCTGCCTGCATGGTCTCAGCAAATTCTTGAACACAACAATTCTTTAGTAGATCCAAAGATAATATCATCCACATATATTTGAACAACTAAGTTATCATTATCAAAAGTTTTTAAGAATAAAGTAGTATCTACTTTTCCTCTATGAAAACCTTTAGAGATCAAAAACATACTCAATCTTTCATACCAAGCTCTTGGAGCTTGTTTCAAACCATATAGTGCTTTATTTAATTTAAAAACATAGTCTGATTTGAAAGGATCTTCAAAACCAGGTGGTTGTTCTACATAAACTTCTTCCTTTATAAAACCATTTAAAAATACACTTTTTACATCCATTTGAAAAACTTTAAAATCCTTATAAGATGCATATGCAAGCATTAACCGTATTGCTTCTAATCTAGCAAAGGTGCATATGTTTCATCAAAATCTATTCCTTCTTCTTGTGAATAACCTTTAGCTACTAATCTTGCTTTATTTCTTATAATTTTACCGTCTTCATCTAATTTATTTTTAAACCCCCAATTTAGTTCCAATTATAGACTTTCCTCTAGGTCTAGGAACTAAATTCCATACATTGTTTCTTTGAAATTGATTTAATTCTTCTTGCATAGATATAATCCAATTAGCATCATTCAACGCTTCTTCAATCTTACTAGGTTCAATTTCAGATAACAACACAAAATGATTTTCAAGATTTTGTAGTTTAGCTCTTGTTTTAACACCCGATTGTATATTACCTATTATTTGATCAGAAGGATGTGCAGACTTATACCTCCAAGCTTTAGAAGCCTCTTGTTCAGATCTTACAACTTCTGAAGTACCTCCTGTATTTGCCTCTGAAATAGGTTCTGGATGATCAGATCCTCGAATGTTAACAGCAGGTGCTTCGGACTTAGGTTCTAAACTAACTTCTGCTTTAGAATTGGAGTCCTTTTCTTCATCAGAATCAACATCCTTTAAATTCTCAATAAACTTAACATTTATCGATTCTTCAATAGTGTTTGATGACTTATTGAAAACACGATAAGCACGACTATTTAAAGAATATCCTAAGAAAATAGCTTCTTCAGATCTTTCATAAAACTTACCAAGGTTGAGTGGGTTCTTCTTCACAAAACATTTAGATCCAAAGATATGAAAATAGGAAACGTTAGGTTTTTTACCTCGAAACATCTCATAAGCAGTCTTTGATGTCATAGGTCGAATGAAAACTCTATTGATGATATAGTAAGCTGTAGAAACTGCTTCTGCCCAGAAATACTTAGCAATTCCACTCTCATTTAACATAGATCTAGTCATCTCTTATAAAGTTCTATTCTTGTGTTCCACTACTCCATTTTGTTGAGGAGTATATGGAGCTGAGAAATTATGAGATATACCATGTTCTTCACAAAAATTTAAAAAACTTGCATTTTGAAATTCTATTCCATGATCAGTTCGAAGACTAGTTATGGAAACTCCCTTTTCATTTTGTATCTGTTTTGCAAACTTTTGAAAAGAATCAAAGGTATCTCTTTTATGTCGCAAGAATATAACCCAAGTGTATCTTGAAAAATCATCAACAATAACAAATCCATATTTGCTTCCACCTATGCTTAAGACTCTAGTAGGTCCAAAAAAAATCTAGATGCAATAATTCAAGTGGTCTCTTAGTCGAGATTACATTTTTACTTTTATGAGAAACAGAAACCATTTTATTCTTTAAACAGGTATCACATTTCACGTCTTGTTTAATATTTATCTTAGGTAATCCTTTAATAATATCCCTTTTAGATAATTTTTCCAAGTGATTAAAGTTAACATGTCCTAGTCGTTTATGCCAAGCAAAAACATGACCATTCAAGGAAATTAAACAGCAATCATTATTGATTTCATCTAATTTTATAAGATAGATATTTCTTTTCCTAATTCCTTCAAATAATCTTTCATCATTCTCATTAAACGCATAGCACTTGTCTTGATCAAAAATCATCCTATAACCCTTATCACATAACTGACTAATAATAAGTAAATTATGTTTTAAACCTTGCACAAGATATACATTTTCAATAAGAAACGTAGGCATACCAATCGTTCCAGTGGCAATTATTTTACCTCTACCATCATCTCCAAACTTTACATATCATTTTTCTTCCCAAGTTATGCTATTGAACAATGAAGCATCTCCAGTCATATGTCTAGAACATCCACTATCCAAATACCATGTTCCTCTTATTTTAGATTCATGTCCCTGTACAAATAAAAAGAATTAAGTCCTTTTAGGAACCTAAGCAAGTTTGGGCCCTTTAAAAGATAAGCTCATTTGATTTCTTCGATTTACTTGTTGACTACTGAGCTTACTTCTTTTATAATAGCAAAATTTCTCAATATGACCAAATTTATTACAGAAGAAGCATGCATAAAAATTAACATTCCTATACCTGTCATTTACCTGTTTCTGGAAATTCTGGTTTGTATAACTTCTGTTATACCTTCTGGTATTGCTTCTGTAGTACCCATTATGTGGATACCTCTTATCAGAATAACTTCTGTAAAAGCCTCTGGTATTTCCTCTTTTAACAATATTTGTATTCGAAATGTACTCTTTATTTTTGAATTTATCAGTTAAGACTTGCTTGCTTTAACAAAAACTGTATTTTGATTCGATTTTGAACTCGAACCATGCTCATATCCTAACCCATGTTTTTCATTCGAAACTCTTTGTGAAGAAATTAACATAGTCAATTTCTTATCACTTTCATCAAATTTCTTAAAGGTAGTTTTCAACGAATTTGACAGTTTATCAATCTTTACCTTCTTATTACTTGTTTCTGCTTCAAGTAGTTGATTTTCTATTCTTAGTTTCTCTATACTCAAATGCATGGATTCATTTTCTTGTTTCAAAATATCATTTTCATCCACAAGTAACGAATTTGTTTGCTTTACTGCCTCCTTTTCATTCTTAAGAGCTTTTATTTCATTTTCATACTTAGCTAATTTTGTATCAGCCCTTTTTAGTGCCTTTAGTAGCTTACTCATTTCTACTAGCATGTCAGTTTCAGTTACATCTTCATCATATTTAGAATGTACCTCAGAACTGGCCATTAAGCACAGATTCGCCTCATCCTCTTCTTCTTTGAATCCTCTGAATTTGTCTCTGTATCCTCCAAATCACTCCATGTTGCTAGCATTGCTCGATTTTTTCTTTTTATAATTTTCCTTTTCTTGATCAGTGCTGGACATTCGTATTTGATGTGTCCTGGCTTCTTGCATTCATAACATTGAATCTCCCTTTTCTCTTTCTTCTTTTCTTTCTCCTTGTACGCTTTTCCTACATCATTATGCTTATATTCAGTACTTTTCTTGAAAACATTAAACTTCTTACCTCTTTGCTTCTTGAGCAGCCTGTTGAGTCTACGTGCTAGAAGACTGATGTCCTCTTCTTTCTCATCATCGCTATCATCTGTTTCAGTTTCATTTTGCTTTATTTCCTTGACTTTAAACGCAATTCCTTTGGTACCGTCTTCTCCTCTTTGCGTGGTCTTTATGTGTGACTCATATGCCATGAGCTTTTCTCTTAATTGACTGAGAGTTAGCTTGTTTAGGTCTTGAGCTTCCTCTATAGCAGTTTTCTTTGCATCCAAGATGGTGGCAATATCCTCAACATTTTTCTCACAAGATCTGGATCTGGAAGTTTCTTTCCAAGTGATGCAAGCTCATTTGTGATAGCTGTAAACCTGTTAAAAGCATCTTTGACATCTTCATTAGACTTAAACTTAAATAATTCATATTGTTGAATTAAAGCATTTATCTTAGTTTCCTTGATGGTATCAGTTCCTTCATATGTATCAGATAGGATATCCCAAATCTCCTTTGCACTTGCACACGATGATATTAAATAGAACTCTGATGGAGCAATAGTAGTCAGTAATAAATTTTTTGCTTTGTTATTCTTCTCAATAATTTTCTTCTCCGAATCTGACAAGGTTGAATCTCCGTTCAAGGTGATCAAACTGTCTCCATGTGAAATGACCTACCATGAATCATAATCATTAGCTTTGATGTAAGTTTCCATACGCATCTTCCAATATGAGAAGTTTGAGCCATCGAAGTAGGGAGCTCGATTAATTGCAACACTGTTTTCAACCATTTTTGGATCACTCAAAATAGATGAGTTCTGCTCTGATACCAATTGTTGGTCCCAATTAGATTAATCAAGAGGGGGGTGAATTGATTAATTACTTAAAATTCCACTTTTTCGCAAATCAACCAAAACTCTTGACTAATAAAATCACGTGAATAACAATAATGAAGAACAATAATGTGAAGTAAATAAAAGTAGAGAAGAGTAGAATGCTCAGATATTTATAGAGGTTCCGCCTTGAGCGTCAGTCCTCTCTTCCAGCTCCACACCGGGGTCCCGGTTGTCTATACCGATTGTGTTTCACTATATCAACAAATCAAAGATATACAACACAAGCCTCTTCAAGGCAAAGTCTCACTGTCGAGTCTTTCTAGCTTCTTCACTAAGCTAATCACTCAACTATAGTGATGAAACAACAAACAATTCCCTTTCTACGAAAGGAATCTCAACAACAACAACAACAATGATGAGGAATAACAAATTTCCTCTAGATCACATATATATGTAAAGATGTTTGCTTGAAGATGTATGAGTCTTTTCTTCTCGTGTGTAATTTTTCCTTTTTAACAACGTTCTTTTTCTTCTGGTTTTTCAACGTTCACCACTTCACTCCACACCCTTCTTATTCATTTGAATTAAACACTTTATATATATGGAGAAAACATAACGGCTACTTTCCACGTGATAATCTTGAATTTATTTTTGAATTTTCAATTCAAAAATAAGTTGAATCTGTTGAGGAAGATCTGCATTCGTGATATTCTTGATGAGGATAAGCTTGGATAATTTGTTTGACCGAAATCTTCTTTGGATATATCTCTTGGATCAAGTTTGTTGAAGATATCCCTCACATTGTGGAACCATATCTTGATATAACAATCATATCTCTTATCCTTATCTTTGTAACTGTTGGATCTCCCAAAATATAGTACAAATATCTAATTTTAAATCTGGATAAAACTTGTACATATTATATGATCTCACTTTATTATAAAATGAAATCTTAGAATAAAATCTTATAAAACTTGATGTAAATTAAAAAACTCATGATATAAAATCCATCTTTAGTAAAACACATCAAGTATGTTACCCAAAAATACTTGACACGTGGAGTTAGGCCTTGAAATTTATCAAAACTATCGATATAAAATTTAGAACGTAATCTGGAAAAATTCGTAACAGACATGAAAGGTTCTGAAAGTGCTTCTGAAGCAAACCTGTTAACTGTCCTGAAGGTTCTGAAAGTGCTTCTGAAACAAACCTGTCAACTATTCTCCTATTATAAAGGTTCTGAAAGTGCTTCTAAAAAGTTACCACGATAACTACGGATATATTACACAACTTCTGAAAACACCTTCTGTCAGAACGAAAATAACTTATATAACACTTTTAAAGGTTCTGAACAAGCTTCTGTCTCCTTGTTTAACTTTAGAAAAACTTACATACTATCTTAAACATTCATTACACTTATTCCTCTTTTGTTAACATCAAAACTAAATTAGAGAACTTAACATTCTCCCCTTAACATCAACATTCTCCCCCTTAACATCAACAATGTCAGATTCAGAATAATGTGTTTCTCCTTCTGGAATACATAAGTATTCCCGAAGCTATCATATAAAACCCTCCTATCATATAACCAAGGCCTGCCAAGCAATATATGGGATACATACATAGGTAGAATATCACACTCAATTTCATCACAGTATTTATCCCCTACTCTAAATGGTACCCTAGCTCCTTGGGTCACATGCATACTCCCCTTATCACTAAGCCAATGCAATTTACATGGTTTAAGATGTGGAGTAATGGTGAGTTTTAGTTTCAATACTAATGATGCGACTACTACATTAGTACAACTACCACCATCAACTGTAAGGACACATAAATTTCCTTGTACCCTACAAGAGGTATGGAACAAGTTTTCCCTTTATTCTTCATCTTTAGTAGTAAATGTAGTCAATGTTCGGCGCAATACATCAGTATAATGAAACATTTCACTAGACATTATTATGTTTAAATCCAACAAGACAATAATGATCCTTACACTTCTAGGGCTCAAGCACACAACCAAGCCACAAATGAAGTACACATATAACTACTTTCAAGTAGATAGAATTAAATTCAACTACAAATGTTTAAGTAATTAGTTCAATTACTTTCACACTATAATGACTTATTTGAATTTCAAATTCTACTACTCACTTTCCTTATTCTTGCCTTGACTTCTCACCACTTAAATACACAATTGGCAGCAAGGAAAATACACACACAACACACCATTCACTACCACAAAAGTCCCCTTATGCTCACGGTTCACAATGCTTCACACCACTACTAACAATGTTCTTGATAACACATACAATAACCAATACCAAATGTACACAACCTCTACTAATTTAACAAGGATATAACACCAAATAAACTCCTCAAGCCATGGCACACTTTCACTTCCACAAACTACAACCAAAACCGCAACTTCTATAAAAGATAAGGCAGTTCACTTTCAAATTCAAAAGGAGTTCAATAAGTGTACAATTCCACAAATGGTAAGAAGCTATTTCAAATTCAAATGACACACAATTAGACTTAATGTGTGTTTTGAAATTTCAAATTGACTTCTTAATTTACACTTCAATTCTAATTTCAAATCTGAAAATTACAAGTGTTACTCCTCCACTTTTACCGAAAATGCACACAACACAATTCCACTTCAACAATTGAAACACTACTCTTCCCCTTTCATGGTTTGGTTTCGATGTACTACACGTTCATAGCCACAATCAAGGATTCCAAGAGTGTTCAATTCTCCAAGTGATCATCCACTAATCAACAAGACAACAAATTCAACAATCACAACAACAAGATGCAATTTCACGCCAACAAATTTATTCGAATTAAAGTGCTACACAACCAACCCTAACTTCCGAAATCAATTTACAACCAATCCCTTCTCACAACTCAAGCTCTAATACCAAATATGATGTGCCTAAAATAGGGGTTAAGCACATGCAATTGGAGCAAATTATAATCCTTAATGGACTTGTCTAATCTCGGCACAAAACACCAAGAATTGGGTGAACCCTAATGGAGTACAAGTAAATTTGAATGCTATAACTTACAAAGTAACAATCCACAATGATAAAATTCCTCTAAACAACACTAAACACAATTGAACGCCACTTGAATTCACACAAAAACAGCAAGAACCACTCCAAGATCCACTTTCCCAATAAAGTTGATCCATAGTTCAAAATGAGGCAATATTGATGGTTAAAACTTAAGGACAAAAACCAATCAATTATAACAACGTAAAAATGATTAAAAATGTAACCTAATTCAATCAATATAACATCCAATTCAACCCTAGATACAACTCACTAGTGATGAAAAGGAAATTGCAACAAGGAAAACTTGATACTGCTCACAAATTCGCCTTGAAGTCACTCACCACAATCTCAAATTTGGGATTTAAAATTGATAAGAGCAATTGTGGAATTAGGAAACCCTAACCCTCAACACATAGAATATGATGTGCCTAAATTAGAGGTTAAGCACATGCAATTGGAGAAAATTATAATCCTTAATGGACTTGTCCAATCTCGGCTCAAAACTCTAAGAATTGCATGAACCCTAATGGAGTACAAGTAAATTTAAATGCTATAACTTACAAACTAACAATCTACAATGATAAAATTCCTAAAAACAACACTAAACACAATTGAATTCCAAGTGAATTCACACAAAAACAGCAAGAACCACTCCAAGATCCACTTTCCCAACAAAGTTAATCTATGGTTCAAAATGAGGCAAAATTGATGGTTAAAACTAAAGGGCTAAAACCAATCAATTATAACAACATAAAAATGATTACAAATGTAATCTAATTTAATCAATATAGCATCCAATTCAACCCTAGATACAACTCACTAGTGATGAAAAGGAAATTGCAACAAGGAAAACTTGATACTAACTCACAAATTCGCTTTGAAGTCACTCGCCACAATCTCAAATTTGGGATTTGCAATTGATAAGAGCAATTGTGGAATTAGGAAACCCTAACCCTCAACACGTGAAGTGTTTTTCTATTTTTAAAATTTACCAAAACTTCCCTCAAAACCCTACTTAAGCAAGTATTTATATTTGCTCCCTTTAGAGTTAAAAAGTCTACAAAATTACAACTATGCCACTTTTAGGGTAGCTGGTTCTAAAAGGCAGTTACAAGCAAATGAAAGTGTCCCAAAAGCTTACAACATAAAAATTCAAGGTAAATAACAAATATATAAAAATTAGTCTTCAAGATGTAGAGTCTTTAAGGTACTTTTGATATGAGTCCTGATGAGGTTCCCGACTCACTCAAAAGTGTAAGTGATTTGGCACCCTATAGAACTAACAAATGAACCTTTAGAATGCATAACAATTATATGATAAGAATGAAGAAATTAAGTTAGCTTCCTCAGGATTAGGTTGCTCATGAAGGATTCTCAAAACCAAATTGTGTAAGCCCTTAGCTCGAGCCCTGGTGATAGGTCTTGTGGGAATTTGATTCTTATCAATTTCAATACCTAAGAAAAGACTTACATCACCATTAACAACAGATTTAATAAATTGGATCTCTAAAAAACTATTACCAGCTATCAACACATCATCCACGTACATAAGAGTAGTAAGAAAACCATTTCAATCAAACCATGTGAATAATGAATAATCATGCTTTGATTGAATGAAGCATAAAGAAAGTAGAAACTTAGTAAATTCTTTATTCCATTGTCGTAGTAAATTCTTTATTCCATTGTTGTAATGCTTGTTTAAGGCCATGCAAAGATATCACCAACTTCCAAACTTTACCAAACTATATAAGAGTATATCCACTATGAACTTCCATATAGATCTCCTCATCAATAAATCCATGTTGGCACACATTGTTCATGTCTAAGTGATGAATAAACCAATTGCAAACTGATTCAATAGCTAAAAGAATCCACATTGTTGCCAACTTTGCTACAAGAGAGCATGTATAAGTATAATCTATCCCTTTAATGAGATTATACCCTTTGGCTACTATTGATGAGAGCCATGATGGGAGCCAAGCTAGAAGGTGGAATGTGGATCCTCTTAAAGTGCCACCTGGACCGATCACAAGAACTCGAGCGAAACGATTCAAGGAAGCACTTAACTGGCTGATAAAGGATATCCAAGAAGCTGGAAAAGAGTGGAGCAACCATGAGAATGACCTTGCATTTGTACAAGTCATTCAAGGAGATCAAAGCATAGGAGATCAAAGTTGTCGGCCTTGACAACGCTAGCTTAAATGCTACCGGCCTTGAACCAGCGTTGCAATTAGAGCGTGATAGAGGGACTACGCTGGCCTACTACACCGCCGGCCTATATACCCGACGTACATCCTACACTGGCTACTACGCGACGTTCATTGCCTGTTTGTTATTTTTTTCGCGACTTTATTATGTTATGTCGTTTTGGGCTTTTTACTTACGAGTTGTAAACCCTAATATAAGCTGCTAGGGTTGGAAAACAGAGGATAGAACATAAATACAACATTGAATAACACAATTTGAGAGAATTCCTCTCTTTGTTCTCCAAAGAACTTCTCTTGAACTTATCGAATTTCTTCCATGGCATTCACCCCGACTTATCAATCGGTCTTTCATCCCGATTGTAGCGTCAACAGAATATACCAAGGTTCTTGCCTCACCTATAGGCAACAGGTCGCGGTTCCACTTTGGTTGTTTTAGCATCTTGGGTTGCAATTCCAAACGTATTGGTATAGGGTTTCGTCACACGTGGGCGTGGTTCGTATCAACTATTGTATTGTTTAATTAAACCATCCAATTTATATTTAATTTTGTAAACTACTTGTAGCCTATTGGTTTCTTTCTTGGTGGTAAAGTAGTTAACTCCCATGTATGATTTGATCATAAGGCTAGTAATTCTTTATTCATTACCTCAACCCACCATAAATCTTGTTTAGATTCAAAATAATTTCTAAGTTCATGAACTACTAAAACATTAGCAAGAGAGACTGCATATTCCTTTGGGTATTTATAGAGAACTAGGAAAGAAAAGAGGACAAGGGCTATTAGGTTGAAATGAATTGATAACTAAACAAGTTGCAACAATTGATGAACTAGACAAAATAGTATGTATAAAATATTTTACCCAAGTAGGCAATTGTCTAACTCTGTTGGACTTACGAATTAGTGTTTAAGGAATATCTACCACACCCTAAAGGGGGTCTAGTAGTTATGCCTTAAAGTCATCATGTGCACCTACAATATAAAAATCGTCTTACAAGTTAGAGGTTACAAGACTGTATGTAAACCATACTTAATCATAATACATATAATAAATTAATATGTAACAATAACTGTGGAACCAATATCCTACAGTTTGTTGTAACCATAGAGAATCAGTATCCCTTACCAAATTGTAAAATAGGGTAGTCACAAGCTAAAAAAAAAAATCTAGGTCTAAATAAGGTGTATCAGAAATTGAACTTTCAAATAAAAGATTGATCAATTTTTAAATTCCTTGATAATTTAAGTTTAGACCTAATAACGTTCTATCCTATAAAAATTCTTCAAATCTGAATATGGAACACTCAACACTTGCATCCTAACTCATTCCTAGCTTTAATATATCCAGCAAAAGGAAACTATTGGAGTTTAAGCTACCACTGCTTATTAAAATCATCCTTCATACTATACCACAAGTAATAGCAAACAAGTTATCAATCATTTAATATGCTATGCATGATACAACCATACGAATGCAATAATACATATAATTATCCAAAAACTATATACAACATGAATTTGTGCCCTCCAATACTAAGGTTGAAGATCTTGTAGCACCATCAGTGTTCAAGCCATCCAATGTTGTGAAGGTTTTCTTAGTGTAACTTCTTTACCTACTTATGAATAGTGTGCCATAAGAGAAGGATCTCCTCACCAATAAACCTTAGGAGAACAAAATGAAGTGTTCTCCCTAGCTACTATAGTTCTAGATTCACATAAGCACTAAACGGTAAAGTAGACTTGGACTCCATCAAATGCACAATAATCTTCCAGCCAATTAGCCTGTTGATGATAGAGTAAGACCCCGACTCAAGTTATCCATTCTAACCACAATGTAACAATGATGGCAAATTATAATGCAATTATGCAGTGCATGTCTTATTTTAATTTTAGGTTGCGATATTCTTAAAATATCTTATAAGGTGATCAAACATATACAGTAGACACACAACAAAGATGCAATGCAAAGTGATGAAAAGTAAAACTAATGATGGAGTGTTTTAAAAAAAAAATTAAAAGAAAATTTAAAGTAAAAAATTAATTCATAAACTATCTAATAGGGAAAAATGCAATAAAAGGTCCTGCATTTGTGCATTTCTTACAACAAAGGACTTTGATTTTTCGACCATGCATTAAGAGCCTATATTTATAAAATACTCTCATTTCAAATTCCCCATCAATTTGTCGTTAATGGAATATGACATGATATGAACAAAGGCCCTAAAATGGGCATAACTTATAAATATAAGCTTTTAAACACATGATTAAAAATCCAGACCCCTTTCTTATGAAACTGTATAAACGTAGGTCATTCCTTTGTATATTTCTTTCGTCTAATTATGTACTATCACATATGAACTAATCAAAATAATAATTTATTTATTTATTTTATATATAACATTATATAATAAGTACATAAACTTATAATAACATTATCTTAATTAAATTTTATTTCATATAATTTTAGTTTTCAACCTCATTATACATTCTTGAGACAATAAAATAATATTATTTATTTTGCACTACATGGATTGTGCTTTAAAGCACACACAATATTATTAAAAAATAACAGTTTAATTTTAAAAATTATCACAATCAATAATCTTATAATATATTTTCATTAGTTGCTATAAATATAGTGTAAAATTATTATCTAATTATGGTTTATCAAATATTTGTATAGTTTTGCAAAACTGTGCCCACATCGTTTAATTATGCTTTTAAGAACCTATACGTATAAGTTACAGTCATTGTAGAGTTTTTGTTTATATCACATCGTATTTCAATAATGGCAGATGGACAAACATTTTAAAATAAAAGTATATTATAAATATAGGCTTTTAAGTTTATAGTTAAAAAATTTATATTTTATTTATAAAAAAAAAGAGAAAAAAATATAAATATAAATCCTTCCTTGTGTTTCTTTTTTATTTAATAATCTAAATTAAAAATTCCTTTTCAAACTACTAACGAGTAATTTATTCCAATGCCATCCTATTAAAGGGTCTTTCCACGAAATGAACCACCAAAAATTAGCGTATGCATATGGAGACTTCGTCGGACAAGTCAAGGGAAAATGTCAGTTTATATATAAATATATATATAGGTCCGGGCAATGTATGTTAGAATCTGGAAAGGTACTAAAAAATCATAAATCACTGACAACTGACAAGGATGGCAATGACCAGATGATATTACACCAGTGTCTCCATCATTTGTTTCTCCAACAGCGGACTACTTCACTTATCACATAATAAATCCCCAATTTTATAACTTCTTATGCGAAAAAAAAAAAAAATTATCCACAGATAAAAATATTCGACCGGATGGATAATTCAAATACATCACTAAATGAAACCTTAAAAATCTTTCAAAATTACCAACTTTAAAATTTTTTAAGAGAAAAAAAAATATCCGTTGTATTGATCATATATAAAAATATTCCACTGAATAGGTAAATAAAACTTTAAAAACCTTTCAACACTTTACAACCAAAATGTATTTAAAATAACTTATTATGTTCTTTATCTTATAAGGATTCGTTAGTGTATATTGAGAAATAATACATGTTTTATCTTAATCGAATATCATTATGTCGATTTAGTTTTATATAACCCATTAGATAAAATAATGTAGACAAGACAATCAAATCATAAAGAAAAAAAAAATAGAATTTCACAATAAATCAATGTACAAAACTAGACCAATAATAGTATGTTACAACACAATTGTATCAACCATCTAGTCACTTTGGCTATCAGATATCAAATAACCACATCTATTTCAAAATAAAAACAACTAAATATCATACTATTTCGAAATAATCTCTATTTATCATAATCCAATTAACTAGCACTTTAATTAAAAATTAAAAATTCCATTTTAAACCACTAACACGTAATTTATTCCAATACTATCCTTTTACCAAAATTTACGGTACACCTAAGGAGACTTCGTCGCCCGAGTGAAGGGGAAATGTTGGCTTATATATATGTATATATAAATCACTGACATGGAAGGCAGTGACCAAATGATGTTACACGGATAAAAATATTCGACGGATGGATAATTCAAATACGTCAATAAATGAAACTTTAAAAATCTTTCAAAACCATCAACTTAATTTTTTTTAGTGTCCTATTGAATAAACTCTTATACATTTTAACTTATAACTACTATCTAAAAACATTCTATAAATCCTTCTTGTGTTTTTTCTTTATTTAATAATCTAAATTAAAAATTCCTTTTTAAACAACTAATATGTAATTTATTAAAGGGTCCTTCCACCAAATGAGCCACCAAAACTTAGCGTACGCTATGGAGACTTCTCGGACAAGTCGAGGAAATGTCAGTTTATGTATATATATAAATATATATATATATGCATGATAGACTAGATAACGTATGATAGACTGTGGAAAGTTACTGAAGACTCATAAATCCCCTGGACGGCATTGACATCACCACGGATAAAAATATTCGAGTGGATGGATAATTCAATTACATCACTAAATGAAACTTTAAAAATCTTTCAAAATTATTAATTTAAAAAAAAATTGATTTTACTCTTGGATGAATGATGTAAATGAAACACTTGAATAAGTAATTTCGAATATATATGAGTAATTTATTTATTAATTGTATGAATTCAATAATTAAGTTTAAGTACGTTGATATAATTCATTGTTAATCAAAAATCAATTTTGAGATTCCGAGACTGTTAGGATTTATCCATATAAACTTAAGTTTATAAGTATAGTCCCATGCAAATTGTCTTGTGTTTTGAATGTAAACTTCAAATAGGTAAATTGACTAAAAGGGAAAAAATATGGTGATTTATCTAACTTTTGAGGTTTATTTTAAAATTCTATATTGATTGTTGAAATGTGTGTTGAACATAATTTTTTTGGAGTAAATACAATGCTTTCAATATAGATTTGTTGGGGTTTACATAATTTAAAATAAAAGAAGCTGACTTTTAATATGACAGACTCTTATTCTAACTGATTATATTACTTTCATATGTATAAATTTTAACCCTTCTAAATCCTTATTGAAGCTTGTAACATACGTCAATTAAATTAATATGTTGAAGTTTCAAGATAATTGAGATAGTTAGAGATGATACTAAGTATTCTACAAGGTATGTCGGAAACTTGAGAAAGGCATGTGTCCCATTGATGTTTACATTCGGCTTAAACCTATTCGATGATATATTACTCAGCAGGCTGACGCTTCCACGGACCATATTCCTTTGGTTATTTATAGAGAATTAGGAAAGAAAAGAGGACAAGGGCTATTAGTTTGAAATGAATTGATAACTAAACAAGTTGCAACAATTGATGAACTAGACAAAATAGTATGTATAAAATATTTTACCCAAGTAGGCAATTGTCTAACTCTGTTGGGCTTACAAATTAGTGTTTGAGGAATATCTACCACACCCTAAAGGGGGGGTCTGGTAGTTATGCCCTAAAGTCATCATGTGCACCTGCAATATAAAAATCGTCTTACAAGTTAGAGGTTACAAGATTGTATGTAAACCATACTTAATCATAATACATATAATAAATTAATATGTATCAATAACTGTGGAACCAATATCCTACAGTTGGCTGTAATCATAAAGAATCAGTATCTCTTACCAAATTGTAAAATAGGGTAGTCACAAGCTAAAAAAAAATCTAGGTCTAAATAAGGTGTATCAGAAATTGAAATTTCAAATAAAAGATTGATCAATTTTTAAATTCCTTGATAATTTAAGTTTAGACCTAATAATGTTGTATCCTATACACATTCTTCAAATCTGAATATGGAACACTCAACACTTGCATCCTAACTCATTCCCAGCTTTAATATATCCAGCAAAAGGAAACTATTGGAGTTTAAGCTACCACTGCTTATTAAAATCATCCTTCATACTATACCACAAGCAATAGCAAACAAGTTATCAATCATTTAATATGCTATGCATGATACAACCATACGAATGCGATAATACATATAATTATCCAAAAACTATATATAACATGAATTTGCGCCCTCCAATACTAAGGTTGAGGATCTTGCAACACCATCAGTGTTCGAGCCATCCAATGTTGTGAAGGTTTTCTTAGTGTAACTTCTTTACCTACTTATGAATAGTGTGCCATAGGAGAAGGATCTCCTCACCGATAAACCTTAGGAGAACAAAATGAAGTGTTCTGCCTAGTTACTATAGTTCTAGATTCACATAAGCACTAAACGATAAAGTAGACTTAGACTCCATCAAATGCACAATAATCTTCCAGCTAATTAGTCCGTTGATGATTGAGTAACACCCTAACTCAAGTTATCCATTCTAACCACAATGTAACAATGATGGCAAATTATAATGCAATTATGCAATGCATGTCTTATTTTAATTTTAGGTTGCGATATTCTTAATGTATTTTATAAGGTGATCAAACATATACAGTAGACACACAACAAAGATGCAATGCAAAGTGATGAAAAGTAAAACTAATGATTGCTGAAATTGGTGTTGAACATAATTTTTTGAAGTAAATACAATGCCTTCAATATAGATTTGTTAGGGTTTACATAATTTAAAATAAAAGAAGCTAACTTTTAATCATGATAGACTCCTATTCTAACTAATTATATTACTTTCATTTGTATAAATTTTGACCCTTCTAAAATCTTATTGAAGTTTATAGCATAAGTCAATAGAGTTAATATATTGAAGTTTCAAGATAAGTGAGATAGATAGAAATGATACTAAGTATTCTACTTGGTATATCCGAAACTTGAGATACTAAGTATTCTACAAGGTTTGCCCGAAACTTGAGAAAGGGATGTGTCCCATTGATGTTTACATTTGCCTTAAATCTATTTGATGATATATTACTCAACAAGTTGATGCTTCCATGGACCACAGAAAAATCTAATTAAAGGAACTATTGATGAAAAAGAAAAAAGAAAAAACGAACAATTGATCGGCAAGTGCAGGATATCTGATTTTGGAAATACTATTGGCAGGTGTAAATTAATTTTGGAGCAATTGTGTAGAATTTTTTTTCTTTGTTTGAATGTGATTTGATTTTTATAGAGCAAGTAAAAAATGTTTAATAGGATTGATTATATTTAATTTTAGAAAATTTCATAAATTAAATTATATATATATATGTTTTCTAATTTTTTTCATATACAATACTAATACTATATTTTTTTTGTAACGTTTAATGAACGTTACTAAATTATGTACAAATCAATAATGTTTGCAAAATCTGCAAATGTTACTGAATCTAAAAATTCTTGTAGTGTGGTGATTTACTCTTAGTCGAATGATGCAAATGAAACATTCAAATAAGTAATTTCGAGTATATATTCATGCATGGGTAGTTTATTTATTAATTGTTAGGATTCAATAATTAAGATTAAGTACATTGGTGTAATTCATTGTTAATCAAAAATCAATTTTGAGGTTTAGTGTAAAATTCTATATTGATTGTTGAAATTTTTGTTGAACATAATTTTTGAAGTAAATACAATGCTCTGAATATAGATTTGTCAGGATTTTCGTAATTTAAAATAAAAGGAGCTGACTTTTAATTATGATAGACTCTGATTATAGAAGTCTCATATGTATAGCTTTTAACGCTTCTAAAACTTCTCATATGACTGATTAGACCCTTCGCATGGCTTTTCAGTTTTCTCCATTGGCAGTGCTTTTGGTTTTCCCTTTTCTCCCCACCAACTAAAACCATGAATCGCGCTGAAAGGAAAACCGAAACCGTGTTATTTTAAGCATAAACGATGATTTCTGGTGGCTTTAACAAGATGGAAGAAGTCCTCCTTATCTTACTGCTCCTGGCCTTCCGCAAAACTTCAGCTATCTACTTAGTTTGTGGCACCAGCACTTACACTTCCAACAGCATTTACGAAAAGAACCTAAAAGCAACCCTCTCTTACCTGTCTTCGGTCAACACCACCACTGCCATCACCTCTGGGTTCGCAAAAACCTCCACTGGCCAAGGTACACCGGACAGCGTCTATGGCCTATATCTTTGCCGGGGTGACGTTAGCCAAGCTATGTGCACAGATTGTGTAAAGAAGGCATCCAAGGAAATAATCCAAGGATGTAACCATACGCAAGATTCAATCATATTGTACAACGAGTGCATGCTGCGTTACTCCAACTCGTATATATTCAGTACTCGAAACGCAGCGATTCTTCAACACGGGTACAACAGCGTAAGGGTAACGGATCAGGATCAGTTTCGTCGGATGGTTCGGAAAAGACTGAGTGAAGTGATTCCGAGTGCGGCTAAAAGTCAGACTGGAAAGAAGTTTGCGATTAGCAAGGCTAGCTTCACGGAATGCCGCAAGCTGTACATGCTGGCACAGTGCACGCCAGACATATCAGCAGGGGATTGTGAAAGCTGTCTCGGGGAAATAACATTACAATTTCAGTTCCTTGCCGCCGGAGAGAGAGTCTTGGCTGCTAGCTGCAACGTCAGGTTTGAGTTGTACCACTTTTATTATGGATCTGATGTGCCTGATCCTCCACCCGTACCAATCCCGGTTCAGCCTCCTCCTTCTCGCGGTCCTCATCCATTGACTCGGGCAACAAATAAAGGTAATGAATGATTTGTACTAAAGGTCATAATAAGATTTTCTGCTATAGCCTGTACAACATGCCTTTCATGTATAAGCTTCATTTCAATTCAAGCAGTAAAATGCCTGCTCCCATGCTTTAATTTAGTCCCGTAGTAATTGATTCGATGAAATACGTCAAAGCAATGATCAAAACTCTATGAAATTGAAGTAGAAAGATTAGCATATACATTTAGAAGAGTATTTCAGATTGGCAGAACCATCGATTAATGTGAAGTAATAACTGAAGTCAACTATTATATTAATGAAACATTGAAACTATTCTTTTTTGTTTCCATTATTTTCCGATTGTTCGCCCATGCTAAGCATATGGAAATTTCTTTGTCATGTTTCCTTAAGGACATGTCATCGGGAATTGAGATGGACATAAGTTAAGGAAATCAGGAAGAGAGAATATTGCTGATTTCTGATGATGAATTAAGTTAGACCATAGCACAATGTTGACAAAGTATCAACTTCCAAACTCTTATTGGTATAAAAACACGGCTAAACTTCGAAACCAACCAAACTATGTAGCGAGAAAGTGTAAGATATATTGGAGATCATATATGAGTAATAATAGAACACCATACTATGAACAAACTTACTTGATTGGGAAGACATGATTGACAGTGGAACCAATATCACAGTAATACAAACTAGTCTTCCTCTTCCCTTTCCCGATCAGAAAGTGCACCTAATTGTTGACATGAGTAAAGAGATAGCTATCAATAACAGAAGGATAAGAAGATAAACTTAAAAAGATTTAGTTACTCCTAAATGTAATGCAGTTGTTTAGATCATATCTTTTCCTTGTAACTAAATATATATATCTTTTTCCTCCTTGAGAGAAGAATAACAGAAAACATTTTCTCTCAAAATGCAACATGGTATTAGAGCACAAATTGATCCATGAACACCACAATCATTCAATCCCGTCTTCCCTTTCTCCCTTTATAATCTCGAAACAAGAGATTCAATATGGCTGAAGACAATAGAGCTGTCACGGTCATAAACCAAACCCCAAACCAAATGGAATTACACAACCCCAACAACTTGCCAATCGGTTTCAGATTAAATGAGAAGAACTTTAAGATTTGGTCACGAATGATAGAAGTCCATGCTGCAGGATTAAACAAACTTGGCTATTTAAATGGCCAAATCCCAAAGGTGGACGAGAATACTAGTGAATACTTAAAATGGTATACTGAGGATGCAATGGTGCGTGGATGGCTACTTAAAACGATGGAACCCCATCTACTTAATCTATTCATAGATCTTCCAACAGCAAAAGATATCTGGGATAGTGTTACTCAAACATTTTATGATGGAGCAGATGAGTCACAATATTACGAGCTGTGTTGCAAGGCAACAAGAACCAAGCAGAATGGACGTCCCCTTCACCTGTATTACGCCAAGATGAATAGCGTGTGGCAAGAAATGGATAGACGGCGTCCCATTAAAATGGTATGTACCACAGATTTGTGTACCAGACAGGAGGAAATTCAGAAAGATAGAGTCTATGACTTTCTTGCAAGTCTGGATGAGATCTTTGATTCTATCAGGAGTGATCTTCTCCGAATGAAGTCTTTTCCAAGTATTGAAGAGTGCTTTAATATGGTTAGAAGAGAATCACAACGACAAGTAACCATGCTTGGAAAAGGGGAGATCGGAGAAGGCTCATAGATGGCAATGATTTCTAAGACCTCGAATTACAAAGGTTTTTTTCGAACTACTGAAGATGCTGAGAAAGACAAGTTGCGTTGCAGCCATTGCAATGGAACACGCCATACTAAAGATACATGCTTTGAAATTCATGGTTATCCTGACTGGTTTTTTGAAAAACGAAAGCAAGGTAAGGGACGAAATAGCAAACGATCAGCCCAGGCAAAGGTAGCTAGCACCACAGATACAGAACCAAGTGTAGCTGCTATTGCAACAACGACAGTTGAACCGACTGAATCTGGTGAATTGCTCTCTCTAACTAACCGCATATCATTGGACAATTCAGGTAAATTAGAAAAAATTCTTTCCGCCTCTATAGCACAAGATGTTGGTTGGATCATTGATTCAGGAGCAACAGAGCACATGACTTACAACAAATCCCTATTTCAGTACATGGCACCACCGCCTAAGAAACATGTTGTAACAGCTAATGGAGAGACCACCCATGTGGTTGGCGCAGGATCAATCACCCTCACTCCCACTATTTCTTTACATAATTGTTTACTTGTTCCTGCATTGTCTAATCATCTGCTATCAGTTGGCCAAATCACAGAACAATTGGAATGTGTTATCCTAATGTTTCCAAATTTTTGCTTGCTTCAGGATATCCGGACTCGGGCGATAATTGGGCGTGGTACTAAGAGGAAAGGGTTGTACTATGTAGATGACGTCGCAACCAGTTATGTTAATCAAGTGGAGAGTCGCAGTGATGGCGATTTGAAGAATATTTGGTTATGGCATCATCGATTGGGACATGCATCTTTTGGTTATTTGAAAAAGTTATTTCCATCTTTGTTTGGCAATATTTCAGAAACTTCCCTTCAATGTAATGTGTGCACTTTGGCCAAAAGCCACCGCACCTCCTATCCTTTAAGTTTAAATAAGAGAACAACACCATTTGAATTAATTCACTCAGATGTTTGGGGACCTGCTCCTAATAGTTCTAAATCTGGAATTCGATGGTTTATTACATTTATTGATGACTGCACTCGAATGACTTGGTTATATACTATGAAACATAAAAGTGATGTATCTGCTATATTTCCAGTCTTTTACAACATGGTTCGAACTCAATATTCTCTTCCAATAAAGATGATACGATCTGACAATGGTGGAGAATATTTGAACGTTGTACTGTCACAATTTTTCCAAGCAAATGGCATTCTCCATGAGACTACATGTCCTCATACTCCACAACAAAATGGAGTTGTTGAACGCAAGAACAGACACATACTTGAAACAACAAGGGCACTTCTTATTGGTGCAAATGTGCCCCAAACTTATTGGGTCGATGCTGTCACTTATGCCATATATCTCATAAACAGGATGCCATCACGAGTTTTATCATTTCAAACCCCACTAGAGGTGCTTGCCAAACATGTTAATGTTCCATCCTCATCACAGTTGGACCCACGAGTTTTTGGGTGTGTAGCTTATGTTCATCTGCCCAAGCATCAACGCACTAAACTTGATCCTTGTGCAGTGCGATGTCTCTTCCTCGGTTTCCATCCTCAAAAACGTGGCTATAGATGCTACCATCCTTCCACCTGCCGTATGTATGTCAGCATGGATGTCACCTTATCAGAGACAGAACATTTCTTCACTGATCAAACCATCTCTAGTTCTCAGGGGGAGACACTTCATGATAACTACAGTTGGATTGACCTTCCTCAACTAAACGAACAAAACCTTCCTGTTGTCTGTGATAAAGACAGTGGGTCAGGGGGAGACATTCATAAAAAACATGGACATGACATTCCTAGTGTAATTGTCACTCCTGATGAAGACGCCCTATCCTCTCCTCAAGTACACGCTCAAGAGCCAACGGATATCCCTGAGGTAAGTACCCCTGAAAACTTTAATCTATTACCTACATCAACTTTTACTTTACCTCCTAGACAGAATCGTGGGAAACCACCGGATAGGTACTCTCCTAATGGGAAAGCAAAGTATGCAATCACCAGGTATGTTTCCACTCACAGGCTCTCATCACCACATAAAGCATTTGTAACTCAAATGGAGAGTATAAAGATACCTACAAATGTCAAAGAAGCTCTAGAAAATCCAAAATGGGCAGAAGCAATGCAAGTTGAAATGGATGCACTGCAGGAAAATGGCACGTGGAACATTGTACCCCTTCCACCAAGGAAAAAACCAGTCGGATGCAAATGGATATTCACACTCAAGCATAAAGCAGATGGAACGATTGAGCGATACAAGGCAAGATTAGTGGCAAAGGGATACACACAATCATATGGTATTGATTACCAAGAAACCTTTGCTCCAGTTGCAAAAATGAATACAGTCAGGATCCTATTATCATTAGCTGCAAATTTCAATTGGCCACTCAAGCAGTTTGATGTAAAAAATGCTTTTTTACATGGGGACTTAGAAGAGGAAGTGTATATGCATATTCCTCCTGGGTTTAGTACTTCACAGTCGGGAGACAAAGTGTGTAAGTTGCGGAAAGCTTTGTATGGGCTGAAACAGTCACCAAGAGCATGGTTCGGAAAATTCACTGATGCTATGAAAAGAAATGGGTATCATCAAGCAAATGCAGATCATACCTTGTTCATTAAACACAATAATGGCAAAGTTACTCTTCTCATCATCTACGTAGACGATATGATTGTAACAGGTGATGATAGAGAAGAAATAAAAAAACCTACAAACCTATCTATCTGCTGAATTTGAAATGAAAGATTTAAGAGGGTTGAAATATTTCTTGGGGATAGAAGTGGCAAGATCTAAAGAAGGTATATACTTGTCACAACGAAAATATATATTGGATCTCTTATCGGAAACAGGTATGGTAGACTGCAAACCTGCTCAAACTCCTATTGTTCAGAATCATCACCTGGCCATTTACCCGGATCAAGTTCCAACAAACAAGGATCAATATCAAAGGTTGGTAGGGAGGTTAATCTACTTGTCTCATACACGGCCAGACATTGCCTATGCTGTCAGTGTGTTAAGCCAGTTTATGCACTAACCTAGTGAGGATCACATGGATGCCGTTATGAGGCTCTTGCATTATCTGAAAGGGACACCTGGAAAGGGGCTAACCTTTAAGAAGCATGGGCATATGGAAGTAAAAGGGTATACTGATGCAGATTGGGCTGGAAATATCACAGATCGTCGATCAACTTCTGGGTACTTCACGTTTGTTGGTGGGAATCTTGTCACATGGAGAAGTAGAAAACAAATTGTTACGGCAAGGTCATCAGCAGAAGCAGAGTATAGAGGCATGGTTCATGGAGTGTCAGAATTATTATGGATTAGATTGTTACTTATCGAGATAGGTATTCCGCCTCAAGAACCGATGCTCTTATATTGTGATAATAATGCAGCGCGGGAAACAGCAACTAATCCAGTACAACATGATCGAACTAAACACATTGAAGTGGATAGACACTTCATCAAGGAAAAACTCAACCAAAGGCTGATTAACATTCCTTTTATTGGTTCTAAAGAGCAGTTGGCCGATGTTTTAACACATGGAGTTTCAGTAGAAGTCTTTCAGAGAACACTAGACAAGTTGGGCTTAGAAGACATCTTCGCACCTACTTGAGGGGGAGTGTTGACATGAGTAAAGAGATAGCTATCAATAACAGAAGGATAAGAAGATAAACTTAGAAAGATTTAGTTACTCCTAAATGTAATGCAGTTGTTTAGATCATATCTTTTCCTTGTAACTAAATATATATATCTTTTTCCTCCTTGAGAGAAGAATAACAGAAAACATTTTCTCTCAAAATGCAACACTAACATGTGGGAGAGTTTCAACTATCCTACAGGAACTTGGATTCCTGATGCCAAGATTGGTTTGGATATGATAACTGGTAAGAGATATCCGACAAACCTCACTTCCTGGAGAGATGTAGATGATCCTGGTTTAGGAGACTATTCGTTGAGATTAGACCCTAGTGGATCAAGAGAATTATTCCTCTGGCATAATAAAACCAATAAAATGTGGGGGTTTGAGGCTTCAAAATTTTCAGAGACGTACCTGGAAACTAAGTTGAACATGACTTTCAACGTTAGTATAGCAAATGGGGTCAATTATGCCACACACCTCGCACTTAACGACTCGAGTCCTATCAGAATGGTTTTTTACTATAATGGATCACTAAGCCAGCAAATGTGTAGGGAAATGTAGTGTTGTATTGTACTCCATGTTGTTCACAATAAGTCCTAAACTCCTTAAAGATGTATTCACCTCCTCCATCACTTCATATTGCTTTGACTCTTTGACCACTTTGGTTTTCAACGAACACTTCAAATTTCATGAAGTAGTCAAATACCTCAGCTTTACTTTTTAACAAATAGATCCAAGTTTTTCATGAAAAATCATCAGTGAATCTTACAAAGTACCTATTTCCTCCAATTGATTTGGTATTCATGGGAACACATACGTCAGTATGGACAAGCTCTAAAGGAGATTTTGCCTGCTCTACAGTATTTGAGAATGGCAACCTTTGATTCTTTCCAATGATACATGCTTCACATAACTGATCAGGATGTTTGATTTGAGGTAGTCCTTTCACCAAATTTTGTTTAGAAAGAGCTTCCAAACTTTGAAAGTTTAGGTGCCCAAAACAAAAATGCCATAGCCACGATTCATCACTCGCGATTGCACTCAAGCATTTGAATTCTCCCTTATGAATGTCAACCGAGAAGATGCGGTTCTTTGATAAGAAGGTTTTTAGATTTAGAGTACCTTGTTTATCACGAACCGTAAATTGATTTCCAGAGACATTCATTACATAGCTTTCTTAGCTAATTAGCCTGTGCTCAACATATTGCTCTTCATGTCTAGTACATAAAACACATTTGAAATGTACTTGTGGTCTCCATTTTTTAATGTAATGAGGATTCTCCCTTTTCCTATCACCGGAACACATCTACCATCACCAAATTTTACTTACTTGAAACAACTCATCAAGCTCAGCAAACAATTCCTTCCAACCACAAATGTGATTCGTGCACCCAATATCCAAGTACCATTTATGGCAATCAGAGGTTTCATTTAATGAAGACACCATTAAGAGTGCATGATCACTCTCATCCTATTCTTGATTGCCCATCTCTTGCACATAGTTAGTAGCTAGATTTTTATCCTTGAGTCTACAATCATTTGCATAATCTACATGTTTGTAGCAATTGTAACATTCTATATTCTACTTGTCAAATCTTCCTCTATTGCGTCCACGGCCACGTCCATGCTTGGCGTTGTAAATTGTATTAGATCGTTTTATAGCACCATGACTCAGATCACTCTGACTTTTGTTGAAGTGATTACTACTTCGTCCTCTTCCTTTACCACAATAATTTCCATGTCTTTTGGAAGGAATTCCCAACAAAGACTTGAGATTGAAAAGCCTAATCAATTGGCTTATCAAGCTTGTTGTCATTCATCCTTTGTTCATGTGCTCATAATGAACTAGACAATAGCTTGACTGTCATAGTTGACGGACCATGGCTTTCCTCTATTGCAGTTACGACATGTTCAAACCTTGGGATCAAGGATTTCAGAATTTTCTCAACTTTACTTTGTTCTGACAAAATTTCCCCATTTGTTTTCATATTGTTTGTCAATGCAAGAACTCTATTGATGTACACATCAATTGATTCATTAGATTCCATTTGCAGCAACACATATTTTCGCCTCAAGGTTTGGAGATGTACCCTTTTGATGTTTTCATCACCTTTGTATGAAGTAGATAGGATATTCCATGCCTCATTAGATGTAGTAGCTCCTTCAATCTATTCGAACGTTTCATCATTCATTCCTTGATGAATGAAATATAGCGCCTTCTTGTCCTTCTTTCTTAGATCACAATTTGCTACCCTTTCTATATCATTTGCATTATCTACTAATGCATGCACTCCATTCTCCACAACTTCCAGCAGATCATGGTAATCAAATAGGACCTTCATTTAAACACACCAACGATTGTAATTCTTCTCATCTAGGATAGGAACTGATAGTTGAGTTGTGTTGCTCATCGTGGCTCTGATACCAATTGTAGAAAATGAAAGTTCTATATTGAAGAAAGAAAACAAGGCAGCAACAGAAAACGTAGAGCCAAGAAAAATCAATTATTCCATTCAACCAAAAACTTGATATTTCAATCTACTTTTGATAGCTAAATTGTAGAACTAATTCGTAATCTAGGATAACAAGTTTATCCATTATTTCATCATACTTATCCAATCATAAGATGTCGGATTAACGACTAACTAATAACTAAATAATCAAACAAGAAAAAAAATCAGAATTAGCATAATCTAATCAACAATGACTCTTGTCGATTTGTGTGTACAAATAATTGTAGTTGCTCTGCTTATAGCAACACATCAGGATGCTATCGATGGTTTGGTGAACTTTTGGGCATGGAAAAACTAGACAATACAACTGCTGGTGAAACAATATTTCTCATATTAAGTTCAGGTGAGATTTCAAGAAAGGTGAGAATGCTCACTGAATAATTGAGATGTGTGCATTTACTTGTTAATTTTCCTTGACTCGTACATTTTGTTCATGTCCTTACCTACGTATATTTAATGAAATGTAGCTGACAGGCGCAAAAATGTGTTGCTAGTCACTCTAGCACCCTCCATTAGCTTTCTGATTCTTGTTGTTTTGGGCTCCCTCTCCTGTTATGCCTACAGAAAAATCATCACGAAAGGTAACAAATAAATATATTAGTCATTTTTCTGTTATCCCAAGAACTCCCGAGTTGAGTAACATTTCAAATTGACCAAATTGACTTAAGAGTGCACTTACCTAAGAATATGCCTACTCCAACTTGAAGCAGGAGCTAAGGATATGGGACAAGATTTGCTGTTGTTCGACTTGGAATTGTCTAATAAGAGAAATAGGAGTCAAGCACAGAGTAACAGTGACCTCAATAGAGGAAATAGAGATCTGGCTTTGCCAATATTCAGTTTACAGAGTATCATTTCTGCAACTGATAATTTTTCCACTTCTAATAAGCTTGGAGAAGGGGGTTTTGGGCCTGTATACAAGGTGAGACATACACATTATCAGTCAACAATTGGAAGTTCTTACAAACAAAATAAAAAGAGAAAAGTACCATTAATGTCTCCGCCACTCTTGTCTTTCATTTGAAGGATGATTAATGAAGGCATTACCATAGAAATTTGTTTCTGCTCTCATAACGCTGAGGCTTGCAACATATGCATAAACTTATGTTTCTGTTTAGGGTAAGCTGCACAATGGTCATGAAGTAGCAGTAAAGAGACTATCGAAGCGTTCAGGTCAAGGGCTTGAAGAATTGATCAATGAATCAAAGTTGATTGCCAAACTCCAGCACACAAATCTTGTCAGACTCTTAGGATGTTGCATTCATCAAGATGAAAAGATATTGATCTACGAGTACATGCCAAACAAAAGCCTCGATTTTTTTCTTTTTGGTTGGTCATTGATCTCCTGATTCTTGTTTCCGAGAGTAGAACAAAATTTATAATTATCAAAACTTCAATATGTTGATCCATAATGAACTACTCAATAATATGTTTACAGATCAAACCAAAAAAGAGATGTTAGATTGGAGCAGACGTAAATGTATAATTGAAGGAATCACTCAAGGGCTTCTCTATCTCCATCACTACTCCAGACTAAGAATTGTCCATAGAGATTTAAAAGCTAGTAACATTTTGTTAGATGCAGATATGAAACCGAAAATATCAGATTTCGGCATGGCAAGGATTTTTGGAGGGAATCAGTTGCAAGCAAATACAAAGCACATAGTTGGGACCTTGTAAGTTCCATTGCTTTGAACACATGGATAGGCAAGCCTTATTGGTTACATTCACCTTTTTCAGGAAATATTTGCTCATACCTTCATTATATTTATTGCATGTAGTGGATATATGCCACCAGAATATGCTCTGGAAGGCCTTTTCTCAGTAAAAACCGATGTCTATAGTTTTGGAGTTTTACTCCTTGAAATTTTAAGTGGCGAAAGGAACACTAGCTTTCATCATGAAGAATGCTACAGTCTCCTAGGATATGTAAGTAGCTATATTGTTCTTGCATTTGTAGACTAATATGCAATCTCACAAACTAAAGAATCTGGCATATCATCTGATTTTCAGGCATGGACGTTGTGGACAAATGATACACCACTTGAACTAATAGATCCAACCCTGAAAACATCATGCAATCCGTCCTCGGCTTTGAGATATGCTCATGTGGGGCTTTTATGTGTTCAGGAACATCCAGATGATAGGCCTAGTATATCGGAGGTGATTGCCATGATTGGGAATGAGATGAAAGTCATTGAAGTACAACCCAAGCGACCAGCTTTTTTGGCTAGGAGAAGAGCCCAAGAAGTAAATCTTGAGAGAATTTCGTTAAATGAATTAACCTATTCAACAATGCAGCCGCGTTAGCGTTTGCTTGAGTTTTATGCTTTGATAGTCAAACTGCAAGTATGAACTTTCAGTCAAGTATTATGTTCATGTCAACTTCCCATCAATGATTGCGAGGAAACAAAGAAGAGAATTCATTAAAAAGGAGTTTTATGGAACTCATTTTTCATGCTGCGGGCTACACTGTAATGTGTGAATTCGTTGTACACTTCATTGCATTTGAACGGTCGTTTGCAGCTAAACTCACATGGTCATGGCATCTGGAATTCGAAATCTTACTGCAGATGTGATTGTCGCACGGTAATTAGGGAAAAGCGAAACCATAGCAGCATACTTTAGTATGCGCACTACAACAGATTTTGAAGGATATTGTAGTAACATGTCCGACTCTTTCTAGCCTCAAAGTTATAGAGGATTACAATGTTCTGTTTAACACATCTGAATGATTTTGCACTGTCTTTGCGTCGAGTAAAATAGCATGAAGGCAAAGCAAAGGGAAGGAAATCGTGTCATAACAATAATATTGTCTGAAGATAGAGGACATTAAGAGAGTAACAAGAGATATCTCCAAAAAAAAAACCCTCCAACATAAACATGTAACATTTGAAAGGGGATATTTTGATAAGTGCATACTAATTTGATATCTTCTACTACCTTATATCACTTCCATTCTCTCTTTAAGTTAGTTGTAATTTGTTACTTGCACTTTTATTGTTAGTTATTATTAAGGTCAAAGGTGCATTAGGGAGTTGGGTTTTAATTTGGGTTGGATTTAGATGAAAATTATTAAGAGGGAAAAGGTCAAAGAATTATTTAGCCAGAAAAATTATATATATATTAAAAAAATTCAATTTTGATAGTTTATATGGTGAGCTAAGTCATTCATGCTGTCATATCTTCTCAGCAAATTTAATATCTATATGTGCTACGTTGGAGATTAGTAACGTTAGAATTGCATTAAAATAACTCCAAAAGTTTAGGTAATAGGTTTAACATTATCCATTAATTTTGTTTTCTACTAATAAAGCTAGGGTTGTTCATTGACTTGAACCAAACATAATCGAATTGCATCAAATCACTTATGTTTTGATTTGATTCATGGTTTGGTTCAATTTTGTTAGTATTCAAACCAAACCACTTTTTATTAAAAAAATAACAAATAAACAACATTTTTTAGTTTTAAATCCCATTGATATTTCGATCTAACCCTATTTAGCTTTCTTTTTTTTTTTAATCTTCTTACATCTCACTCTTAACCTCCACAATCCACTCCATTTCCTTCACTTCTGTCTCTTGTCTCTCAAATAGACTCACATTTTTTCATTATCACCTAAGATATGATACCACTATAATATAATGTTATATGATTTAAATTCCTTAGTAATATTTCTCAATTATGCAAAAGGGTCGTAATTCACCATTTATTTGAGGTTATGGTAGACAACCTAAGGATAGAGGATAGGTGGTAATGGTCACATTGCTTTTTATTTTTTTTTTTTCTTTTTTGAATTTCATTCAATTTTCCTTTTTTTTTTCAATTTTCTTAACTTTTTAGTACATTTTTGTAAAATATACATATTATATTATATACTATAATTTAAATATAAGATCAAATAATGTAAACAGTTTAAGATGCAAGGGGTGATCTAGTCTTTTTACATTTAGGGTATTTAAGCTCACTTGACCTAGTGTCTCCTCTTTTCCCGCATTTGCACAATGAACACTCAAGAAACATTCTCAAACATATAATGGGCAACCTAATGGAAATCCACAAGATCAACCCACTTTTACCTAGTAAGGGTTTTGATCATTAAAATACTTATTTCTAATGATAGATTTGTAAGTTTAAGTGAGTTTGATGACTTGTTGTTAAAGTTGGGAACAAGGAGTGAGGTGTGATGAGCATAAACGTAGGATCAAGTAGTTTGAGATTGCAATCACAAATTGAAACAAGTGCACAAAATTCATATAATGTATTAGAATTAATAAGTTAGTCAATCTAATTTGATTTAGATCCATAGAATTAGGGTTAAGGAGCAAATTGAGGAAGAGGGAAAAGGATTCATGATAGAACAGTTGAGTATACAGCTAGGTACATGCCCATGTCAAATTATGAAAGTTTGCATAAAGGTATACGATCATAAGACAAGACTGGGTACACTACCATATTGAAGTATACAGCCAAATACATGATCGTATACTTAAGCATGTCGAAAAATTTTATTCACAAAAAGGTATACAACATTTAGCATGGTCGTGTTCCCTTCTGTGTTCCTTTACATGACCACAAGCATGGACATGTTGTTCTAGAACACTCACATTTCAATTTTTTTTCTACAATTTTAAACTAAGATTGATGCATGATAAAACAATAGGAAGGGAAATTCTACAGTTAGGACATGATTAACCAATTAGTAAACTTAGAGTAAGTCATAGGATAAAACTAAACTTAGTCTTTTATGTTTGATAGGTTAATATCCCTTTTCTAGTGACATAAGAGCTAATCGTGAGACCACTTCTCCAAGCACGTGTTTATCATGTTTGTTACTTATGATTATTAACATAGTATATAAATGACTTTAATTGAATATTGGTTTAAGTATATGTGCTATTTGTGCTTGGCTTGGCCTAAGGACCCGCAGTGGCAAATCTCTATGGGGCTCCCTAATAATCAGTATACTGCGTTGTTTCTAGTGGAGTCCTATGCCAAAATGATTTGAGGTAGATTAAGATTAGATAAATCTTGCAATAGTTGTTCCCAACCTAAGAATATATATGTATAAATATTATATAGTGTGACGAAGTCATGAGTATCTCTATGTTACATATTGATTAATACAAGATAATAATCCAATGATTGTGATAAGCATATCTACTTCATTTACATGTGTTGATATTACTATTAACGTAGCACACACATGTCTGTATAGTACTCATGTACAGAGCTTAAGCTCATTCCAATTATTTTTCAACTGTAGGTGGATACGACAATTACATTAACTACAATGAGAATGAAAATGTAGTGTGTCATTATCAAAATGAGAATGGTGGAGAGTATCAATACTATTATGGTAATGAGTAAAGTGGAAGTTGATGTAGGATTCTTCTATAAAACTTGAGGATGTTGATTAGAGAATTTGGAAATAGTTTATAGACTTTTAAATAAGTTGCTTCATTATATGTTAAAGGATGATTATCTTGATATTTGGATTTTAGTTTAATGCATCTTTTCTAAATTTATAGTGATTGGAATGGCTCACCAGAGATAATTTATCTATACATTAGAGTTATATTGATATTAATGTATAGTGGAGATGAACAATTTTGAAATTGAAATGGAGATAAGAGCTTTAGAGTGTCACTACTCAATAATGACACATGGTGAGCTATAGCATCCAAGTTCTAAGATGTTACAATTTTTAACATTTATAATTAGAAATTCTAATTTAATTGTACATCATAGAAAAAAGTCCACATCAACAACCAACACATAAACATCATGGGTCCTATATTTATTTAAGAGGTTTGGGTTACATACTTAAATATAGTAATTTTTGAAAAAAATTTCTTAACTATTATACTTATAATAAATATTTCTAAAATAGGTTTCGAAACATAGACCGCGTATGCGACTTTAGCCGAATGGAAAAATTTTTACTTGAAGGCTTAACTAGGTCTACACCTTCAATATTCCTTTTTTTTTTCTTAAGTCACAAACCTTATCCATGCCTTCAATACTAGTCTCTACAACACTTTAATCCCACTATCCAATTTTATATTCTTTATATATCGACCATTAATAAAAACAAAAAATCACATGATAACAATATACAAAATAAAAAATATAAATATAATAACAGTAAAATTTTCTATAGAAACACTTAGATCTATTTTTCTTCTCTCGTGCACACGCAAGAGGAAGAGAAAGAAGAAGAAGTGATTCTACATAGGAAAGAAAGGATTTTACCAGATCTGAGCAGTTTCTTAACAACTAATCGATTATGGTATTTTTTTTTAGAAAAAGTTCAAGTTGTTTTTATTTATATTGCAATTTTTTTATTAGTAGATATAAGATTTTAGGAAAATATTACTATAATTTTATATTTTATAGAAAATTTTACTTATTATTATTAAATTGTAATTTGTTAAATATGACTTATATAAATATTGTAATACGTAACATGTGATGTTAATTTTTGTATTAGAATGAGAATTTGTTGTTATGAGGAATGCAAAATATGTAGAATGTAAAATCATTTTTATAGCATTATAAAATAATACGGAAATGAATGAAATATTTAGTGGAAAAAATGTTATTAAAAATAATTTCAAATAAATATTTAGAAAAAAATTATTTGGAAATAATGGGAGAAAAATTAAAATTAGAAATGACATGGAGATTTTATTTTGTCAAATATTAAGAATGTTGTTATTGAAAATATAATATATATATATATATATATATATTTGTGATGAAAATTTATAATATCTAGAGTGTGAAATAATTTTTACAGTATTATAAAATGATACGAAAATGATTGAAATTTTTAGCAAGCGAAAATGTTATTAAAAATAATATTTATCTGAAAATTTTAAAATTTGAAATGTTATAGAAATTTTAATTTTTTTTTGGAAATTTTTATGAATGTTGTTATTGGAAATTGTCATTTTTCTTTTTAAAGCTTATAATTTATATATACTATGTATAGGAAAGAATAGCTAATTATGTGAAATTGATGATCTATGCATTTGAAAATATTATAGATGGTAATTGGAGACTAAAGTATGATAGGGATTCGATAAAGTTGAAAATGAAGAAAAACGTCAACTATAAAAAATTCTTATACATAATATGTCGCAGCATTGCAGTTGATCCAACCGAAGCAAGGGTTAAGATAATTCACAAGCATCCTATGTTCCATGAGGGCAATACATGTTATGCATTAATAGCAATCAAAGACGATAGAGATGTTGAAAATTTTATTGAAATGGCTAAATCATATGGAAATCGTGGCATATAATAATTGTTCATCAAAATTTCTGACAATGTGATAGGCCCTTTGGTAAAGCAGACGTTTGACATAAGTAAACAGCCTACATTCGTCACATGACATTTCAAAAACGCAGCCGGGGCTGTCGACATTTCAACCCTTAATTCCAACTCGGATGGAAGTGAATGATGAGGATGAAATAGATAGAGCAATTACTCCAATATTATAACAACCAACACATCGGATCCGTACATGGTTCATGTGGGAGCGAAGGCTGCAACTGACATCGATGGTAGCATGGGTGTGAAGAGGAAAGTAGCGATAACGAGGAGAGTTCCGATGAGGAAATGAGAAAATGAGAACGAGGGAGATGAAGTACATGAAGAAAACTCTCCAACTGTACATGCCTACTCGAGACAACCAATATATCGATCAGAGCAGGCTGAGCCACTAATCATGCCAATCAAAGATCCCATTCCATATTACAATTTGGGGGTAATAATGATTACATTTATTTCGAGCAAGAGCAAACTAATGTATGCAGTGGTTTCGAGCAACAATGGGATTTCTATAGAGGCATGAGGTTCAAAACGAAAGTAGATATCGTTCAAGCAATAAAGTCTTACCATGTGAAGAACTATTGCAACTTCACTGTTGTAGAGTCCAATCCACTACTGCGGTCTGTTTATCGTTTAAGAAGAGACGATGGTTGTAAATGGAGGCTTTAGGCCCGAAAGAAGAAGTTAGAGGGCATGCTCGTGGTGATGAGATTCGAGGGTCCACACACATGTAATAATCCGTTGATTAGTCAGGATCACCTATAGCTGGATTGCAATCTCCTTGCCAGCCAATTTGTAAATCTTCTTAGGGTAATCCTGATATAAAGGTTGCCAAGCTGACTTCTGTTTTTAAACAAGAATTCAACTATATGATCAACAGGAGACGGGTTCGGGAGGGAAAGAAACAGGTTATCGAGCACATGTATAGGAATTGGGAGAAGTCTTACGATGAACTACCTAAACTTCTCAATGCAATAGAAAATACAAATCCTAAAACACGAATAGATTAGGGGTGGAGTAGATCGAGTACCCCGGGTGTGTCTACTTTGAAGTGGGTATTCTAGGCATTTAGGTCGTGTATCGCAATGTAGAGATTCCTTACACCTGTTGTTACCATTGATGCCACATTTCTATATAGGAAGTATACTTACAAGTTGCTTGTTGTTTGTGGCATTAATGGCAACAATCATATACTTCTGCTAGCATTCGCTCTAGTTGATCAGGAGACAATTGAGACATAGGGCTAGTTTTTGAGGAAATTAAAGGAATGTTATTGGCAATCGTAAAGGTGGTGAAACCATTTACCTCATATCAAATAGATACATAGGCATCAGATCAGCAGTCCAAGAAGAAGAGAATGGATGGCGGCCTCCATTTGTAGTGTGGCAATTTTGTCTCTAATACATTGTGAGCAACTTCAACTAGGCCCATATTTAATTAAGCCAAATGTGTTAGATTGGTTTGATGATATGTAGTTGGATATTTGAACACTAGCTCATGATGGTTGCTACGGTTTGAGTATATGACCTCTAACATTATTGAAAGCTATAATTCCGTGTTGAAGGGGGCTCGGAGGTTACCTAAGACTGCTTTAGTGAAGAAAATGTTCTACAACTGCTTGGGGTACTTCGTCTAGAAGCATACAAAGGCATTGAAACATATAGTGAATGGTAGAATTTTCACCAAGTATGCAACCAAAAAAATTAACTGATGGAGTTCACAAGCTAGCAACTATAGGGTCATTGACTATAATAGGTACGATAGAGTTTTCGAGGTCTTCATCAGTAGTCATCGCATGGCCAGCAAGTTAAGGGGAGACGGTTAAATGCATGTTATTGACTTTACCCATAGCACATGCAGTTGCAAACATATAAAATGCACTTCATGCCTATAAGGGACGAGTTAGATTGGGAGCCAGTACACTTCTCGTCACTCCACCTAAGGGAAGACCTCATATGAAAGAAGAGAAAGTCGAGGTGAAAAAGATACCACATGGACATAGACATTAGGAAGCGTCCAGATTAAATCACATGTGGACTTTGTAGAGAAGGGAAGGGGGGGAGGCATAATAGAAGAACATGCCTATGTCGATGCAACAATGGTAACTGATAGATACCAATACATATTTCATCACGTTCAACATTACATTTATGATACTAACATTATCTTTTCCCCCTTTATAGGTACATAAATTCTCGACCACTTCATGCAGTTTATTTTGGCACGGTAGAAGGCGGATGCTTGATATTATGTATATGTATTTGCAATTTTGTAATTTATTGACAAGTTATATTATATGTTAATTAATTTACACACTTGTTAATTTGTTTTGAAAATTTTGAAGTTGTAAATTGGTATATGTACACATTATATGTGAAAATACATCAACTCAATCATTTCAATCATACTTATACATATGAAATGAATAACAATTGGCAGTTCATATCCCTATCCCCTCCTATCTCCTTCCCCTAATCAATTGTCTAGCTAGTAGAGTGAAGGCGTTACTTGGCCTTGGACATGGAGCTGGCAAAGCTTTAAACTCTTATGTTGGATGCTGCTGGGGAGTATCATCGAATGATCGCCAAGGCACAGGACTCCACTTTGTAGGTTGACTTGATGATTCACCCTGGTACATAGGGTTGTTTTCTAGAGCGTTTCTTCTATGAAGCCGGCAATGTTAGGATAGGACCACTTATAGAATGTCGATGTGGTGTCTCATATTAGTTGAAAATCGCCCCTAAGTTAGCGTACATCACATCAAAATCCATAGGCATCTATTAATCCTATTTTGGATTTTCCTATAGCTCACCTTGATTTTGAGGTTGTTGTCATCCCCCCATTTGTTGCTGCACAGGAATCGATCCTACCTCCTCCTAGGTGTTCTATTGTAGCGATTGTTGATACAATGTTACCCCCTTCAGTGATGAAACATGAACTAAAGACCCTAAGTAGCTATTCTTACAATCATATCTATATCCGACAATAAGGAGATTTGTCGTAAGATATCACCCTGCAAGTATGAACAAAGCATAAATTAAGGTTGACATGATCATGCAATTATTTAGACATTACAAAGTGTTGATATAAATCGTACTTACCAGAAATTTAAGAACAGTCCCCGTGTATCCAATGTATCGCTTACTGATTGATCCATACCTTTGCAAATAGCTATCATGCACACTAAGAAGGCTATCTGTATAAATGACTATACCGACCCGCTGTTCCCACATGTTTAAATATGGTGCATGCTAGACCATCCAATCAACATCAATCAGACCATGCAGGTCGATTTCATAGAGCTTCGATTATATGTTCACTAGTTGTGGGGTATATTGGAGCCCACCAAATTGCCTGGCCACTCAATATGAAAAATGCCACTCAACAATGTGGAAACAAATCAAAGGCACCCAAGCCATCCAAATGTGCATTCTAGCTTTGCAGAAATCAGTTAGGAAATTAATTAAATTCCCATTATATGACTTTCATTCAACATGAAAATAGAAAATTATATTAACTTCAAATTATCAATATGATTAATTACAAGGAAAAAAATTCAATTACTAAAGTACTTGTGACATGTTTTGCCTGTCTAACACATCCCGATATGCATTGACAACATGGGTAAGGTGATACTGCGTGTCTCTCCACGTGTTCCAACGTGTTGCAAGTGGACATCCAACTTATATAAATAGTTTATGTCAACTAATGAGTACGATGTAGGGAAATCTATCCTAAGCCCACACTTATAGGAAAATGGTAGCCCCTCAAATCTTGTGTGCCAACGGTGATGATGCGACACAAAGTTGACGCTATAATTACACCAGACATGCGGACACCTAGTTATACATCCCAACAATGTTGAAATGCTCCAACAAAGGTAACCACATCGCGTGAATAAAGGCGCTGGATTTATCGACAAAGATGAATCCCCCCAACAGCTATAGTATGTATGCACAAGTAGCTCAATAGATTTACTCAGGATCGGTGTCTAATGAGATCGGCCAAAATATATCACAGAGCCATGTTATACTAATGTAACCTCCCCTAAAACTAAGGCCCGACCTTAACCCTAGCAGTTCTTCACAGATCGCACCCCAATCCAAGCAACTGCTCCTTATAACTACCTGACCATCTACGGGTTATCCTAACTGGATCTCCACATTTTGCAGCGTAATTGTAAACTCTCCTATTGGCATATGGAATTTGTGCATCTCTAGATGTCATCGCTCCACTAATGTTGTAATCATGTGCTAAACTAAGGGTACATACGATAGGCAACTCATACCTTCAAATCCAACCAAATGCAAGTATGGCTCCATTTAAGCATCGAGGGGGCTGATACGTTCGTTGCAACGGAGTGACAACTCACACCATCAAACAGTGAGGTTTGCTTGATTCTATCTCGACAATACAAAAATGTTTTGCTATTTCTAACACAACATAAACTAATTGATAAGTAAAAGGTCATTTAACCCTCTATCCCAAACGGCCTATGCTTAATGACTCTCCTACTACATCAAAACTGAAGGATTAAAAGGTTCAGGCACCATCTATTATATAAAATATAATATATATTAAAAAATTTAGTATATGTTACCATCAATATATTAATTTACAACTAATCGTCTTTAATTAACAGATAATTAATAATTACTTAATTTTATGACTAATTCTACAAAATAATACAAATATTTTACATTTGCAACAAATACACAATTTTTTACTAATTAATTTTACAACAACTAATTAACGACTAATCATTTTTAATTAATGGATAATTAAAAACTACTTAATTTTATAACTCATTCTACTAAACCATACAAAAATTTTATATTTTCAATAAATACAAAATTTTTCACTAATTGATTTTATAACAACTGATTAACGATGTATTTACTACTAATCATTTTTAATTAATAGATAATTAATAACTACTTAATTTTATAACAAGTTTACAAAACAATACAACTATTTTACATATGCAGCAAATATAAAATTTTCACTAATTAATTTTATAACAACTAATTAATGACATATTAATGACTAATCACTTTTAATTAAGGGATAATTAATGACTACTTACTTTTATAACTAATTCTACAAAACCATATAAATATTTTACATTTGCAACCAATACTAAAGTTTCACTAATTATTTTTATAACAATTAATTAATGACATATTAAGGACTAATCACCATCAATTAACGGATATTTAATAACTATTTAATTTTATAACTTATTCTACTAAACCATACAAATATTTTATATTTGCAATAAATACAAAAGTTTTCACTAATTAATTTTATAACAACTAATTAAAGATGTATTTACAACTAATTGTCTTTAATTAACGGATAACTAATAACTACTTAATTTTATAACTCATTCTTTAAAACAATACAACTATTTTACATTTGTAAGAAATATAAAATTTTTCACTAATTAATTTTATAAAAACTAATTAATCACATATTAATAACTAATCACTTTTAATTAAAGGATAATTAATAACTACTTACTTTTATAACTAATTTTATAAAACAATACAACTATTTTACATTTGCAACAAATATAAATTTTTTTACTAATTAATTTTATAACAACTAATTAATGATATATTAATGACTAATCACTTTTAATTAAGGGATACTTAATAACTATTTATTTTTATTATTTATTTTTATAACTAATTCTACAGAATAATACAACTATTTTACATTTACAACAAATACAAAATTTTTCACTAATTAATTTTATATCAATTAATTAATAATATATTAATAACTAATCACATTTAATTAATGGATAATTAATAACTACTTAATTTAATAACTAATTGTGCAAAAACATTCATATATTTTACATTTATAATCAACACAAAAATTTTCATAAATTATTTTTGTAACAAATATTTACAAATAACTAATCACTGCTAATTAACAGTTAATTAACAACAACTTAATTTAATGACTACATTTACAAAAATTTATTATAATAACATATAAACATAATTCATTTACTAATATTAATTCATCATTTATTAACAATTAATTACTAATTAATAGTTAATAGTTAATTAATAATAACTACTATTTCGATTAAAATTGTAAAATATATATAATAACATGCTTTTTTTTTCTATTTATCCTAAGTATACCGAGAGCAAAAAATAAATTTTTTCTTAAGAAAATATGTTGAGATCTTAATGAAGATATTTCCACACACTTATTTTAACAAAGTAACACTTACGTGAAATAAAAATTATGAAAACAATAATTTGTATGTAATGAGTAGAGTAAAATTTGCAAAGAAAATAAAAGATGGAAATATGAGCATATGGTTGAGGATTCGTATTTATATTATAAATTATCGGTGCAAATTTTTTCCTATTTATTACAAATCATATGTTATGATAGTGTGTCACTTTTTATAGGTTTACAATTTCTTTATAGGTTTGAAGTAAACTTTTTTCTTTAGGTTTGTATAATAGGTTTGCAAATTATAAAATAAAATTATTGAAGGCGCAGACCTCGTCTGTGCCTTAAATAAAAATATATAATATAACTGAAGGCCTAAACGAGGTTCGTGCCTTCAATGATAATAATAATAAATATATATACTAAAGGAGCAGATGAGGTATATGTCTTCATTAAAAAGAAAAAAATATATATATTGAGGCGCAAACAAAGTCTGTGCCTTCAATAAGAGAAAAAGAAAAACATGTATCTGCATTTTCAATAAAAATAAAAAAAATTACTAAAGGAACAGACCTAGTTTGCATCTTCAAAGAAAAAAGAAATAACATGTATTGAAGGCTCAACTCAAGTTTACATCTTCAGTTAAAAATTTTCCTTTAGCCTAAAGTCATATATGCGATATGCGACTTTAAAATCTATTTTAGAAATATTTTTTACGAGTACAATATTTATGATTTTTTTCTTCAAAAATTACTATATTTAAATATGTAACCCTAAGAGGTTTACATGCAGACTTTTGAAAAAACATAGATTCTTATAATTCTAAAAATTTTCAAGGAGTGTTTATACAATTTATCTAATAAAATATTAACATGGTCAAATTAAAAAACATCTAAATTGCATGCATGACTAATTAAAAAAAAAATTATGCTTGTCAATGAAAGAAAAAAAAAAGTATGAATAATCTAAATGGTACTTGTAATATATATACCCTTTATCAAATAAGTTATCAATTGCTTGTACAAACAATGAAGAAAATATTCCATTGGAATTACATAGCAATGTAACTTCATCGAATAACTCGCCAATTGCTTGTATAAACAATGAAGAAGATATTCATTTGGAATTACATAGCAATGTAAAACATTTTAGCATAAAAAGTAATCAATTAACTCACAATAGGTGCATAAAAATTAAATACAACAAAGTAAAATAATTTGTGAAGAAAAAACTGCTTTCATATAGCAAATGTGCACCCACATTAGTAGAAGTAGGTAAAAAAAATCAACCAAACAAAACCAATTCAATTGGTTTGAAAAACTTTCAATCTAACTAAACTAAAAATTTATGATTGGTTTAGAGAAATAAAATGAATCAAACCACTTTAAAAAAATATAATAATATTTTATATGTAATAAAAAATATTTTATTGTAATGCAACATTTAATATACTTTTTTAAATAATAAAATAAGTTTAATCTGTAAGCTAAAAACTAAACCAAATCAAAGTTTTATGGTTTAAAAAAGTTTGTAAACCAAACCACATGGATTAGCTCAAAGCAATAAAAAACAAACTACATTTTCATGATTTAGTTTAGTTTAAAAAGAAAACTAAACCAAACCAAATCATGTCTAATCCTATACACTAGGTGTGTGAAAATTAAGTATAACAAAATGGTGAGATGTAAAATATATAACTAATTACTAAACCAAATCACATTAATGACCATTAATTATGGAATGAGAAAGGGAAAAAAATGCTTATTTGATAATATGTCATCATAATTAAATTTCATTCGTCATTCATTAAAAAAAAGAAAGAAAGATTAGAATGGTTGCAAAATAAAATAAATAGAAAGTTAATAAAGTTTCATTTATGTATTAATAGTAGTTGATAATCATCTTAACTTTTAGGAAATTGGTTAATCATTTGTTACTTATCATTAAGTTAATTTATTCATTTCTCCTTATCAAATTAATTAATTATTTGTATTAGATGATATAATAATAATTTATGTTGAATAATTAACTTTTAAAGAGGTGTGAAGTTGACTAATCCAATAATGACTTGATAACATAGAAAACATAAAATAAGATATAAATATAAATATATCATTAGGTTTTTTTATGTGTAATTGTTTTATATCTATTACATATCTACTATATATATATATATACCTTTTCATTTTTTAGTAGATTATCCAAATACCTGATTTGAAAATAGGTGGTATTATTTAGCCCATACAGATGTCCTTTGAAGCCCAAACGTCCTTTAACCTAAAAGGCCACGTGTTGGGTCACTCTCTCCCTCTTTCACTCGATCTTACAGACATCACCATCCAAATTATCACGCACTATATATCACAACTGCAAATAAAATATCTTAAAACCGAGACAACGTTAACACGTATACATACCTTATCCCTACAACGACAGCATTATTCGGTTCCGGTTCGTTCGTTGCCTCAGAAATGGCAGCTTTCACCACTGTCTCTCTTCCTCCTAAAACCCTAGCCCCTCCCTTCTCCACCCTCAAACCCTCATTTACTTCTCTACCCACCCTCCTATGCCGCTCTCTCTCCTCTTCTTCCTCCTCCAGTCACTCCCACTACTTCCATCTCCCTCAACGGACGCCGCCCCTCGGTGGTAACTGCCGCTGCGGTTGATGGGGACTACTCGGCGAAGCGGAGCAGCAGTAGCGAGCCCCGGGAGACGATTATGCTGCCCGGATGCGATTATAATCACTGGCTTATTGTTATGGAATTCCCTAAAGACCCTGCCCCTACTAGGGAGCAGATGATTGATACTTATCTCAATACACTTGCCACCGTTTTGGGAAGGTTTGTCTTTTTTGCTTTCTTAACACATGTATCGGAAACACTGTTTAGTCTTGTGAGTTGTGGTGATTTTTGGTGATTAGGGTTTAGGGTTTAGGGTTAGGGATATAGGGCATTGGGTAGTTTTTAAGTTTTCATGTTGCAATTATGTGAAAAATTTTGTCGAAACGGGGTGCTTATGGGTTGCTAATTTAGTTGTTCAATCATTAAAAAAAATTGATGAACTTTAAGATAAATGGGTAGTTGTAGTAAAGGAGCTGTCATGTGAAACATTTTAGCATATGATGGCCGGTATGGTATGATTCCAAAATTTAGTGAGGTGAAATGAATTGTCTCCGTCTCGGTAATAAGCCTTAAAAAAAGTATCTAAAAATATCAGATTCAGATACTTGTACCCTTGCCTGTTGACAAACCATGGGATATATATTTGGACTAGATTGTGGTTACGAGAGAGTAGAAAAAACATCGTCTTGCTGTCCTTTCTCAATGCATTTCTTAGACAAAGGCTTTGCTCTTGGGATGGTGGATATTTCTCAGAAAATGTAGTGTAAACCAAACCATGTTTGGATTGAAATGGAAATAGGACAGTCAGCAGATATAATTGGGATCGATCAGCGCTTCGATGTTCAAAACGAAATTGTTGGCTATGTAGTGTATAATGAACAGAGTTATAGGACATTTTGCCACATGGACCATACTGTTTAAGTCTCATAGTGCTGCTTTGAGACATTATAATTGGGAAGGTAAAAGGTTTTAAGCATAGCATATAGACAATAACTCAAAAGAGGTGGATTACTACCATGAGTTATCATCCTATTGTTAGATATCATCTATACTTGGTTCTATTTACACTGCATAAGACAGTATGGAAATGGGATAGCTGATTCATGGATGCTAATTTTTCAATGTTGCTGTATCAGCATGGAAGAGGCAAAGAAGAACATGTATGCATTTAGTACAACGACCTACACTGGTTTCCAATGCACGGTTGATGAAGCTACATCTGAGAAATTTAAGGGTATTGAACGTCCGTGATTGGTCACTCATTAATTTTAATGTTGGGTAGCATATTGTTTGGATGAATTAATCACTCTCTTCATGTCCTGTAGGATTACCTGGTGTTCTCTGGGTACTTCCGGACTCGTACATTGATGTGAAAAACAAGGACTATGGAGGTTCTTTACTTTGCACAAATCTCTCTGAGGTGGCTTATGTATTGACCTGTCATTTATTCTTGTAGTTATTAATGATTTTTTTTTTCTTCCTTTTCCTTTGCAGGAGATAAGTACATCAATGGAGAGATCATTCCCTGCCAGTATCCAACTTATCAGCCAAAGCCTCGAAATACCTCTAGATACGAGAGCAGAAGGTATGAGAGGAGAAGAGATGGACCACCTCGAGAACAAAAAAGAAGACCAAGACAAGAGGCAACCACATCAGAGTCTTCCTCTTCTTAGATAGATATGGTGAGCTGTTAACTTGTCTATTTGATCCTGATATATTATTAATGTACTTAAATCTGGATTTTGCTGATCATTTATTTACAGGTTTGATGATTTTGGTTCTAAGCAGTGGCCATAGGGAAGCTTCCAAGGACTACTTGAGTCTTAGGGATTTGTATTTGGGAATCAAGGTTAGAAGCTCTTACATTTGATAAAGGAAGTGTTTTGTCTTGTTAAGAGCCTATTTTGTCTCCTGCGTTAGGTTAGAAAATGGTCTCAGCAAATCATATTATGTGAGCAAGTTCATTCTGAAAAACAAGAACAAACATTCCAAGTCCTTGGGGAGTGTAAATTTTTTGTCATGCTTGTATGTGTATCACATGTGGACATCTTCACTTTCCATTCATAATTCACATTGTCAGACTTGTGGTTGTACCTATTGAGGTTTCATTCCACTATCCTTATGCACAGTTTCACTTTACTTTTCTTGGAGAAAGACTTGCAAGTATATTGATTGAAGGCATTACAGCACTGGCTTCTCCAGTAGTCCCAATGCCAGGCCACCATGCGACTCATTTTGTGTCTGCTATAAAAAGATTAAGCTGAAGCTATACTGCTTATATTTTGTGAATTTTTTGCATGCTTCGCACTTCATTTTTGTGAGGCCTTTTCTGCCGCCAAATATTGACTCGAGCATCATTTAGTCCCTTAAAATTTTCACTTTCATCTCATGATTTCATTGACATGCAACTCAAGTATGTCCGGATGCCTCTGACTTTGTTCCGCAAGTTGGGACTTTCTGAGCTTTGCAGGCTATTGCTTTAGGATCAAAGTCTCGTGAAATATGTTCTTATAGTAAGTCTGAATATTTGGTCAATAATATTTCCATCATATATGGCTGGCCGGATATAATATCATTTCTCCGAGTTTCTTTTGTATCTTCAACTAAATACATCACTTTGGTGAAGGCTAACACAAATATGATTTGGTACGAGGATAGACATGCTGGAAGGGACCATCCTTTTATTGGCGGTTTGAGATGCATAGAGATTAAAATGGAACTTGTCTATTATTTTACATGTCGCTGAGTTGGTAAGGGGTGATCCCTGGACCAGCTGCCTATTTTCATTGTGTTGATATATAGCAGCATACCAAATGGTTTCAATTTTCCGCTTTTGTCCTCTCATTAATATATAGTTAAATCCCTTTTGGAATTTAAATGGATGGTGTCAATTGATGCTCAAAGCAGTTCGCTAATGGATTACAGGGTTCAAAAGGTAAATTTTAGGATGCCATTTAAGCTCCAATATATCAAGCTAGTTAAATACGGACTGATCTCCGACTCGGATAAGGCTAGGATTAAAGATTGAAGGGTCGAATTAGAATCGGATTGGTCAAATGGGATGACTAAATTTTATAAAATATCATTTATATTTTAGTTATATGTGTATAAAACATCAAATTCAAATAATCATATAATTAAATAAATCAAAATTTAATTAAATCCACATCAACGTAAAGGGAAATATTAAACACTATGCAATAAGTTATTTGTCTAAATAAATTATGAATTTCAAATAAAATACATACATAAAACAAAATTGATTAAGTTGTATATTCGGATGAATGTTTTCATATCAAATATCATAAACCCATCATCATCTTCTCTTAGCTTCATGTCTTTTGAATCATTCCTCGAATCTCCAACATCAACATCAGTAGGAGTTGATTAACTTTACAATTTAGGTTTTTTCATGTTTATATATATTTTATTTGTATTTTACTTATTTTCCTTTTGGGTAATATTGCTTTTTTTTTTTATTTCCACCTTTCAATATTCCGCCCCCAACCCCCATAACTCCTTCAATTGTCTATGTCACTGGGGGTAGTGGTCCAACTGCTCGCACCGATGGGGTTAGAACGGTCTTTACCAATATAGCTTTTGATAGGGATCAATTTCCTATTCCAAGTTTTAGAAGATTTGTGTGTAAAGTTTTACCGTGAAGATTTATTATTTTTTAGTATTTTAAACTTTTCAACAATTTTTATGTTATTTATTTTATTAGTTTATAGATTATTTATTATTTTATAATATTTTATTAACGGTTATAAATAGTTAATCAGTATTAAAGTAACAAGCAATTAGTAATATTAATCATTATTGATGGAATCTTATTTTTATTTTATTATATTTATACACTTCAAACAATCTGAGTTTCAGTAAAAATACTTTATAAGACATTATTTTTCAATTAGTTTTATGGCAATTCATGAATAAAACCCTATAAAAAAGCCTCTCTTTTTTTCTCTTTTCTTAATCTTATCAACTATTCATAATAATTGTGACAATTGAAAATCCTTTTTTGTTTGATTTAATTCATGGTGTTTTTGATCTTATAAATTATTTATAATAATTGTGACAATCGAAAACCCTTTTCTTGTTTGATTTAATTTTTGGTGTCTTTGAATTATTGAATTGAGTTGAGCAAATCCCATTTTAATTAATGTAATTGTGTCGTTGAAGATTTATCAATTAAATTAATTGCTTATATCTCCTTTAAATTCTCAACATTAATTAACCTTTCTTGTTTGATTTAATTTTTGGTGTCTTTGAATTATTGAATTGAGTTGAACAAATCCCATTTTAATTAATCTAATTGTATCATTGAAGATTTATCAATTAAATTAATTACTTATATCTCCTTTAAATTTTCAAAATTGATTAAACCAAAAACCCAAAAATAGTCATATCCAAAACCCTAGAGAATGCAATGATCCCTTCAAAACTTCATACAAGAGAATACTGACCCGTCTTATATCAAAAGTTATGGTTAAACTGATTTAACCGGCTGGATCACACTACTATCAAATCATAAAATCGTTTCACTATCTTTAAATAATATTGAAAACATATTTATTTAAATAAATTGATCAATAAAAGAGCTATAGGAAGTAGGGGTGAAAGTAAGGTACTTTAATCTATATAGCTGTACGAAGACGTATGTCCTTAAAAGAATATGATTTTATATATTATCAATATAATTGTACTAGATGTTATAGAGAATCGTGATGCAGTTGGCGCATCTATTAGTATCTACAAACACTACTTTCACCATCCTTCCTTCAAATTCTCTCGAGAAAAACCTATTTAAAAAGAAGAATAAAATCTCAAACAAACTTAAAATGTGATTGTACAAGTGGATGCATCACACTCATAGGTCGCATATGATGGGCAACCCCATAAGTTTGATATGCCTATGCCTAACCATGGATGGGGACTGCCTAACCTTAGAAAGGAATTTTACCATTTTCACTGTCCTCTCCTCTCTTAGGAAGACTTCCACATACTTCCCGTTTAACGCATTGAACTTATCAAACACCAACGTATCCGAAATGGCAGCTTTGATGTAACATTTAAGTTGACTAAATTAATCGTTTTTCTCTAAAAAAAAAAATTAGAATATATCTTGTTTTATATATTCATGTCCCATATGATGAACGCTGTGAAATCACGGCATCAATATAAATATCTTTTTTTCCCTCTTTTAGATGGAACTGGCAGCATCCTGAGATTCTTTTTCAGTCCACTTCAATCTCACTCACCACTTCTGTTTCTAAGCTCGTACCAAACGTAAACGTGCCCATTCACGTCACATGACACTGAACACTTGTCTTTATCATGCACCTGATGTGCACCCACCAACTTAAATATATTGCCCTTGGAAACAACACCACCTTTTCTTCACATGCACACAAAAGCATACAAAGTGACAGCTATCTCTATTTTAATACAAGTAGGTCTCTAGGATCTACAAAATCTCATCAATAATCTTCCTCTGGACTGGATAAGCCTTGAAGGGTTTAAATAATACTAGTACCCAATGGATGGGCAGTAAACTTGAGGTCATTTCCTTGGAGGGGCTGAACACTGCATATTCACTTTCTTTCTTCTAGGCCGGTTTCGGTTGGGCTTACAATTGATGCTAAAAAGCCGGCTGAAGGCGATTGATTCGGTTTCAGTTCCGCTTATGATTTATGCTGAAAAATACAGCTGAAGAAGAATAAACCAACCATTGATGGATTTCTACTACTCAAGATACGATGATGGACATTACGGTGAGGACTGTCACTCTTATTACAATTCTAGCTATGATTCTGTTTTGGATTCGCACCCGACGCCTTATTTTAGCAGTAACATAGATCATTACAGGGCAGTTGAATTCGATCAGGCCCCTAAATACACTGATTATAGTGTTAATTACTCTCCACCGCATCAATCGTATACGGATTACTATTCTCCTAGCCATCAATCCTACAATGCTTATGATTATTCATATGTTCACCAATCCTATGATGTTTGCAACTATTTTCCTAGTTATCAGCCTACAATTGCATACTCTATGTCCAATTTTAGTGAACCGAAATCGTTTGAATTCGATGATTCGCATTCAACTCAGTTTGTTGTTTCTTACTCGACTGTGGAATTCAATGAGCCTGCCTTTGAAGATTATGATCCAACACCGTACGGCGGTGGCTATGATATTGCTGCCACATATGGAAAGCCTCTTCCACCTTCTGAGGAAATATGTCATCCCCATTCTACCAAAAGTGCTGTAAATCTGCCTCCTAAAGGCCCTGCCCCAGTCGGATCCGTCGTAATTCCAATTGAGAAAACCGAACAAGAGGAGCAATCAGCAAAGCCTCAAGACCAGGTGGAGAAGAGCAATAAGGAAGTGCCCATGCTCATGCCTGTGCCCGAGCCTAGGAGTAAGCCTGACATAGATCAGCCCAGTGATCATGTCTCAAAACCCGCGGACTCTGAGAAAAGCATAGAGATCCATCCAGGTTATGGTGAAGGGCATAATCCCTCAAATGTTTATGGACGTGGCAGGATGATGCCTCCACCTCTACCGGGATGCGGGATGGATGCTCTAGACATTTGTGACGGGTTTTTCGGGTATTGGCCATGCTTGTATAGGAACAACAATAGAAGAGAAAATCAGAATGCTGCTCAACAGGTTGCTTATGAGGATTGTTATAGAGAAAATGAGTGGCAGGGGACTATGGATTATATCTTTGGAAGCTCTTATGATCCTTATGTTGGAAGAAGCCATGGTTATGGAAGCTATGAGCATTCTTGATTAGGATCAAGTAAGGCACAAGCTTCTTGTGAAGTTCTGCTTTGATACCGCTTGCGATAGATAATCAAAGATCTATGGAGATGAAAGTAAACAACATCTGGTGTTGGGTCTTTTCTTTTTTCTTTTTTTTTTTAAATTATATTTCCTATTTCAGTTTGTAATAAACGTTTAGGCTAAGCGTAAGAATGCCGGCCAAGTTCAATTGTATATCAAACTTAGCCAAATCTAAGCTGAGACTTAGCAATTACTGACTTTATCAAGGTATTAATCTTCAAGAAGTGCAATCATATTGAATAGAAAACGTTAATGGTAGTTAATTGGGGGTATTTGTTAAGATACCTAATAATAAAAACTTAACAACTTTTCGAACATTTGCATTTTAGCAAAGTTTGTGATTAGTTTAACACTACCATGCACGTGGGTGTAATATTCTCAGTGAATCTTGTTTTTTTAGGAACATCATTTACAGAACCTTCTTACAATGGCTGAATTTGCAAGTTGTGATGGTCTACGTGATAATTAAAGGATGGAGAATATTCCAAGTGGTTATGAATAGTGAATTAAAAGGTAGGGCCGTAAGAAGTTCAGCCAACATGCCGGTTGGGATTAGGAACTGGCAGATTACAATTCCATCAGACAGTCCATTTCTGGTTCCTCGCTGGTTTTGCTTTGTGGCTCAATGTGTAGATGTTTTTTAAGTAGAACCAGCCGATCCGCTCCACTTATCGGGGGATCCTTAACCATTTTACGAATTATGTGGACAATTCTAGCTGTGTGTTTGGAACCATAGAGTGGTCTAATGGTCGATTCCTACACCTACCTGGTTTGGTGGGTTTTATCTACAACGGAGCTACAAGGGAAGTTGAGTAATTAGTATTACTGCTCAATTAAGCTTGTTTCTATTGAACTTGAATCTGATACTTTGAATTGGAATTATTGGACTATAATATTAGAGGGAAAACAAAAGCAAGCAAAGGAAAAGCATAAGATGAGAAGCTTATTTGCTAATTGCTATTTTGTTTTTATTTACAAAAGAACAAGTTGTCTTCGCTACTTAGGAAGGAAGTTACTATGCTGCTAAATCCGGCTTCTATAGTACCTAAAATTTGAAATAAAGGTGTCAGATTATAAGAAAATTAGAGTCAAAACATAGAATTAGCATTAAATTGGAAGCTTATTTGCTATTTGATTTTAAAAGATTCAGTGGGTCAACTACTTGGATCAAGCATGTTATATATCTTGTAACTTGCATACTCTTTCACTCTTAAAAAGTAGATTGGCATGTTTTCACATGCACATGAACATGACCCGGCCGCCCACCACAACCCACCCTATTGGGTCAACAGCGCAAGGGGTCCCTGTGGATCTAGATAATATAAATGTAAAAAATAAAAAATTTTCAAAATAAAAATAAAATAAAATATAAGATTGGATCATAGTGAATGTGATGCTGAAAAGGCTCCGGTAGATAAGATCAAATTGGGAGTACTTTTATTTTATATTAATTTCATGCTACTTTTTTTTTATATATAATCTAATATTTTGAAAAAAAAAAAAATCTCGTATTGAATTAGAAGTGCTGTGCTATTGTTACTTATTCATACGGTGAAGGCACATTCTTTTTTTCCTTAAAAAGCTCATTGTCGCTAAACCTGAGGGATTGCTAGAATATACTTGAATCTCATAATGCATGCATGCATGCATGCCATTAAAAGTAATTCTTCCACTGATACTAAACACTTACTAATGACAAAAGTATAAAATTATCTTTTGAGATTAAGTCTGTTTAGATTTTTTATTATTTATCTTTATTTGATGTATATTTAATCTATATCTGATTTGTATTTGATATATATAATTATGTTTTTAATTTTCTCTCTACTTGTTTTAAGACAAATACCTTTATTCGAATAAACGTGAAATAAATGATACATAAACAAAAAAAAAAAAAAACTAACCAAGGCTTAATACTTGTTTTATGAAAAAAAATATATGTAAAACGATCAAGAACCTTTTGGTATTTTCCTAAGATGAAGAATATTTTTTACTTTACTGCATACTAAAGCGAAATTGTAGATATAGTTTCTTCGTCTTGACAAAATAATGGGGATGAATTTACTAGAATACCTATATTTAAAATTTTTGACAAGTTACTATTTAAAGTTTCATATATTACAAATTAGTATCTAATACTTTTAATTTAGTTGTAAATACGGTTATCAAAATTGTGATTCTACTAAGAATTAAAAGATATAGTATCAATAAAATATATGAAATCAATATAATCGTATATTTTAATTTATAATTATCCCTAAAATTTATATCTATACGATTTTATATCCATTTTAACTATAGAAAATCTCGTAAATTCATAAAATTATACAATTAATGTTCAATTTTAACAATTAAAGTTATAATTTAGTAAAAATTTAAATATTCATAAATTTCCAATTAAATTGAAAATATGATCACTTTAAATTAGATACTCAAGCCGATAAATGACAACCGAAAATAGCACCGAGTGGGTTCAACACAAACATGATTCATCATGCGAGTCCACAGCGCTTAAAACGACGCCGTAATTGATTGTACACCCGATTCGGGATAAAACATTCGGAACTCATCCTTCGGCGCTGTTTTGAAAATAACTGGGCGTGCCCTTTGTTTTAAGTACTGTGGTTTCACGTGATAAGCCACGTTTCAAAGCTATGTATCTTGTTATTATTTGTGGGCTTGAGTGTCGTGACTCGATTATAATTAAATTAAAAGCATAGATATATAATCGTAAAAAAAAAAGAAAAAATTAAAACTAATTTGTTAAATATCTTCAAAACAATAATGGACATGTCCCCATCATACAAGTTGGAAAATGGGATATGAACCACTGCATATGTCAGCCTTTACGTAAGTTCATAACTGGACTTATCGAGAACTTCCTTGAATCAAAAGATAGGATAGGATGTTGGTATAATTTATGGAAAATATTATGAAAGATCTTTAGATTTTAATAAATTAATCTTAACTTTTTAAAAATATATTTAAATTTACTTTTTGGTAATTAAGCATGAAAACTTACATAACTTATATTAGAGGAAAAGAGTGGATAATAATAATAATAAATAAATAAAAAAAACATACATTTTGCTGGCTCTTGCAAGTAGCCAAAAATCTGATAAGAATTCAACTAAAGAATCCTTGCACAGCGGAAAATGTCTGTTCTTTCGAGAACAAAACGTTGCTTGAAATCTGACTTTCTTAAAGGGAATTAATTCCCATAAATTATTGCCTGAACTTTGTTGATTGTTTTTCCAGGGAATCAATTTCGTATAGACGATTTTGTCAAAGTTAGTAAGTGGAATAGTAATATAAAATATTTCAAAAAGTATGAATAGGATAGGGTATGAAAAAAAAAATTGTAACAATTCCAAGTATGAATTTATTTATTTTTTTTAGATTTTAATATGATAATGAGTCATTCATTCATTAATGAGAATACTTTAACAAGAATGTTAATGGATACTCAAATTCAAGATACTTAGTATATATCTAGAATACTTATTAAGATATTAAATGAAAATATAATTTATTATTTCATACATTTATTTTTTGGTAAATTATAAAATCAAATATCAAAAAATATAAAAAATTTATCTTATACATCTTTAATAAACACTTTGGAGTACACAATAGTGAGACCTTATTTATATAATTGGTGGTTTTGTTTGTTCAAATTTAGGAACTAGGGGTAATACGGTCAAGTTTCCTTACCAATGCATGCATTTAGGTTTATCATCTTTGATAACATGTGTGAAATAGCCTAAGAAAATACATTAACGCATATAATAAAAATAAAGTTTACCATAGTAAAGCAAATAAATAATACATTATAAGATAATAAAAGAAAAGAAGAAATTATAAATAAGGGAATAATATTCATATTCAAGTTCAAATAGATGATTGAATTTTTAAGTAGTTAAAATAAATAAATAAAACAATAAATAAATAAATAATAATAATAATAATAATAATAAGTTAACATGAAGGGTAATTTTCTTATCCCTTTTAATAAATAGACTTTCGATGTTTCCCTACAAATCACTCCAACTAGATTTCTCTTACCGCAATAAAAGAGATAAAAGAATGTGGAAGCATTCCACCTAAACAAGTATTTGAACACCAGTTTCTATTTATAAGTTATGGAATTATGAAGATTAGGAACACAAATCATAAAGAAAATTAAAACAACACAATGATTAGATTTATAAAAGGATATTGAAATCGATGAAATTGGGGTTGTATACAATAGATTAATGATTTCTAGAACTTGCAAAAGAAATTTGTAAATTGTAAACAAAAACTCTAGAACAATTAGGGATAAAAAATTGTAAAAATCAAACTATAAAGAATTAATGAATAAAAAAAATTCTTTTAGATTACAAGATTAGAGTTTTATGAAGAGGAATGAATTACAATTAGACAAATTCTTGAAAAAAAAGAGAGAGAGAGAGAGAGATGAATTTGGAAGAAGAAGTAATAGAAACCAATCCCTAGGTTTTATTTAAGAAAAAAAAAATCGTTTTATATCAAGATTAGGATTTTATAATAAATGTATAAAATATAATATACAAATATAGAAAATTTTAATTATATAGTAAATAAGATAAATGAATTACAATTGAACAAAACCTTAAAAACAATATAAGATGAATCAAGAGCAAGAGCTTGCAAAAATTAAGGCCAAGTTTTATTTTAAAAAAAAATCTTTTAGATTAAGATTAGGATTTCGTGACAATTGGTATGAAATACATTATACAAACATGAAAAAATCTTAATTAGATATTTAATAACATAACCTTAAAACATTATGAAATAAACCTTAGAAATAAAGTTTAGAGTAAAATGGGACAAGTAAGTCAAAAGAGGCCCCTAAGAGAAAGAGAAGTTGACCAATTTAACCCTAGTTGATTGGCCCTCGCTTTTAGGGTTGATTTTCTCTATTTTCTCTAGTTAACTTATTGATAAGTTATCAATTAATTAAAAATTAGGGAAAATTGCAATAAATGTATAAATTAAAATAATTTTAGAATTAAATTATTTATTAAATTATTATAGGATAAGAAGAAAGATTAAGAAAATAGCATTCCAAGAAAACTAAGATGAGTGTAATGCTACTTGTTTGATGTCCATGCTTGTGGAGGATAGCTGTAAACCTGTTTAATTATTATTGGACAATAAAAATTGTATGCATTAGCTATTTGAATTTGTGGATAGTAGCCACTGATAAGGGGTTGAGGGTCCCATACTCCTTAAATGGTCTTGTTAGTTAGGTGTGAATGTCACCATAATGACCAAGAAAATAACTAAATTAAGTGAGTTGGAATGAAGTTATAACAAGGTTACTCGATGGAATGGGATGTTAGTTAGAATGTCATAGATAGATTGTGCTCCTGATATCTTGATACAAGTGTTAGACTCAAGATGAGATTATTAGAGAATCGTGGTAAGGGGAATGAAGTTGAATTTGACAGTTTGTTGTCACCTACTATTTCATATTGCAAGCGCTACAACTTTGCCACTTTTGAGAAGCAGAAATTGAGTCATCCCAAATGCAATTGTCGAGTTTGTGCATTATGATTCACTTGATTGTAGATCCTATTGAATTTATTTTTTACATTTAATTGCTATGGGATGCTTGTGTTTAATTGGTTGGTATTTGTGAGTACATGTGCAATATAGTATTTGTTGGGCTTTTTGCTCACTTTGTTTGGATTTTTTTTCTTCAAGTAATTAAAACATGGACTAGAAGATTTAAAGAGTGTAGAAGGTGAGTCTTGCATAATCTTATTCAAGTAGAAATATGTGACAAACTAACTGTGTCCTTTATGTTTGGGAATGATTGAATGTTAGGAAAGTATTATAAAAAGGAAAAAGTTTATTTTAATTCTCTCATCAATTGTCATCAAGGTATCCATAAATAATGTATAAGCTTAGCAAATGTTAAACAATTTAGTTACAAATGTCCTATTGCATTTGGTTTATTAGATTGGAATGTCATTCTGCTGTTATTTTTTATGGAGTAGCTTTTTCTTTATTTGGCTTGCAAAGTTAAACCATAAGTAATATCTATTCTAAATATATAATGTGAAATAGTTAAGAAATTTTGATTCCTTTTCTTAATTAGAAAAATTGGTATTCCCCATTGAATAGCTTTTATTCTACAGATCTTTTGAATCATAAAAAAAATATAAAAAACTTTTTAATCCTTTTTAATCTTATTCCATTCTAAGTAACCAAATGCATTGTAAACATTTTTCTTAAGGCTCTTTTCCCTTAATTACTATAACAAAAATAAAAAAATATTCTAGCAAAAATTTTAACCTCAAGAGTAGCCTCCTCCAATATGTTAGTAGATCCACTACCTCTAATATAACTCATCTGTATCTAGAACCTACCACTTTTTGGAAAAAGATTTGTGCATTTGCAAGAATAATTTTTTACAAAATAATTTGTTCATTACTTTTATCCAAACCATTTTTTACAAAATAATTTTCACAAAAAGGCATTTTCACCCTTCACCCATCACCCCATCATAAATAACATAGTAGCTCTTAGTAAATTAAATCATCTATGATGTTAAAAAATAGTAATCATTTATCAGTTGATTTATGGTTCTATCCTACCACTACTTAAGAAAAAAAAAGCAAAAAGAAAAGTGCATTTTTCAATATATATTTTATCTAATCACAAAAGTCAATTAGGTGGGGGCTTAGTTCGTAGTTAAAACTAATGCATATCCATTTTTTTTCTCTTTAATCATAGTTTCATTTAATAATATATGGTCTTTAATGACAATGCTTGACTTCTTTTTTTTTCCAAAACGATCCATCTCATTCTTTGCTAGGACCCACTACAGGCTTTCTCTTTTCCTTAAAAAAATGCAAGAATAGATGAAATTAGAGTTTGAGAGAATGAGCTAGAGGTATGGTATTCTTTCCATATAGAATTTAATGTCTATACTAAGATTGTCATGGAACTTACTAGAATAAATAATTTTCTTAAAATATGTAACAGTCCAGAATTCATGATGCCACAATTCGCCATGTGTCTTTAAAGGATAGAGACACGTTAAGGCTCTTAAGTATTCTAAATCCACATAAACTTGTAATAACTGTTAATCACAATCAATAAAAACCATCATCATCGATAAGTGGCTCAACTTAACTTAAATTCTAAAATCTCCCAATCTAAAGCTATGCATATCTTAATACATTAATACATATGAAAACTAATTTTAAACACCATCAATACAAAATTCAAAAGGTAAATAGAAGTCTCATATTCTAAACAAAAATAAAAGCCACCCACATCAATCATATCATTGTATATAATTTTCCTCATCTCTTAGTTATCATAGAAGCAAATATAATCTATATCATTCTCATCTTGAATATAATTTGCTAAGTCTTCATCATACATCACATATTCATCTATACCTGTAACTGAAAAAAATGGTTCCCGAATGGTGAGTTAATGCTTAGCATGTATAATCCACAAGAACATGCGTATGATTAAGTATAACTTAAATCACATGCATCAATGCAAAAATCAAACCATCAAACAATCAATTATTATCTCATTTAGTTCTCAAACAGCAAAAGGGCATTCACACCCTCGTCACACCATATATATATATAATACAGTGTATGATGTTGGGAACTGTGACTATTAGCCCTAACACTCATAAGTCCCTAAATCTATCGATTCATCTCAATGTGTAACTCCACCAGGAACATCACTACATATTGATCAACGAGTGCTCTCTAAGGTTTTACCATTACAAGTCCTTACGCTGATCCAAGTACAATAAGCGAACAACTTAACAAATCCAGTATCCCATTAGTTACATTTCTTGAACTAACTTAATAAATATAAGCAACACAAAAAGATTACATATACCTAGAAGGGTGGTCTCAAATTTAATTTGGTCACAACTAGTATTTCTCCTTAAATTTGTTAATATATAGAATAATTAAACATAATACTTTTCTTGAGTATTGTTTAAGTTATTCTAACGTATTGGATCATTTTTCCTTCAGGTTTTTCTACTATAACTTAAAAGTGGATTAGACTAAATGAAAGATAAGAAAAAAAGAAAAGTAAAAACATAAAATGAAGGTTTCCAAAAAGCATCGTTGTTTAAAAGAACACGAGTAGGTAGAATGACCATGAACATGGCCATGTACCCTTTTGTACAAGTTTGCTTCACAGCACGCTTAAGTACACAAGTCATGTACTTGGCTGTGTATAGGTATACAAATAGGTACACAAGTATGTACTTGGTCGTTCACTCCAAATGCACATTTTTTTTCTCCAACATAACACGAGTAGGTACATAGGTGTATACCTATTGGTTCCTCTTCAAATTCTCTTCTTCAAATCACCAAAATCAATCTCTTTCAACCTTAATTACAATTTAGCACTTTCACAGCTAAATTTGCATTTATTATAGCATCAAAACACTAATTTCAACCGAATTTGACTACTTATTTGTCTATATCATTCCAATTATCATAGTTTTTCCCAAATCCCTTTAGAACATGGTGTTCCTTCTACAACAAAACCCATAAATGAGATTCAACTTCATTGTAACTAGGAAAAGTACCAATAATTCATTTAGTTATAGTGCTTACCTTGTGAATTGCGTTAAGTTAAGCATATTTGCATCAAAAAGGTAGGATCTCATGATATGGATTTGTAGATTAGAGTTTGTCCATTAGAGAATCTAAGTGTGTGTAAAGAGAGGACAAATGAAGGATTGATTGTATTAATAGGTTTTTATACTCTTCATGGCAAAAGTCCAATATGTCCTCTTAAAAAGTTTTTTATTTTTATTTGCCCTTGATTTCATAACTTTATTTTTCTCCTTTACAATTATTATTATTATTTTGAGTATTACAGGATATAACCAAGTTTGTAAACTTATATAGCAATTTTTTACTTTTAATCACATTAAGTGTAACACTCTAACCTAAACTCTACCCATTAAGGTTATCGTTACTTTGGTATGAAATACCTCATGGTTGTCCCTTAATGTAGTTGTTTCTTCCCCTAAGCATGCTTAACCTTTGAATTTTGATGAACTCTATGCCATTACACCCAAAGGCACCTTGATAATTAAGTTTTTGTCACTTTTTATTTGAGGAATATCAAAATCTCCAACCCCCCACCCTCTCTTATAGAATTGACATCTTGTTGGTTTTATTATATAGGTCTAGGAGCACACTAGATAGAAACTTTGCCCCTTTTGCTAATGAATTGCTTTTATACCACTTGTAACACTCTAACAAGAATTTTTCCTACCAAAGTAGTGTTTGCTTTGGCATGAAATACCTCACAGTTTTGTATTCTTAACCTCAAAGTGCCCATGAACTTCAAGTCGCTACATTAAAAGGCTTGTTGATAATCAAAATTTCCTACCTTTTATTTTAGAGATACTACTTTGAGGATTTAGATGGATATAATAATTCCATTCTAATGAATCAAACGCAACAAATCACAAACTTTTCTCAAAACATCATTGAATAGAAAAGCCACAAATCACAAAACTACACTTACTATACAATTAATGTCGTCTCCTACACTGATAGCAAACTTTCCACTAAATCTCCTTAACCCCACAAACTTGTCCTATTCCTATTACAAGTGTTTTTTACCAATTTATAGTGTAGAACAATGTATGGAGTGGAATCTCTCAACAAAGAACCACCATGAGACAAAAGAAGGAAGAAAGCGAGGGAGGATCATAGGAGTCTTAGGAAGAGAGAGAGAATTACTTTATTTTAACAGAGAAAACTTTTTATTTTTTTTTCTTAGTGTTTATAATGGAGAAGGAGAGATTCAAACATGATAATTTAATATGAAGATTAATATCCATAACATTAAACATAAGGATTTTTTTTAATTGTATAGAAAAATGTAGCAAAGAACGCATTTGATAGTCATTGAGCGCTTCTATTAAATCAAAAGGTTGGGTCCATGTGCGTAAGAAAGCCAAGGAAAAAGGGTACTAGTTAAATTGAAAGGTAAAGTGGAAATTACAAGAATATCCCTTGATATGCAACTTTTCCCAATGGTATTTCAAAAAAATCTTTTATTGAATTTCTACTTTTTTTATTTAGAAGTCATAATCATGTATATTATATATTTCATTATGTGGTTTACATAATATATATTTATATAAGATTTACATGCTATAGTTATTTTGTACATATTATTACATGTAAATTATATTACACTAATTATAATATATAATATTATTATAATCCATTGTTATATCCCATCGATTTTTATTAATACGGAACGGTCTTATTTGGTGTTCTACATGTTTAAAGCTTCAATTTTCTATCTTTTCAAATATATAGTACTATTAAAGGCTATTAAAACTTTCTTTTGTTTACACAATCAATTCTTTTATGCATTTTTACATATATTTATTTAAACTAAAATTAAATTTATAATTTCGGGCTATTTCACTGATGAGTTCAAGATGCGGCATTGTATTTCCATCCCCAAATAATTTACCAATATAGTTGACAAAATATTTTATGGCTTTTATTGATAAAGAAATTCACAAATCTAACCTCTACTAAAGTAATTTTTTTTTTTTTCACTGACATATACAATATTGATACTGAAACAACCTTCAAATTGCTTTAATATTGGTTCAAACTTCAAACTAAAGTAGTCCATGATGATTAAGTTGGCTTTACATTCCATTTTCTAACATTATATTTGAACTATACTAAGCTCCATAGTTTAAAATACGTTGTTGGGACAGTCCTTTCTGGCTCCCACTTTTATCACAACTCATCTTCGAGGTAGCAATAGCACAAAAGAGAAAGAGAAAGAGAGGGAAAAAAAAAAGAAGCAAAAAGTTTAAAGAACCACAAATAAGGACCTAATTGACAGTATTACCGAAACATTAGTTAAAAAGTTTGTAATAAAACCTTATAAAAAAACACCTTTTGTTTTATAGTCTAAATCCCTCCAGCCTTATTTCATTTCGTACTTGTCTTTCAAACCTTCCTCCTATTCTAATTCCCTCGATGACTTTGCCACCAATCTTTCTCATCAGTCTCCTTCTCCTCCTCACCACCGCTACCGCCACAAGGACCACTTCCACCACTACCAGCACCACCAGCAGGGGCCTTCAAAGCCTTCTCAACAGCCAAGGCTTACCCGGTGGCCTCTTCCCAAACAACATAAAATCCTACGACCTCGACCCAACAACCGGCCTATTACAAGTCTATTTTGACCAACCATGTCTTGCAAGATATGAGACAGCTGTGTACTTCGACACTGTTGTTAAGGCAAATCTTACATATGGAAGGCTCCTAGGAATGGAGGGACTTGCCCAAGAAGAGCTGTTCGTTTGGTTGCCTGTCAAGGATATCATAGTCAACGATCCATCTTCTGGTCTTATTGTGTTTGATATTGGGATTGCTCATAAACAACTCTCTCTTTCAATCTTTGAAGACCCTCCCGAGTGTAGTCCTAAAGGTAATCTCTTAATTCAAATCTCTTCTTATTTCCCATGGCAATCCCCATCCTTGTTAGGAGGTAGGCCTGATCTCCTCTCGGGGCCATAACCCTCCAGCAAGTGAATTTGATGAGATCCGAACCTCTAATCTTATGCCAGAGCATCTTTTTACATTTAGTCAGTTAGCGAAATCAGCTAACACTCTATTAGTCTTATATCCTATCATATTGTTAATGTTAATTAACATATTTGTTATTAGTTTCTTTTGTGATTTTTCTTATTTTTTTTTACCTACCCCTTTTTTTTTCCTTTTGGTTGCATTGGAGTTTGTATTTTATATTTGACTACAAAATCTTGGTCATACTTAATCTTAGGAGTTTTTGAGGCAACTAAAGTATGTTTAGTGAAAATTGAGTGTATAACAAAATAAGTTTAATATAATATTGTTCTTGAAATTTATTAGGGTCAAGACATTTTTGTAGGTGATTTTTTAATTTAAGTTCATTGTTTTTCCCTTGAAAATCAAGTTTATGCAAGTGTCCATTCTTCTACAGTAAAACATACATCACCCCCTAGATTTTTAATTGCAATAATAATGATTGTAAAGGCAATTTGTTAATAATTTTTCTCAACTAAGCATTGTTTGGTATATGTACTATATATGCAGGAGCTTGTCAATCTTAGAGTGGAAGCAAGAAGAAAAATATCCAAAGCCAAATGATGATAAAAGACAAGATTTTCTTCAAAGTTTTGCTTGAAGTGAATATGGCGTACAGTTCATGTATGGAGTGGAGTACAGGTCATATTTGCTAAAAATTGCGATTTGAGAACTAGGACTATTTGATACTATCATTTTGAAGCCACCCATGCAAAAAGTGGCTTCATTCATTATCATTATGTGTTCTTTACCTATGAAAATTTTGTTTAGAAAAGGGATTTTGATGGATGTTTTGCATATAGTCATATTTAGGTGTAAAAAGGAATGAATAGTGTACATTGAGGTAGGTTTATGCATTATTATCATTAGTATCTCAAGCAGTAAGCTACTCACATCATGCTTTGTGATATGCAAATAGTGTACATGATGAGATGACTTTCATTATTGTTTTGTAAGAAACTTCTCCCTCCACTATAATTATTCTTCTGTTAATTTGAGACATTCACTTTGAATATTGGTTTTTTCTCACCCCCCTTCTTGAGGTTGGAGTGGATATTTGCTTATGATTTATGAACCAGAATAAATGAGCCAAATCTTGTCCTTTAGGGGAAGCATCATAAATAAAAGCAGATGATGATAATTCTTTTCTCTCTCTCTCTCTCTCTTTTCTTTGGAGGAAACACAATAATGAGGAAGAAAAAGTAAGGTGAGTGTTGGGCAGTGAAGTGTAGGGAATTCATTAGTTAATGGGTGTGAAGCGTCCACGGCAATGGACCCGCAGCTTCATTTCTTTCGATGCCTCCATGTTTTTCCAACTTTTCACAATCAAACAAATGTAACGGTTTGTCGTGCTTGTTTTCTTTACCTTGTCCTGTCCATACGAAGTTTCTTCACCTTCGAGTGGGGAGCTTTAATTTGAAAATTTTAGGATATATAATATTAAAGTGAATAGGGACGTATAATATGTAGAGATATGTTATTTTAAAGGGTTATTTTGAGATTTTTTATATAGAGAAGTCATTTTAAATGGTTATTTTGGGTAATGGTTATTTAGAGATAAGTTATTTTTCTAGTTATTTTAGAATATTAATTGATTTTACATATTTTTAGACACAAATAATGTATTTGTAGTGTTTACTAGTTTAATCCATTTCTTTTCAATCACAGTACATGTTATTATATGCATAGAACATTTGAAATGGTCCTAGATTGGACCTTTCAATTCATATGTAATTGAAATGAATATGGTGGTGTCATGTTATTTGCTATTTTAGGATAGAGAAGGTAATTTTTAATTAATCGAGTTGTGAAAGAAAAAAGATTTATTAATTGATATATATTAAAAATTTATTAATATTTAAGCATCATATATACATAAATCAGAGAATCTTTTTGTCCGTTATGGAAAAGTTGGGAGAAATCATTTAATTCAATTTCCTTTTGTACGGTTTCCACTTTACTTTGTATCCAAAGTTCAATGGAATGAGGACAATGCATGATGTTTTCTAATGATTACAGGGACACAAACTCAAACTTTTAGAATATCTATGATACCTTATAATTTTTTAAAGGATTTCATTGATAATTAGTATACTAATGATATCCATTTACGAAGATGCTTTTCATTTTTTTCTTTCTTCTTTCTTTTTTTAAACCCAACAATATAATCGGCTTTCATGTGCCAAATACTCTATAATATGATTGCTTTAAAAATTATTGGAAGTGTGTATAGGCTGCTAAAACTTCTCTTGCATGTCTAAATATTATTTTGTTAAGGGTAAGTGCATTTTTAATTAATATGCTTTTCTGTTTGCATATAATTAATACGCAAATTTATTGAAGAAATCTAAAATGATAATATAGATGTAAGATATGTTATGGTGAGAGTTCTCAACGTTGTATTATCATAAAGAATGGTTAATTGGATAGATATTTAAAGGAGACATTGACATTTATGTAGTAGAATATAGTATGACTCATATTAGTCTCTCCAAAATGGATATCCAAATCATATTAGTGAGTACCAAAGGTAAAAGAGGTATACTGGATTCACTCTCCCTTACAAGATATCATGTGTATATCACCAATCCCTTGTCCATATGATTGGTATGTCTCCTATGCATAGAATATCGTACTTTCTTTCTTCTTCTTCTTTTTTTTATTTTTTTTATTTTTTGAGAAGAATAGAAAATTTATTTATATAAGATCATTCCAATTTGATGAAATATCGACAATTAAACAAAGAAACAAGTTCAAAGAATAAATTCACAATCGATATATCTCTTTTATAATTAAAGTTTCAAAACATTCCTTAAAAAAGAATTCTCTATAAAAATGAAAATTGGCATTTCAACTGAAAATGATCTCTCAATGACAATAAAACAAACAAGTGAGAAAGCTAAAAACAAAGCCTTGAAGATAGAATCTTGTTATTTCAACTTCTTCACTTCCCTTCAACTGTTACACTCCATCTTTAAAATTTCACATAAAGTAGCAAGTAGAAGAGTGAGAGACAACAACCAAATATAGAAGCAAGAGGAGATTTAGAGAGTTTTCCATGAGATTTGAAACTAGAGAAAAAGAAAAAAGATGAGCATAGGTAGATAATGAGATGAGAGCGAGTGTGGTGGCTTCCCTTAGGGTTTCAAGCAACTCTTGATTTCTTTTGTCTTTAAAGAGAAGAGAGAGCAAAATTAAAAACTTGCACTTTAGTAACAATAAACATAGTCTGAATATGAATTGCAAGTAATATGATCACTAGGGTGGGGGAGAGAGAGAGAATAGAAAGTTGAATCTACAATCATTTAGGCATTTAGGCTTTTTTTTTTTCCCTTTTGGCCAAAGAAATTTTATTGATTTAAAGCAAGATTGATAAATTAGAAGTTGAAGGACAAGATTCCCAATCTATACATAACGGTCTAGCAAAAGGATATGGGCTCACAATGACCCTATAACAATATATCCCCAACTTACCTTAGGCTGCAACTTAATTAACACAGACATTTGCTTCATGATTAACTAAAGAAAACAAGCAAAGATCAAAATTGTTTACATATAGAAAAATGGGGTATTAAAAGCTGAGTCCAATTTCCTTTTGTACGATTTCCACTTTACTTTGTATCCAAATTTCAATGGAATGGGGACCATGCATGATGTTTTCTAATGATTACAGGGACACAAACTTTTAGAATATTTATGATACCTTACAATTTTTAAAGGATTTCATTGATAATTAGTACACTTATGATATCCATTAAGAAGATGCTTTTCTTTTCTTTTTTTTTCCTTTTTTAAATTCAATTATATAATCGGCTTTCATGTGCCAAATACTCTATAATATGATTGCTTTAAAAATTATTGAAAGTTTGTATAGGCTACTAAAACTTCTTTTACACATCTAAATATTACTTTGTTAAGGGTAAGTGCATTTTTAATTAATATACTTTTCTGTTCGCATATAATTAATACACATGGATTTATTAGAGAAATCTAAAATAATAATATATCTATGGTGAGAGTTCTCAACATTGTATTATCATAAAGAATAGTCAATTGGATAGATATTTAAAGGAGACATGGACATTTATGTAGTAGAATATAGTATCACTCATATCGGTCTCTCCAGAACGGATATCCAAATTATATTGGTGAGTACTAAAGGTAAAAGAGGTATATTGGACTCACCCTCCCTTACAAGGTATCATATGTATATCACCAATCCCTTGTCCATATGATTGGTATGTCTCCTATGGATAGAATGTTGTCCTCTTTTTTTTTTTTTTTTTTTTTGAGAAGAATAGAAAATTCATCTATATAAGATCCTTTCAATTTGATGAAATATTGACAATTAAACAAAGAAATGAGTTCAAAGAATGAATTTACAATAGATATATCCCTTTTATAATTAAAGTTTAAAAACATCTCTTTTTTGATAAAAAAAAAAAAAAGAAAAAAAAAACAAATTCTTTATAAGAATGAATATTAGCACTTTAGCTGAAAATGATCTCTCAACGGTGATAAAACAAACAAGTAATAAAGCCAAAAACAAAGCCTTGAAGTTAGAATCTTGCTATTTCAACTTCTTCACTTCCCTTTAGTTGCCACAATCCATCTTTAAAATTTCATGTATAGTAAGTGAAGAGTGAGAGACAACAACCAAATATAGAAGCAAGAGGAGATCTAGAGAGTTTTCCAAGGGATTTGAAAATGGAGAAAAAGAAAAAGGATGAGCATAGGTAGATAATGAGGGCGAGTGTGGTGGCTACCCCTAGGGTTTCAAGTGACTCTTGATTTCTTTTGTCTTTAGAGAGAAGAGAGAGCAAAATTAAAAACTTGTAATTTAGTAACAATAAACAAAGTCCTAATATGAATTGCAAGTAATATAATCACTAGGGTAGGGAGAGAGAGAGAGAAAGAGTAGAAAGTTGAATCTATAATCATTTAGGCATTTAGGATTTTTTCCCCCTTTAGCCCAAAGGAAATTTTATTAATTTAAAGCAAGATTGATAAATTAGAAGTTGAAGGACAAGATTCCCAATCTATACATAATAGTCTAGCAAAAGGATATAGGCTCACAATGACCCTATATCAACATATCCCCAACTTATCTTAGGTTGCAACTTAATTAGCACATGCATTTGCTTTATGATTAATTAAAGAAAACAAGCAAAGAATTTTTTTTTTTTTTAAACTGCATAATATTTCTAATAATACTCTAGGTCTTCCCACAAGCTAGCCACGATGCATTATAGACTACCTTTGATTTAGTCTCCATTTTACATCCCTCTAACCTCTTGTAGTAGTAACTTCAATTCCTCTTTTAAATCTAAGGCTTCATTCACTTTGCAATCATTTCCTTCAATATGCAAGCTTGAAGCTTCTAATAAAATTCCCTCTAAATTTCAAGCAACAAAACCAATTCTAGCTCTCTTAGACAATGGAAAAAAAATGCACCATCACCAATAGTCTTAATGACAGTAATTTGTCAATTGTCTGGTGTTGATGATATTTGTCATAGCTATAGACCTTTGATGCAAACATTTTCTTTATATATTTTGTACAAATATTTGGGTATGGCTTCAATTGACTTTTGTGGGTTCAAAATTGACTTGTTCAAGATGAAATCAGTCTTATGCTTCATATATGCCATAATGAGACACAAATTCTCTAAATTCAGTTCCTTAAGGAAGATTTATCAATTGCAGCAAAGTCCATCAGCATCCTTAACCATTCCTTTTCCTCTCAATCATGAAGCCTTCTAAGTGCTTGTTGCAACTTGCAAGCTAAACTAATTTGACCCAACTACAAAGAAAAGAGAGATGTTCCATTGTTTCTTAAGGATGAGCACAAAGGATTAGGTTGTAATTTCCTACAAATGATATTAGAATTTAGTAGCTAAATTGTTTATGTAAAGTCTCGAAACATGAAGTTTAAATTTTTCTATACAATAAATAGTCTAAATTAATCTCTAAACTTGCTCGCCTACTAAATAAGAAGAGGAAGCTCTCCTTGTTAAGAACTTGGTCTTTTTCTCAAAAATGGAAAAATAACCCAATTTCATTAATTAATCCCCCATTCTAAGCCCCCAATCAACTTCATCATAAAGAAAGAACAACAATACTCTCTATGCCACCACCCTTTTTTCCTTCAATAAATAACAAATGTTTAGCTAATTCCCAATTCCATGTCATAGACTCCCTATTAATGACATACCTAACTTTCAATTGTTAACCACTATGATTCACCACTCTAATAGCTAGATTGAAAATTAGATGATGAATGGATCCAAGGTTCACTTCAAACATTAATGTTATCTCTCTTACTAATTTGCTAAAGAAAATTCCTTAAAATTTCTTCCTTTCTTATTTGTATACTTTGCCAACTTCAAAAAGCTCTATTACCCTTCTTTGACTTAAAAAGGGAGAGAGAAATGATTTCGAGAAGTAAATACTCTTTAAAAGCTTAACCTAAAGAGTATTTGGACTTCTAAAAATTCTCCAAGGTAATTTTTCTAAGAGAGCTCCAATAAAGGTCATTAAGTCTAAATCCTAAGCCTCCTCTTTATTTCACTTGTGATAAATCTCTCCAAAATTTCCAATGAACCTTTTTACCATTTTGAGATTCACCTTACAAAAATTAGTAGATTTCCTTACACTGATTCTTTAGGAAGCTAAAAAAGCCTTATAATATACGTGGGAACATCATAAGTTGTTGTTTTGGTCAAAATTTCTTTTCCTCTAGCAACAACAAATGACTTCACCATCTTTGGTGATTATAATATAGTTTTTCCTTAATCAATTCTAAAACCTTATGTTTAGACCTTCCCTAGGTATTTTTACCAAATACTTTCTAGTTAAATTTTGAGGATTAATCTAAAAGTAGAACAACACATATTCTTAATTTTCTTTAACTCTTGAGATAAACTTACTAAAGAACATTGACAAAATATGGAAATTCAAAATATAACTCAAAGTCTCACAATATTATTCATATAGGATCCTTTTCAACTCTAATAGATTATTTCCTATAAATCTCATAAAAAAAATAAAGCATTGTCAGCAAAGAACAAGTTTATAAGGTTTAGGCTACTTCATTCAATTTTGACTCCCTAAGTAGTTCCAAATTTATTAGTAGTTAAATCATCTTAGAAAGTGTAACAATCATAAAGAAAAAACATATAAGATGTGTGGGATCCCCTTGTCTAATCCTTTTAGATGGTTGAATTTAATCAACTCTCCTCCCATTAACCATTTGGTTATAAGAACTCAAGATTACATGATTCATAATCTAAAGAAAAAAGCCCATTTTAATTAGACTTGCTTTTAAGAAAGGTCATTTAACTCTATCATAAGCTTTAGTTATATTCTTTAATGCATAATTTTCCTTATTACCTCTCCTATTGGTTTTTAAGAAAGCAAAAAACCTCATGTGCCATTGAAATATTTCCTTAAGTTAACCAAATTGGGATAAAAAGCACTATGGAAAGGAGCAATCATGAGTTATTAACTAAGATTTTTTATATAGTTCTATAAGAAAAGTTACACAAACTAATTAGTCTAAATGAAGTCATATTATTATGATGAGGGACTTTTAAAATAACTATTACTTTAGTAACATTAAAAGGAGGAAGTATACCTATATGCATGAAGTTTTTAATAGCCTTTATGATGAACACTCCAATTGTAATATGATTTTATTGATAAACAAGTCCATGAAAACCACTTGAACTGGGGCCTTCTCATCCTCTCAATTGGAACATTACTCATGCACCTTGTCATCCTCTAATTTAAGGGTCTAGTTTGGCATGCATGTTAGCCATCTCATAAGTAATCATTGAATCCACCTAATTGCTTGCAAAATACTAAGAAATATTATTAAAGTACTTAAGAAAAGCCATATTTTTAACTCTTCTTTTTAAAGTATAATGAAGGAAAAAATTAGTGTTTTTGTCCTTGACTTTAATTGAGCTAGATCTTGATCATTTATGCCAATATTACTCTTCTTCATTGATAGTAAACTCTAGTTCACTATGTATGTTTCACTCCTCATCCATATTTAACTTGTTCACTTGTAAAGATTGGATATTAACAAGCTAATCAATAAGCATTTCAATTGTTTTGCATTATTTTTCAATTTTCCCGTGCTCCATCACACTAGAGCCTTTTGAAAATCTATTAATTTTCTCATCAAGTTAAGAATATTAGTAAGCTCTAATATTCCAAGTCTAAATGATCAAATCTTGATATCCTTCAATGTTCAATTATCTTTACTTAAACTTAAACAGTTTAAAGCCTCTTGTTGCCTTAATCATGTAAAGAATTAAGGGATAATGATTTAAACTATGTGTGAAGGAGTCATAATTTGAGTTTTAGAGAAAGATTTAAGCCATTCCACATTAGCCAACCCTCCATCCAACCTTTCCTTTACCATTCCTCCATCTAAATGACCATTAGGCCAAGTAAATAATTAGACTTAAAATCCATTATCTACTAGCTTACAATATAAAATCATATTTAAGAAGCATTTTGATTTGTCTATGTAGTTTTTCTCTTCCTTAGCTCTTCTCTTCACAACTTGCAAATTCATTTAAGTGACATGATACCACTCAAGGCTAATCTATCATTGAAGAAATAAGATGAAGCTTATCCCGACACAACAATCATATTTAAGAAGCATTTTGATTTGTCTATGTAGTTTTTCTCTTCCTTAGCTCTTCTCTTCACGACTTGCAATTTCATTTAAGTGACATGATACCACTCAAGGCTAATATATCATTGAAGAAATAAGATGAAGCTTATCCCAACACAACAATCTATTGGCGCTTAAGTTTGATTGTGCTTAGGTTTTGGTGTTTCGGCTTATGTTTGGAGTTTGGGTTTGAGTTAGGGCTTGGAGATTGTAACATCCAAACTTAAAAGTAGTTAATAAGTAAGCCAACAAGTGATTAATGGACCTTTTTAACTACTTACTAAAAGTTTTTAACTATGACTTAACTATCTACCTTGATTTTATCAATTACTATTAAATCTCTCCCAAAATTAATGTAGAACTTTATTTGTATGGGGGTATTACAATCTTTCCATTTAAGCATGCGGTGACCTTATCATAATACCTCATGACTAAGCATAATTCTTTTTTTTTTTTGGATAAATACTAAGTGTAATTCTTGCCCTCTCTTTGGTGTAAGATAGTTCATTTCTATTGCCTTCTACCAATTGGTTATCCTAGAAGTGTGCTAGGAGTTGCACCTTAGCTACACCCCTCCACTCTTATGACTTCTTTTCTAAATTTAGTCGAATAGGCTCATCGGCTTTTGCCTTAGTTAATCAATAGGTAGCTAAAAAATAATCAATAATTAACCTAACATATGATTAATATGTCTTTTCAAAAATTTGATTCAAAAGTTCTCAATTTGTATTAAGTTGACATTTTCTACCTTAACCTTATAAATGACTACTAAATCTCTCCCATCATCCATGCGAGGCATTACTCACATGGAATATCATAGAGATTAGAATTTGTGTTTATGCTTGGGGTTGGTTCTTAAAGTTTTCATTTGGAGTTTTGGTACATGAGTTTATATTTGGCTTCTTTATTGAGATTTGCACTTGGGTTTTGGTGCTTGAATTTGTATTGGGATTTGATGTTTAAGCTTAAATTTAGAGTTTGGAGCTTATTTCATGAATCAAGCGCAATTAAGTTGGACATGTCCGATATGTTGATCTAATGTTGCACTTCTATTTATTTTTTGTTGGGTATATAAAGAAGGCTTAGAACAAGCATAAACCTTTAATGTGATCAAGAGTTACATTAAAAACTTATATTCATACAAAATTGATTTACATTGAAAACACATTCATTATAACCCAACTAGCTAAACTATTTTTTGAAAAATTGATTTGTAAGATTTCTTTTTTTTAATTGTATGTCCATGTGAAACTTTACATTTTAGAACGTACCATACCATTTTCTAATTTTTATTATTCCCATATCAAATCAAAGAGAAGATAAAAGTCCACTACCAATCATTTAAGAAACTAAACCGTTCGCTATTTTTATGGATTGGGAATGTGTCAAGACCAAAGAAAAAAAAAATAATTAGAGAGGAAGGAAAATAAAAAGAGAAAATGTATATATATATATTATTTGGATTAGAAAGGAACTAAAATAGATAAAGTGGAAAGAAAGTTGATAATAGAATCTTCTTTATTTTATTTAAGTATGATAACATTCCTCATGATTTAAAAGTGTATCTTTTTTTTTCTTTCTTTCTTTTTTTTTTTAATAAGATTAAGATGATAATTATATTTAATTTTTTTATTGGAAAAAAAAATTCACTACTAAATTTATTCCTGCCTCTTTGCCTACATTCAATAGTGTTTGCTCCACTTGAGTGCCAACCGTTGTTTTTCCCACCAGATTTTCGAACTCAAAGCTTCCATGCATGACCCTAAAACGATGTCGTCTTTTTTTCTCCTCCTCCGCCGCGCCATGTGCACAGCCGCCCTTGAACCTGCCTCCACAACTACCCGAGTCTCCACCAAGTCCCTTTCCACCGACCTCTACAATGAACGCAACCTTAAACTGATGGTCCAAAAATTCATAAAATCCTCGGACTTTCCAAATTTTCGCGCGAAGACCTCCGTCTACGAACACACCGTCCGTCGCTTAGCTTCTGCAAAGCGTTTCAACTACATTCAGCGAATCCTCGAACATCAAAACAGCTACGACGACATGAAAAAAGAAGGATTCGTTGCACGCATCATCACTTTATATGGAAAGTCAGGTATGTTTGATCATGCACAGAAAGTATTTGACAAAATGCCCGAAAGAAATTGCACTCGCACTGTGTTCTCGTTCAATGCGCTTCTCGGTGCTTGTGTTAATGCAAGGAAGTTGCACAAGCTGGATGAATTGTTTAGGGGGTTGCCTAAGGTGTTGGAGATTGTCCCGGATGTTGTTTCGTATAACATTATTATAAAGGGGAAGTGTGAGATGGGTTGTCTGGATGATGCGTTAGCAGTGCTCAGTGAGATGAGGGAAAAGGGTTTGGTGCCGGATTTGATCTCGTATAATACGCTTCTAGTGGGTCTTTATGGGAATGATAGGTTTGGTGATGGTGAGAAATTATGGAGTGTTATGGAGGAGAGTGGTATTGTGCCGGATATAAGGAGCTGTAATGCAAAATTGATGGGATTAGTTTCAGAGAAGAGAGTGATGGAAGCGGTTGAGTTAGTTGATACAATGAGCTCCAGGGGGATAAAATCTGATTTATTTACTCTTAATAGTTTGATTAAGGGGTTTGTTGAAGATGCAGATTTGCAAAATGTTAAGAGGTGGTATGAGGAAATTGGAAGGAGCAAGTATGACCCTGATAAAATGACTTTTAGTTTGATAATTCCATTTGCGCTTGAGAAGGGTGACGTTGATTTTGCACTCAAGTTGTGTGAGAAAACGCTTGACATAAATTGTCTAGTCAATGAAGCATTGCTACAAAGTGTCGTTGATAATTTGGTAGCTGTATCCAGGATTGAGGAAGCCAAGAACCTTGTAAAGCTTGGGAAAAGGAATAAGTTCTGTCGTTATCAATTGAAACTCCCTGAGGATGAGTAATGTGATTGTGCTCTCTGTTGTTTTGGTTTGTTGGAACTTGGGATGTTGCCGATCAAGCGTTTGGTGTTTGATTGTCAGGACATTGTCAAGGTCTCCAGTGGTATGTTGCTTATATTATTACTCATGGCATAGCAGGAAAATCTTGCTTTGGCAGCAAATGGTTATCAGGTTGGGCATATCCGCAACATTTTTATTTACACCCTTATTTGATTGGTTAGTACTTAGCAGTTCTTTTAGCTTGAGAACTATGTTTTTTGTCAAGGACATGATTTATTGATATAACTTATATGTTTGTAGCATGGCCTATGTGCATCAGCTAAATCATCTTATTTGAAGCTCAACCTACATATTCAATTAAATAAATTACATGTTACATGTATGTAGTATATGTATTAGATAGTTATACTAGAATTCTGCTTGACATATTAGAGTTATATGTATAATTGTACATATATGTACTGTGCACTTATATGTTGATGCCACTTACAACAACCGTGGCTTCACAATCACACACACACACTACAACTCAAACTCGAGCAGAAGATTACCTGGAAGAGCCTTCTCCTCCAAGCCAAAAATCTTCCAGACACTCCTCCCTGAGTTGCTCTTACTTCAGGGCAGTAAATGAATCTAACTAATCTCTAACTAACTTCCTACACCTCTCTCCTTATTTATATATAGAGAGGGACAATTACCAAGCTGCCCTTCCCAAAGTATAAAAGTCTCATATTATAATATCCGGCCCTTACTAATCTAATTCACAAAATAGAAAATTACAACAAGACAGTACTAGCCATACATCCCCAGTGCACATATACTGATACCACTAAGTAACACAAGCCTTCTCAATCAACAAACTACACAAGACACAAAACACACACCTACTAGATAACAGTAGTTGAGGCAAATGCCTCTTATATACCTTGAGCAATGGCTTATGAATTTGTGGACATGTTGCACCACTGCTGCAAACGACATTGACATACTCCTACTTTTGTTGTCAATTATTGAATAGTTAGGTATTTATAATGTGTTCTATATGTTCATGGTTTACCCATAAAAAAAAAAGTGTACAATGTTGATATAAATAGATGTTATACATATATAGACTCAACACATTATGCAGTCCATATACTTGTTATGCTTATGAATCATTCTCCCACCAAACAAATATCAAAAATTAAGAAAGATAAAAAAACTTATTAAATTACACTCGATGCTTCGCGTCAATAGTATAGATATTTAAATTTGCTCCAGTTAAAATAATGAATTGAAGCAGTAGTTGACCTAAAATCATTGCTTACTGTTGGTAATGTAAGATCAACTTTGGAAAGGTTGCAGTTTATGTATTAGAGTGAGTGCCAACTGTGGGTGATTTGCTCTAGCAGATTTCAAAACTGTGGTGTGAGCAAAAAGGGTGGTTGGTTTTGTATTGGTAATTTTCAAAATTGCAATATCAGTGTGGACATCATTTTAGTAACTTTAAATACTTATTGTTTGTATTGTGAATTAATGTTGGAAGAATTATTTTTCTTGAGGTAGAGTGAAGGATCTAGGGACTAGAACTACCCTCTCCCCACTATAAATATCGTTTCACAAATATTTATATTAAATATAAAAGGTGATGTACCTGGGATATTGGGTTCAATAATTGGTTAAATAAATTGATCTTTTGGGGAATCCTTTTCAAATTTGAAACAATTTTGCCTTTTCATGCCCCTGTGCGCATTTCATTTACTGACCCTTGCCTTTAATGCTTCAGAAATTTTCCTACCAAGGAAAAGGTATTTCATTTTCTTCAGTTGTTTAGTCTAAGAGGACTTCTTCACTTCTCTCTTCTGGAGTATTATTACTCTTGACATCAAATCCAAAAATTTTGGTCTATCTTGAAAGTGATATACAATGGTTAATTTGCCGGGTCTTTATTGGGATCATAATGTGGGTAGGTCAATGGCTTGGGCAATTGGGATATCACATTGCAGCCAATTTGAAGGAATTAGGTTTTCATCAATTTGTTCCGAATTTACAAGTCAAGAACCATAGAAAAATCTTGACCTATGGGACATGACTAAGTATATGATGCGGTGTCATCTTCATTTCTTGCTTTCTCTCTCTCTCTCTCTCCCTTTTCTTTTCTTTTCTCTTTTTTTTTTTCCTTCTTTTTCTTGCCTTTTCTTCTTTGCCTATTTTTCCTTTTTTTTCCTTCACTTTCTTTCTCTTTTGCCTTTTCCTTCTTTTATTTATTTATTTTTTATCTCTCAACAAATAAAACAAAACAGCAATGGAAATAAAAGGCTTGGATCCACCTACTATCAAGATTGTCACTCGCCTACTCTTACAATTTTGAAAAATTGAACTTGATTATGCCTAATTCGATATTACATGCGAACCTAACAATCCGGTGTTTGCCACAATAATTGATAACAAGGGTTTAGAGGATAAATACTATTAGGGATTTCTATTTTGTGATATTGCCTTCATAATACATGAGAGAGGGCAGAAATGTAATTAAAAGAAAAATACAAAATAAACTCATTTAGACCCTAATGGGGGACTTTGTTTCATTGCTTCATCAAGGCATTCAAACAAAGTTAGGTGCTCAAATGTCTTAATGGGCATGTTTGGATGAACTTAAACAGTAGGCTTCCATCTTGTTTTTTCATCCCTTTGTGACATGTGGTAACTGAATGCTGTGTTAAGTTGGATAGAAATCAAGAGAAATAGGTGGAAAACAATGGAAATTTTGAGTTTAGTAATTTAAGATTGAAGTGGAAATTAAAGGAAATGAATGGAAAAGGATAGAAAGTTTTCCAATTTTAAAGCCGATATGTTTCTTTCCAAAATTGGAAAGAAAGCCGTGGAAATGGGTGGAAGTTGGTTGAAAGTTACAAAAATACTCCTATTATCTAAGTTTGCTAAATAAAAATAAGGGTAATATAGTCTATTCAACAATTTATTTCTTTTGATTTCCTTCATGCGGAGGAAACCAAATATAAAAAATAGAAAAGTTTCCTTCCATTTCCTTCTCAAATAATCAAACACAAAATGAAAATCACATTTCTTTTCTTTTCCTTTCATTTCTTTTGATTTCCATTTATTTCTGCTCATTTCATCTTTTCAAAATTTTTCCAAACATAGTGGAATTTTCTTATTCTTCACTTCATTCAAATGCCACTTCAGTTTCATTCTAATGGATTATCCCAGATATTCCCAATCTGACTCTGATGTCACCTGAAAAAGCATGACAACCCATGCATCTTAGCAAACTGAAATCTGATGTATAGTTGCTCAAGTAGACACACTTCCTTAGAGGAATCCTATAATATAACTCTAAGCATCAAATTAGTATGTCCCTTGACAGTTTCATTAGATATCTCCATGAGTCTAGGAACTTTTGCTTGCATTGTATTATTTGGTCCACATACCGGAAATGATAACATTCGAAATTATGCAGGATTATACTTGAAAGATCCTTTTTTGGCTCTTTCTTTAGCCCTATGCCTCTTATCCCTAGGAGGTCTTCCTCCACTAGCAGGTTTTTTCGGAAAACTCTACTTATTTTGGTGTGGATGGCAGGCAGGCCTATACTTCTTGGTTTCAATAGGACTCCTTACGAGCGTTGTTTCTATCTACTATTATCTAAAAATAATCAAGTTATTAACGACTGGACAAAACCAAGAAATAACACCTCACTTGCAAAATTATAGAAGATCCCCTTTAAGATCAAACAATTCCATCAAATTGAGTATGATTGTATGTGTGATAGCATCTACTATACTAGGGGCACTAGGTTCTTATCAGGAGGAATTTATATAACTTGAATGGCTGAGAGCTTACTACACACGAAGTTCTCAAGTACAAGGGCTTGCTACATAGGTCAAGGGATCATGGTTTGGCTAGATGGCTCGAATCAAAATCTGAGTTGTTATAATTTTCATCAGAATACATTGCCTATAGTCGATGCAATTAATAAAAATGTTGTGTTTCTGTTATATTGCTTCAGAAATTACTTGTCTTGATTCCCAAATGGTGATACTATGTACTAAGTAATGTCATAGCAATCATTGGCAATGTTCCTTTGTTGAATGTGTTAACTAGCTAGATTCTTTACTTATTCTGTTTTTATTAGAAAGATTTGTAATTAATATATTTTTCTAGATTAAATATTTTCCTAGATTAGAAATTTTAACTTTCCTAAATTAGACTTTTAATTTCTATATAAATATTTCTATACATGAGATGTAAATATTCATTCAAGGGAAATAAGAATACTATTTTATGAAAACTCACAGAATGTTTGACGAATCTCTTGGTCCTAGTGTGAATTGAGTGGAGAGGATCTTTTTTTTCCATCGGACTATGAGACATCTTTTCAACCTGAAGTTATTTATTTAGCTGAATTTAATTTCATTTCCCAATTATGCTGCGATGCCATTTGATATTTCAGTGTGAAATTCTTCATGCAAGTGGAATGCATTATACATCTTATTATGTATACAATTTGACGCATTAAAGGTCTTTTTCATTTGTACTTTTTTAATCTTTTTGATATTATTTTGACATTATGTTAGTGGATTGAAGCTTATATGGAGCAGGAGAAATATTTAGGGACGGAGATGTCTTCTTCCCACTCTTCCTGGGCTCATTAGGAGAGAACCAAGATCTCATGAAAATTAAAGTGTAGATAAAATATTTTCCCAAAAAAAAAGTGTAGATAACATGAGAGGGAAAATTAATCTGTCTTTTCCTTTCTTTCCTTGCCAATATATGTACAAGGGTGACAATTATCTAAATAATAACTGCATCTTGCATATTAGTTCCACTACAGACCATATACCCACTACTCTAATAATAAGATAACTTCAGTTCTACTAATGCATACATGACCAACCGAAATAACAATAATGTACCAAGACAACAGATATGCACGACACCAACACAGCAACTACATAAACAATAACCACCCAAATGAGCAAAGACAAAGACAATCAAACATAATCAGCACATAAGACACAACAAATGACCCACAGGTATCCTTAGCTACTGGCTTGCTTCTTCCTTCTAGCATAAACCTTGGGGAAAGGGGGAATAACACACCGGTTTAAAATCATGTGTTTGTTGATATAAGATATCATAAAGATGAAAGTATAAGTACATATATACCTTTCTTATAAGATTAAGTGCTTAACAAGTACATATATACCCTTCTTATAAGATTACGTGCTTAACAAATTCCTTTGAAGTTTAGATTTTATTACCTTTACTTTATCTAGTTTTGCTCATAAACCAATAAATTTATGAATAAAATATATTTCTTAAATTTTTGTCCTTGAAAGATACATAGCTTTTATTTCTCAACTCTTATTTCTCAATAATCATTTTCACCAAAAAAGACAATCTATCTAAATATCAAGTTTGAAATTGAAAGAAATTGTTTATATGTGAGACCCTTTTCCAAATGCTAGATGTCAAACAAATATAAATTTTAGAAATAGAACAGATACAGATAATATATATAGACCAAAAAAAAAAATCTAAAAGGTCCTTCATAATTCATTGAGCATGGTTTCATCATAAGAGCATTACCAACACTTAAGATAGCCAATGGATCAGCAGCCTTCAATAACTGAAATGGTTATGGTGTTTGATGACCATGTGCTTTCTTCATGCAACTCAATTTCATTATGACTCCAGCTTTGGCTGGTGAATGCTGGCTGCCTCGACCATGCGAGGTTGGATTCTCCACTGAGCATTAGAACTACATTTGACATGTTGGGTCTATCAGTGATGTGGTCTTGCATGCATAAGAGCCCAATATGGATGCATTTTATAGCTTCTGACACGGAAGATTTGCTTACCAATGTTTCATCCACCAATTTCAACCCTTCCCCTTGGCTCCAGAGTTGCCAGGCCTAGGATAACCTTTTTCTGTTTAGCAGGTTGAAAATGACCAGAGCATAATGAGTATGAAACTTTTTAAATGGTAGGTACCTGGTGCTTACATTGAAAATAAGCTTCAGATTTTCTCTTCGGCTGTGAGTTAGTGAATTCTTCTTTCTGGCAACAATCTCTAATATCAATACTCCAAAGCTATAGACATCTGACTTCTCTGAAAAAATTCCTCCCATTGCATATTCTGGGGACATGTATCCACTGCATTAAGCTTATGAAATGCTAGCACTTTATTCTCCTAGCATGCCAAGTTCTATGTATCAAAACATACCCTTGATTCCAGGAGAATTTGACTAAAGCATAAGCCAAAAAGACAATAAGATGAGGAACCAAGAGGTTCAGTAGTTAAGAAACTAAATTTGCAAAAATGCCAATGTTTGAACAAATTAGCCTAATATAATCTCAGCAGCTTTCACTCTTTTCTTTTATCCATTAGCAACCTTCAACATTGGCTTTTCGGCTTATCTTCTAGAATGTCAATAAAATTGACTGATTTTTGTAGCCATATTATGCCTTTTCCATATGCTTATGCTCACTACCCTGTTAGAGACTACTTACAGTGTACCAACAAGTATTCACTAGAACTTGTGTGCCATGAAACATCCGAGTGAGCCCAAAATCTGAGATTCTTGGGTTCATTTTCTGATCCAAGGGGATATTGCGGGCCTTTAAATCTCATGTATCAACCATAAGCAAGAACCACTATGGCGGTACATAAGCCCTCTGGCTATCCTTTGGATGATGTTGAAATGTTTATCCCAATTGAGATCTGTCTTTCTTGTTGCATCTAGAAAATGCACCACATAATAAGTAACTTTGGCATGGATTTATGTGTAAAATATATATAGATTCTTACTGAAAGACAAAAAAATAGCTCTTAGAGCAAGAGTTACTGAATAGAAAAGTATCCAATCTTTTGTTTGGTAAGTACTTGTATACAATGATCTTCTCATCCTCTTCGATGCAACATCCCACTAGCTTAACAAGATTGTGATGTTGTAGCTTGGATATTAGTGTTATTTCATTCTTGAATTCTTCTATACCTTGTACAGAGCTACTGGAGGGTCTCTTGACTGCTATATCCCTTCCATCTTCCAACTTTCTCTAAATGAATAAAATTATTTTTCACTCCAACGTATTCAAGTCATTAATGAAACATGTATTCAAGCAATTAATGAAATGCACATTGCTTCAGTGTAATTACCCTATATACAGAGCCAAAGCTTCCCTGTCCAAGCTTCAGTTTGACGCTGAAATTCTCAGTAGCAGCTAATATGCTATCAAGACTGAAGAAGGATAGTTGAGATTTATTTTTATATTTCAGTCGCTCTCTCAAATTTTTTTCTTGCTGCAATTCCGCTTTCTTGTCAATCATGTTGCCTGAAGCAAAGAGGCTTGTGAATGAATGAAATTTCCTAGATTATTGAAAAATGCATGACATGAGCTGATCTTGTTATACATATTGTCAAGTGAAACGGATAAAGATGCATCTATGTAAGATAGTAATAGTCATTTTTTTTTTTGGTTATATTATATTATCATGATGGTACAGAACAAGATTAACGTAGGTAAGAATAAGATGAGTGCATTGAGCTGTTATGATTGTAACATCATCTTCTGCTGTACTTCATTTTTCTTCCTTTTCGGTTGAGGCTACAATTAGATTTTTCATTGATGAAGATTAAAATTGCTTGTAATATGTAGCACTGGCCATACTTTTTTGGTTTGCTCTCCATTTGTATAGACAGTATATGACGACTCCCATTACAGAGAAGACTATTAGAAGAGCTGTAAGACTGAAGATAAGTTTTTCCACTGGATTTGCTCCTCCTAAAAAAGGAAAAAACAAAAAACATTGAGATTATCAGCAATAGAAATATCAGTAGGATCATATATCCCATTAGTAGAAATTAAAGCATATACATATATAAAATTGACCCGAATCTATATGTGCAAGGCGGATAAAGAGATCTTTGCCTGATGAATTAAATTTCTCCATATCCATGAGGGGTTCTGTCCAAATCATACATCCTATACTTTCTACATATGATTAAGCTTGGCAAGAACAGTTATACAAGCACCAATTCCAACATTCTTGATCATTTATTATGTATGGTAAATAGTTTGCAAAATCCGGGAGCTTCATATTGCTCATTTTCCAGAATTCATCTTTTGGAGATGATGTGTTTGTGCTTTTCTGACAATTTAAAGTTGTTTGCCTCATGCATCCTCCGGTCCAGTTTCCTCTATTCCATTCTTTATAAGACTTGGTACAAAACCTGTCAAACGGCTTCAACTAGGTGAATTAGATGCCCTGCAAATCCCAAAAGGACCACATGCACCATAAAATTCATAAAGATTTAGTTGTGCTTCCCAATCTGTCTGCCACTCTTTCATGTCGTTGTCCCCGTAAATAAGTCTCAATGTTCCGTTTGATGATATGAACAATATCCAGAAGGACATCGGGGCTGCTGTTACCATGGAGAGATATATTGTTCCCTGCTTATAATCTATCAGGAGACTAAAAACGCTTGTGTATGATCCATCCATGTCTTTGACTCCAATAAATTTTGCTTTATTCCACTGTCCACCTCTCCAATGAGGAATTAATCAGGCTATAGCTTGAGGCGGTACCTCTGGCGTAAAACCAAAGACAAAATTTCCAGGTGAGGGATCAGTTTCACTTTTCCAGGACACAGTATATCTTTTATCTCCCGTTCTGACATTTATTCCTATTTCCATTCCTGGGAGAAAAGTATCAGAAGGATGATGAAAACTTTCCCATACAACAATGCTGGAGTTTGTATCCATTAGGGCTAAGTTACCATTATCCAAAAGCAACACATGAGAATTGTTGGAATTGATAGTAATATTTGTTGACCAGACTATATTTTGCTGCCCATTGACAAGCTTTAAGTTTCCATCGGTCCCTATTCTTAAGCTTGCTAGCTCTTCAGAAGACTTCACTGGCTTCTCCCTGTTAGCCACCCATAAATTTTCCAGGGAGACATGCTATCATACCTTATTACCACATACTGATTTCTAGTAGTTTCATTGGGTGTAAAGAAACCTAATTCAAATGTTTTATTGGAAGAAACTAGTGTCTGATTTGCAAAGAGTGGAGTGGAAGAAATGATGTTGTAAACTTCAAGGCAAGGAGAAGTCTGAAAGGAAAAGAAGAAAACAAAGAAGAGACGACATAGAACTGTGACAGACGTGGTGAGAAGACAAAACTGTGTATAATGGATTTGAGATTGTTTATCTTGGAAAGACTTGAAATGCTTCCAGGATTTTGATGACAAATGAGTAGATTAAACTTCTTTATAAATCAAATTTAATTCTCATTTCCTTGTTCTCGTACTGATCTCTCACAGAAATTTCATATGAACAATAAATTATTAAAAAAAAACTCTTGTCTCTCATCTTCTTGATTTACTTATCAACGTGAAACCTGTACACTTAATTCTAGTGAAAAAATGAAACCTAGGATGATGGTCCACCATCTTCGTTGTTGTTAGTTGTCGACATGGATTTCATATGATTTGCTGAAGGAGGAAGTGATATAGTTGAATATTTGACTTGAAGTTGCTTAATCCGTGTGCCTTTTTCTTTATGAATTCAATGTTTGACTTTGTGAATCTAATTGACATGGTCCATGACGTTCTGGTTATGCATGTAAGAAGTTCGATTCCATGTTGAGTTAAACTGTACACAGGAATCTATCTCATTCTACTTGATGTATCATCTCTATTCTCCATCACTCATCTCTAATCACTTGAAATGCCATCCTTTTCATTGGATTATGAAACTCCCTTTCAACCTGAAGTTATTCAGTTGGCTGAATTTAATATCATATCCTAAGTGTGCTGAGCTGATGTTTGATATTTCAGCATGAAATTTTTCTTACAAATGGATTTTTTTTTCCCCATGTTTTTTGCATCATTTTGACATCGGTTTCAAATCATATGTTCACCAAAATAAGATACCAAAAAGATAAAAATGTAAGTATACATATATCCTTTTTATGAAATTAATTACTTAACAAATTCTCATAATGCTTGATTTATGTACTCTTTACTTTATTTCATTAAAAAAAAAAAAAGAAAACTAATAAAGTTCTCTTTTTTAACCAGTAAAATATTATTCTCAAACATTTTCCTTTAACAACAGTACATGAACTTTCATTTCTCAATTTTTATTTCCCAATTACCATTTTCACCACAATTATGATAGATATATAAAAGATTATTTATCCAAATATTAAGTTTGAAATGGAAACAAATTAAATACAGATCATACCATTTTTTAAATGTCTGATTTCAAAGAGATCCATATGAGACACATAGTACATCCAAGACACAGACAAAAAAAGCCATTATAGTACATTCAGCATAGTTTCATCAGAAGAGCATTACTAGCACATAAGATGGACAATAGATCAGCGTCCTCCAAATACCGAATTGGTTATGGTGTTTGATGGCTGTGTACATTCTTCATGTGACAGGATTTCATTATTACTCCAACTTTGGCTGGTGAATGTTGGTTGCTTCGGTAGTGGAAGGTTGGATTCTCCACTAAGCATTAGAACTACGGTTGACATGTTAGGTCTATCAGTAGTATGGTCTTGCACACATAAAAGCCCAATATGGATACATTTCATAACTTCTGACATGGAAGATTTGCCAACTAATGTTTCATCCACCAATTCCAACCCCTCACCTTGGTTCCAGAATTGCCAGGCCTGGGATAACATTTTTTGTTTAGCAGGTGGAAATTGACCAGAGATCATAAATGGGTATGAAACTTATAAAATGAAAGGTACTTGATGCTTACATAAAAAATAAGATTCTGATTGCTGTGGACTAGTGAATTCTTCTTCCCTGTGACAATTTCTAATATCAGTACTCCAAAACTGTAGACATCCGACTTCTCTGAAAATATTCCACCCATTGCATACTCAGGAGACATGTATCCACTGCATTAAGCTCATGACATGTTAGTTATTCATTCTCTTAGCATGCCAACATAAGCCAAAAAGTTGATAAGATGAGGAACCAAAAAGAACAATAGCTAAGAAAATAGCTTCAGCGAATATGTTGCTGTTGTTTGAATAAATTAACCTAATACAATTTTAGCAGCCTTCATCCTTTTCTTTGTGCATTAGTAACTTTCAACTATTCTAGATTGCCAATAAAATTGTCTGATTTATGTAGCCATATTATGTGTTAGGAAACTAGTCACCTTGGTTAATCCTTTTAAATTTGGGTAAAATAGGCAGAACAATAAGGAGAAGCACACCAGACAGTCTTAGAGTCCTAGCTGTTATGTTATGTGTTTGTTTTCTGTTATGTTATTTGCTTGTTTTGTGTATGGTTTTTGTGTGATTTATCAGTGTGTTGGACCAGAAGTATAGTAGTGCTGTGTGTGCACGGATAAGACCTAGTTAGCAGTGATATTGAAGGGTCTGTGCAGTTGTTAAAGGTTTGTCCAGTTATTAGGTTAGTTGTATAGTGCCAATCATCTATGAGGGAAAATAAGGAAGTGGGGGTGAGTGGTAACTGCTACCTTTGTATTATAAAAATGGCAGAAACAGATGAATGGGGATAAGCCTATTTTCTCAAATAAAATTCTGAACTTTAGAGTTCAGAGAGATTGTTGGGTTCTCTATTTGATTGAGCCTACAAAAGAAATCATCAAGTTTCCTCTGAAACAAGTCCAAAAATGAATATTAGAAATTGATCCTGTAACATTATGTTTTCCCATATGCTTATGCTCACTACAATATTGGTGACTACTTACAGTGTACCAACAACTCTATGAGTATTTACAAGAACTTGTGTGCCTTTAAACATCCGGGCAAGCCCAAAATCTGAGATTTTTGGGTTCATTTTCTGATCCAAGAGAATATTGCTGGCCTTCAAATCTCGATGTATCACTCGTAAGCAAGAATCACTATGGAGGTACATGAGCCCTCTTGCTATCCCTTGGATGACATTGAAACGCATATCCCAGTTAAGCTCAGTTTTTCTTGTTGCATCTAAATAATGCACCACATAGTAAATAAGTTTATCATTAATTTTTGTGTTAATGACATGGATTCTATTGAAAGCTAAAAAGTAAATTTTAGAAGAAGAGTTACTGAAAAGGAAAGTATCCAAGCTTTTGTTTGGTAAGTACTCGTATACTATAATCTTCTCATCTCCTTCAATGCAGCAACCCACTAGCTTGATGAGATTGCGATGTTGAAGCTTGGATATTAGTATTACTTCATTCTTGAATTCTTCTATACCTTGTACAGAGGTACTGGAGAGTCTTTTGATTGCTATTTCCCTTCCATCTTCCAACTTTCCCTAAATGAATAGAATTATTTTTCACTTAAGTGTATTGAAGCAAATAATGAAACTCATTGCTTCAGAGTAATTACCCTGTACACGGGGCCAAATCCTCCTTGTCCAAGCTTTTGTGTGTCATTGAAATTCTCAGTAGCAGCTAATATGCTATCAAGACTGAAGAGAGGTAGTTCAGATTCATTTTCATACTTTAATTGCTCCCTCAAAATGTTCTCTTGCTGCAAATCCCCTTTCTTGTCAATCATGTTGCCTGAAGCAAAGGAACCAGTGAATGAATCCAAATTTCCTAGATTATTGGCAATTGCATGAACATGAGCTGATCTTGTTATTCATATAGTTGAATGAAACAAGTAAAGACGCACCTATCAGAATATTCACCGTTTTGCAATCTCAAATAGTTAAAGATAAATGACAAAGAGAATCTTAGAAGATAATAATAGCTAAACTTTGTTATCATAAAGTTACAGAACAAGATTAATGATGGTAAGAATATGATAAAATGGGTTGAATTTTTGTGATTGTAATCTATCTACTTTTCGACTTCGGTTCTATTCTTTTCTGGTTCAGGCTGCTATTAAATTTTTCACTGATGAAGATTAAGATTGATTTTGCAATAAGTAGTAGTAGCCATACTTTTCCGCTTTGATCTCTGTTTGCAAAGACAATAGCATATGGCAACGCCTAGTATGAAGACAGTTGCAGCAGGTGTAACAATGAAGATAAGTTTCTTTGCTGGGTTTGCTCCCCCTAAAACAGGAAAGAATAACAACAAAAGAACGTTGAAATTGTCAGCAGTGGAAAGATGAGCAATATCTTATAGAAAATTTGAGTGTATATATATATAAATACAGATACATGTATGTATGTATGTATTTACGTTTGTATTTAAGTATGTATGTATCTATTTATGTGCATGCATATTTATGTACGTACATACTTATGTATATGCATGTATGTGTATAAGACCTGAATCTATATGTGCAAGGCGGATAAAGAGATCTTCGCCGGATGAATCAAATTTCTCTACGTCCATAAGGGGCTCCGTCCAAATCATACATCCTATACTGTCTACGAAAGAGTAAGCTTGGCAGGAGCAGTTATCCAAGCAACTATTCTGACATTCTAGACCATCTATTATGTATGGTATATAGTTTGCAAAATCTGGGAGCTTCATGTGGCTCTTGTTCAAGAATCTATCCTTTGAAGATGATGTGTTTGTGCTTCTCTGACAATTCAAAGTTGATTGCCTAATGCATCCTCCAGTGCAGTTTCCTTTTTTACATTCTTCGTAAGACTTGGGGACAAAATCTGTCAAACAGCTGCACATAGGTGAATCAGATGCCTTGCAAATCCCAAAAGGACCACATGCGCCATAAATATTACAAAGATTTGATGGTGCTATCCACAATGTCAACCACTCTTTCACGAGATTGTGCCAATAATTAAGTTTTAATATTCCTGTCGAAGAAATGGACATTGTTTGAAAAATTTGTTCTGAACCATGTGTCATGAAGAGATACGTTCCCTTCTCATTATCTTGCAGGAGACTAAACGTGCTTGTGAATTGTCTATCCATGTCCTCTATGCCAACAAATTTTGTTTTGTCCCACTGTCCACCTCTCCAGTAAGGATATGAAGCATTCCAACCGATAACTTGGGGTGGTATCTCTGGTGTGATACCAAATATGAAATTTCCAGGTGAGGGATCAGTTTCGCTTTTCCAGGATACTAGGTATCTTTTATCTCCTGTTCTGACATTTATTCCTACTTTCATTCCTGGTATAATAGTATCTGAAGGATAATGAAAACTTTCCCATACAACCATGCTGGAGTATGTATCCTTTAGTACCAAGTTTCCATCATCTAGAAGCACCGCATCAAAATTGTTGGAATTGACAGTAATATTTGTCGACCAAATTGTTTTTTGCTGCCCATCCACAAGCTTTAAGTTTCCGTCGGTCCCTATTCTTAAGCTTGCCAGCTCTTCAGTTGGCATGACTGACCTCTCCCTATTGGCCACCCATACAATTTTCCGAGGAAAAATGCTCTTGTACCATATTCCCACGTATCGATGTCCAGTAGTTTCATTGGGGGTAAAGAAGCCTAATTCGAATGTTTTATTGGAAGAAACTAGTGTCTGATTTGCAAAGAGTGGAGTTGAAGAAGTGATGTTGTGAACTTCAAGGCAATGAAAGGTCTGAAACAAAAGTAAGGAAACAAAGAAGAAACGGCACAGAAGAAGGGTGACAGACATGGTGAGAAAATAAAGCTATGTTTTTTTGATTTAGGATTGTCTCCTCGGAAAAGACTTGAAACGCTTTCAGGGTTTTGATGACAAATAACTAGATATGACTTGTTTATAAATCAAAGTTAATTTCTGAACGCTTTCTTACCTTATCTTTCACTGAAATTTCATGTGAGAAATAAATTATTGAAAAAAAAAAAATCAAGTCTCTCATCTAGTTAAGTCAACTTATATCAATGTGAATGCTGTCACTTAATTCTACTGAAAAAAAAATCATGCTTAATATGATGATTTACGTCTTTGTTGATGTGTATGGTTTGCTTTATTTTTCATTTTTTATCCCGCATTCAACGTCAGAAATGATGTCAAGTTGTTAATAGGCGTTGACATGGACGATTTTATACGATATATTGAAACAAACATCCTGAGAAAAGTTCTTCCATATAATGTCTTTTTCTCGATGAATTTAATATTTGACATTGTGGATCTAATCGACTTGAAACAATGGTCGATGACGTTCTAATTATGCAGGTAAGAGTAGTTTGACTCCAGGTTAAACTGTATACAGAATTTCTTTATCAGGTCTAACATATCAAGCCCTTGCTCGGCCAGCAACATTCCTTCTTGGGGTGGGGTAGGGTGCTATGAACAAGTCCTCTTAAGATACCTATTTGGAAGCTATTAAATATATATATATATATATATATATATATATATATACTTTTCATTATAAACTTTAAAGAGCAAAAGCATAAATGATTTTTTTATTTCATTTCCTAATTGGTACCTGAAGGCGCCTATTAACATTCGTGTGTGGAAGGTTTTACCTTCAAACTTATCATAATAATAAAATGGAGAGAGGTTAACAAGTTTTTTATAAACACTTGTTAAGAAGTTAATGAATGGAATTTTTCATATTTTCATATACTTGTTATTCTATCAAGTGTACAATTAATGCTGAAAAATATAAAAAAATTTATTTATTTTTAACTTTTAAAAAATACACTAAAGGCATCCATTTAGGGCATCTGGATGTAATTATCTTGTTAGAATTATGATAGAATGCTCCAAAGGGTCCTTTCTTTTTTTCTTTTCTTTTTTTTTCCCAATACGTCAAATTCAACTTGTAAACTTTTGATCTTTTGTCATCATATTTTTCAAAATCACGATTCTACTTATATGATTATATAAGTTTATGTTTTTATAAGTTAAATCACATATAAAATCATTTTGATGTAAATTCTTTGTAGGATCATAAATTTAGGTATATGATTTTACAAGTTTACGATTTTACTAATTTTACACAATTCCACATGGTTTGATGCAATTCTATACAATTTTACTTGATCTAAGTCTAATAGGCTATCAAAACTAAGAGAAAAAAAAATTAAGTTTCTACAATTTAAAGCAAACTTAACCAATTACGAGTAAAATGATGTTGTATTTGGTTCTTTAATTTAAATTGATTTCATTACTAACTCCATTATTAAAGACTTTCATTAATGGTAAATGGATAGTTGAGGAAAAGAGATTTAATTTATTGAATGATGATTTGTTGGATATCATTTCAAGTGAAAGGGGTAAGAAAAAAAAATAAAAATAAAATTATAGAGGAAATTGATGCACATATAAATTAAGAGAGTCATGGCTCAAAAGAGTTAAAATTAAGATATTTTAGAGATTCATGACATTGATGCTATTGAAGAATACAAATTGATACTTCAAAAAACTTAAAATAAGAAAATGTTAATATTATTGGTGGTAATACCAATAATGACATTGACAATAAGGATAATGATAAAGTTGATTATGATTATACTTGGGTAAGCTTGTGACAATTTTGATAATTTTTTGCAATCAATGATGAATGTTTTTTTTTTTAACTTTTTTATTATGATGATTCAAATTATTGTATAATTTATATCGACATTGTATTAGTATAATAATTTATAATTAATTATTTATAATATAATTTATATTGTGACCAAAATTTATGTTAAATTTTTTTATTTACATTATATATTTTTTTATAACTTTAGTAAACATATTTATAGTTTTTTACTACTAATTTGTATAGGATATAGAAATTTACATTTTTACAATTTGATTCTACATTTTAATTCTATAAACTTTCTAGTAATTTTAAGTAAAATCGTGAATTTAAAAACTTTCTTTGTTGTTGTTAAAGAAGATTTTGAAGTGAACTTTGTTAATAAGAAAATTTATTTGCATGTTTGCTCTAAATTTTAGCTGCTAGAATAGAGAGGAAGGATGGAGGGAGAATTGGTGAAACCGAGGGATTCCTTTGTGGTGATAAGGATTGGGGCTACTTGATTTCATGAGTTTTTCATCCAAACTAAATCAACATAAAGTGCAATTCTATGAATTTTTTGATACCATAAAACTTTGTTTTGGTATAATAGGTTTATAGATTTAACCATGCTTTAATATCTTAGACAATTTATATATCGAACATGCAATCTATAGTTAATCATGTACTAACTCCATCTAAAAAGGTTAATAAGTCAATATATAGGCAACTAAGGTATTTCAAATATGTCTTAACAATTAATTTTTTTCATAAAACTAATAAATAATGTAATTTTTGACTTGATCTACATATATAATTTAATAACCCAAGCTCATAAACATCAAATACATATACGTTTCAACACATATAAACTAAAACATAGATTGGAATTAAATATAATGAAATTAGAACTTAATGATAAAGTCATTTCTTCGTTTGAAAACCTCTACAAAATATAATATGTATATAGTGGTTTAAAATTTAGGTGGCATAATTACCTAAAAAGTTAAATAAGTAATTTTAATTAATGAGGATGGATGAATCCTTGAAGCCAGAATTGTTGATACTAATAAATCGCAATTCCGTTCTAGATTAATTCTTGCATATCAAACGTGGCATGAGTATTGTATTATAATAGAAGATCTTTTTTCTTTATTTTATACATTTTTTAATATTAGTAACATTTTATAGTATTTCATAAGATATAAATGGGTCAGATAGTTTTTTTTTTTTTTTAAGAATTATGATTCTTAACACTTAATTTAAAAGATAAAGTTACTAAAGACATATTAAGCAAACATAAAAAGATATATTTATAATTTTAAAAGTAAAAAAATAAAATAAAATAAAACAGATAAAAGCTTAGCCTTCGGAATATCCAACGATTTGACAAATGGTCTGAATTTTTTTTTTTCAATTTTTGGTTTGATTTGAGTTGTGCTTCTAGTAATATCATGAACTTACTAAGAATAGGAATTAGATTCCTCCTAGAAAAAAAAAAAAGAAAAAGAAAAAAGACAAAGGCCATCGAGGGTACTTTTTAAAATCCTTCAAATAGCTGTTAAGATGTTTATTTATTAAATTTTTTTCTTTGAAGATTTTTCCTGTATCCATCATATATATTTCATTGTTTTTGACAAATTTTACATTGATGGCTTTGTTAAATTAATCAAGCCGAAAACCATCTGGCCAGTTTACAGGAATCGGCTAGTTCCGAATCCAAGACCTTTTATTTTTCTTTTTTCATTAATTTTTATAATTTTGTTAAATTTTCTTTTACTTGTAAACTTATTTTTATTTTTTTTTATTTTTCAGTTTTTCTTAATTCTTTTTGTAGTACAATTCGTGATCCTAAAATTTACAAATCACCAAATTAAATTACTATTTAATTACTAATAATTATTTCTTGTAATGCAATTAATTTATATTAAAAAATCTTAAAATTTAGATATACATGTTTCATCCATACCTTTATGTCATCATATTCACTTGTTCTTTTCAATTTTTTTTTTCCTGTTTTGGCTCTTTTGTTGCTGTTTCTTCTCTCTTCTTCTTTAAACTTCATGGATCAAAATTGCTAGTTCAAACAAATCTAGCGGGGTGGACCCATGAAAACTAGTAGTTCATACATGGCCAACACTCATTACTCCTTGTTATGATTTCGGATCAAAACCTTTTGGACGGTTTCACACTGGATCAAGGACTTTATCCAAATTGTGACAATGTCCATTTATGTGCATGTTAGAGGTTAATAGGGCAATTTTCCAACATCAAGTATTTTGTCTAATGTCCTTAAAGTGAAAAATAACAAGATAATCAATTGAAAATCAAGATGTTCATATTATACTTATGTTTAAAGAGTCTTTAAAAAATGAAAGGAAAATAGGCAAATCATGCTTAGCCATAGGGGTTAGCAAGTATAGAGTGGATAAAGTATGAGACCCTACCTATACAATATCCTATAAAGTATAGGTTCATAATTTTTAGAACCAAAACCCATATTATAGCACTCTAGAACCACCCAATATCTTGCATCTTATAAAACCTACACAGTACATGGTATGTTAAAAAACTTACAAATTCTATCTTTTTTCTTATAAATTTCAAGTCTATATGATATTACAAAAGTAATATATATATATATATATTATAAATTTTTCATATGCAAAATTATAAAACCTATAACAAAATATGCAAAATAAAAAAAAAATAAAATTTTTTGACCTTAATTATTTCAAGTTCTACAATCTTACTAAGTAGCAAATGAGAAAGAATAAAACAAAAAAAAATAGTAAACTTAAACTTAGAGAGGAAAATGGAAAAGAGTAAGGAAAGGAAAGAAGGACGAAATTAGATTTAACCATTTATTAACTTATGAACTTAGAATTTTTGCACCCCCCTCCCCTCCCTTTTTTTTAAACATTTATTGCCAAAAAATTATAATATTATTATTTATTATTTATTATTTAATATTATTTAATAGCATTTTATAAGATAAGTACAAGGTACCATGAAACCTATATTCTATATACTTTTGAGTATAGGTTCTAAAGTAGGTATTGGATAGAAAAACCATATACTTACACCCTATCATGTGGGAGCAGGTTTCGAAAAATCTGTATTTGAAACCTATCTTATGACTCATAATACTCACCCGAAACCTATCCTTTTGAGCACGGTATGGGTGGGCATCCTATATAATAGGATTATTTGCTCATTCCTACTTAGCCATCCTATAATGCCTTGATACCTAAATTTTAAATATGTGCTTTTAATTCTTATATAACTACCAAGGTTCTTATAATCTAACATTATGAATATTGATATACTAATAGGATGGATTGCATTTAATTTTCTCCTCCCGTAACAATTGTAAAATTAGTTGCAAAAAAAAAATCCTTATGTGATTATTTTACTTTTGATAAAAAATAACAAAGCTAAAATAAAAAAAAAGAATAACATGAAATATAACAAAATATTAAAAAACTAAAATATAGAACATAAGAGTTCTCTTATTTTTTTTCTTTTTCCAAATTTTATAGATTTTTTAATATTTTACAGTATTTCATCAATCATAAATGATCATATAGAGGGTTAGAGAGCACATTTTTTAATATTTGTAATTCTAAATATTCAATTTAAAAAATAAGAGTACTAAAAGCATATTCAGCAAACATAAAGAGATATATTTATAATTAAAAAAATAAAATAAAACAAATAAAAACTTAGTCATCAAAATATCTAAGGATGAATAATTAGATTCCATGTTTCCTATAGAAGAAGGCAAAGGAGAAGAGAGTATGCTAACAATATAAAAAGAAAAGAGTTTATTTTCTAACTCCTTTAGTATATTTGAAAAATTAAAGTTTACTAAATTCTCATAGTTTTTATATTGTAAATATTCATTTTGATACATATCCTTGTGACATATTAATAAAAAGAAATTTCTACATATAGGCTTTATGTTGTGAATGCTCAAGGAGTTGCTATATTATATAGGGGAAAATTACAAACAAGAAAATCAATGCTTGAGGTTAAGTTTAAAAGTTGTATTGAACTTTCATATGGTTAAAATAAATAATCAATATTATATTAAGCAGTTAAAATAAATTATTAAACTTTTAAGTGGTTAAAATAAATGATCAAGGTTATACTAAATGGTTCAAAGAGACGATTTGTTACTATTCCATAAATATGCTAAGTAGTTCAAATAGAAAATCCGTTACTATTCGTAAATGTGCTAGAATGAGATCCCCTATTAGAATTACTTAGTTTAATATTGATATTTTATTTTAACCATTTGAAATTTTGATCATTTATTTGAATTTGGTTCCAAATATTCATCACCTCGCTTATAATTTTCCCTATTATATAGATATTTGCTATAAATGAAACCTATTACTTTGAAATTACAATTCTCAATTGAAAGTGGCTAAGCATGCATCATTCAGGCTTTCTAACTCTCTTAGTCAATGCTATAGGATCTTTTTGTTTCATTTCTCTCTGCTGATATTTTTATATCATTTTGGGATCATGTCTATCAAAATAAGATGTTGAAAAGATACAAAGTATACATATATATATATATATACATATGAGTTTAGGTACACCCATTTATAGGTTTGTGATCCACCTCTATTAACTGAAAGATCAATGGGTCTTCGAATTGTTCTTTTGGAAAAATTGAAACATCATGATACTTAAAAAAAATAAAAATTATTGTTCAATAGAGAAACAATATCACCATTTTGTTCAATAAGATTTTCCAATAGATAAATTATATTTCTTGAACCCGTTTTCCTTAAAATTACATGAAACTTCACTTTTTAATTATCATATTTACTATAATTATGATAAGATATAGAAAAGACAATTTATCCAACATTGTGTTTGAAACCGAAATGGACCAAATACTAATCAAATTTCAATTAGGTATAAATAAAACACGGCAGGGATGTCCAAGGAAACTAGAAGGTTCCTTGCCCTTTCGAGCTCAAAAAAATGAATCATCAAAATTTATTAAAGAAAGGTGAAAGTATATATCATATCAATACATCTTAAAGAGCAAATTTTAACAAAAAAAAATGGCAAAATTAATAGTTATGTGAATAAGTTGTAAGCATGACATCATGGGATTAATTTCCTTCAATGTTCAACTAGCTTCACTTAAACTTAAATAGTTTAAAGCCTTTAGTTACCATATTTAAGTAAAGAATTAATGATGTGAGCTATGTGTGGGAGAGTTCTAATTTGATTTTTACAGAAAGATTTAAGCCATTCTACATTAATTAACCCTTAATCCAAACTTTCCTTGACTATTCCTCCATCTAAATGACCATTAGGTCAAGCAATAAAATCCACCATCCACTAGATTACAATCTAAAGTCATATTTAAGAAGCATTTTGCTTTATTTATGTGGTTTCTCTATTCCTTAGCTCTTCTCTTCATGACTTGCAATTTCATTTAAGTAATAGGATATCATTTAAGGCTAATCCATTTTTGAATAAATAAGATGGAGCTTATCCCAAAACAATAATCTACTAGCTCTTGAAGTTTGTTGTGCTAAGATTTTGGTGTTTGAGCTTATCATTGGAGTTTGGGTTTGAGTTGGCACTTAGGGATTATAACACCTAAATTTACAAGTAGTTAATAATCAAGCTAACAAGTGACTAATGAACCTTTTTAACTAATTACCTAAAAGTTCATAACTAGTGTTGACAAAACTATCTACCTTGATCTTATCAATCACTATTAAATCTCTCCTAAAATCAATGTGGAAATTTATTTGCATGAGGTATCCAAGCTTTCCATTTAAACATGGGACAACCTTATCATAATACCTCATGAGTAGGCTTAACTCTTACCCTCTTTTTAGTTTGAGATAGTTCATTTCTATCACCATCTACCTATTGGCCATCTTACAAGGATTCTAGGAGTTGCACCTTAGCTACACTCCTCGCCGGCACTTAGGACCTCTTCTCTAAATTTAGTCGAATAGGCTCACTAACTTTCACCTCTGTTAATCCCTAAATAGCCAAAAATTGGTCAATAATAAACCTATTATGTGATAGATAGGTTTTTTAATTACTTGATTCAAAAGGTCTTAATTAGTATTAACTCAATATTCTCTACCTTGATTTTATAAACCACTACTAAATCTCCCTCATCATCCATGTTAAATTCTACTCACAAAAGATGAAAAAAAAAAAAAGAAAAAGAAAAGAAAACACAAATCATAATGCAAAGACATTAAGCAAAAAGAGAGGAATAAGTTAGGTCAAAGGGTAACTCAAAGAGTGAGTGTAGAATTTGCAAAGATAACTCAAAGTGTAACTTAGAACCTAAGATGAATTCCTTAAAATGACACCTTTTGCCCTTTATACCTAAAACCTACCTAAAGAAAAGCTTCAAGACCTTGTGAGGATTGTTAGAATGATGAAAATCTTATTAGAGGCAAAATCCTAAGTTTTAGGGCAAAATTTTAGAAAATGACCAAAATGTCCTTATACACAAATTTATTATGAAGGGTCAATAATTGAGTTTAGATAATTTCTAGAGTATTAGGCATTAAAATAATTTAGTTGAAGATGATTTATTAGTTAAGATGATTTAAAAACCCTAAGTGAGCCAAATAGGTGACACATGTCAACATGGGATAAAAAGGCATTAGGACAACCTTTGTGCTTGCCCCAATCATCTTAAGATTATGTGTTACTTCCTTTAAAAACCTATAAACCCATTGCCACCCCCATGTGCTTCCTATTCTTTTTCTAGACTTTTCCAAAAGGTTAAACCCTAAACCCTTCCCTTAAACCCTAATCTTTAAGTTAATCTTTATAATTTATCTTAATGACCTTGCTAACCCTAATTACTTTACGTGTCTTGCTAGCTTTTGAGGATCGAATAGGAGCTTGAAGAGGCACCATAAGCTAGGACTTGAACTCCATTTGAAGTGGTTAGTGGCTTGAAGAGATTTTTCTTGAGTTTAAGTACAATTTAGGGCTTAATCTTTGAATATTAGAGCAAATGAGCACATTTTCTTGGAGTGTTAGAGTTTAAATCAAGAAAAGTTGATTAAATAGACCTTTGTTAGTGGCATCATTGCTTGGAGGAGTGTAGCTCAAATCTTCAATCAAGGTAAGACACAAGTCCTCATCAAAATAGGTGTTGAAGGATACTTTGATATGCTATTTAGGTAATTCATAAAATAGAAACTTGTTTAGTGTGTTAATCTTTATGTGTAACCACTCTTGATGCTTAGATATGATAGATTTTAGTTGTTTCAAATCTGTTCTGTATTTAGGATATGATTATTGATAAGTTAGACAATGTCGATATAGATTAGAAGCTTGTTTAAGGGTTGTTTTTGAATGATTCTTTGAACCCTAGTGTTGCCACCACTCCTTTTGCATTATTGGTGACACTTTGCTTGTTTGATTTGTGTTTTCCATATTGTAATGTGTTAAAATAATGATTCATGAGATGATTTCTACGTTAAATGATGATTTGGATGCTAATTGGCTCATAAATGGTGAATATGATGGTTAATCCTACTATCTAATAACTTATCTTATTAAATAGTTATTTTAACATTTGATGATGGAATTTCTAGTGTATATGGGTTCTAATTTTAGTTTGTTTTGATGTTTAATGGGAGTTTTCAATGTTGATTTTAGTACTAGAAAATGTTAAGCTTGATACATGCTACATGTATGATGAGTTAAGAACTTAAATTTACCATTTGGATGCCTATACATTGGACCATGATTGAATTTAAATAATTTCTATAATTTTTCAGCAAGTGTAATCTATTTTAATATGCGATATTTAGGCTTTAATATGGTTCTTATAATGGTTTTGGTACAACACATTAATTGGGAGTAAAATGAAATGATCTTAAACTCAATTCATGGTAATATAATGTGATTTGAATTTTTGAATTTTTTTTTTTTATGTTCAAGATGTTCATCTTAAAAATACCTTTTCAATTCAAAATCTTTTGCCGTAATTATCATTGTCTTTAAATCAAATTTTAACAATTGACATTTCCATCAATGTTTTTTATCAATGATTCTATTTCTACAAACCAAATTTTAAAATTCAAATCACATAAAACCTACATTAGAGTTTGAGATTTGAATCAAAATTTAGAAGAAAATGACTTTGATCTTTGTGAAGCCAGTGTTAGATGCAAAAAGGTGTTTGCAAAGTGTAAATTTGATTTTTTTTTAAGAAAAAAATATAACATGGAATTGGTTAATAATAATAATAAATAAAATAAAATAATATTCTAATGGAAATGGGCTAAGGCTAATTCTCCCCAAAATAACCTACCTAAGTTTCAACCTAAATAACTAACTTGCCCTATCATTTGGTTGATTCACAACACTTCCTTCCATAAAACTTCATCATTTAATTTATTGATTTAACTAATTTAATTTTAGAATTAATTTAGTAAACCAAAATTTTAATTAAGTTTAATCAATTCATAAAAATCTAATGGACCTCAATCCCAAAAATTGATTGAGTCAATTTCCTTTTTAGGGTTCATAATCTAAATGGACTTTAATAACACAAAACACTCATAATAGGTCTTTAAACAAATGAAGCCCAAAACAATTTAAGAACCTTAAATGGACATAATTAGGCATAATAGCTAACAAGTAGATATTATAACTTAATGGGCCTTAAAATTGGATAATTTAAACATAATGGGTCATAATGGGCCTAGGCTAGGTAACATAAGGCATAATGGACCTAAATGAGTTAAATTGACTTAGATTAAATAAAATTAGACTTAGAAAAACCTAAATAGGCCTTGGTTGGTAGTTAATAAGTTGAGTTACATAAGATAGCAGGCACTAAAAGCAAAGAGAAGGTATATTGAGAGTGCATGGGGTTTATAGGACTTGATAATCAATATGATATACTTGGACTATAATTAGTGAGGATTGCATAATGGTAATGATACTTGGATAATGTTACTTTTGGGTTTGAGGTTTTGTGAATCAACATGAAATCTGGTTACTTCCATTATCCCTCATTAATTGCTGCACCGGTATTGGACCCTAGGTCCCTTATCATGTTTTTGGAGTTATAAGTACTCATTTGTTAGATGTTTATCTAATTAATGTTATTATATATTAAATAACTACTTGTTATATTAGAACTAGACTCATGATATTTACTTGTGTCTATGTTATTGTGAACATGGCTCTTATAGTTCTCTTCTTTTCTTTTTTAAATGAAGTGGTAATACTATTAACCCCCTTATGATTTGATGAGATAAGGCTCTAATGAGGAGTTATAGGCATATGAGAGTGACATCTACCAGATTTAAGTTTCCTTAATTAGTTTTATATATGTTTTATAGACGTTCGTTATGAGAGCTGCTTGTGACATTATGTATTATATGGACTTTATATTGGGCTTGGTAGGCCCTAGGACTATCTTTTGATAGACTTTTAGTTTAGATTCAGCCTACTAAGTTCCAATAAGGCTAATCAAATTAGTTATCAAATGTTTTTTCAAAATTAATTAAATTATTTTAAGGTCTTAAAATTAGTTTAAAAACCCACTTAGTAATTTAGAGCCTTATGTATTCTATTTAAGTTAGTTACATGGTGAATATTTGTCACTATAGAAAGTCAAGGGCATGACATGAGATATCACAAAGATTGGAATTTGCGGTTGTGCTTGGGGTTTTTTCTTAAAGTGTTCATTTACAATTTAGTGTGTGAGTTTACATTTAGCTTCATTATTGAAGTTCGTAGTTGGATTTTGGCGTTTGAGTTTACATTGGGATTTAATGTTTGAACTCAAATTTGGAGTTTGCAGCTTGTTTCATGAATTAAGGACAATTAAGTTTGGCATGTTAGATATGTTAAGAAGGCTTAGTTACAACATGCACCTTTAATATGAGTGAGAGTTGCGTATATATTCTCACAAAATCGGTTTACAATGAAGATTCTTCATAACCTTACCATATAAACTACTTTTTGAAAAATTGGTTTGTTAGTATTCCTTTTAGAATGCATCATACATTTTTCAAAATTTTATTATTCCAATGTCAAATTAAAGAAAAGTCAAAGTTCCACTAACAAACAAGTAACTTACTAACCTTTTTGCTATTTTTGTGAAGTGCGAACAAGTCATGATGGAAAGAAAAGAGAAGAAATGAATTAGCGAGGATAGAAAATGAAAAAGAAAGTATATATATATATATATATATATATATGTATGTATGTATGTATGTATGTATGTATGTATGTATATTTGGATAAGCAATGAATTAAAATAAATAAAGTGAAGAGAAAGTTTATGTAATGCCTAGCAGATTTCAAAAAACAATACGAAAACCAAAGAAAATAAGTGAAACAATAAGTACATCTAGATTAAGGTAATAAGGATGACATTTTCAAGATTTAAAAAATTTAGAAAGGTTAATAATAAATATTAAGCAACTTTAATATATTGATACTAAGAAATGTATAAAAAATAAATAAAATATTTTGAAATCTACAAATATAAATTATATAAGTACACAAATAATAATTCAACACTTGGTTTAATGTATTCAAAAGACTCTACACTATATATGTATATAACTATAAGTATGTATTTTGTATTGATATGTTTATAATATTATAACCCATATTATTATTTATGAAAAAGCATATCTTGTAAAGAGGGTATAATTATTGTTGAATTGATACCATGTGTTGTCGAGTAATTTCGTATTGATATTTACTTGCAATATGTGTAAGTATTAATAGTCTATGTATGTATATATATAAATAAAAACTATATATATGAGTTGAATTTATGTGATAGTTACTTTGTTTACTATATTTGTCCATTGCTATGTCGTTATAGCATTTCAAGTATGAAAGCATAAAGCTACATATATAGGAAGACTTATGTGTCTACATTTAATACCTTGACTCCCTTTGACAGTTTTCAAATCATATACATAATATTACTTAGCATAGATATGTGTATAAAGGGTATTCTATTTACAAACTATAACTCTATATTTTGTTATAGTATTTGACCTTATGACATTTCAAAGTATTTCTAATAACATATCTATATATAAAATTGTATTTTTCGACGTGATTATAATTACATTAATGTAAGGTAATGATGATGAATTTTAAGGTCTTAAAAATAATTTCTCTTATACATTAGTAAACAATGATATCATTAACAATTATGGTCTAATCATGAATATTAAATATGATTGCAACTAATAAGACTATAAGATCATAGAGGAACTATGAAAATCCTAATAATAATCGAAAGTGACTGCAAAATAGAATAATTATATATAAAATTATGATATTACAATATAATCACCAATATAAAACTTTAATTCTAGTATTTTGGATTACTAAAGCTTCATGGTTAAATTTCATAATGAACAAAAGCTTTTAGAAAGATTGATGACTAGGATTTAGAATATATTTACACTATTTTAATAATTTAAGTATAGCGAAAGTCTTATATAAACAATCATGAATTTTAAAATCACAAAAAATAAGGAAGAAATTAGATTTGTCAAGTAATTTAATTTCTAGCAAATAGGAAACAAAAATTAAAATTATAGGTGTAAGATAATTAAATAGAATTTATAAATATATATTTACACCAAAGACATTTTATTTAGTATATACGTAAATTTTCACATCAAAATATTATAATTAGATAATAAAATCGTCAGTATGTGTGTTAATTGAACCCTTAATAGGGTAAAATCTTCCTTCGTTTTGTCAATACCCATATAAAAAGAAAATTTGCTCCCTTTCTCCTCACCTTTCCCCTTCTTCATTTGAAAAATCCCACCCCACCTCCATCTTTTTTTCTTCCCTTCTTTCTTTCTTTCTTTCTTTCTTTCTACAAGACCAAAATCCCCATAAACTTTAAAAATTTGTAACTACTATATACTTCATCCAAATCAAAAACCACAAGCACCATTGGTTTTTGCAAAAAGTACTTCACAACAAAACTAGACTTGATAGGTAAATATTGAACATAAAATTTGAGTCAAGTTTACAAGAACTACATGATTTGTAAATTTAATTTTATTCAAGTTTTAGTAAGTTTAGCTGCTAGAAATAGCTCTAAGTTTTGTTATTCTTTGATTACTGTACTTCCATGACTTTTTAAGGTTTATTTCGAGTTAAGCTAAGAGATCGAGGTGAGTGAGAAACTCTATGAATTACTATAGTGTCTATGATTCTTACTTATGTATTAGATTTGTTTGTGTATATGCTATGCTTGATTGTTGTAGTTAGTTTATGTGAAGAAATCGTGAAAATTTAAATGTTTATGTATGAGTTTAAGTAATATATAGAAGGTTTTGCAAAGTTGATGAAGGATACTATTAAGCTAGTATATAAACTACCATCCTAATGGCTCAATAAATAAAACATCAAATGTTAAACTAAACTGGCTTGATAGTGTAAGGAGCACCGACCCGCCAACTAGTTTCCACACCAGCTTGCCATTGGAAATGGAATATTTAGTTTATTCTCTTTTCACTAGTCGGCTGGTGGTGATTAAAATCTCCCATCATATTGCCTTTTTCTCCAATTTAAAAGTTAATCAATGACATACAACCATCGATAATTCATGAAGCTCCATAACATCACAAATGCCCAATGACTTCATTAAAATTTTAACTAAATTTAAAAATCAACCTAAATATTACCATGTTAACCTAAGGAAATACATCATAGTCAGATATCAATGAGTGGTGAAATTTCCTTACATAGTGTTATGAATAAGTGTGTGGTGTGACACCTGGTGACTATTGTGATAATTTTCATTTGGATTGTTGAATGCGTTATGCCATATTGTGAATGTTGTTGTCTAAAATTTGATTGGTGTGTAATATGCTTGGTTTTCCATTGGTTAGTCACTCATAAATAACTAACTATAGGTTTAACTTAATTTAAACATGTATTGCACAAGACATTACATTTTAATTGAAGACCATCACTATTGCATGGTGTAGGAATAATAATCATTTAAGGATTATTGCTTCGCTATTTGCAAACTAAGTGACTTAGGGGCTTGAAGAGTGCAAGTAAGACGCCTTGAGCTTAAGAGAAGTGAGCATAAGAAGATGAGTATAAGTTTGAACAAATTTAGGCGATGATGATAAATGCAAATCCCCATTCTAAGGTTAAGTGGGCATAAACCTTAAATTTCATATTGGTTATTAGAAAACCGTGTATGATACTTACATTACATAAGATTATTCATGTATAGCATGTCATTCTTAACTTGTATCTATATAGTAATGAGAATATTGCATTCCTATCTTACTAAGCCATGGTATGTGCTCACCCAATTATAAACTGTTTTACAAGTAATATTACAGAAGTTTGGGATGAATGAAATAAGATATAATGTGAACAAGAGTTACTTGAAATAGAATTTGTAAAAATTAGAGTTGTTGCTTGTTTTACAATTTGGTGGGGGTCTTGATTCTCCATAATCTTAATTAATCATGAAATATGAGAATTCATAATTATTTTTGTTTTATAATTATATATAATAAAATTAATTGTATTTAACTAAATATTTATATAAAATTTTATGACTTTTGACTCGCAAATTAATTAATTATTATGTAATAGTTATATATAAAAATATGATAACTTTAGTTAGAGCTCTCAACCCCTTCTAAGACTATTACAGTTTATCAGGAAACTTTTTTATTTTATTAAATATCATAAATTTCTTATAATTTAAAAGTGTAATGCTTTTTTTTTTTTCTTTTAAGGTTATGGTGATAATTAAATTTAAAATATTTCTTATCGGTAAAAAAAAAAAGTGCACAGCCGCCATTGAACCCGTCACCACAACTACTCGAGTCTCCACCAAATCCCTTACCACCGACCCCCACAATGAATGCAACCTTAAACTGATGGTCGAAAAATTCATAAAATCCTCGGACTTCCCAAATTTTCGCGCTAAGACCTCCCGCTACGAACACACCGTCCGTCGCTTAGCTTCTGCAAAGCATTTCAACTACAATGAGCGAATCCTCGAACATGAAAACAGCTACGTCGACATAAAAAAGGAAGGATTCCTTGCACGTATCATCACTTTGTATGGAAAGTCAGGCGTGTTTGATGATGCACAGAATGTGTTTGAAAAAATGCTGCGTTCTCGTTCAATGCGCTTCTCGGTGCTTGTGTTAATGCAAGGAAGTTGCACAAGCTGGATGAATTGTTTAGGGGGCTGCCTAAGGTATTGGAGATTGTCCCGGATGTTGTTTGGTATAACATTGGTATAAAGGGAAAGTGTGGGATGGGTTGTCTAGATGATGCGTTAGCAGTGTTCGATGAGATGAGGGAGAAGGATTTGGTGCCGGACTTGATCACGTATAATACGCTTCTAGTGGGACTTTATGGGAACGATAGGTTTGGTGATGTTGAGAAATTATGGAGTGTTATGGAGGAGAGTGGTGTTGTGCCGGATATAAGGAGCTATAACGCAAAATTAATGGGATTAGTTTCAGAGAAGAGATTGAAGGAAGTGGCTGAGTTTGTCGATACAATGAGCTCTAGGCAGATAAAATCTGATTTGTTTGGTCTTAATAGTCTGATTAAGGGGCTTGTTGAGGATGCGGATTTTCAAAATGTTAAGAGGTGGTATGAGGAAATTGGAAGGAGCGAGTATGACCCTGATAAAATGACTTCTAGTTTGATAATTCCATTTGTGTGCGAGAAGGGTGATGTAGATTTTGCCCTTGAGTTGTATGAGAAAAAAATTGACAAAATTTGTTTAGTCAATGAAGCATTGCTACAGAGTGTCGTTGATAATTTGGTAGCTGTTGCCAGGATTGAGGAAGCCAAGAACCTTGTGAAGCTCGGGACTAGGAATTAGTTCTGTTGCTATCATTTGAAACTCCCTGAGGATGAGTAATGTGTATGTGATCTCTGTTTTTTGGATTGGTTGGAACTTGGGATGCTGCCAATCAATGGTTTGGCATTTAATCGTCACAATATTGATTAGGTCTCCAAGGTATGCTGCTTGTATTATTACTCATGGGGTGGCTGGGAAATCTTCAGCAGCAAATGGTTATCAGATTGGGCATATCGACTACATTCTTATGTGCATCACGTATTGATTGATTTGTACTCAGAAGGGCTCTTAATATAACTCCTGCACTATGCTTTTTGTCAAGGCATGTGAAAGTACCCAAAAGAAAAATGCTCTTTCCATATTTTACTTCTGTCTTGTAAGACTGTTGGTTCTGGTTTTAAATTGTTGTAAAGACTAACCATATGTTGCTTTTGGGCAATGGCAATTTTGGATAAAGAGCAAATTCCTGCTGGGTTATGCTGGTTTGGTCATTTGAACAGGTGAAACCATACATGATCTATTAACTAGTGTGTTATGGCAAATGATCCTAACCCATTCGATTAACAAACAATTAATGTAGCCAGTTTTACCCATTTAGCTGCTAATTATTTGGACTAGTGATGGCATCCAAATAATTAGGCCCATATTTTGGGCTGACTTAGGAGTATTTGATTGGTGAGTTTGGGATAGAGTTCATTAAAACCAACCTGACCTGTTTTAATCTTACTTAGCAGATTTATGCACTTAGGAAGATTGTGCACAGGAGACTAGGCTTAGATACATATTCTTCAGAAGCTCATGAATGACTCCAGAAAAGCCATGATGATCTCGTCTGTCAATAATCAAGGCAATCCGGTGGTCATTATTGATTGCGAAACACTAAATATTGCCAAACTTCTCACTTTTAATGACAACACAATCAGCTATCAAGCTTTAGAATCTCAGAGATTGGCTATCAGAATATCTTGCATTCAAGCTACTTCTGCTCTCAAGATCAAGAATTGTGAAATTGAAGCATTTAAACTCCTTAGGCTGTTACATTAGTATGTGAGCCTGTGGGGACCACTCATTCCTCTTCCTCAATTCCTCTCTATTCCTCTTTCTCAATTCCTCTCTATCTCATCTTACTTGAGGCATCATCTCAATCCGCCATCACTCATCTCTAATCACTTATTATGTCATCCTTTTCATTGGATTATAAAACTCCTTTTCAACCTGAAGTTTTTCAGTTGGCTGAATTTAATATTGTATCCTAATTGTGCTGAGCTCCTATTTGATATTTCAGCAGGAAATTTTTCATGCAAATGCATTTTTCTTTTTCCCCCATATTTTTTGAATGACATTGGTTTCAAATCGTATTTTCACCAAAATAAGATACTGAAAAGATAAAAATGTAAATAGATATATCCCTTTTACAAAATTAATTACTTAATAAATTCTTATAAAGCTAGAGTTATGTACTCTTTACTTTATTTCATTAAAAAAAAAAAACTAATAAAGTTCTCTTTTTTATCCAATAAAATATTATTCTCAAACATTTTCCTTTGACAGTACATGAACTTTCATTTCTCAACCAATTACCATTTTCACTATAATTATGATAAGATACATAAAAGATTATTTATCCAAATACTAAATTTGAAATAAAAACAGATTAAATACAGATGATACTATTTTTTAAATGTGTGATTTCAAAGAGATACATATGAGACACATAATACATCTAAGACAGACAAAAAAAGCCTCTAGTACTTTCAGCATGGTTTCATCATAAGAGCATTACTAGCACATAAGATGGGCAATATATCAGCGCCCTTCAAACAATGAATTGGTTTTGGTGTTTGATGGCTGTATACTTTCTTCATGTGACAGGATTTCTTTATTACTCGAATTTTGGCTGGTGAATGTTGGCTGCTTTGGTTGTGGAAGGTTGGATTCTCCACTAAGCATTAGAACTACAGTTGACATGTTAGGTCTATCAGTAGCATGGTCTTGCACACATAAAAGCCCAATATGGATACATTTCATAACTTCTGACATGGAAGATTTGCCAACCAATAATTCATCCACCAATTCCAACCCTTCACCTTGGCTCCAGAGTTGCCAGGCCTAGGATATCCTTTTTTTGTTTAGCAGGTTGAAAATGAACCGAGAACATAAATGGGTATAAAACTTATAAAATGAAGGTACTTGATGCTTACGTAAGAAATAAGATTCTGATTGCTGTGGACTAGTGAATTCTTCTTCCCAGTGACAATTTCTAATATCAGTACTCCGAAGCTATAGACATCTGACTTCTCCGAAAATATTCCACCCATTGCATACTCAGGAGACATGTATCCACTGCATTAAGCTCATGACATGTTAGTCATTCATTCTCTTAGCATGCCAACATAAGCCAAAAAGTTGATAAGATGTGGAACCATAAAGAACAATAGCTACAAAACTAGCATTAGCAAAGATGTTGCTGTTGTTTGAACAAATTAACCTAATATATCATTACCCAAAAAATTAAACTAATATAATCTAAGCAGCCTTCATCCTTTTCTTTGTCCATTAGTAACCTTCATCTATTTTAGAATGCCAATAAAATTGACTGATTTTTGTAGCCATATTATGTGTTAGGAAACAAGTCACCTCGGTTAATCCTTTTAAATTTGGGTAGAACAGGCAGAGCAGCAAGGAGAAGCATGCCGGACAGTCTTAGAGTCCTAGCTGTTATGTTATGTGTTGGTTTTCTGTTATGTTATTTGCTTGTTTTGTGTATGGTTTTCACGTGAATATATCAGTGATTCAGATCAGACGTGTAGTAGTGCTGTGTGTGCACGTGTAACACCTAGTCAGCAATGATATTGAAGGGTCTGTGCAGTTATTAGGTTAGTTGTATAGTGCTAGTCATGCATGAGGGGAAATAGGGAAGTGGGGGTGAGTGGTAACTGCTATCTTTGTATTATAAAAATGGCAGAAACAGATGAATGGGGATAAGCCTATTTTCTCAAATAAAATTCAGAACTTAGAGTTCAAAGAGGCTGTTGAGTTCTCTCTTTGATCAAGCCCATAAAAGAGATTGTCGGGTTTCCTCTATAACAAGCCCAAAAATAAATTTTAGAAATCAATTCTGTAACATTATGTTTTTCCATATGCTTATCCTCAATACAATATTGGTGACTACTTACACTGTACCAACAACTCTATGAGTATTCACAAGAACTTGTGTGCCTTTAAACATCCGGGCAAGCCCAAAATCTGAGATTTTTGGGCTCATTTTCTGATCCAAGAGAATATTGCTGGCCTTCAAATCTCGATGTATCACTCGTAAGCAAGAATCACTATGGAGGTACGTGAGCCCTCTTGCTATCCCTTGGATGATGTTGAAACGCTTATCCCAGTTAAGCTCAGTTTTTCTTGCTGCATCTAAATAATGCACCACACAGTAAATAAGTGTATCATTAATTTTTGTGTTAATTACATATGGATTCACACTGAGAGGTAAAAAGTAGATTTTAGAGCAAGAGTTACCAAAAAGGAAAGTATCCAAGCTTTTGTTTGGTAAGTACTCATATACTATAATCTTCTCATCCCCTTCAATGCAGCAACCCACTAGCTTGATGAGATTGCGATGTTGAAGCTTGGATATTAGTATTATTTCATTCTTGAATTCTTCTATACCTTGTACAGAGCTACTGGAGAGTCTTTTGATTGCTATATCCCTTCCATCTTCCAACTTTCCCTAAATGAATAGAATTATTTTTCATTTGAGTGCATTGGAGCAAATAATGAAACACATTGCTTCAGAGTAATTACCCTATACACAGGGCCAAATCCTCCTTGTCCAAGCTTTTGTGTGACATTGAAATTCTCAGTAGCAGCTAATATGCTATCAAGACTGAAGAGAGGTAGTTCAGATTCATTTTCATGCATCAATTGCTCCCTCAAAATTTTCTGTCGCTGTGATTCCCCTTTCTTGTCAGTCATGTTGCCTGAATCAAAGAAGCCTGTGAATGAATCGAAATTCTTTAGAATATTGGAAATTGCGTGAACATGAGCTGATCTTCTTGTTCATATGGTCAAATGAAACATATATAGATGCCCACCTATCAGAATATTCACCATTTTTCAAACTCAAATAGTTAAAGATAAATGACGGGGAGGATCTTAGAAGATAATAATAACAAAACTTTGCTATCGTAAAGTTACAATGATGGTAAGAATGAGATGAACAAATTGTATTTTTGTGATTGTAATCTCATCTACTTTTCTACTTCAGTTCTATTCCTTTCTGGTTCAGGCTGCAATTAAATTTTTCACTGATGAAGATTATGATTGATTTTGTAATAAGCTTTTGTAGCCATACTTTTCCAGTTTGCTCCATGTTTGCAAAGACAATATATGACAACGCCCATTATGAAGACTGCTGCAACAGCTGGAAGAATGATGATAAGTATTTTTGCTGGCTTTGCTTCCCCTAAAACAGGAAAAAAAAATAAAACAGTCACGTTGAAATTATCAGCAGTGGGAAGGTCGGCAATATCTTATGCCATTATTGGAAATTTTGAGTATATATTGATATACATTTATTGATACATGTATGTATGTGTGTGTGTTTGTACATGTGTATGTATTAATGTGTGCATATGTATGTATAGGTATGTATCTGTATATGACCTGAATCTATATGGGCAAGGCGGATGAAGAGATCTTGGCCTGATGAATTAAATTTCTCCATGTCCATAAGGGGTTCCTTCCAAGTCATACATCCTATACTGTCTATAAAAGAGTAAGCTTGGCAGGAACAGTTATCCAAGCACCTATTCTGACATTCTAGACCATCTATTGTGTATGGTATATAGTTTGCCAAGTCTGGGAGCTTCATCTGGCTCATTTTCAAGAATTTATCTTTTGAAGATGATGTGCTCGTGCTTCTCTGACAATTCAAAGTTGATTGCCTAATGCATCCTCCAGTCCAGTTTCCTTTGTTCCATTCTTCATATGACTTAGGTACAAAACCTGTCAAGCAGCTGCACATAGGTGAATTAAATGCCTTGCAAATCCCGAAAGGACCACATGCGCCATAAATATTACGAAGATTTGATGGTGCTATCCAAATCGTCAACCACTCTTTCACGAGATTGTGCCAATAATTTAGTTTTAATATTCCTGTCGAATAAATGGATACTGTTGGAAAAGTAAGTATTCCTTTCGAAAAAATGAACTTTTTTGGAAAAGTTTCTTCTTGACCTTCTGTCATGAAGAGATACGTTTCCTGCTTTGAATTTTGCAGGAGACTAAACGGGCTTGTGATTTGGCTATCCATGTCCTCTATGCCAACAAATTTTGTTTTGTCCCACTGTCCACCTCTCCAATAAGGATATGACCCTTTCCAAACGATAACTTGGGGTGGTGTCTCTGGTGTGATACCAAATATGAAATTCCCAGGTGAGGGATCAGTTTCGCTTTTCCAGGATACTAGGTATCTTTTATCTCCTGTTCTGACATTTATTCCTAGTTTCATTCCTGGTATAATAGTATCTGAAGGATAATGAAAACTTTCCCATACAACGATGCTGGAGTATGTATCCTCTAGTACCAAGTTTCCATCATCTAGAAGCGCCGCATGAAAATTGTTGGAATTGACAGTAGTATTTGTCGACCAAATTGTTTTTTGCTGCCCATCAACAAGCTTTAAGTTTCCATCGGTCCCTATTCTTAAGCTCGCTAGCTCTTCAGTTGGCATGACTGACTTCTCCCTATTGGCCACCCATAAAATGGTCTGAGGAAAAATGCTCTTGTACCATATTCCCACGTATTGATTTCCAGTAGTTGCATTGGGAGTAAAGAAGCCTAATTCGAATATTTCATTGTAAGAAACTAGTGTCTGATTTGCAAAGAGTGGAGTTGAAGAAGTGATGTTGTGAACTTCAAGGCAATGAAAGGTCCGAAACAAAAGTAAGGAAACAAAGAAGCAACGGCATAGAAGAAGTGTGACAGACATGGTGAGAAGATAAAACTATGTTTTTTGGATTTGGGATTATCTTCCTCGGAAAGACTCGAAATGCTTTCAGGGTTTTGACGACAAATAACTAGATATGGTTTGTTTATAAATCAAAGTTAATTTCCGAATGTCTTGTTATCCTGTTCTTTCGCGAAAAATAAATTATTGAAACAAAAAAAAAAAAAAAAATCGACATGTGAATCCTGTTACTTAATTCTACAGAAAAAAATCAAACTTAGGATGATGTTTATATGATGTATTGAAGGAGGAAGTACAAAGAGTACACGTACATATGAATTATAGTTGAAACAAACATCCTGAGAAAAGTTCTTCCATATAATGTCTTTTTCTCGATGAATTTAATATTCGATTTTGTGGATCTAGTCGACGTGAAACCATGGTCGATGACGTTCTAATTATACATGTCAGAGTAGTTTTATTCCAGGTTGAACTGTACACAGAATTTCTTTATCAAGCCCTTGCTCGTCCAGCAACATTCCTTCTCGGGGTAGGGTAGGGTGCTATGACCAAGTCCTCTTAAGATAGTTATTTGGAACCTATTAAAAAAAAAAAATACGCTTTTCATTATGGACTTTAAAAGAGCAAGTGCATAAATAATTTCTTTATTTATTTCTTAACAGATATCTTACTGCACCTATTAACATTTGTGTGTGGGAGGCTTTACCTTTTGATTTATCATAATAATAAAATGGAGAAAGGTTAACAAGTTCCTTATAAACACTTATTAAGAAGCTGAATGAAATTTTTCATATTTTTATATACTTATTTTTCTATTGGGTGTATAATTAATACTGAAGAATGTAAATTTTTTTATTTTTTTTAACTTTTAACAAATGTACTAAAGGTACCCATTTAGGGCATCCGGATGAAATTATCTTGCTAGAATTTTGATAGAATGTTCCAAGGGGTCTTTTTTTTTTTATTATTATTATTCAATACGTCAAATTCAACTTGTAAACTTTCGATCAATTGTTGTCATAGTTGTCAAAATTACGATTTTACTTGTATGATTTATAAGTTTATATTTTTATGAGAGTTTTTCAAGTTAAATCGTATATAAAATTATTTGGTATAAACTTATGGTAGCATCATAACTTTAAGTATATATTTTTACAAGTTTACAATTCTACATAGTTTTATACAATTTTATATAATTCTACTTGATTTAAGTCTAATAGGCAATCAAAATTAAGAAAAAAAATTTAAATTTCTACAATTTAAAGCAAACTCAACAAATTAAGAGTAAAATGATGTTGTATTTGGTTCTCTAACTTAATTTAATTTCTTTTCTAACTTCATTATTGAAGACCTTTCATTAGTGGCAAATGAATAGTTGAGAAAAAAGATATTTAATTTATTGACTGATGATTGGTTGGGTATCATTTCAAGTAAAAAGGGTAAGAAAAAAAAATAAAAATAATATTATAGAGGGAATTGATGCACTTATAAATTAAGAAAGTCATGGCCTAGAAGAGTTGAAATTAAGATATTTTAGATATTCATGACGTTGATGCTATTGAGGACTAAATACATATTGATACTTTAAAAGACTTGAAATAAGAAAATATTAATATTATTGGTAGTGGTACCAATAATGATAATGATAAAGTTGATTATGATTATAACTTGGTGAGCTTGTGGTAGTTTTGGTAATTATTGGCAATTGATGATTAATGTTTTGTTTTTAATTTAACTTTTTTATTACAATGATTTATATTACAGTATAATTTATATTGACTTTAATATATATTTTTAGTTTTATATATTAGTATAATGATTTATAATTAAATATTTATACTATAACTTATATTATGACCAAAATTTATGTTAAATATCTTTATTTAAATATTATATTTTAAGTTTTTTTATGACTTATAAACATATTTATAGTTGTTGACTGCTAATTTATATAGGCTAAAGAAATTTATGCTTTTACAATATAATTTTACAGATCTTTTAGCGATTTTTGGTAAAATCGTAAATTCAATAACTTTGTTTGTTGTTGTTAAAGAAGATTTAGAAGTGAACTTTGTTAATAACTTTGTTTGTTGTTGTTATAGGAAAGCATGATATAGTTGAGTATTTGACTTTGTGAATCTAATTTACATGAAACAATGGTCCGTGACGTTCTGGTTATGCATGGAACAAGTTCGACTCCAGTTGACAGGAGCCACAGGGGTCGGCACTATTTGATTTCCAAAGTTTTTCATCCAAACCAACTAGGTTCAATTTATTTTTTTATTTTTTTTACGGATTAATTCATACTTTAATATTTTAATATATATATATATATATTTGATATGTAATATAAGATTATAAGTACTTAATCATGTATTAACACCTTAAAAAAAAGGTTGATAAGTCAATATTCACACAACAAACTATGACACAAATCCATAAAACTAAGTATCACAACTAATTATCTTCATAAAACTAATGAATAGTATAAATTTTGATTTGATTTATATAGATAATCTAATAGCCCAATATAATAAAGATATGAACTAAAACTTTTGTTTAGTATTATATTACAATAGAAGAATTTTTAAAATATAAATAAAATATTTTTTATTTTTTATCAATGGTTTATTTATTAAATTTTTTCTTTCAAGATTTTTCCTGTATCCATCATATGTATTTGATTGTTTGTGACAAATTTTACATTGATGGCTTCATTAAATACTCTGTGTAGACACCATTATGGTTTCAAATTGACTCGAAATCGTCGGACTATAGGTTAGAAATTAGGAGAATCAAGCCGGAAACCATGTGGCCGGTTCCAGATCCATGACCTTTCATTTTTCTATTTTATTATTATTATTATTATTATTTAATTTTGTTATTTTTTTTCTTGTAAAACTTTTTATTTTATTAATTTTCTTTTCTTTTTCAATTCTTTCTACAGTACAATTCATTGTCCTAAAATTTACAAATCAACAAATTAAATTATTATACTAATTACTAATAATTATTTCTTATAATCCAATTACTTTACAATAAAAAAGTGTTAAAATTTAGATATACATGTATCTTTATGTCATTATCTTTATGTCATTAGATTCACTTGTTCTTTTCATTTTTTTTTTTTTTAACTTCATGGACTGGAATTACCAATTCCAATGAATCCGGTGGGTTGATCCACCATGGACCTATGAAAACTAGTAGTTCATGTACGGGTCAAGACCCATTACTCCTTGTTACAACTTTAGATCAAAACAGTCATGTTGGTTTCACGCTAGGTCATGGACTTGATTCAAACCATGATAATGTCTATTTATGTGCATGTTAGAGGTTAATACAACAATTTTCTAGCATCAAGTATTTTGTCTAATGTCCTTAAAGTGAAAAATAACAAGATAATCAATTGAAAATCATGATGTGCATGTTATACTTATGTTTAAAGAGTCTTTAAAAAATGAAAGGAAAAGAGGTAAGTTATGTTGAATCTTGAATAATCCTTTTGTGAAAATCATCACAAACAAAATACTAGATTTTTCATGTTTGATCATTAAGAATTAATCAATAAATATGCAGAAGCGTACCTAAATCCATTGCGATCCACAATTCTTAAATTGTGCGGTTAGCCTTCCAAATCAATATTTTTTCTTTGAGAGATCCCTTTTGTTTTCTCTCTATAGTCTATTTGATGATAGAATTCAAAGAGACAAGAAAGGTGTACGTATGACCTGGGGACTATAACCACTATTTATATAGATAACTATATGTTACCTTTTTGGTATTTCTATTTTAGTCCATCATAAAAATAGAAACTACCCATAAGGTCTCTACACATAGAAGGGGCCATATCCTATTAGATACATTAAAACTCAAATATTCAAATCTTATTGATCACTTTTAATTGAGTTTAACTTAATATGATAGCCTGCAACACATAATTGTTTCACATATAAGGCCAACGTTGGATTAAGGATCCAATAATCTCCCACTTGGACTATATGTGTAACTTTACAATCATGTTTTGCAAAACCATATGAGCTCAAATTTGCTGTCATGAACTGAATGTATCTATAACCAATCCGGTCCATCAGTCATATCAACATAGGATCAAAGAGGTATTCATTACATTTATCGTAACTCTACCCATCAATGGTCACAATGCTGGTATAATTGAATGACATGGATTATGATATGGATGTGTAGCAAGAAAATTCCATGCAATGTGATCTTAACATGTCTATTTTCTACTGGTCCACCATAAACCTTAGTGAGATCAAACCATAAACCAAAAACAAAGTGTAGGCAAACAAGATACTTTATTTCTGCAGAAGATATCCTCAAAACATAATAAACCAAAACAACTTATTAAAGTTTGTCTATGACATAAATGCATTCAAGGTAACAAACTTTCTCTAAAACTTAATGTCACTTAAAGTCATGACACCCATATGAGCAGTGTGCTCATGAAACACTTTGGGTTGCACTCCTTTAGTGAGAGGATTCGCAATCATAGAATTTGTCCCTATATGCTCTATAGACAACTATTCACTCTAAACTCTTTCTTTTACAACTAGGAACTTGATGTTTATATGTTTTGATTTCGTCGAGCTCCTATTGTTGTTAGAATATAGAATTGCTGACTTATTGTCACAAAATAATTTAAGTGTCCTATTAAAAGTATCCACAATGCACAGCCTTGTGACAAAATTCCGCAACCATATTCCATGATTGGATGCCTCATAACATGCTACAAACTCTACTTCCATAGCAGAAGAAGCAACAAGGGATTATTTTATGCTCTTCCAAGAGATGGCTCCCCCAGCCAAAAGATAGATGTAGCCTAATGTAGACTTCATACTATCTTGGCATCCAGCAAAATCGGAATCAGTATACCCAACGATCTCGATTTGATCTGACTTTCGATAGGTAAACATGTAATCTTTTGTTCTCTGTAAGTACCGCAAGACCTGTTTAGCTGCTTTCCAATGGTCTAATCCTAGATTACTCGAGTATCTGCCTAACATTCCTGTAATGTACGCAATATCTGGACGCGTACAAACCTGAGCATACATTAGACTCCCTACTACTGATGCATAAGGAATCTTTTGCATTGCCTTTTCCTCAAAATCATTCTTAAGGCACTGACTAAGACTAAATTTATCTCCCCTAACTGCAGGCATATCACTTGGTTTGCAATTTTTCATGTCATACCTTTTGAGTACCTTTTCGATATAGCTTTTTTGTAATAATCCAAGAGTACCTCGAGAGCAATCTCGATGTATTTGTATTCCTAACACAAAAGAGGCATCACCAAGATCTTTCATCTCAAAATTCTTAGCTAGAAATCTCTTGGTTTTGTGCAATAAGCCTATATCATTGTTGGCAAGCAATATATCATCAACATATAAAACCAAGAAAATATGCTTGCTCCTATAGAACTTATATTATATACAATCGTCGACCAAATTCGTCTCAAAACCAAGCAAAGTGATCACTTGATGAAATTTGAAATACCATTGTCGAGATGCTTGCTTAAGTCCTTAGATGGATTTCTTAAGTTTACAAACCATATTCTTTGGATCTCCTGATATAAAATTTTCTGGTTGTACCATATAGATCGTCTTATCAATGTCACCATTGAGGAAGGCGGTCTTTACATCCATCTGATGTAACTCAAGATCGAATTGTGCCACTAATGCCATTATAATCCTAAAAGAGTCTTTCGAAGAAACTGGTGAGAAAGTCTCATTATAGTTGATGCCTTCTTTCTGTATAAAGCGCTTTGCAACAAGACGAGCCTTGTACCTCTCTACATTGCCTTTTGAATCCCTCTTGGTCTTAAATATCCATTTTCAACCAATGGGCTTCGTACCTTCTGGCAATGGGATAAGATCCCAAACGTCATTGTCTTTCATAGACTTTATCTCTTCATTCATGGCATCAATCCACTTCTGAGATTTAGAACTTTCAATGGCTTGACGGAAGTTGATTAAATCATCTTCCATCATTCTAATGTCAACCTCATGTTCTTGAAGAAATATGATGTAGTCATCTAGCAATGCACTTCTTCTTTGTCTAGTGGATCTCCTCAATGGCATAGGTTCTTGAGGTGGTAGAGTTTGTTTTTCTGGAATAGTATCTTGAATAGGATCTCCAATATTGTCTTGTTCTATTGTGTCTTGAAGAAGATCAGGAATGGAATCTTGACCAAATTCAATAACACCTATGGGAATATCAATGAATTCCTCTTCAAAGACAATATCTCTAACCGTACCTCCCCCGGCAAACTTGACATCCCCGAGCATTTCCCAACTCAAATATTGATTTAGTTGTAGGATCATAGAACTTGTAACCCTTTGATCTTTCAGAGTACCCAACAAAATAGCAACTTACTGTTCCTGAGTCCAGTTTCTTTTCATTGGGCTTATAAGGTCGTGCCTCAGCTGGACATCCCCACACATGTAAATGTTTTAGACTAGGCTTTTTTCGAGTCCAAAGGGGTTTTGTTAGTTACTTTAGTTGGAACCCCATTAAGGATATATGTTGCAGTCTTAAGTGCTTCTCCCCAGAGTGATTTTGGTAAGATGGAGTGACAAATCATACTCCTTACCATGTCCTTTTGCGTCCTATTTCGTCTTTCAGCAACACCATTCTTAGTGGGTGAACCAGGCATAGTGTATTGTGAGACAATACCGCATTCCTCTAGGAATTTAGCAAAAGGTCCTGGGCGTTGTTCACCTGAACCATCATATCTACCGAAGTATTTGCCACCACAATTGGATCTAATGCTTTTAATCCTTTTGTTGAGTTGGTTTTCAACTTTAGCCTTATAATTTTTAAACATATCCAAGGACTGTGACTTTTCATGAATAAGGTAAAGATAGCCATATCGTGAGAAATCATCTATGAACGTTATAAAATATTGTTGACCATTCCAAGCAACTGTAGGGAATGACCCACAAATATCTATATGTATAATTTCTAAAACGTCTAAGGTCCTATTGGCTTCAAATCTCCTTTTATTGGTTTGTTTTCCCTTTATACAGTTAATACAATCATCAAAATTTGTAAAATCCAAGGGGTTTAGAATTTCATTTGACATAAGTCTCTCCATTCTCCATTTAGAGATATGACCTAATCTTTTGTGCCATAATGTAGCTGAATTTTCATTAATTAATTTTCTCTTTATAGCTCGTGTACTTACTTGCAGGGATTCATTAAATGAAGCAATAATATCAATCAAGTAAAGATTATTATAAACAGATAGAGAACCAGATCCAACTAATTTTGAATCATGAAACAAATTAAATTTCTTATTCCCAAATGAACAAGAATAACCAAATTTGTCCAAAGCAGAAACAGAAATCAAATTTCGTCTAAATGACGGTACAATGAATGTTTCATTAAGATCTAAATAAAATCCAGTCTTGAATGATAATCTAAACTTCCCAATTGCTTCAACTTCAACTGTCTTGCCGTTACCTACATAGATGTATCTTTCACCATCACTTGGTTTTCGACAATGTAGGCAACCCTGCATAGACACACTGATGTGAGTTGTTGCACCAGAATCTATCCACCAAGTGTCTATGGGTATCGAAGTTAAATTAACTTCAGAACAAACCAAATTAAGAAGTGTACCTTTCTTAGCACGCCAAGCATGATAATTGGTGCACTGCTTCTTATAATGCCCTACAGCTCCATAGAAGTGACAACCAATACCATTCGATGGATTCGACTTCTTTGGTTGTGTCTTCTAAGGTACCATATTTTCAACTTCTTTCTCCCTTTTCCTTTTATTATCCTTATTCCTATTATTAGGGGTTAAGGCTAGGTGAGCACTCTCAATCTTATCTTGCTTTAGCCTTTCTTCTTCTTGAACACAGTGTGAGATGAGCTCATTCAGAGACCAAGTCTCTTTCTGACAATTATAGCTCACTTTAAACTGGCTAAACTGTGCTGGAAGAGAAATCAAAACCAAATGCACTAATAAGTCCTCTATGAGGTCTAGCTTGAGTGTTCTTAGCTTGAAAGCAAGATGAGACATCTCTATGATGTACTCCCTAATATTGCCCTTGCCTTTGTACTTCATTGAGATTAGGTTTGCCAGGAGTATACTTATTTCTACCTTTTCATTCTTAGCAAACCTTTTCTCAATTTCATCAAGGAACTCCTTAGCCTTAGTTATCTTATCAGATATTGTACCTCTAAATGCCTCTGGAATGGCCTTTTTCATGATCATCATACACATGCGGTTTGATTTCTCCCACTTTTCCATCTCCCTCTTGTCATCAGAGGTACTCTTATTAGTAAGAGGTGAAGAAAAATCAATCCTTAACGCAAGGTCAAGATCCATAACTTCAAGTACTATCAATAGATTATCTTTCCACGACTTGAAGTTAGTGCCACTTAGCATAGGAATGGAATTGATGTTGGCAGTAATATTAGCAGGATTATTCATAGCTGAATAAGAACAACAAACAAATCAACAAGCTTACATAAGCCTTACAACAAAATAATAATAATAAATTCAAATAAAGGTAAACCCCATATCAAAATACCAGGTAGCCCATTAATATTTCATCTTTAGACAAAATATTAACTACTAAGTGGTATCATGGCGTAGTAATCAAACATTGACAATAAGAACACATAAAACAATAAAGCTTCCTTTGGGCCGATTTATTGTTCACATGTGAAAAACTAAATAATCATCACGAGTTTATTACCACAGGTGCACTTCCAATTCTGTTAAACACTAACCTTCCTTTGGGCCGATTAAAAATTGTCGAGTCTAATTTTTGAATTCCCGTTCCTAATCCGATCTAGACTAGACCCTATGCTCATTTAATATAGATCCTCGACTTGAGTTAGGAACTTCGTTTAATTTTGGAGTCGCCACCCAACTGTTGTTGGGAAAGATTGAATTAAGACTAAAGGAGCGGATTAGTCTTAATTTGGACCACTAGTCGTCGTGATTTCCTCTTCTCGTTCTTATGAAAAGAGGAAAAGGGAAAACCAGAGTTTCTAAGTTCGGGGGCTAACCTATCAAAACCTTACGGTTACCACCTAATCTCCTAAAATTGTCTCTATCTAGAAATGTCTTTTATTTTGTTTCAGTTGCTTTTTATTATGTTCTTGAATGAATTATTTGAAAAAATGATTTTTTTTTAATTCTTTTTAGGGTTGCCCCAAATGGGTGCCTACGTACCTGCTATTTAGGATCAAACAAGCCGTAATTCGCTTTTCCTGAAAAGATTTAGTATGTTTGTGAATTTTAATTTTGAAATCTCTTTTGATTTATGTTTTTATCATTTTTGGGATTTTTCTAAAAAATCTAAGCCTAAGCTTAATTTTGATTTTTGAAAATGATTTTTAGGGGGAAAACACCAATTTTGGATTTATTTGAAGAAAATGATTTTTTTAAGTGCTAAAACTCATTTTTATAATTTTTTAATTTTTTATTAATTTTTTATGATTTTTTGTAATTTTTATGATTTTTTTATCATTTTTATGATTTTTTCTTACTCTTCTACAATTTTTATAATTTTTCTAAGTTTTCATGATTTTTATAGTTTTTTATTATTTTTATGATTTTTTTATTAATTTTTCATAATTTTTGTGAATTTTTGTTAAAAATTTTATCCTAAGTTATTATCTATCCTATTTTAAAATCTAAAGTTTTATTATTATTTTTCTAATATTTTTATTATTTTTTTTCTACATTTTTATTATTTATTACTTTGATTATATTTTTTATTTTTTATTATTATTATTATTTTTACATTATTAAATCCTAAAAAAATCTATTTTCTAACATTTTCCTATTTATGGAACTATAAATAAAACATAAATAAATAAAAAACAAATTAATAAATAAATGACAAATTAAATAATCAATTCGGAATATAAAATAAATAAACTAAGTAAAAATAAAAATAAAAATAAATCGAAAAATCCGACTTACTTGGATCCGGGTCGATGCGCGGGTTGGGTCGGATCGAGTCGAATTGGGTCAGGTCGGCTCGGTCGAACACGGCGGCAGGGAGTGCTTGTTGACGGCGTTCCGACGACTTTTTGCAGCGGGTGAGGTGTCGAATCCTAAGTTATCGAGGGTGAGGAATCCAATGGTGGCGGTGGTTTGCTCTAGAAATGCCTCCTGGTGGTTGCTCAGCTCCTGATCGGTGGCTGCAGCTTCGATTTCCTTTGGTGGTCTCCGATTCACTCTTTTCTCTCACTTTCTCTCGCTTGTGATCTGTCTTTTAGCTTTCTCTCATCCTCCTCTATTTATAGGCGCTCGCAAACTCCTCCGGATAAGCTCAAATCCGACGATTTGGATAAACCCATATTTTTCCGTTTTTTAGATTCGATTTTATCCCGGCGGTTTGATGTTGATCTCTTGTTTTTCTTTGATTTATCTGATAGATTTGGCTTTATCTTGATAGCAATCCAAAAGATTTAAGGAAAAATGAACGATTTCGCCTTTGTCGGACCTGCTCCGGCTTCCTCTTGCGTCTGTTCGGGCGAAGAAGACGATCACGCGTGACTTTCCTCGGTCAATCACATGCTACCACGTGGCAGCTCCAGGGAAAAGAAAGAAAAAGTTTTTGCCGAGCGCACGTGGGGGGGGGAAGGGGATTCGAACTCGCGACCTTTGGCTTCCACACGTTCCCAAGCGCACACACGAGCCAGCTGAGCTGGCCCAATTTCCTGATTTTCTTTACATCGCAAATTGTACATATGTGATGCAATTTTTCCTTTTTTTTTGTATTTTTTGGAATTTCAAAAATTTGTAAAAATTATTTATCCCTTATTATTGCCATTTCTGAAATCCTTTTTCAAAATTGATGTGTTTTCCTATTTATTTTTATTTATTTGAATATTTTTCCTATTTTCGCCAAATTAGAGAAAAATTGGAAAAAATTGAAAATTGATTATTATTTATTCCTAGGGCAAAAATGGGGTGTTTACAAAAATTCACAGAAGTTGTAAGCACACAACCTTTTATATTTTGAAATAAATTAATTTCTACAAGAGGGACCACTTTGGCAGTATGTTGCTTCCATTAATTCATCTCAAAATACATATAAACATACCAATATTGAAATTTAAAATTATATCAAACTTTGAGTCAAAGGCAACTCTAATTTTAGCTAAAACTTATTGGGCCTAAGCACCCATATCCAAATATGACTCAATAACTCAAACATTAAAATTAGAGCTCAAAAGAAAAAAATGGGCATACATAAATACCAATCTATAAGTGATTATGAATATATATTTGAGTACACGGTTGAAAGCACGGCCGTGTATGTTGGGTTCAAAAAACTAATAGAAACTTACACGGTTTGAGTACACGGCTGAAGGCACGACCGTATATGTTGGCTTAAAAAACTAATAGAAACTTACACGGTTTGAATACACAGTTGAAGGCACAACTGTGTATGTCGGGCTTAAAACTAACAAAAACTTACACGGTTTGAATACATGGCTGAAGGCACTGTCGTGTATGTTAGGCTTAAAACTAACAGAAACTTACACGGTTTAAGTACACAGCTGAAGGCACGGCCGTGTATGTTGGCCTAAAAAATAATAGAATCTTACACGATTTGAGGGGGGGGGGGGGGGGGGGGGGGGGGGTAGGATTCGAACTCGTAACCTCTGGCTTCCACACGTTCCTAGGCGCACACACGAGCCAGCTGAGCTGGTCCGATTTCTTGATTTTTTTTACATCGCAAATTGTACATAGGCGAAGTTTTCCATTTTTTTTTTGTATTTTTTGGAATTTCAAAAATTTGTAAAAATTATTTATCCCTTATTATTGCCATTTCTAAAATCCTTTTTCAAAATTGATGTGTTTTCCTATTTATTTTTATTTTTTTGAATATTTTTCCTATTTTCACCAAATTAGAGAAAAATTGGAAAAAATTAAAAATTGATTATTATTTATTCCTAGGGCAAAAAAGGGGTGTTTACAGCTGCCCCTCTTTGTAGTAAAGTTTGAAAAACTTAACTACAAAGATAAGAAAGACGCCATTTTTGGCCTCTTGGTTAAATAGATAACGCCTTGGTTTGGCTGGTTATCTGAAATTTGGTATTTGGTAGGAAAATGCTCCAAGAGCTAATAATCCCACAATTCTGAATGGTCCTAACAATTTAGAGTAATCTTCCCTCCCCAAAAAGTGCTTTATGGGTTGACTAATTGGTGATAGGAAACATCTCAAGCATTGTTTAGGAGTGTAGAAGAAATGATGATAGAAAGCATCTTATCAGACTAGCAACCTTAAAAAGAAGATTATCTTAGGAAGCGCCCTTATAAGCTGGCTACCTGTCAACAGAAGCGTCTGATTAGACTAACGACTGTTTGAAAAGATACCTCTGAAAAGTGCTCTATTGAGTTGACTAACCGGTTATCAAAAGTCTGAAAAAGTGCTCCTATGAGCTGATTAATTGATATATTTGAAAAGTGCTCCTTTGAGCTAACTAATCGATAGGTTCGAAAAGTGCTCCTCTAGCTAACTAATTGACAGTGTCTAGGAAAGTGCCCCTCTTGGGCTGACTAACCTATGATAAAATGTCTCAAAAAGTGCCCCCTATGGGCTGACCTTGAGATAAGATATTTAGGAAAGTGCCCCTCTCGGGCTGACTAACCTATGATAGAATGTCTCAAAAAGTGCCCCCTATGGGCTGACCCTGAGATAAGATATTTAGGAAAGTGCCCCTCTTGGGCTGACTAACCTATGATAGAATGTTTAAAAAAGTGCTCCCTATGGGCTGACCTTGAGATCAGATATTTAGGAAAGTGCCCATAATAGGCTGACTAACCTATGATAGAATGTCTCAAAAAGCGCACCCTATGGGCTGACCTTGAGATAAGATATTTAGGAAAGTGCCCCTCTTGGACTAATTAACCTATGATAAAATGTCTCAAAAAGTGCCCCCTATGGGCTGACCTTGAGAACAGATATTTAGGAAAGTGCTCCTCTTGGGCTGACTAACCTATGATAGAATGTCTCAAAAAGTGCCCCCTATGGGCTGACCTTGAGAACAGATATTTAGGAAAGTGCCTCTCTTGGGCTGACTAACCTATGATAGAATGTCTCAAAAAGTGCCCCCTATGGGCTGACCTTGAGATCAGATATTTAGGAAAATGCCCCTCTTGGGCTGACTAACCTAAGATAGAATGTCTCAAAAAGTGCCCTCTATGGGCTGACCTTGAGAACGGATATTTAGGAAAGTGCCCCTCTTGGGCTGACTAACCTATGATAGAATGTCTCAAAAAGCGCCCCCTATGGGCTGACCTTAAGAGAGGATGTTTAGGAAAGTGCCCCTCTTGGGCTGACTAACCTATGATAGAATGTCTCAAAAAGTTCTCCCTATGGGCTAACCTTGAGATTAGATATTTAGGAAAGTGTCCCTCTTGGGTTGACTAACCTATGATAGAATGTCTCAAAAAGTTCCCCCTATGGGCTGACCTTGAGATCAGATATTTAGGAAAGTGCCCCTCTTGAGCTGACTAACCTATGATAGAATGTCTCAAAAAGTGCCCCCTATGGGCTGACCTTGAGATCAAATATTTACGAAAGTGCCCCTCTTGGGCTGACTAACCTGTGATAGAATGTCTCAAAAAGTGCCCCCTATGGGCTGACCTTGAGAACAGATATTTAGGAAAGTGCCCCTCTTGGGCTGATTAACCTATGATAGAATGTCTCAAAAAGTGCCCCCTATGGGCCGACCTTGAGATAAGATATTTAGGAAAGTGCCCCTCTTGGGCTGACTAACCTGTGATAGAATGTATCAAAAAGTGCCCCCTATGGGCTGACCTTGAGATCAGATATTTAGGAAAGTGCCCCTCTTGGGCTGACTAACCTGTGATAGAATGTCTCAAAAAGTGCCCCCTATGGGCTGACCTTGAGAACAAATATTTAAGAAAGTGCCCCTCTTGGGCTGACTAACTTATGATAGAATGTCTCAAAAAGTGCCCCCTATGGGCTGACCTTGAGAACAGATATTTAGGAAAGTGCCCCTCTTGGGCTGACTAACCTATGATAGAATGTCTCAAAAAGTGCCCCCTATGGGCTAACCTTGAGATTAGATAGTTAGGAAAGTGCCCCTTTTGGGCTGACTAACCTAAGATAGAATGTCTCAAAAAGTGCTCCCTATGGGCTAACCTTGAGAACAGATATTTAGGAAAGTGTCCCTCTTAGGCTGACTAACCTATGATAGAATGTCTCAAAAAGTGCCCCCTATGGGCTGACCTTGAGATCAGATATTTAGGAAAGTGCCCCTCTTTGGGCTGACTAACATATGATATAATGTCTCAAAAAGTGCCCCCTATGGCTGACCTTGAGATAAGATATTTAGGAAAGTGCCCATCTTGGGCTGACTAACCTATAATAGAATGTCTCAAAAAGTGCCCCCTGATAAGATCACATTATACTTATATTTTCTTTTGGACTTATATTAAATTGATTTCAATATTATAAGAAAATATAAAGAAATGATACTTAATGGTGTTTATTGTGAAAATACAGGTTTTGAGGACCCAAAAGTAAATTACAATTTAATTGGAGGAGTTTTTCACAAAATTGAAGAAGCGAGTGGAGGATTGCAATAAAGGTCGCCGGCCTTGGGCCGGCCTACATTCAAGGCCGCCGGCTTTGAGCCGGCCTTGAGCCGGCCTATGTTAAACCGGCCTTAAAAAGCATTAAAGCCGCCGGCCTTAAAGCCGACCTACATTCAAGGCCGCCGGCCTTGAACCGGCCTTCATTACTCCCCGGATATCCATTGCGAAAATCTCTCCAAAATCGTATCTTATTTAATTTGCTGACTCAAATCCTCATCAGATCAACCTTATCCCCCTCCTCTTTGGATCTATAAATAGGCCCCTTGTGTGAACCTTGAGAGCATCCCCTTTTGTTTAGAATCCTTTTTTTGTTTAGCATCCTTTTTTTTTGTTTAGCATCCCCTTTTGTTTAGAATCCTTTTTTTGTTTAGCATCCTTTTTCTTGTTTAGCATCCCCTTTTGTTTAGAATCCCCTTTTGTTTTGAGAATCCTTTTGTTTTGATTCTTTGTTTAGCATCCTTTGTCTTTCTTTGAAATCATTAGAATTCCCTTACGAACTGTAGGATTTTATGTTTTCTTTAATTCCTTTACATTTCATGTTATTACAAAGTTTAGTTTGAAGAAAGAAAGTTATTTTGCTGAAGTTCTTGAAGATTATAGCTATTGTTTCAATTACTTTATTTTCTTTTATGCCATTTATTAATTTATTCTTGTTGTTCAATATGAATTCCATTGCACCTATTTATTTCAATTGTTTTTATGCAATTCATACTATAATGTTCTAAATCATCCTTGTGGGAAATATGATGAAGCCATAATTCAAACTAAAATGATCATTGTATTCATGTTATAGGAAATGTAGATATGCAGAATTTTCATATAAGAAGTCCTGCTATGAATTGTATTTTGTAATTGAAATCAATGCACAGAAATGTAAATGACTCGAAAGAGAAATTTAGGTTTTATCAGGAATTCCTAAGTAAGATTTAATAATTCATGTGGAAGCAGCGTTGTTGAATTTTATTAGAAATTGACCTAAGTGTTTCATGCAATATTTTTATTAAATTTTTCACTAAGGGATTAGGAGAAATTATTTTAAAGATATTAGGCAATCATATAATTGGGAAATTTATGATTGTGAATTAGAATCCTCATTTGATTTGACTTAGCGGGAGCTATTAAATTAAATTGAGGTAACATTACTTTAACACTTAATAAAGGATTAAGGTTTTGTTAATTTCTTGTGAAAATCCATATAGCTATGAGTTATTATAACATGAAGGCAATATGATTAGTAGAATTAGGGTGGATTCTATTTCCCATCATCAATTCATCATTTTTCAACACAATTCTCTTTTTAAGCATTTAGTATAATTCATTCAATTCTCATCAAATATCATTGCCTAAATAATAGTAGAAATTGATAAAGGTCTATTACTTAATCAATCTTCGTAGTTCGACACTCTTCTCTCACTATATTACTTGATCCGATCCGGTACACTTGCCGGTATTTATTCACATTCATTTTATATCTCTTTTTGCATGGATCAAGTTTTTGGCGCCGTTGCCGGGGATTGATTAATATTAGACCATCTTCAGATTCTATTGTTAATTTAGGCGCAATTATTTTGTTATTTAATTTAATTTTTTTTTTCATTATGTGATCATTTCCAGTTCTCTTTGAAGGTTTTTATTGCGCAAGAGTAGAAGTGCTGAAATTCTACCAATTACTCTTGAGATAGAATGCACCTTGCGACAACTTAGAAGAGAGCAAAGAAGAAGGAAAGAAGTTGACATGACAGAAGACAACCGTACTTTCAAAGTAAACGGTTATCTTCTCAAACATTACTATGAAGGGGAAAATGTAGATAGAGATGCCACAATTGTGGATTTAGGAGATGTGAGAACTTGAACTGGAAAAGTCGGGCTAGCGACTATAAACTAAGCGCTTCATGGGAGGCAGCCCATGCTCAATAAGTATATACACTAGTGTTTTAATTTCGTTACAAAAAAAAAAAAAAAAAAAACTAATTCAAGGCTGGATAAGAGCCGCCGATGCATTCAAGACACTCCAAGGATGACAGACAGTTTGGGAGGAATTTTCTTCCTGATGAACAATTTTACACCAGGGAAGTACCAGTATTTCAATTTCTGCATTGACATTCTTTTCCTTAATTTTGTGACATATTGGAACAATGAGGACATTGTCCAATTTAAGTATGGGAAGGGATTATAAATGTAGAAGTATAATGATTGCACACATCATGAGCTTACAAATCCCATGCTTTATTTATGTCCTTAAATTGAAATCCTGAAATTGACTTAGATTAGTGCCCTACTCGCCAACTATTGTGACTAGTTTACATAGTTAAAATTTAATAGTAAAATCTCTAGAGAACGGGGTTTACCCTATGTTTAGCCTTTGAACTTGAGATTGAGTCCTTAAGTTGAAAAAAAACAAGCAAGTTTACTTCAAGGAAAAATTGGTTAGGATAAATCTCTCTTGAAATTTCTTTGAGAATACCTTAACACCTAGTGAAAGAGGTAAATGAAATATTTTACTTAGTGATCCCTTAAAAAAAAAAAAAAAAAAAAAAAAAAAGAGCCTTTACTCCAATAACTCAAGAAAGTGAGTTAAGAGTATCCAATCTTAAATGTTAGTGTGAGGAAGAGTTCGTAGGGGTCCCTTTAAAACCTGGTCACTTAGGCGATGAGCCTAAGATGTGCCGACTCAATGAACTCACAATAACGAGAAGGGCGGAAAGGCAAAAATTTAGTACCTTAATGAAAACCAGGTTGACATGGGCGAGCTTTGGTCCCTCAGAAGAGTGAAGTCTCACTCCGCTGTCAATTAAGGCAAAAAAAAAAAAAAAGGAGAAATTGTAGGAAAAAAGTGGATACCATATGCTTTCACTCCTTGTTATCTTGTTTAGAGAAGTAAAATTGAGGGAGATGATACTTGCTAATAACCAATGAAGTTTAAATGAATGTTTTTCCTTATGGACTAAGTATTGTTTTCTATTGTTAAACACTGGGATTAAAAATCTGTTGTATTTAGATTAACTACTAAATTTCAACTAGATATACTAGTTACAAACTTCAGTATGGTCAGAACAATGGGCACCAGAAGTTCAATGATGGATTTCTCTTGTTTAAATCAATTATTTTGCTTGAGGACAAGCAAAAGTTCAAGTGTGGGGATGTTGATAAGATCACATTATACTTATATTTTCTTTTGGACTTATATTAAATTGATTTCAATATTATAAGAAAATATAAAGAAATGATACTTAATGGTGTTTATTGTGAAAATACAGGTTTTGAGGACCCAAAAGTAAATTACAATTTAATTGGAGGAGTTTTTCACAAAATTGAAGAAGCGAGTGGAGGATTGCAATAAAGGTCGCCGGCCTTGGGCCGGCCTACATTCAAGGCCGCCGGCTTTGAGCCGGCCTTGAGCCGGCCTATGTTAAACCGGCCTTAAAAAGCATTAAAGCCGCCGGCCTTAAAGCCGACCTACATTCAAGGCCGCCGGCCTTGAACCGGCCTTCATTACTCCCCGGATATCCATTGCGAAAATCTCTCCAAAATCGTATCTTATTTAATTTGCTGACTCAAATCCTCATCAGATCAACCTTATCCCCCTCCTCTTTGGATCTATAAATAGGCCCCTTGTGTGAACCTTGAGAGCATCCCCTTTTGTTTAGAATCCTTTTTTTGTTTAGCATCCTTTTTTTTTTTGTTTAGCATCCCCTTTTGTTTAGAATCCTTTTTTTGTTTAGCATCCTTTTTTTGTTTAGCATCCCCTTTTGTTTAGAATCCCCTTTTGTTTTGAGAATCCTTTTGTTTTGATTCTTTGTTTAGCATCCTTTGTCTTTCTTTGAAATCATTAGAATTCCCTTACGAACTGTAGGATTTTATGTTTTCTTTAATTCCTTTACATTTCATGTTATCACAAAGTTTAGTTTGAAGAAAGAAAGTTATTTTGCTGAAGTTCTTGAAGATTATAGCTATTGTTTCAATTACTTTATTTTCTTTTATGCCATTTATTAATTTATTCTTGTTGTTCAATATGAATTCCATTGCACCTATTTATTTCAATTGTTTTTATGCAATTCATACTATAATGTTCTAAATCATCCTTGTGGGAAATATGATGAAGCCATAATTCAAACTAAAATGATCATTGTATTCATGTTATAGGAAATGTAGATATGCAGAATTTTCATATAAGAAGTCCTGCTATGAATTGTATTTTGTAATTGAAATCAATGCACAGAAATGTAAATGACTCGAAAGAGAAATTTAGGTTTTATCAGGAATTCCTAAGTAAGATTTAATAATTCATGTGGAAGCAGCGTTGTTGAATTTTATTAGAAATTGACCTAAGTGTTTCATGCAATATTTTTATTAAATTTTTCACTAAGGGATTAGGAGAAATTATTTTAAAGATATTAGGCAATCATATAATTGGGAAATTTATGATTGTGAATTAGAATCCTCATTTGATTTGACTTAGCGGGAGCTATTAAATTAAATTGAGGTAACATTACTTTAACACTTAATAAAGGATTAAGGTTTTGTTAATTTCTTGTGAAAATCCATATAGCTATGAGTTATTATAACATGAAGGCAATATGATTAGTAGAATTAGGGTGGATTCTATTTCCCATCATCAATTCATCATTTTTCAACACAATTCTCTTTTTAAGCATTTAGTATAATTCATTCAATTCTCATCAAATATCATTGCCTAAATAATAGTAGAAATTGATAAAGGTCTATTACTTAATCAATCTTCGTAGTTCGACACTCTTCTCTCACTATATTACTTGATCCGATCCGGTACACTTGCCGGTATTTATTCACATTCATTTTATATCTCTTTTTGCATGGATCACCCCCTATGGGCTGACCTTGAGATAAGATATTTAGGAAAGTGCCCCTCTTGGGCTAACTAACCTGTGATAGAATATCTCGAAAAGGTGCCCTTAGGGCTGACCTTAAGAGAGGATATTTAGGAAAGTGCCCCTCTTGGGCTGACTAACCTATTAAAGGGGATGTTTAGACAAGTGACCCACTATGGGCCGACTCATCTTATGCTTTTTGAATATGCTTTCTACTGACTGAGCTAAATGATGTGATGCTATGATATGATGATAGTTATTCATTTTAATATGCTTGCTAATTTATCGTGGATAGCAACCAAACAACCGAACCTTCGTGCTGGTTTGCTTCTGCTTCACTTCTTCTCATCTTGACACGGGGTTGAAAATCTTGATGTGCTTCTTTTCTTATGCGCAAGGCTTTTTTGACGGTAGTGTTATCCTACTAATGCACTAAGTTCTAATGCTCAAAAGTAGATAGAATTATATTACAAAATATATTAAGATTCACTATCATTTTAGTATTTATCATTCATTGGTGAAGTGGTGGGTAATGTATTTAGGAGTATTTGTTGTGATGAGAATTGATTGGGATTATTGACCATTCAAGGATATTAACTTTGTTTGTAAAAAGTAAAAACTCGACTCAACAAAATTTGTATAGAACATTGGCTTTCATAAACATTGGCAAAATTTCAATTCCCTTGCCTAAGGATAGTACATCTTTACAGCATCTGTGTTGATGGGGTCTCTCAATTCCGGACCATCCATTTGAGTCAGTATCAAAGCACCTCCTGACAGAACCTTTTTCACCACATAGGGGCCTTCATAGTTTGGGGTGAATTTTCCTCTAGAGTCTTGGCCATTCGGGAGAACCTTCCTTAGCACCAGATCCCCTTCTTTGAAGTATCGGGGCTTCATTTTCTTGTTAAAAGCTCGGGCCACCCTTTGTTGGTAACACTGGCCATGACATAGTGCAGTAAGTCTTCTTTCATCAATCAGATTCAATTGATCAAGCCTCTTCTTTACCCAGTCTGATTCGGTTAGCTGAGCTTTTGACAGGATTCTGAATGATGGTATTTCGACTTCAACTGGTAGCACTGCTTCTGTACCATATACTAATGAGTAAGGGGTAGCTCCAGTAGATGTTCTTATTGAAGTCCTATAAGCCATAAGAGCAAACGACAACATTACGTGCCAATCTTTGTAAGTTGTTGTCATTTTCTCGATGATCTTCTTGATATTTTTGTTAGCTGCTTCTACTGCCCCGTTCATTTGAGGTCGGTAGGGAGTTGAATTTCTGTGATTTATGTGGAATTGTTGACATAAACCTATCATCGATTTATTGTTAAGATTGGTACCGTTGTTGGTGATGATGGACTCAAGAACTCCATATCAGGCTATTATGTCCCTTTTTAAGAAGCGGACTATTACCCCTTTTGTGACATTGGCATATGATGAAGCTTCTACCCATTTGGTGAAGTAATCAATCGCTACCAGTATGAATCTGTGGCAGTTGGACGATGTCGGAGTGATTGGGCCTATTATGTCGATTCCCCACATGGAGAAAGGCCATGGTGCTGACAACAAATGTAGCTCGTTGGGCGGAGCGTTTATCCGGTTTGCGTACACCTGACACAAATGACAGTGTTTGACATATTTTATACAGTCCGATTCTATGGTTAACCAATAATATCTTAACCTCATGATTTTTTGGGCCAACATGTAGCCATTCATATGAGGTCCACATACTCCTTCATGTACTTCCTTCATCAGTTCACAAGCTTCATTTTTATCCACACATCTTAACAAGGTGGTATCAAACGATCTTTTGTAGAGTATAGACCCACTTAACAGGAAATGGCTTGCTAACCTTCTGAGTGTTCTTTGGTCATTCTTGCTAGCCATTTCAGGGTATTTACTTTCTTAGAGGAAGGTCTTGATGTCATGATACCAGGGCTTGTCATCTTGTATTTTTTCAATGGTTAAACAGTAGGCGGGCCGACTTTCGATGTCTATTTTCATCGGTTGAACTTTGGCTCCCCCTGTTATCTGGATCATAGATGCTAGTGTGGCTAGTGCATCTACAAATTGATTTTGAGTTCTCGGGATGTATGTGAAAGTGATTGCCTTGAATTCTTCAATTAGCTCTGTCAGGTGTTGATGATATGGTACCAGTTTGGGGTCTTTAGTCTTGTATTCCCCTCTTGTCTGTAGCATGATGAGCGACGAATCTCCGTATACTTCTAATTCGTAGATTTCCATTTGGCAGGCCATTTTGAGGCCGAGAATGCATGCCTCATATTCCGCAATATTATTGGTATAGGGAAATGCAAGTCTTGTCGCTGTAGGGAATTGAGTGTCGTCTAGGGATATCAATACTACCCCAACCCTGCAACCGAATACGTTGGCGGCTCCATCGAAAAACAGTTTCCATTTCGGGTTCTGCTCTATCCCAAAGTCTTCTACCGATATATCTTCTATCGTTAATATATTTTCGTCCGGAAATTGGGCTTGTATTTCTTGGGAATCTGTCTCGACAGGGTTTTCTGCCAATTGGTCGGCTAAGGCTTGCCCTTTCACTGAGTTCTGATTTATGTATGTAATGTCAAACTCGGATAGGAGCATTTGCAATTTAGAGATTCTCCCTATCAAAGATGGTTTCTCTGCCAAGTATTTCAAGGGATCATGTCTTATCAGCAGCTCAATATGATAGTAAAGGGTGTATTGCCTTAGTCGATGCATGACCCAAATTAGAGCACAACAAGTCTTCTCCACCTCTGAGTACCTCTATTCCCCATCTGTGAACTTCTTGCTCAGATAATATATGGAATGCTCTCTTCCCTCTTCATCTTTCTGCCCTAGCACACATCCCATGGATTCAGGGAGTATAGTGAGGTATAAGAATAAGGGCTTTCCTTGTTTCGGGACTATTAAGACCGGAGGTTTTATAAGATAGTCCTTGATTGTCCTGAATGCTTCTTCGCATTCGTCGTCCCATTCTATTGTGGCATTCTTCTTCAACAAACGGAATAGTGGCCAGCATTTATCAGTGAGTTGTGAGATAAAACGAGCTATATAATTTAATCTTCCTAGCAAGCTTCTTACTTTTTTGACGGAGCGTGGGGAAGGTAACTTTAACATAGACTTTACTTTGTCAAGGTCGATTTTAATGCCTTCCTGGCTTATGACAAACCCCAACAATTTCCCCGTTGTGACCCCGAAAGTGCATTTCTCTGGGTTTAACTTGAGCTGGAATTTTCTTAGTCATTTAAACAATTTCCTCAGGATATCTATATAGCTTTCTCCTTCTTTAGACTTGGCTATCATGTCGTCGACATATACTTCAACCTCTTTATGCATCATGTCGTGAAGTATTGCAACCATGGCTCTCTGATACGTTGCCTCGGCGTTTTTCAAACCGAAGGGCATGACTTTATAATAGAAAGTTCCCCATGTTGTGATGAAAGTTGTTTTGGTTTTATCTTCTTCAGCCATTTTTATTTGATTATATCCTGAGAAATCGTCCATGAATGAGAAAAGATGGTTTCTCGCAGTGTTGTCCACTAGAACATCAATGTGAGGTAGGGGAGGAGTTATCCTTTGGCGTGGCTTGGTTTAAGTCCCGAAAGTCTACGCATACGCGTACTTTTCCATTCTTTTTCATAACGAGGACTATATTTGCTACCCATTCTGGGTAATCGGATACTTCAATGAACCATACTTCTAGCAGTTTCTTGACTTCTTCCTTAATCTTTAGTAAGATGTCAGGCCTAAATCTTCTCAGTTTTTGTTTTTTAGGTTTGACATCTTCCCTTATGGGAAGCCTATGAACCACTATTGATTGGTCTAGCCCTGGCATGTCACCATATGACCAGGCAAACACATCTGCATATTCTATTAATAGATCGGTTATCTCACATTTTTGCTCGGCACTTAAACTAGTCCCGATTTTGAGGTTCTTAGGTTTTTCCATGCTTCCTAGATTTACTGTCTCCACCAGCTCGTCAATCGAAATTCCACTTTGTTTATGTTTTTGCCAATTTTCTTGTATTATTTCATGGTCAAGGATATCGCCTTCAACAACTGACCTAGTAGCGTTGGAAACGATATCAGCGTTTTTATTTTCTACTTGCGCAAAATATCTCTGATGTTCGATAGTAGGAGATCTAGGTATAGTAAAAATGAAAGCATATATATAAGAGGAAAAATAGACTGTAATTGAATTGATAAAGAGTATCAATAATTATTCTCTACTTTTGAGCTAACCTAGAGCTATTGATAGGATAACAAAACCAATTGTTCAGAGCCGGATGCTGATTGGACGTGCGGGGGGTTGGTTTCCTTTTGCTAATGTCACCTTCATTTATCCGAGGCTCCTGAACGATATTTGCCTTTCGGAAAGACTGTTAGAGAGGTGGAATGCACATCTGGGTATTGTTTGGCTTCTCCTTCATTTTGCCTTTGACACCTCTTGCTTGTGCTTCTTCTCTAGCTGTAGGAATGTAGTTAGTGCCAGTGTTGTTGCAGTTGCCGCTGTTTGCCATTTTGGTCTTTGAGCGGGTATGAATTGGGCTTCTGGAAGATTCGGTTATTTGGGAGCTATCTTTAATACCTAGCGCACATTTTTTCTTTTTTTAGTATAATGTATGCAAATGCTATGCATGTGTCACACGGATGCTAAAAATAAAAGGGTTGACAATTGATTGACGATGTAATATTGAAACTTTACTTTTATTGAATAATTTTTGGAGTTTGACATTCAAACAAATAAAAGATTACAATGATGATCTATTTTCTAGCTCTCTTGGTCTTCTGTTGTGGAGACTCAGGCTTTCCATTGATGACGGCTTCTAATTCTTTGACTTTGGCTTGGGTTTTCTCCAACTGAGCTTCCAAGGCTTTGTTGATTGCTGTTTTGTGGATACCCAGGAGTTTGCTGTAGGTACCGGCTGGCCCGACCTCGAAATCTGGCCCATAGATTTGATCAGTCAGTGCTGGAGCTTGTAGCAGCTAGGTGTACTCTTCCAAGGTAGGGGTGATTTCATGTGGCCTAATGAAGAAAGTTGCGGGCTCGATTTCTCATAACTGGAGCATGGCCCGTACCAAAGGCAAATTCACCTCTATCTTTGTTAGTGAGAGGATGGGCCCTATCTTTTGCTGGATGACGGCCTGCTCCTTAGGATTGTACAAGGTAAGCCAATGGTCCAGTACTAACTTTGGGTCCAAAGGTTTGTACACCCGAATCTCTTTGCGGAGAAGGCAGTCGACTGTGATACCAGCCATCTATTACAACAAGAAATTTCCTAATTACAACCAGAACTATGAAAACATTACAGGGAAATAGATCCGAACTCCATGAACAAAACAACAAATTATTACATCATCATCACTTATCAACCCATGACTTATATATGCAAATAGGTTGGTTCTAACTGGTTCCTAAGCTCTATGGCCTCCCGCATTCTCGGAGAAATGGATCTCAGGCCATATCGAAGCATTGGGTAGGGTAGCCTAATCGGTCCCGAACGGTGATCAACTCACTTCACCCGAAACCTACACAATGGCTCCCCGTCTTAGGGTTCTAGGACGATCCGGGTTCGACCGCATCTATTCACACGAACATATGCATGCATGCAGACCCCATAGTAAAGAAAGCTAAACCTAGCTAATCCCTGAAAAGTTAGCAACAAGATAATAATTGAAAGACATTTCTTTAAGAGAACAATTCGAAGAGATTCAGGTGGCTAGCCTACTAGCATGAGTCCCCAGTGGAGTCGCCATCCTATCGAGTCTAATTTTTGAATTCCCGCTCCTGATCCGATCTAGACTAGACCCTATGCTCATCTAATATAGATCCTCGACTTGAGTTAGGAACTTCGTTTAATTTTGGAGTAGCCACCCAATTGTTGTTGGGAAAGATTGAATTAAGACTAAAGGAACGGATTAGTCTTAATTTGGACCACTAGTCGTCGTGATTTCCCCTTCTCGTTCTTGCGAAAAGAGGAAAAGGGAAAACCAGAGTTTCTAAGTTCGGGGGCTAACCTACCAAAACCTTACAGTTACCACCTAATCTCCTAAAATTGTCTTTATCTAGAAATGTCTTTTATTTTGTTTCTGTTGCTTTTTATTATGTTCTTGAATGAATTATTTGGAAAAATGATTTTTTTTTAATTCTTTTTAGGGTTGCCCCAAATGGGTGCCTACGTACCTGCTATTCAGGATCAAACAAGTCGTAGTTCGCTTTTCCTGAAAAGATTTAGTGTGTTTATGAATTTTAATTTTGAAATTTTTTTTTATTTATGTTTTTATCATTTTTGGGATTTTTCTAAAAAATCTAAGCCTAAGCTTAATTTTGATTTTTGAAAATGATTTTTAGGGGGAAAACACCAATTTTGGATTTATTTGAAGAAAATGATTTTTCTAAGTGCTAAAACTCATTTTTATAATTTTTGAATTTTTTATTAATTTTTATGATTTTTTGTAATTTTTATGATTTTTTCTTATTCTCCTACAATTTTTATAATTTTTCTAAGTTTTCATGATTTTTATAGTTTTCTATTATTTTTATGATTTTTTTAATTAATTTTTCATAATTTTTGTGAATTTTTGTTAAAAATTTTATCCTAAGTTATTATCTATCCTATTTTAAAATCTAAAGTTTTATTATTATTTTTCTAATATTTTTATTATTTTTTTTCTACATTTTTATTATTTATTACTTTGATTATATTTTTTATTTTTTATTTTTATTTTTTTTACATTATTAAATCCTAAAAAATCTAATTTATAACATTTTCCTATTTATAGAACTATAAATAAAACATAAATAAATAAATAAAAAATTAATAAATAAATGACAAATTAAATAATCAATTCGGAATATAAAATAAATAAACTAAGTAAAAATAAATCGGAAAATCCGACTTACCTGGATCCGGGTCGGGTCGGATCAGGGTAAATCGGGTCAGGTCGGATCGGTCGAACACGGCGGCAAGGAGTGCTTGTTGACGGCGTTCCGGCGGCTTTTTGCAGCGGGTGAGGTATCGAATCTTAGGTTATCGAGGGTGAGGAATCCAATGGTGGTGGTGGTTTGCTCCAGAAACGCCTCCTGGTGGTTGCTCAGCTCCTGATCGGCAGTCGTGGCTTCAATTTCCTCCGGTGGTCTCCGATTCACTCTTTTCTCTCACTTTCTCTCGCTTGTGATATGTCTTTTAGCTTCCTCCCCTCCTCCTCTATTTATAGGCGCTCGCAAACTCTCCAGATAAGCTAAAATCCGGCGATTTGGATAAACCCATATTTTTCCGTTTTTTAGATTCGATTTTATCCCGGCGGTTTGATGTTGATCTCTTTTTTTTTTTTCTTTGATTTATCTGATAGATTTGGCTTCCACACGTTCCCAAGCACACACACGAGCCAGCTGAGCTGGCCCAATTTCCTGATTTTCTTTACATCGCAAATTGTATATATGCGATGCAATTTTTCATTTTTTTTTGTATTTTTTTGAATTTCAAAAATTTGTAAAAATTATTTATCTCTTATTATTGCCATTTCTAAAATCCTTTTTCAAAATTAATGTGTTTTCCTATTTATTTTTATTTTTTTGAATATTTTTTGTATTTTCGCCAAATTAGAGAAAAATTGGGAAAAATTGAAAATTGATTATTATTGATTATTATTTATTCCTAGGGCAAAAATGATGTGTTTACAAAAATTCACAGAAGTTGTAAGCACACAACCTTTTATATTTTGAAATAAATTAATTTCTGCAAGAGGGACCACTTTGGCAGTATGTTGCTTCAATTAATTCATCTCAAAATACATATAAACATACCAATATTGAAATTTAAAATTATATCAAACTTTGAGTCAAAATAACCTCTAATTTTAGCTAAAACTTATTGGGCCTAAGCACCCATATCCAAATATGGCTCAATAACTCAAACATTAAAATTAGAGCTCAAAAGAAAAAAATTGGCATACATAAATATCAATCTATAAGTGATTATGAATATATATTTGAGTACACGGTTAAAAGTATGGCCGTGTATGTTGGGTTCAAAAAACTAACAGAAACTTACACTGTTTGAGTACACGGCTAAAGGCACGGGCGTGTATGTTGGCTTAAAAAACTAATAGAAACTTACACGGTTTGAATACACGGTTGAAGGCACGGCCGTGTATGTCGGGCTTAAAACTAACAAAAACTTACACGGTTTGAATACATGACAGAAGGTACGACCGTGTATGTTAGGCTTAAAACTAACAGAAACTTACACGGTTTGAGTACACAGCTGAAGGCACGGTCGTGTATGTTGGCCTAAAAACTAACAAAATCTTACACGATTTGAGTACACGATCGGGTATAACTATGGGTCGAGATGTGTATACGGAAAAGTTTGGCCATGGAGGAAGCAACGTGATGCATCGTTTATTGATGTGGTTCCTAATTCGTTCAAAAACGGACCGTGAAGAAAACCTTAATTCATCGTGGTGAATTACAATCACGGAAAGCAAAATCATCGTGGAGAGATCCAATAACATATTGGAATCATGTCGTTCCTAAATATTATTCTTGGAGACAATATTGAACAAGACAAAGGCCATTGATTTTGATGAGGAAAAATTGCGAGGAAATTATTATGATAACATATCCGATAACATGAATGATCGGAACCGATTTGAGACGTTTACGTATTTTAATATTTGTCCAAAACCTAATTTGTAGAATTAGGGATAATAACACCTTACAAAAAAATTACAAAAGTAATTCCTAATGATCAAATAATGTAAGCTCCAATCCCAATTGTTGAATCTTGAATAATCCTTTTGTGAAAATCATCACAAACAAAATACTAGATCTTTCATGTTTGATCATTAAGAATTAATCAATAAATATGCGGAAGTATACCTGAATCCATTGTGATCCACGATTCTTAGATTGTGCGGTTGGCCTTCCAGATCAATATGTTTTCTTTGAAAGATCCCTTTTGTTTTCTCTCTATAGTCTATTTAATGATGAGATTCAAAAAAACAAGAAATGTATACGTATGACTTGGGGATCATAACCACTATTTATATAGATAACTATATGTTACCTTTTTGGTATTTCTATTTTAGCTCATAATAAAAATAGAAACTATCCATAAGGTCTCTATACATAAAAAAATGGTCATATCTTATTAGATACATTAAAACTTAAATATCCAAATCTTTTGATCACTTTTAATTGAGTTTAACTTAATATAATAGCCCGCAACACATAATTGTTTCACATATAAGGCCAACGTTGGATTAAGGATCCAACAAATTAGGCTTAGCCATATGGGTGAGTAAGTATAGGCTCGGTAAGGTATAAAACCTTACGTGTACACTATCCTATAAAGTATAGGTTCATAATTTTTTGAATTGGAACCTATATTGCAACACTCTAGAGCCACCCAGTATCTTGTACCTTATAAAACTTACAAGATACATGGTACTTTGTGAAATTTGTAAATTTTTTTTTCCTATAAATTTTAAGTTTATATAATATTAAAAAGATCATTTATATATGAATTATAAATTTTTTATATGTAAAATTTATAGAACCTATAAAAAAGAGATAATTTTTTTATCTTAATTGTTTCAAGTTCTACATTTAGCAAATAGAAAAAAATAAAGCAAAAGAATAGTAAACTTAAACATAGAAGTGTGACAGACATGGTGAGACGATAAAACTATGCTTTTTGGATTTGGGATTGTCTTTCTTGGAAAGGGTTGAAACGCTTCCAGGGTTTTGATGACAAATAACTAGATATGACTTGTTTATAAATCAAAGTTAATTTTTGAATGCCTTATTATTCTGATCTTTCGCTGATATTTCGTGTGAAAAATAAATTATTGAAAAAAAATAATCGACTCTCTCATCTAATTAAGTCAATTTATATCGATGTGAACCCTGTATACTTAATTCCACTGAAAAAATTCAAACTTAGGATGATGATTTACCTCCTTGTTGATGTGTATGGTTTGTTTTATTTTTCATTTTTTATCACTCATACGACATCGGAAATGATGTCAAGTTGTTGATAGGCGTTGACATGGACGATTTTGTACGATGCATTGAAGGAAGAAGTACAAAGAGTACACATACATATGAATTATAGTTGAAACAAACATCCTGAGAAAAGTTCTTCCATATAATTCATGTTGGGTTTTCGGAAATCAAGGGTGTCACTGTACATATCTTCAGATATTGCATTATTTATAATAGAGCTTTGACTAGACTTGACGATGATAAGCATAGGTTTCTTAATCCAACACTTGTCTTTTTATCGATGAATTTAATATTTGACTTTGTGGATCTAATCGACGTGAACCAATGGTCGATGACGTTCTAATTATACATGTAGGAGTAGTTTGATTCCAGGTTGAACTGTACACAGAATTTCTTTATCAGGTCTAACGGATCAAGCCCTCGCTCGGGCCAGCAACATTCATTTTCAGGATAACCATGGATACTATTAACGAGTTCTTTTATGATACTTATTCTAATAGAACATTTCAAGAGGTCTATTTTTTTTTTTTTTTTTTTTTTTAGCAATACGTTGATCATTTGTCGTTGTTAAAGAAGATTTTGAAGTGAACTCTGTTAATGAGAAAATCCATTTGCATGTTAGCTCTGAATTTTAGCCGTCGGAATAGAGACGAAGGATGGAGGGAGAATTGGTGAAGCCTCGGGATTTCTCTTTGGTGATAGGGATTGGCGCCACTTGATTTCCTGAGTTTTTTATTCAACCATACTTTAATATTTTAGAAAATTCATATATCGAACATACAAACTATAGTTAATCATGTATTAACACCATATAAAAAGATAAATAAATCAATATATAAGCAATAAAGGTATTTTAAATATGTCTTGACAATTGTTTTTTTTTTTTTTTATAAAACTAATAAATAGTATACATTTTGACTTGATCTATATACAAAATTTAATAACCCAAGCTAGTAAACATCTAATACATATGTATGTTTCAACACATATAAACTAAAACATCTTTTAATATCATATTTAGTATGAAAAAATGGTTTGAAATGAAATAAAATGGAATAGATTGAAATTAAATAGAATAAAATCAAAGCTTAATGATAAATTCAATCTTGTGTTTGGAAACTTCCATGAAATGGAATGCTATTGGCAAAAAAAAAAAAGAAAAGATCAATTATTAGATATCACAATTAGGTTAAAAGTTAAATAAGTAATTTTACGTAATGATAATTAATGAGGGTGAATGGATCCTTGAAGCTAGAGAACAGAATTTCAAACAATTTCAAACATAGAGAAGAGAATAAAATCTAGGATCGTGATTCCATTATAAATTCATTTCTGCATACCAAATGTAATATGAATATTGTATTACAGTAGAAGAACTTTTTTCTTGATTTTATACTCTCTCTTTTTTTAATATTAGTAATATTTTATAGTATTTCATTGGTTATAAATGGGTTATATAGGGGTTTAAGAGCACATTTTTTAAGATTTATGGTTCTTAACACTTAATTTAAAAGATAAGGTTACAAAAGACATATTGAACAAATGTAAAGAGATATATTTATAATTTAAAAAAAAAAAAAAACAGATAAAAGCTTAGTCTTCGGAATATCCAACGTTGAGTAAATTAGATTCCCTGTTTTCAATGGAGAAAGAAGGCAAAGGAAAAGAGTTTATTTGTTAACGTCCTTAATATATTTGAAAAATTAGAGTTGACTAAATTCTCGTAGGTTTCATACTGGAAATATTCATTGCGATAGACATCCTTATGACATCATAATAAAAAGAAATTTCTATATTTATAGAGCCCTATGCTCTAAATGTCCACGGAGTTGCTATATTTATTTGAAATTACAGCTTTGAAAGTGGCTAAGCATGCTGCATTAGGGCTTTCTAATTTGGATTGGGATCTTCTAAAGTTACTTTTTTTTTTTAAATTTCTTAAAATTATTTGCTTAAGAGGTTGATATGTGTAATAAAAATGATAGCATCATGATGATGTAATAAAGTATATCTAAAATCAAGACAATCTTAATTATTAATTTATAACTTTACAAAATTTTAGAGAAAAATAATATTTATTTTCTTCTAGCTCTATTAGTCAGCACTATAGGAACTTTTTGTTTCACTTCTCTTCCTTGATATTTTTATATCATCTTGGAATCATGCTTCTCAAAATAAGATGTTGAAAAGATAAAAGTATAATTGTATAAGTATATATACGCTATTTTTTCAAAATTGAGTATCCAGCAAATCTTTATAAAATTTGACTTATTTTCCTTTTATTTTATTTTATAAAAAAATAAAATAAAATAAAATTTTAACATTTGAAACATTTCATTTCTAAGAAAAAGAGCTATTTTAAAGTAACCTTCAATCAATTTTGTGTCAATTAGTATTCAATTGATCATTTTGAGGTTTGGATTTATCTAAGCTGGTCACTTTGATTTATTTTGTCCAAGCTACTTTACTTTTGTCCAAACTTCTTCTTTTTCTTTTGTCCCTTTTTTTTCTTTATGAGTTTCAATATCCCCATTTATAGGTTTGTCATCCACCTCTATTAATTGAAAGGTCCAAATGATCATCTCTACAATCATTTCATAGAATCAATAGGTGTTCAAATCATTCTTTTGAAAAAATTGAAACATTATTATTAAATGATCACAATACTTTTGAAAACTAAAATTTTTCATCAATAGAGGAACAATATCACCAGTTTGTTCAATATGATATTCCAATAGATAAATTATATTTCCTAAACTTGTTTTTCTTTAAAGTATATAAAACTTCACTTCCTAGTTACCATCTTTACCAAAATTATGATGAGATACAAAAAGGACAATTTATCTAACATCAAGTTAGAAGACACAATGGACCAAATATTGATCAAATTTCAATTAGGAATAAATCAAACATAGCAATGATGTACCTAGGTAATTGGAAGGTGCCTTGTCTCTTCCAAGCTCCAAAAAATGAATTATCAAAATTTATTAAAAAAATTGAAAATATGTACTACATGTAGATAAGTTGTAAATATTACATCATGGGTTTAATTTCCTTTAATGTTCAACTAGCTTTACTTAAACTTAAATAGTTTAAGGCCTTTAGTTACTATATTCATGTAAAGAATTAAGGGGGAATGATTTAAGCCACGTGCGGGAGAGTTGTAATTTGAGTTTTAGAGAAAGATTTAAGCCATTCTGCATTAACCAACCCTTCATCCAACCTTTCCTTGACCATCCCTCTATCTAAATGACCATTAGGCCAAGCAAATGATTGGATGTAAAATCCATCATTCACTAGCTTACAATTTGAAATCACATTTAAGAAGCATTTTTGTTTGTTTATGTGGTTTCACTCTTCCTTAGTTCTTCTTTTCAAGACTTGCAATTTTTATTTAAGTGACTAGATACCATTTAAGGCTAATTCATTTTTGAGGAAATAAGACAGAGTTTATCCCAAAACAACAATCTATTGGTTTTAGAAGTTTGATTGTGCTTAGATTTTGGTGTTTGAGCTTATCTTTAGAGATCGGGTTTGAGTTAAGGCTGAGAGATTGCAAAGCCTTAACTTAAAAGTAGTCAATAAATAAATCAACAAGCAATTAATGAACCTTTCTAACTACTTACCCAAAGTTTCTTAACTAGTGTTGACTTAGCTATCTACTTTGATCTTGTCAATCACTATTAAAGCTCTCCTAAAATCAATCTGGGACTTTATTTGCATGAAGTATACAATCTTTCCATTCAAACATGCAATAACCTTATCACAATACCTAAAGATGTGTAGGTGGGTCAAATGAGCTAATTTGGCTTAGCTTACTTTAACTTGAGGGTTAAATTGGCCAACTTATCATTACTCATTTAATAAACGAACTAGAAGTTATTAGTACCTAACCCACATAAGTTGGTAGGTTAAACAAAATGATCCGCAAAACCATCCCATTTATACACTTTGGTAGGTTAAACAAGCAAAAATCACTCCTTTAACTCATTTATGATTTTTAGTGGATTATATGGATTAGTTCACAATTCACCAGTAAGAGATTTTATTTTATTAGTAAGAGATTTTATTTTATTTTTTAATTTAAAATTGTACAAAATATAAAGTTCGGAATGATTGTGTATCATTTATATAGTAGTATGATGAATTAACTTAATATTCTATCTCATTATAAGGATATTGCAATTATTATATCTTTATAATATGGATATTATAAAATGATGGAATTATTGAGAGATTAAACTAGCAAAGAAGATGAAAGGATTAAGATAGAAAAAAAAAGTAAGAAAGAAAAGTGAAAAAGATGATGATGAATGATGATATACAACTTAGGTATTTTAATTTATTGGATTAAATTAAAAAATAAAGTGAATTGGTAACCCAGTACTATATTGTGCATGTGATATATGGTTAGGTTAAGCTATGTTGAATTTTTATTTTTTATTCTTTAAATTTCTTTGAGATGATGGGTTGGCCTGTAAGTTAAATGGGTTAACCCACTTTAACCATGGGTTGATTCATTTTAACCCATAAGTTAGATAGGTTGGACTTGTTCTTGATCTCTTTTTAGTGTGAGATAGTTAATTTCTATTGCCTTCCACCTATATTGGTCATCTTAGAAGTGTGCAAGGAATTGCACCTTAGCTACACTCCTCCACTCTCAAGACCTCTTCTCTACATTTGGTTGAATAGGCTTACTAACTTTCACCTCAATTAATCCCTTAATAACCAAAAAGTAGTTAATAATCAACTTAACATATGATTACAAGATCTTTTTCATTGTTTTGCTTAAAAGCTCTTATAGTATTGATTTGGTATTCTTTACCTTGACGTTATAAACCACTACTAAATCTCTTTTATAATCCATATGAGACTTTTCTCACATGTGATAGCATAGAGATTGGAATTTGCTTTGTACTTGGGGTTTGTTCTTAAAGTTTTCATTTAGAGTTTGATATTTGAGTTTACATTTGGCTTCATTATTTAGGTTTGCACTTGGATTTTGGTGTTTGAGTTTGCATTGGGTTTTGATGTTTGTTTCATGAATTAAGCACAATTAAGTTTGGCATACATGATATATCAATCAAACATTGTACTTCTACTTATTTTGGCATGTCTAAAGAGAAGGCTTAGAACTAGTATGCTCCTTTAATATGAGTGAGAGTTGCACTAAAAACAATAATCTTAAAAAATTGGCTTACATTAAAGATGCATTCGTCATGACTCAACTATCTAAACTCTCTTTTAAAAAATTGATTTGTAATTTTTTTTTTATTATTTTGTTTACTTATATATCCATGGAAAACTCAATATCTTAGAATGTATATTTTTCTAATTTTTACTATTCTAATGTCGAATAAAAGAAAAGACAAAGATCCACTAATAGACAAGTAAGATACTAACCTTTTTGCTGTGTTTGTGTGGTGGGAATGAATCATAATAGCATTTTGTTTGTTTCTAAAATAAAGTAAGGTAAGATACATTCCAAACATACAATAGCGTTAGCCCTACTTAAGTGCCAAACGTTGTTTTCCGGTCAGATTTTCGAACTCAAAGCCTTCATGCATGACCCTAAAACGATGTCGTCTTTCTTTCACATCCTCCGCCGCGCCATGTGCACAGCAGCCGTTGAACCCACCACCACAACTACCCGAGTCTCCACCACATCCCAACTACATTGAGCGAATCCTCGAGCATCAAAACAACTACGACGACCCGAAAAAGGAAGGATTCGTTGCACGTGTCATTACTTTATGTGGAAAGTCAGGCATGTTTGATCATGCACAGAAAGTGTTTGACAAAACGCCCGAAAGAAATTATACTCGCTCCGTGTTCTCGTTCAATGCGCTTCTCGGTGCTTGTGTTAATGCAAGGAAGTTGCACAAGCTGGATGAATTGTTTAGGTGGTTGCTTAAGGTGCTGGAGATTGTGCTGGGTGTTGTTTGGTGTAACATTGTTATAAAGGGGAAGTGAGGGATGGGTTGTTTGGATGATGCGGTAGCAGTGTTCAGTGAGATGGGAAAGAAGGGTCTGGTGTCGGATTTAATCACATATAATACGCTTCTTGTGGGACTTTATAGGAATAATAGGTTTGGTGATGGTGACAAGATTTGGAGTGTTATGAAGGAGAATGCTGTTGTGCCAGATAGAAGGAGCTATAATGCAAAATTGATGGAATTAGTTTCGGAGAAGAGAGTGAAGGAAGCCGTTGAGCTAGTTGGTACATTGAGATCTAGGGCGATAAAATCTGATTTGTTTGGTCTTAATAGTTTGATTAAGGGGTTTGTTGAGGATGTGGATTTTCAAAATGTTAAGAGGTGGTATGAGGAGATTGGAAGGAGCGAGTATGACCCTGATAAAATGACTTTTAGTTTGATAATTCCATTTTCTTGTGAGAAGGGTGATGTAAATTTTGCACTTGAGTTGTGTGAGAAAACATTCGACATAAATTGTTGAGTCAATGAAGCATTGCTAAAGAGTGTAGTTGATAATTTGGTAGCTGTATCCAGGATTGAGGAAGCCAAGAACCTTGTGAAGCTTGGGACAAGGAATTAGTTCTGTTGCTATCATTTGAAACTCCTTGAGGATGAGTAATGTGTTTGTGCTCTCTGTTTTTTCAGTTGGTTGGAACTTGGGATGTTGCCAATCGAGGGCTTGGCATTTAATCATCAGTTTCATCACATTGTTGATTAGGCCTCCGTGGTATGCTGCTTGTATTATTACTCATGGGGTGGCTGGGAAATCTTCAGCAGCAAATGTTATCAGATTGGGCATATCGACTACATTCTTATCTGCATCACTTATTGGTTGGTTAGTACTCAGAAGGGTACTCAATATATTGCGAGCACCATGCTTTTTGTCAAGGCATGTGAAACTATCCCAAAAGAAAAATGCTCTTTCCATATTTTACTGCTGTCTTGTAAGACTGTTGCTTCCGGTTGTAAATTATTGTAAAGATTAACCATGTGTTGTTTTTATATGGTGCTTTTGGGCAATGGCAATTTTGGATAATGAGCAGATTCCTGCTGGGTTATGCAGGTTTGGTCATTTAAACAGGTCAAACCAAAGATGGTCTATTAACTAGTGTATTATGGCAAATGATCCTAACCCATCGGATTAATAAACAATTAATGTAGCCTGTTTTACCCATTTAGCTACTAATTATTTGGAGTGGTGATGGCATCCAAATAATTCGGCTCATACTTTGGGATGACTCAGTATTTGACTGGTGAGTTTGGATAGCGTTCAACCTGATTGGTTTTAATCTTTCTTAGCAGATTTATGCAATTAGGAAGATTGTACACAGGATACTAGGCTTAGACACATGTTGTTTAGAAGGTCAAGAATGACCCCAGAAAAGCCATGATGATCTTGGCCATCAATAATCAAGGCAATTCAATGGTGATTGTTGATTGCCAAACACCAAATATCTCCAAACTTCTCACTTTTGATGACAACACAGTCAGCTATCAAGCTTTGGAATCTCAGAGATTGGCTATCAAAATATCTTGCATTCAAGCTAGTTCTGCTCTAAAGATCAGGAATTGCAAAGTCGAAGCATTTAATCTCCTTTGGCTGTTACATCAGCATGCGAGCCTGTTGAGACAGCTCATTCCTCTTCCTCAATTCCTCTCTATCTCATCCTACTTGAGGTATCATCTCAATTCGCCATGACTCATCTATAATCACGTGAAATGTCATCCTTTTCGTTGGATTATGAAACTCCTTTTCAACCTGAAGTTATTCAGTCGGCTGAATTTAATATCATATCCTATGTGAGCTGAGCTGCTATTTGATATTTCAGCATGAAATTTTTCATGTGAATGGATTTTTTTTTTCCCCATATTTTTTGCTTCATTTGGACATCGGTTTCAAATTGTATGTTCACAAAAATAAGATACAGAAAAGATAAATATATAAGTATATATATATATATATCTACCCCTTTTACGAAATTAATTACTTAACAAATTCTTATAAAGCTTGATTTATATACTCTTTACTTTATTTCGTTAAAAAATAAAAAATACTAATACAGTTCTCTCTTTTAACCAGTAAAATATTATTCTCAAACATTTTCCTTTGATAGTACACGAACTTTCATTTCTCGATTTTCATTTCCCAATTATCATTTTCTCCATAATTATGATATGATACATAAAAGATTATTGATCCAAATATTAAGTTTGAAATAAAAACAAATTAAATACAGATCATACGGTTTTTTAAATGTCTGATTTCAAAGAGATACATATGAGACTCATAATACATCTAAGACAGAGACAAAAAAAAGCCTTTATAGTACATTGAGCATAGTTTCATCATAAGTGCTTTATAGCACATAAGATGGACAATAGATCAGCGCCCTTCAAATACTGAATTGGTTATGGTGTTTGATGGCTGTGTACTTTCTTCATGTGACAGGATTTCATTATTACTCCAATTTTGGCTGGTGAATGTTGGCTGCTTCGGTTGTGGAAGGTTGGATTCTCCACTAAGCATTAGAACTACAGTTGACATGTTAGGTCTATCAGTAGCATGGTCTTGCACACATAAAAGCCCAATATGGATACATTTCATAACTTCTGACATGGAAGATTTGCCATCCAATGTTTCGTCCACCAATTCCAACCCTTCACCTTGGTTCCAGAGTTGCCAGGCCTAGGATAACCTTTTTGGTTTAGCAGGTTGAAATTGACCAGAGAACATAAATGGGTATGAAACCTATAAAATGAAAGGTACTTGATGCTTACATAAGGAATAAGATTCTGATTGCTGTGGACTAGTGAATTCTTCTTCCCAGTGACAATTTCTAATATCACTACTCCAAAGCTATAGACATCTGACTTCTCCGAAAATATTCCACCCATTGCATACTCAGGAGACATGTATCCACTGCATTAAGCTCATGGTGAGTGAGTTATTCATTCTCTTAGCATGCCAACATAAGCCAAAAAGTTGATAAGATGAGGAACCAAAAAGTAGCTAAGAAACTAGCATTAGCGAAGTTGTTGCTGTTGCTTGAACAAATTAACCTAATATAATCTAAGGAGCCTTTATCCTTGTCTTTGTCCATCAATAACCTTCATCTATTCTTGAATGCCAATAAAATTGACTGATTTTTGTAGCCATATTATGTATTAGGAAACAATTCACCTTGGTTAATCCTTTAAAATTTGGGTAAAATAGGCTGAACGATAAAGAGAGGCACACCGGACAGTCTTCAAGTCCTAGCTGTTATGTTATGTCTTTGTTTTCTGTTATGTTTTTTGCTTGTTTTGTGTATGGTTTTTGAGTGATTATATCAGTGTGTCTGATCGGATGTGTAGTTGTGCTGTGTGTGCACGTGTAAGACCTAGTCAGCAGTGATATTGAAGGGTCTGTGCAGTTGTTAAAGGTCTGTGCAGTTATTAGGTTAGTTGTATGGTGCCAGTTATATATGAGGGGAAATAGGGAAGTGGGGGTGAGTGGTAACTGCCACCTTTGTATTATAAAAATGGCAGAAACAGGTGAATGTGGATAAACCTATTTTCTCAAATAAAATTCAGAACTTAGAGTTCAAAGAGATCGTTGGGTTTTCTCTTTGATGGAGCCCATAAAAGAGATCATTGGATTTCTTCTATAACAAGCCCAAAAATGAATTTTAGAAAACGATCCAGTAACATTATGTTTTTGTATATGCTTATGGTTACTACAATATTGGTGACTACTTACAGTGTTCCGACAACTCTATGAGTATTCACAAGAACTTGTGTGCCTTTAAACATCCGGGCAAGCCCAAAATCTGAGATTTTTGGGCTCATTTTCTGATCCAAGAGAATATTGCTGGCCTTCAAATCTCGATGTATCACTCGTAAGCAAGAATCACTATGGAGGTACATGAGTCCTCTTGCTATCCCTTGGATGATGTTGAAACGCTTATCCCAGTTAAGCTCAGTTTTTCTAGTTGCATCTAAATAATGCACCACACAGTAAATAAGTGTATCATTAATGTTTGTGTTAATTACATATGGATTCATACTGAAAGGTAAAAAGTAGATTTTAGAGCAAGAGTTACCGAAAAGGAAAGTATCCAAGCTTTTGTTTGGTAAGTACTCATATACTATAATCTTCTCATCTCCTTCAATGCAGCAACCCACTAGCTTGACGAGATTGCGATGTTGAAGCTTGGATATTAGTATTATTTCATTCTTGAACTCTTCTATACCTTGTACAGAGGTACTGGAGAGTCTTTTGATTGCTATATCCCTTCCATCTTCCAACTTTCCCTAAACGAATAGAATTATTTTTCACTTTAGTGTATTGGAGCAAATAATGAAACACATTTCTTCAGAGTAATTACCCTATACACGGGGCCAAATCCTCCTTTTCCAAGCTTTCGTGTGACATTGAAATTCTCAGTAGCAGCTAATATGCTATCAAGACTGAAGAGAGGTAGTTCAGATTCATTTTCTTGCATCAATTGCGCCCTCAAAATTTTCTCTTGCTGTAATTCCCCTTTCTTGTCAATCATGTTTCCTGAAGCAAAGAGGCCTGTGAATGAATCAAAATTCCCTAGATTATTGGAAATTGCATGAACATGAGCTGATCTTGTTATTCATATAGTCGAATGAAACAAATAAAGCAGCTATCAGATTATTCACCGTTTTGCAATCTCAAATAGTTAAAGATAAATGACAAAGAGGATCTTAGAAGGTAATAATAGCTAAACTTTGTTATCACAGTAGTTGTAGCCATACTTTTCCGGTTTGCTCTGTGTTTGCGAAGACAATATATGGCACCGCCCATTGTGAAGACTGCTGCAACAGGTGTAACAATGATGATAGCTTTTTTTGCTGGGTTTGCTCCCACTAAAACAGGAAAAGGAAAATAACAAAAGAACATTGAAATTGTCAGCAGTGGAAAGATCAGCAATATCTTATAGAAAATTTGAGTATATACATATATATATGTATATATATATATATATATATACAGATACATGTATGTATGTTTGTGTTTATGTTTGTATTTAAGTATGTATGTATGTGCATATATATCTACATATGTATGTATGTATGTGTATATGACCTGAATCTTTATTTGCACTGCGGATGAAGAGATCTTCGCCTGTTGAATTAAATATCTCCACGTCCATAAGGGGTTCTGTCCAAATCATACATCCTATACTGTCTATAAAAGAATAAGCTTGGCAGGAACAGTTATCCAAGCACCTATTCTGACATCCTAGATCATCTAATATGTATGGTATATAGTTTGTAAAATCTGGGAGCTTCATCTGGCTCATTTTCATGAATTGATCTTTTGAAGATGATGTGTTTGTGCTTCTCTGACAATTCAAAGTTGGTTGCCTAATGCATCCTCCAGTCCAGTTTCCTTTTTTCCATTCTTCCTGATACTTAGGATCAAAACCTTCCAAACATTTGCACATAGGTGAATTAGATGCCTTGCAAATCCCAAAAGGACCACATGCGCCATAAAATTCACAAAGATTTGATGGTGCTATCCAGTTCGTCAACCACTCTTCGACGAGATCGTGCCAATAATTAAGTTTTAATATTCCTGTCGAAGAAATGGACATTGTTGGAAAAGTTATTTCATGACCTTCTGTCATGAAGACATACGTTCCTTGCTTAGGATCATGCAGGAGACTAAACATGCTTGTGAATGATCTATCCATGTTTTCCACTCCAACAAATTGTGTTTTGTCCCACTGTCCTCCTCTCCAATAAGGATGTGACCCATTCCAACCGATAACTTGGGGTGGTGTCTCAGCTGTGATACCAAATATGTAATTTCCAGGTGAGGGATCAGTTTCACTTTTCCAGGATACAAGGTGTCTTTTCTCTCCTGTTCTGAAATCTATTCCTACTTTCATTCCTGGTATAATAGTATCTGAGGGGTAATGAAAACTTTCCCATGCAAAGATGCTGGAGTATGTATCCTCTAGTACCAAGTTTCCATTATCTAGAAGCACCACATGGAAATTGTTGGAATTGACAGTAATATTTGTCGACCAAATTGTTTTTTGCTGCCCATCAACAAGCTTTAAGTTTCCATCAGTCCCTATTCTTAAGCTTGCTAGCTCTTCCGTTGGCATGACTGCCTTCTCCCTGTTGGCCACCCATAAAAATTTCCGAGGAAAAATTCTCTTGTACCATATTCCCACGTATTGATTTCCAGCAGTTGCATTGGGCGTAAAGAAGCCTAATTCGAATATTTTATTGGAAGAAACTAGTGTCTGATTTTCAAAGAGTGGAGTTGAAGAAGTGATGTTGTGAACTTCAAGGCAATGAAAGGTCCGAAACAAAAGTAAGGAAACAAAGAAGAAACGGCATAGAAGAAGGGTGATAGACATGGTGAGAAGATGAAGCTATGTTTTTTGGATTCGGGATTGTCTTCCTTGAAAAGACTTGAAACACTTCCAGGGTTTTGACGACAGGTAATTAGATATAACTTGTTTATAAATCAAAGTTAATTTCTAAATGCCTTCTTATCCTGATCTTTCGCTGAAATTTCGTGTAAGAAATAAATTATTGAAAAAACAAAATCGATTCTCTCATCTAGTTAAGTCAATTTTATATCAATGTGAACCCTGTATACTTAATTCTACTGAAAAAAAAATCAAACTTAGGATGATGATTTACCTCTTTGTTGATGTGTATGGTTTGTTTTAATTTTTATTTTTTTTATCCCGCATACGACATCAGAAATGATGTCAAGTTGTTAATAGGCGTTGACATGGACGATTTTATATGATATATTGGATTTTATATGATGTATTGAAGGAGGAATTGCAAAGAGTACACATACACATGAATTATCATCAATGGTATCACTGTACATTTCTTCAGGCACTGCGTTGTCAATAATAGAGCTTTCACTAGACTTGAAGTTGATAAGCCATAACTGCCTTAATCCATCATATTTCTTTTTCTTGATGAATTTAATATCTGACTTTGTTTATCTAATCGATATGAAACAATGGTGGTTTACATTGAAGTTATGCATGTAAGAATGTTTTATTCCAGGTTGAACTATGCACAAGATTTCCTTATAAGGTCTTGAATACGAAGGGCTGGCCATTCATGTTAGTGGGTTATGTTTATGTCAAATTTGTGTTAGTACAAAAAATTGATCGAAATAAAAAATAATAAATTACAACATAATCACGTTTATTCGTATTACAATCGTATCTTTATATTATGTGTTATGTTGTGTCTTATGTTTTCTCTCAGTAATGAAGTTTCCAATTGTATCCTATCATGTGTCAGTAGTTATCAGCTCTTCAAATGCTTTTATGGTCAAGGAATTCATTTTTTTCCAATGCGTCAACTTCATTTGGGAATTTTTGATCATTTATTGTTATAGAAGATTTTGAAGTGAATAAAATCTATTTGAATGTTAGCTCTGAATTTTAGACGCCAAAATGTAAAGGAGAGGAAGGATGGAGGGAGAATCGGTTAATTTCGTTAAGTTTTCCATCCAGACAAAACCAAATTATAAAGTGCAATTTAATTTATTTTTTTTTTAAATCATAAAACTTTGTATTGGTGTGGTAAATTCATGGATTCAACCATATTTTAATATCTTATAAAATTTATATATTTGATATGTAATCTAAGATTACAAGTTCTAATCACCATATAAAAGGTTGATAGTCAATATTCATGCAATTAAGGTGTAAAACCTTGTAAATTTGATAGCATTTAATTTGAGATTAGTGCCTTAATTAAAATAATAGTCTCATTTTGAACTCTAGTAAAAGTTGTGATCCTTGTAAAGAGTATTTTACGATAAGAGTAAATTTGATAGGTAAATATTAAGATTAATTATTGAGTCGAGTCAATGTGAATGTAAACATTTAGTTTTAAAAGTTTTATCTAGAAATGATTCGTAAATTGAATCTAATTCAAGTATCAATAAGTTTAACTATTAGACAGTCATAAACTTATTATTTTTTAATTATTAGGTAAAAAACTTGATTTTTTTGTAACTTTTTGAGAATGTTTTAAGCTATGAGATTACAGTGAGTAAGAAATTCGATGATTTACTGCAATATGTGAAATGGTTTGTTATTAGGCTGATATATTTCCATGTTGAAAGTGTGCTCGATTGTTTATATGATGGAAATAGTATCGGAATAAAGTTACATGAAATATACGAAGTGGCTAGTAGTTCGATTGCCACCAAATATAACGACTGAACGACATTTATTTTACCAGCAGTGACCGGCCGCTAATGCCTCCACTGAGCGGCTGGTAAATTTCCCAGCCCTGCTATCTCTACTGTGCATCGACCGGTTGGTTTAAAGCCCATCGACTGACCGGTGGGTGTAACGCCGGCCACCTCTTTTATTTTGTTCCCCATTTGTGTACTAGGTCCTAATCCTAACCATGGTGAAATGAAGTCAAGTGACTTGAAATCATTATGTTATGCTACGTAAACCCCAGTAACTCAACCATGACCAGGAAACCTCCAATCGAACATATCCTACTAAGCTAAGCTCAATACCCATTTGCCAACATCATACCACCTTTCTGTCCTGAGGTGATATTTCTTTATTAATTACGACGGAGTTACTCCCTTAGCCATCCGACCCTTTTTAAGTATATTGCTCTTAAAAGCCTGATCTGTATTGCCTTCATCAAAATTGATTTAGTGCTTACGTAAAGTGGACATGAGAATTGTCTAGATGCTTGAGTAAGTTGAATATATGAATTGAATGATTGTTTGATTGATTTGTGTGTTGTAATTTCTCTATGCTTCTTAGAGTAATGCAAAATGTGGTTGTTTCACAACAATTGGTTGGTCATTCCTATGTGGATTGATTAATTGATTGATATTAAAGAAAAAGGTTAAGAAGCATCTTAGAGTGTTAGGGTAGTAGTAGTGTTAAGATATGGTTTGAGCAAATTTCGAACCCTATGGCTAAGGGTTATGTTATTGCTTTATGGGTTGATTATGTGCTTGATATATCTAGTTAGTCAGCTCTAAACTAATTAATTAATGTATTGGCTTAATTTAAAACTTGACATTCATTGTACAACATATTGTATTGAAGGTCATCATTGTCATGTGATAGTAGGAAAGGATGAAACAGGCTTGCCCCGCTATCTACGAACTAAGTGGTGTTGGGAATCACTGCACTTTTAATGGAGCTTGGAGTTTTGGTTATTGTTAAGGGTTTTTGTGAATGAATCTTAAGGCATGTGGCCAATAATGACATGAGCGAATTATAGATGTTTGGTTAGAGATGCTTCGAGAAGATCCTAGAATGTGTGACTAAAGATCATGTTAAGGAAAGAATGCAAGACATCATGGGGCATTTGGTTAAGGATGTTACTTGCCTGGATGACCTAGAGAAGAATGGTCGATAATGCTTAATTATACCCATTTTATTAGGTAGTAATAAATCAATATATAAGCAATAAAGGTATTTTAAATATGTCTTGACAATTGTTTTTTCTTTTTGTAAAACTAATAAATAGTATAAATTTTGACTTGATCTATATACAAAATTTAATAACCCAAGCTAGTAAACATCTAATACATATATGTTTCAACACATAAAAACTAAAACATCTTTTAATATCATATTTAGTATGCAAAAATGGTCCAAAATGAAATAAAATGGAATAGATTGAAATTAAATAGAATAAAATCAAAGGTTAATGATAAATTCAATCTTGTGTTTGGAAACTTCCATGAAATGGAATGCTATCGGCAAAAAGAAAAAAATCATCAATTATTAGATATCACAATTAGATTTAATCCATTTTGCATTAACCAACACTTCATCCAACCTTTCCTTGACCATCCCTCCATCTAAATGACCATTAAGCCAAGCAAATAATTGGACGTAAAATCCATCAATCACTAGCTGACAATTAGAAATCATATTTAAGAAGCATTTTGATTTGTTTATGTGGTTTCACTCTTCCTTAGCTCTTCTCTTCAAGACTTGCAATTTTATTTAAGTGACTAGATACCATTTAAGGCTAATCCATTTTTGAGGAAATAAGACGAATTTTATCCCAAAACAACAATCTATTGGTTTTAGAAGTTTGATTGAGCTTAGATTTTGGTGTTTGAGCTTATCTTTAAAGATTGGGTTTAAGTTAGGGTTGAGAGATTGGAAAGCCTTAACTTAAAAGTAGTCAATAATCAAATCAACAAGCAATTAATGGATCTTTCTAACTACTTATCCAAAAGTTCTTAACTAGTGTTGACTTAACTATCTACTTTGATCTTCTCAATTACTATTAAAGCTCTACTAAAATCAATGTGGGACTTTATTTGCATGAAGTATGCAATCTTTCCATTTATACATGCGACAACCTTATCACAATACCTAAAGATGTGTAGGTGGGTCAAATGAGCTAATTTGGCTCAACTTACTTTTTAACTTGAGGGTTAAATTAGCCAAGTTATCATTACTCATTTAATAAACGAACTAGAATTTATTAGTGTTAACTTAATCTACATAAGTTGGTAGGTTAAACAGACTGATCCACAAGACCATCCCATTTATACATTTTGGTAGGTTAAATAGGCAAAAATCGCTCCTTTAACTCATTTATGAGTTTTAGTGGATTATATGGATTATCTCACAATTCACTAGTAAGAGATTTTATTTTATTTTTAATTTAAAATTATACAAAATATAAAGTCCATAATGATTGTGTATAATTTATATAGCAATATGATGAATTAACTTAATATTCTATCTCATTATAAGGATATTGCAATGATTATATCTCTATAATATAAATATTATAAAATGATAGAATTATTGAGAGATTAAACCAACAAAGAAGATGAAAGGATTAAGATAAAAAAGTAAGAAAGAAAAGTGAAAAAGATGATGATGAATGATGATATACAACTTAGGTATTTTAATTTATTGGATTAAATAAAAAAATAAAGTGAATTAGTAACCTAGTACTATATTGTGAATGTGATATATGGTTAGGTTAAGCTATGTTGAATTTTTATTTTTTATTCTTTAAATTTCTTTGAGATGATGGGTTGGCCTGTAAGTTAAACGGGTTGATCCACTTTAACCATGGGTTGATCCATTTTAATCCACAAGTTAGATAGACTAGACTTGTTCTTCATCTCTTTTTAGTGTGAGATAGTTAATTTCTATTGGCTTCCACCTATTGGTCATCTTAGAAGCATGCAAGGAGTTGCACCTTAGCAACACTCCTCCAATCTTAAGACCTCTTCTCTACATTTGGTTGAATAGGCTTACCAACTTTCACCTCAATTGATCCCCCAATAGCTAAAAAGTAGTTAATACTCAACTTAACATATGATTACAAGATCTTTTTCATTGTTTGGCTTGAAAGCTCTTATAGTATTGGTTTGGTATTCTTTACCTTGATCTTATAAACCACTGCTAAATCTCTTTTATAATCTATGTGAGACTTTTCCAACATGAGATATCATAGAGATTGGAATTTGCTTTTACATTTGGCTTCATTATTTAGGTTTGCACTTGGATTTTGGTGTTTGAGTTTGCATTGGGGTTTGATGTTTGGGCTTAAATTTGGAGTTTGAAGTTTGTTTCATGAATTAAGCATAATTAAATTTGGCATTTCTGATTTATCGATCTAATATTACACTTTTACTTATTTTGGCATGTCTAAAGAGAAGGCATATAACTAGTGTGCTCCTTTAATATGAGTGAGAGTTGCACTAAAGGCGAATAATCTTACAAAATTGGCTTACATTAAAGATATATTCTTCATGACCCTACTATCTAAGCTCTCTTTAAAAAAACTGATTTGTAATTTTTTTTATTATTTTATTTACTTATATATCCATGGAAAACTCAATAACTTAGAATGTATATTTTTCTAATTTTTACTATTCTAATGTCAAATAAAAGAAAAGACAAAGATCCACTAATAGACAAGTAAGATACTTACCTTTTTGCTATGTTTGTGAGGTGGGAATGAATCATAATAGCATTTTGTTTGTTTCTAAAATAAAATAAGGTAAGATGCATTCCAAACATACAATGGCGTTAGCTCTACTTAAGTGCCAAACGTTATTTTCCCGTCAGATTTTCGAACTCAAAGCCTTCATGGATGACCCTAAAACGATGTCGTCTTTCTTTCACATCCTCCGCCGCGCCATGTGCACAGCAGCCGTTGAACCCATCACCACAACTGCCCGAGTCTCCACCACATCCCTTTCCACCGACCTGTACAGCGGACGCAACCTCAAACTAATGGTCGAAAAATTCATAAAATCCTCAGACTTCCCAAATTTCGCGCCAAGCCCTTCCTCTACGAATACACCGTCCGTCGCTTAGCTTCTGCAAAGCGTTTCAACTACATTGAGCCATTCCTCGAGCATCAAAACAACTACGACGACACGAAAAAGAAGGATTCGTTGCACGTGTCACTACTTTATGTGGAATGTCAGGCATGTCTGATCATGCACAGAAAGTGTTTGACAAAACGCCCGAAAGTTGCTCCGTGTTCTCGTTCAATGCGCTTCTCGGTGCTTGGGTTAATGCAAGGAAGTTGTACAAGCTGGATGAATTGTTTAGGGGGTTGCCCAAGGTGCTGGAGATTGTTTCGGATGTTTGGTATAATATTGTTATAAAGGGGAAGTGTGAGATGGGTTGTTTGGATGATGCGGTAGCAGTGTTCAATGAGATGGGGGAGAAGGGTGGTGCCGGATTTAATCACATATAATACGCTTCTTGTGGGACTTTATGGGAATAATAGGTTTAGTGATGGTGAGAAGATTTGGAGTTTTATGGAGGAGAATGGTGTTGTGCCGGATATAAGGAGCTATAACGCATAATTGATGGGATTAGTTTCGGAGAAGAGAGTGGAGGAAGCAGTTGAACTAGTTGGTACAATGAGCTCTATGGGGATAAAATCTCATTTGTTTGGTCCTAATAGTTTGATTAAGGGGTTTGTTGAGAATGTGGATTTTCAAAATGTAAAGAGGTGGTATGAGGAAATTCGAAGGAGCGAATATGACCCTGATAAAATGACTTTTAGTTTGATAATTCCATTTGCTTGTGAGAAGGGTGATGTAAACTTTGCACTCAAGTTGTGTGAGAAAACATTTGGCATAAGTTGTTGAGTCGATGAAGCATTGCTACAGAGTGTCATTGATAATTTGGTAGCTATATCCAGGATTAAGGATGCCAAGAACCTTGTGAAGCTTGGGGCAAGGAATTAGTTCTGTTGCTATCATTTGAAACTTCCTCAGGGTGAGTAATGTGTTTGTGCTCTCTTTTTTTTCGGTTAGTTGGAACTTGGGATGTTGCCAATCAAGGGTTTGGCGTTTAATCATCACATTGTTGATTAGGTCTCTACGGTATGCTGCTTGTATTATTACTCATGAGGTGGCTGGGAAATCTTCAGCAGAAAATGGTTGTCAGATTGGGCATATTGACTACATTCTTATCTGCATCACTTATTGATTGTTTAGTACTCAGAAGGGCTCAATATATCGCGAGCACTATGCTTTTTGTCAAGGCATGTAAAAGTACCCCAAAAGAAAAATGCTCTTTCCATATTTTACTGCTTTCTTGTAAGTCTGTTGCTTCTGGTTGTAAATTGTTGTAAAGATTAACCATGTGTTGCTTTTGTATGGTGCTTTTGGGCAATGGCAATTTTGGATAATGAGCAGATTCCTGCTGGGTTATGCAGTTTTGGCCATTTAAACAGGTCAAACCAAACATGATCTATTAACTAGTGCGTTATGGCAAATGATCCTAACCCATCCAATTAATAAACAATCAATGTAGCCTGTCTTACCCATTTAGCTACTAATCATTTGGACGGGTGATGGCATCCAAATAATTGGGCCCATACTTTGGGAAGACTTAGGGAGTATTTGATCGGTGAGTTTGGGATAGAGTTCATTAAAACCAACCTGACTGGTTTTAATCTTTCTTAGCAGATTTATGCAATTTGGAAGATTGTACACACAGATACTAGGCTTAGACATATATTCTTTAGAAGCTCATGCATGACTCTAGAAAAGCCATGATGATCTCATCTATCAATAATCAAGGCAATTCGATGGTGATTGTTGATTGCCAAACACTAAATATCACCAAACTTCTCACTTTTGATGACAACACAATCAGCTATCAAGCTTTAGAATCTCAGAGATTGGCTATCAAAATATCTTGCATTCAACCTAGTTCTGCTCTAAAGATCAAGAATTGCAAAGTCGAAGCATTTAATCTCCTTTGGCTGTTACATCAACATGTGAGCCTGTTGAGACAGTTCATTCCTCTTTCTCAATTCCTCTCTATTGTATCATCTCAATTCGCCATGACTCATCTATAATCACTTGAAATGTCATCCTTTTCATTGGATTGTGAGACTCCTTTTCAGCCTGAAGTTATTCAGTTGGCTGAATTTAATATCATATCCTATGTCTGCCGAGCTGCTATTTGATATTTCAGCATGAAATTTTTCATGTGAATGGATTTTTTTTTCCCCATATTTTTTGCTTCATTTTGACATTGGTTTCAAATTGCATGTTTACCAAAATAAGATACTGAAAAGAAAAAGATTTAAGTATATATATATATATCCCTTTTACGAAATTAATTACTTAACAAATTCCTATAAAGCTAGATTTATATACTCTTTACTTTATTTCATTAAAAAAAAAACACTAATAAAGTTCTGTTTTTTAACTAGTAAAATATTATTCTCAAAAATTTTCCTTTAATAGTACTTGAATTTTCATTTCTTAATTTTTATTTCCCAATTACCATTTTCACCATAATTATGATAAGACACATAAAAGATTATTTATCAAATGTGAAGTTTGAAATAAAAAAACAAATAAAATACAGATCATACCGTTTTTTAAATGTCTGATTTCAAAGAGATACATATAAGACACATAATACTTCTAAGACAGAGACAAAAAAGCCTTTATAGTACATTAAGCATTTTTTTTGGATAAGGTAGTACATTAAGCATGGTTTCATCATAAGTGCATTACTAGCACATAAGAAGGACAATAGATCAGCGCCCTTCAAATACAGAATTGGTTATGGTGTTTGATGGCTGTGTACTTTCTTCATGTGACCGGATTTCATCATTACTCCAATTTTGGCTGGTGAATGTTGGCTGCTTTGGTTGTGGAAGGTTGAATTCTCCACTAAGCATTAGAACTACAGTTGACATGTTAGGTCTATCAGTAGTGTGGTCTTGCACACATAAAAGCCCAATATGGATACATTTCATAACTTCTGACATGGAAGATTTGGCATCCAATGTTTCGTCCACCAATTCCAACCCTTCACCTTGGTTCCAGAGTTGCCAGGCCTAGGATAACCATTTTGGTTTAGCAGGTTGAAGTTGACCAGAGAACATAAATGGGTATGAAACCTATAAAATGAAAGGTACTTGATGCTTACATAAATAATAAGATTCTGATTGCTGCGGATTAGTGAATTCTTCTTCCCAGTGACAATTTCTAATATCAGTACTCCAAAGCTGTAGACATCTGACTTCTCAGAAAATATTCCACCCATTGCATACTCAGGAGACATGTATCCACTGCATTAATTTCATGACATGTGAGTTATTCATTCTCTTAACATGCCAACATAAGCCAAAAAATTGATAAGATGAGGAACCAAAAAGAACAATAGCTAAGAAACTAGCATTAGCAAAGTTGTTGCTGTTGTTTGAACAAATTAAGCTAATATAATCTAAGCAGCCTTTGTCGTTTTCTTTGTCCATTAGTAACCTTCGTCTATTCTGGAATGCCAATAAAATTGACTGATTTTTGAAGCCATATTACGTGTTAGGAAACAAGTCACCTTGGTTAATCCTTTTAAATTTGGGTAAAATAGGCAAAACAATAAGGAGAAGCATACCTGGCAGTCTTCAAGTCCTAGCTGTTATGTTATGTGTTGGTTTTCTGTTATGTTATTTGCTTGTTTTGTGTATGGTTTTCGCATGATTGTATCAGTTTGTTGGATCAGATGTGTTGTAGTGCTGTGTGTGCATGTGTAAGACCTAGTCAGCAGTGATATTGAAGGGTCTGTGCAGTTATTAGGTTAGTTGTATAGTGCCAGTCATGTATGAGGGAAAATAGGGAAGTGGGGTTGAGTGGTAACTGCCACCTTTAAGTTATAAAAATGGCAGAAACGGATGAATGGGGATAAGCCTATTTTCTCAAATAAAATTCAGAACTTAGAGTTCAAAGAGATTGTTTGCTTCTCTCTTTGATTAAGCCCATAAAAGAGATTGTTGGGTTTCCTCTCTAACAAGCCCAAAAATGAATTTTAGAAATCAATCCTGTAACATTATGTTTTCCCATATGCTTATGCTCAATACAGTATTGGTGACTACTTACACTGTACCAACAACTCTATGAGTATTCACAAGAACTTGTGTGCCTTTAAACATCCGGGCAAGCCCAAAATCTGAGATTTTTGGGCTCATTTTCTGATCCAAGAGAATATTGCTGGCCTTCAAATCTCGATGTATCACTCGTAAGCAAGAATCACTATGGAGGTACATGAGCCCTCTTGCTATCCCTTGGATGATGTTGAAACGCTTATCCCAGTTAAGCTCAGTTTTTCTTGTTGCATCTAAATAATGCACCACACAGTAAATAAGTTTATCATTAATTTTTGTGTTAATTACATATGGATTTGTACTGAAAGGTAAAAAGTAGATTTTAGAGCAAGAGTTACCGAAAAGGAAAGTGTCCAAGCTTTTGTTTGGTAAGTACTCATATACTATAATCTTCTCATCTCCTTCAATGCAGCAACCGACTAGCTTGACAAGATTGCGATGTTGAAGCTTGGATATTAGTATTATTTCATTCTTGAATTCTTCTATACCTTGTACAGAGCTACTGGAGAGTCTTTTGATTGCTATATCCCTTCCATCTTCCAACTTTCCCTAAATGAATAGAATTATTTTTCATTTAAGTGCATTGGAGCAAATAATGAAACAGATTGCTTCAGAGTAATTACCCTATACACGGGGCCAAATCCTCCTTGTCCAAGCTTTTGTGTGACACTGAAATTCTCAGTAGCAACTAATATGCTATCAAGACTGAAGAGAGGTAGTTCAGATTCATTTTCATGCATCAATTGCTCCCTCAAAATTTTCTCTTGCGGCAATTCTCCTTTCTTGTCAGTCATGTTGCCTGAAGCAAAGAAGCCTGTGAATGAATCAAAATATCCTAGATTATTGGAAATTGCATGAACATGAGCTGATCTTGTTATTCATATAATTGAATGAAACAAATAAAGACTCACCTATCGGAATATTCACCATTTTGCAAACTCAAATAGTTAAAGATATATGACAGGGGATCTTTAGAAGATAATAATAGCTAAACTTTGTTATCATAAAGATACAATGATGGTAAGAATGAGATGATCGAATTATATTTTTGTGATTGTAATCTCATCTACTTTTCTACTTGGGTTCTATTCCTTTCTGGTTCAGGTTGCAATTAAATTTTTAACTGATGAAGATTAAGATTGATTTTGTAATAAGTATTTCTAGCCATACTTTTCCAGTTTGCTCTTTTTTTGCAAAGACAATATCTGACGATGCCTATTATGAAGACTGCTGCAACAACTGGAAGAATGCAGATAAGTATTTTTGCTGGGTTTGCTCTCCCTAAAACAGAAAAAAAAAAAAAAGAAACATTGAAATTATCAGCAGTGGAAAGATCAGCAATATCATATGCCATTATTAGAAATTTTGAGTTTATATAGATATGCATTTATATATACATATATGTATGTATGTATGCATGTATGTATGTGTATGTATTAATGTGTTGCATATGTATGTAACTGTATATGACCTGAATCTATATGGGCAAGACGGATGAAGATATCTTCGCCTGATGAGTTAAATTTCTCCATGTCCATAAGGGGCTCCGTCCAAATCATACATCCTATACTGTCTATAAAAGAATAAGCTTGGCAGGAACAGTTATCTAAACACCTATTCTTACATTCTAGACCATCTATTATGTATGGTATATAGTTTGCCATATCTGGGAGCTTCATCTGGCTCATTTTCAAGAATTTATCTATGGAAGATGATGTGTTTGTGCTTGTCTGACAATTCAAAGTTGATTGCCTAATGCATCCTCCAGTCCAGTTTCCTTTTTCCCATTCTTCATATGACTTAGGTACAAAACCTGTCAAACAGCTGCACATAGGTGAATTAAATGCCTTGCAAATCCCAAAAGGACCACATGCACCGTAAATTTCACAAAGATTTGATGGTGCTATCCAAATTGTCGACCACTCTTTCACGAGATTGTGCCAAAAATTAAGTTTTAATATTCCTGTTGAAGAGATGGACATTGTTGGAAAAGTTTCTTCTTGACCTTCTGTCATGAAGAGATATGTACCTTGCTTAGTATCTTGCAGGAGACTAAACATGCTTGTGAATGATCTATCCATGTCTTCTACTCCAACAAATTGTGTTTTGTCCCACTGTCCACCTCTCCAATAAGGATGTGATCCATTCCAACTGATAACTTGGGGTGGTATCTCAGTTGTGATACCAAATATGAAATTTCCAGGTGAGGGATCAGTTTCGCTTTTCCAGGATACTGGGTATCTTTTATCTCCTGCTCTGGCATTTATTCCTACTTTCATTCCTGGTATAATAGTATCTGAAGGGTAATGGAAACTTTGCCATACAACGATGCTGGAGTATGTATCCTCTAGTACCAAGTTTCCATCATCCTGAAGCACCGCATGAAAATTGTTGGAATTGGCAGTATTATTTGTCGACCAAATTGTTTTTTGCTGCCCATCAACAAGCTTTAAGTTTCCATCAGTCCCTATTCTTAAACTTGCCTGCTCTTCAGTTGGCACGACTGACTTCTCCCTGTTGGCCACCCATACAATTTTCGGAGGAAAAATGCTCTTGTACCATATTCCCACGTATTGATGTCCAGTAGTTTCATTGGGTGTAAAGAAGCCTAATTCGAATGTTTTATTGGAAGAAACTAGTGTCTGATTTGCAAAGAGTGGAGTTGAAGAAGTGATGTTGTGAACTTCAAGGCAATGAAAGGTCTGAAACAAAAGTAAGGAAACAAAGAAGAAACGGCATAGAAGAAGGGTGACAGACATGGTGAGAAGATAAAACTATGTTTTTTGGATTTGGGATTGTCTTCCTTGGAAAGACTTGAAACACTTCCAGGGTTTTGACGACAAATAATTAGATATGACTTGTTTATAAATCAAAGTTAATTTCTGAATGCCTTCTTATCTTGATCTTTCGCTGAAATTTCGTGTGAGAAATAAATTATCGAAAAAAAAAAAATTACCTCTCTCATTTAGTTAAGTCAATTTATGTCAGTGTTAATCCTGTGTACTTAATTCTACTGAAAAAATCAAACCTGGGATGATGATTTACCTCTTTGTTGATGTGTATGGTTTGTTTTATTTTTCATTTTTTATCCTGCATACGACATCAGAAATGATGTCAAGTTGTTAATAGGCGTTGACATGGACGATTTTATATGATATATTGGATTTTATATGATGTATTGAAGGAGGAAGTGCAAAGAGTACACATACACATGAATTATTATCAATGGTATCACTGTACATTTCTTCAGACACTGCGTTGTTAATAATAGAGCTTTCACTAGACTTGAAGTTGATAAGCCATAACTGCCTTAATTCATCATATTTCTTTTTCTTGATGAATTTAATATTTGACTTTGTTTATCTAATCGACATGAAACAATGGTGGTTTACATTGTAGTTATGCATGTAAGAATGTTTTATTCCAGGTTGAACTATGCACAGGATTTCCTTATAAAATCTTAAATACCAAGGGCTGGCGATTCATGTTAGTGGGTTATGTTTAGGTTACACTTGTGTTAGTGCAAAAAATTGATTGAAATAAAAAATAATTAAATCACAACATAATTGCGTCTATTCATATTATAATCGAGTCTTTATATTATCTATTACGTCATGTCTTATGTTTTCTCTTTATAATCAAGTTTCCAATTGTCATATTATTATATTGTGTCAGTAGTTATCAGCTCTTCAAATGCTTTTATGGTCAAGGAATTCATTTTTTTTCCAATGCGTCAAATTCATTTGGGAACTTTTTATCATTTATTGTTAGCTCTGAATTTTAGACGCCAGAAATAGAGGAGAGGAAGGATGGAGGGAGAATCGGTGAAGCAGAGGAATTCCTCTGCTGTGCTAGGGATGGGCGCTATTTCATTTCGTAAGTTTTTCATCCAGACAAAACCAAATTATAAAGTGTAATTTAATTTATATATTTTTTTTAAATCATAAAAATTCGTGTTGGTATGGTAATGCCTCCACTGAGCGGCTGGTAAATTTCCCAGCCCTACTGTCTCTTTTGTGCATCGACCGGTTGGTGCAAATCCTATCGACTGACCGGTGGGGTGTAACGCCGGCCACCTCTTTTATTTTCTTCCCCATTTGTGTACTAGGTCATAATCCTAAACATGGTGAAATGAAGTCAAGTAACTTGAAATCATTATGTTATGCTACGTAAACCCCAGTAACTCAACCATGACCAGGAAACCTCCAATCGAACACATCCTACTAAGTTAAGCTCAATACCCATTTGCCAACATCATACCACCTTTCTGTCCTGAGGTGATATTTCTTCATTAATTACGATGGAGTTACTAGAGAACTCTAACCCTTAGCCATCCAACCCTTTTTAAGTATATCGCTCTTAAAAGCCTGATCTATATTGTCTTCATCAAAATTGATTTAGTGCTTACGTAAAGTGGACATGAGAATTGTCTAGATGCTTGAGTAAGTTGAATATATGAATTGAATGATTGTTTGATTGATTTGTGTGTTGTAATTTCTCTATGCTTCTTAGAGTAATGCAAAATGTGGTTGTTTCACAACAATTGGTTGGTCATTCCTATGTGGATTAAATATGGATTGATTAATTGGTTGATATTAAAGAAAAGGTTAAGAAGCATCTTAGAGTGTTAGGGTAGTAGTAGTGTTAAGATATGGTTTGAGCAAATTTCGAAGCCTATGGCTAAGGGTTATGTTATTGCTTTGCAAATTGATTATGTGCTTGATATATCTAGTTAGTCAGCTCTAAACTAATTAATTAATGTATCGACTTAATTTAAAACTTGACATTCATTGTACAAGGTATTGTATTGATGGTCATCACTGTCATGTGATAGTAGGAAAGGATGAAACAGGCTTGCCCTGCTATCTACGAACTAAGTGGTGTTGGGAATCATTGCACTTTTAATGGAGCTTAGAGTTTTGGTTATTGTTAAGGGTTTTTGTGAATGAATCTTAAGGCATGTGGCCAATAATGACATGAGCGAATTATAGATGTTTGGTTAGAGATGCTTTAAGAAGATCCTAGAATGTGTGACTAAAGATCATGTTAAGGAAAGAATGCAAGACATCATGGGGCATTTGGTTAAGGATGTTGCTTACTTAGATGACCTAGACAAGAATGGTTGATAATGCTTAATTATACCTATTTTATTAGGTAGTTTTTATAATTTTAATTCTTTCTTTTATGAAATAAATGGGTGTTTTGATCAATTTTGATGCTTATTGAGTTAAATTTTGATTTTAAGGACTAAAGAGCTAATTTGAAGTAAAAGAAAGAAATTTGAACAAGTTTTATGTGATTTGAAGCAAAGATGAAGACGTTATGAAGCTTGGATGCAGATCACACCCTAGATCACCACCCATGAACTTTAGTTGTGATTAAATAAAGGAGGAATATGCAAATAGAGGGGAACATGGTTAGGATTACATTTGTGATCCTACTTGTGAACATTTAGACTTTAATAAAAATCGAGTTTTGAGAATAAAAAAGGTTTACGGTTAATTGCACGGCCATGCTCACGACCATGATTGTGCATTTTTCTTGTGAATTTCACTAAGTTGTAGTATATGTTTACCTCTAAATTGATAGTTTTGTAGGTAATGCACTAATAGTGCCTTTGGTATGTAGAAATGAACCTGAAATAGAATAGTGGCTTTGAGTTTTATTCCATTTCCTATGTTTAGATATATTTTTAAAAGCCAAAATCATGATTCTATAAAAATTGTTGATTCTGCCTTTAAGAAAGAACCTTTAAGAAAGAATTCAATTTTGGCTTTGAGATAATAGAATCACTATTCCATTTTGGTCTCTTTAATGATTAATTATTAATTAAAATTACTTATTTAACTTTTAATCTTATTATGACTTTTAATAGTTAAGGGTACTTTTGATAAATACTACTTTATATGTATTTTATTTCATATGAGTTTCTAAACATGGAAATGAATTTATCATTTCAATTATGATTCCAATACATTTCATTCCATTTCATATCATTCATGTATACTAAATGTGATATAAAAGCTTGGGATGGATAAGATATAGTGTGAACAAGAGCTACTTAAATTAAAACTAGTAGTGTAGGAAGTATCATAGTGGAGTATTTGGTTGTAGAATACAATGTCTTATTTTAAAAACTTAAATAGAAATATATTTTTGTAATGCTTAAAGTTGCATACTATTTTACTATTTTGATAGAGGATTCCTATTTTCTATGATTTTGGTTGATTGTAGAATATGAGAATTCATATATATTTTCTTATTATACAACTATATATAACATGGTGAGTTGTAATTAAATTAATTATTCATATAGGTAACATTTGGTTAATAGAACAAAATAGTATAATGACAACTAGATAGTACAATACAAAGAGAACTGGATAGTATAACTTTTTTATATCATATTTGGCATATGCAATATTGGACATAGGTTTTTATTATTATAAAAATTAATAAAAGTTTTAAAAAATAACTATTAATATTTTAAATTAAGAAAAAGTTTACTACTGTGATTTTGGGACTTGGTATAGAGTTATTTTTGAAAATTTAAATATATATTTATTTTATACTACGAAATAGATTTTTGTATTATCAAATATAGGTACAAATTTTATATGTTTAGTTAAGTACCTTAAGGCTTTTCATGTTCAATCACTTTTGCCAATATAAAAACCAAACGATGGACTAATGAATTAGTCTAATACTATATTATGAAAATGTGGCAATCCAACAATATTATAGAGTCTCGCATCATTTGACTTGAAGAGCAGTTATTATATAATAAGTGCACATATGATGTAATAGCTTTTAAATAATTATACTAATTCTTCTTTTATGGTTGTAAGATGAGGTATTTCAAATGTGTTTTGACAACTAATTTTTTTTTCATAAAACTAATATATAGTATAAATATTGATTTGATCTATATACATAATATAATAAACCAAGATCATAAATGTTAAATACATATATATTTTAATAAATATAAACTAAAACATTTATGTGCTATATTACAATAGGAAAACTTTTTTTTAATAGAAATAAATTATCACTTTGCTTTATTACAATGGTTTAGTTCTGTTTATTTGTTTATTTATTTTTTTATTTGCTTCGTTCAGTAAATCCATCCTCCATAAACTTTGGATTTTTGGAAGAAATTTTCAAATCAAATTGGAAAGAAAAATCATTTTTTTTATATTTAATTAATAGTTCGTTTTTTTTTTTTTCAACTGATGGTTGAAATAAATTTTATGCTGCTGCATATGCAGATTTTAAACTCTATTTTGATTTGGCTATTTTCGACGGTCCGAATGCCATCAGGTAGATAAAAGTCAACTTTCACTGTATGGCAACACATTGTGATGCCTCAGCTTATATTATATAAATTTAGGGCTTACTAAGAAAGGGAATCACATCCCACCTAGAGCAAAAGGAGACAAAATCTATCAAGGGACTTTTTGAAATATTTATAGGAACTGCCGAGTTATTAATGTATTTAATCTTTTCTTTCAAGATTTTTCTTGTACCTGTAAAACCCTGAAATTTAGTTAAAATTCAATACTAAATTAGCCTATTAATTATTTAAAAAAATCTTATTATTAATTCTTATAATTTTAAATTAAGAGAAATAACGGTTTAAAAAACTAATTGTGTAAAATTTTAGAATAAAAGATAAAATAAATTTAAACCATAGGTTTATGATAGTTAAAAGAAAATTTAAAGTAAATATTAACACTCAGAATAATTCAATCAGCCATGTCGTAAAATTTTGTGTAAAAATACTCTAGTTAACATCTTTAACTAAATTACCACGTGCACCGAATGAACTTGAAAAGACCTAATTTTTCCCTATCATATAAAATTCCCCTACTAGTATGAACTAATCCATGTCCATCTTTTTTATTTGTTTTTCTTTCTTTGAGAAGGTCAGTGAGAGAGAGAAAGGAAAAAAAAAAAAGGAAACAGAAAACGAATAAAGAAAAAGAAAAAGAGAAAAAGGTCAGTAATTTCCATATACGACATTTGAATTATAATATGAGATCACCAACACAATCCTTGAAGTGAATTCTACAAAATTAAATCACACTTGTATGGTAAATTTTCAATTTCAAAATTTAGATACAATTTTAGAAAGTGTAAAACCGAAGTTTTAAGTTTAGAAAATAGTGAGAATCATTAAGAATATAAAAGATAAGATGATCTTAACACGAATAGTAAATAATAGTGTTATTTTCTTGAATTTTTTTGATGGTGTTGTTGCCATGATCATGTGTGTGTGTGTATCGGTGTGTATGAGTGTGAGTGGTGTGTTTTTTCAGTAGGGTTGTGTGTGTACGTGTAATCTTCGGTAGTTGTGTCTGTGTGGATGTTATGCTTTTGTGTGGTGTTTTGTGTGTGTATATGAGTGTCTATGGTGCCCTATTTGTGTGTGTGTGTGTGTTTGTGGTGTTGCAGCAATGTGTTGTAGGTGTTAGTGTGTGCAGCAGTGTGGTATCTGTTGTGTGTGTTGGCGTATGCTATGTGGTGTATGCATGTGCTATGTGTGCATGTTCATGTGTGATGCTTTTGTGTGTGCGTGCTTGTGTGAGATGTTGTTGTATGGGTGCTTGAGTGTGTGTGTGTGTTTCATGTGTTTTATGTGCAGTTATTGATGCTGCATGTGTGAGAGTGTGTGTTTACGTAAGCTATCGCGGGTGTGTGCATCATTGCATGTGTGGATGTGTGTGTGTGTGTGTGTTGCCAGTGTGTGGCGAGTTCTGTATGTTGTATGTGTAGCCATTGCTGTTGGTGTGTGGTGTTCCATGTGTTTTGCATGTGCATATGATCATCCAATGGGAGTGTAAGTGGCTGGTGTGTGTACGTAGAATATATGTTTTGTGTGTACATGATCGCATGCTATGTGTGTACCTAGATGTGTGTTTTATGTGTGCGTGTGTGAGCTTGAGTGTGCCGTTGTGTGTGTGTGTGTGTGTGTACTTAGGGTGTTGTTGCGTGCGTGCGTACAAGTGTCGGTAGAGCTAGCAATTGTGTGTGTGCTTTGGTGTTGTAGTGTTGTGCGTGATGTATGTGTTGTTGTGTGTTGTGTGGGTTGCGTATACTGTTATGGAATGTTGTGTGTGGTGTGTATGTTGTTATGCCTAGTGTGTGTGTGTGTTGGTGCTTTGTGCAATGTGTGTGGTGTGCTCCAGTGTGTGTAACAGTGAGGTGTATATGCACGCGTGTGTATGTATGCTTTTTCATAGTATGTGTTGAGCGAATGGGTGAGCACGGTCCCTTGATTCATACGTCATATATATAAAATTTATTTACTATTATTATTATTGCATGAGTTACTTATATTGATTAATTTTAATTTTTGCATTGTGATTTTGAGTGTGCATTTTTTGTGACTTTAAATACTTGTGGTATTGTGTATCTTGTTGATTGGTTTGTGATTATACATTGTTTAATCACCCTAAAACAATTAAATAATTATTATGGCTTAAATCAAATTTGAAATGCATTGCACGATACATTTTACTATGATTGAAGGCTATTACTACTATAGGACACACAAGAAGTAATCACATAGGACACACAGTAATCCTAATGTGATTACTGTTCCACCAATGACGAACTATATGATTAAGGGGGTTGTCGGGTTTTTGACTGAACTGAGTAGAAGAGTCTTGCATGTCCTTGAAGGTGTGTGCTCGGTGTGTTGATTTGACATCTAGAGCTTAAGACTTTTAAATTTTAAAGATAATTAATAATAAAGAGATAAGATGAAAAATAAATGGACTCAAATACTCGGGATTTGATGGTAATGAGAATCTCTAACTTAAGGTTAATGGATACGTTAAACCCTAGACTTAACACTAGTTACTAGAAGACTATATATGATGTTGTACTACATATGGGTTGTTCATGCATATGTTTGATAAACTTTTTTATGCATGTGTAGAATTGAGATATTGTACTCTCATTTCACTAAGTAATAACAGTTTACTTCCCTATAGATTTTATGATGCAGGTCATGATTATGAAAACTTATTGGGTAAATGTGTTACCCATGTAAGTAAAGTTTTGACACAAAACTATTGGAATGGGGAGTGAGGAATGGAGGGGTAGAGTAGAATTCTCTAGTAAATTATATTAGATGATTGAATGATTTTATTTTGTAAATATTTTAAATCGAATTAACAAAATTTTAATCTATTGTGTTATAGGACCTAAAGGAGGTCTATTTTTGAAAAATATATGTCCCGTATGTGATGTTGGATGTTGACATTCCATTTGTAAATAGAGAAATGTGAAATGAAAGTCGAAATAAGGCCTTCGATCTTGCTATTTAAATTTTATCAAGTTAAATAGATATGGTGATTTAAATACTTCATGGTTGCCTAATGGAGGTTAGGAAATCGTGATGGATTGTCATGATTAGTATCCCTATAGGGCATGGCAGTACCCATCATATATTTGATTGTTTATAGTAACTTCACTTTGATGGCATTGTTGAATACTCTCATGCACACGTTAAAGGTTACTATGGCAATTTTCCTGGATCAAGTATTTTGTGCAATGTCGTTAAAGTGAAAAGTAACAAAATAATCTCAATTGAAAATCATGATGTACAGATTATGATTATGTTTAAAGGGTCTTTAGAAAACGAAAGAAAGAGGGGTTAAATCAGGAATAAGTTTACTTAGCCATCCTATAATGTCCAGATGCCCATATCTCAAATATGCGTTTTTAATTTGTATTTGATTGCCAAAACCTTCGTATCCTACCAACGAAATGGAATGGTTTGATTTTCCCCTTCCTCTATGGTCGTTATAGTAGTTCTCACACGCCCTCCATCCCTCCCCTTCACTCAAATCCTTGCATAATTATTTGACTTTAGATAAAAATAACAAAGCTAAGGTTAAATAATAATAACAATAATAATGACATGAAGTATAACCAAATATTAAAAAAAAATTAAAATAGAAAATAAGAGTTCCTTTTCTTTTTCTTGATTTTAATAGTAGAGCATTTTATATTATTTTATCAATCATATATGCGTTATAATAATATTTGTAGATGGAAAGGGTCTGTTATATGTATCACATATATGTAGCATGTGTTTATGCGCCTAAGGTGAATAGGAAGAAGTTAGTGTTGTAATAAAACAAAAGTAAAGAATGATATCGAGAGGCATTAGAGAGGAGGGATGGGCAATCTTGACAAGCATAATATCTAAGTGACAAGTATCATGAGGTAAGGGTTCGTTCCAAAAAACCTCTTCTCATGGATAGTGATCACATATATTTATAATGTGCAATAAATGATTATCATCATTACATCTTATGGAAAATTAATGAACAAGATTAATAAAGTTTAGTAATCTTAATGAGCTAAACAGAGAGTAATGAAACCCAATTATATATAGTGGAATCCAGTTGATACCTAAGTATATTGAGAAAGGTTGAAAATGCACAAGACAATTTTAATGGATCCTGTTTTGAGTATACCAATCAAAATCTTTGTAAATCATCCCAAATTAGATCTAATTATTTAGATCTTATTACTAATCTAAATAGTTAGCCTGAGTGTAATATAACTAATTTCGAATTTGGCCTATGAAATTATATTATACAAATTTCATCATCTACAATATCTAAAAACAACTTTTCTAAAAGATTTTGAGGCCTAAAATTTTAAAGATTGAGAGGCTAAACATACATAAAACAAACATAAAGGGGTGAGTTTACAACTTATCCTAATTTTTTTCATAAATTAATAGTTGGATTTTTTTCGTATAGATACTACAATAAAAAGGTAAAATGTATATTCTTTTAAACTCTTATATCGAACACCCTTAGTCAATTTCTAAATTTTCAAAATTCCCTTCCTATTTTATTATTGGAAAATTTGTGGTTGTTCTCATTAACAATTTCTTTTTTATGACCTCCTTGAATATTAGAAATCTAAGATTTCTTCTACCTTCTCCTATGTTACCTTGATTATAGTTTTTTAGATTCAGATCCCTATCATTTTTCTTCTTAACCAATTGTTTTTTCCTTTGCCTCTTTGTATCTTTGGTTGCTTATGTTTTGTCTATCAACTATATGTAGGGGCTAAAAAGTTTAACTCTAGGTCTATCTATTGTATTTTCCTTGGTAATTCTCATTGTAAAAAATACTATAGTTTTTTATCCTCCTAAGTGTCATAAGGTTTATGTCTATCTAGGTGTCTCTTTCTTTGAGTCCACTCCATTTTTTTAGCATCAATTTTCATCTTCTAAAGACAAGTCTCCTATAAACTTTGTCTTATGTTGCCTTTATCATCTTCTCATGAGACATGATTTTTCTAAAGTTAGGAGATGGCTTTATAAAACTTTTAAATTTTTTTAGTGTGTTTGACAACTTCTAAGTAAAGTGGAAATTGAAGGAAAGCTATGGAAAGGAAAAGGAAATTAAAGGAAATGGAATTTTTACCTTTATTTGCATATAAAGAGTGGACATGAGAGGAGATTGGTGAAAATATTTCTTTTCCCCTTATTTCATTAATACAACTTAACTAAATTATCCTTTATATTATTTCAACTGACCAACAACGAATTAAAATGGTTTTTTTTTTTCTCCTATTACTAAGCTTCAGATGAACTTCCTAGTTCATAAAATTGCTGTTCGGTTCACAAGGGCATTTCTTCAATGACAATCCTAGGGTTTCTAATTCTAGCACCATCATTTTTACTAGTAGTATGCTATATAGTATGTTGAGGGAAAATCAACTTTCACTCACTATGTGTGCATTTCACATGAAGCATGCTATCTAGTGATGATCATCATTGAAGAAATGTGGACGTAGTGAAAACCTTAGAATTAACTCTTTCTTTCTCCTTCTTTTGAAAGGAATTTTTGTAGTTTTGCAATATTTCCCTTTATTTCCACTGCTTTCTCTCTAAATTTAGAGAGAGAATAAAGGTTTTTAAAGCTTCTACTTATTGATCATTAGCCTAGTACTTAAGGATCTTCAAACCTAAGCTATATGGATCACAAAATTATACTCTATTGATCAAAACTTGAACTCTACATTCTTTTGATCATGAACATAACCTTTGATATCACCTAAGTTGTAATGCCTCAGAACTTGTAGCGCTGCAGCTCGCCACGTGTCCCTATTAGTTAGAGACATGCAAAGCTTCTATCTCCTTTGCAACTTTAAACTTGTTCAACTCCACCATTCATTAAAATAATTGTAACTCTAATAATATAAATAGATGACTCACAGGCAAACCTCTAATCACCAATAATTAATCAAATGTACATCATCCTTTAATTTAAATACCATTGTAAACTTTCATAAATATATGATTAAATGACATGTGTATTAACTTATAAATGATCTTTAACTCTTCACTCAACATCCTCAACTTTTACAAACATATCCTTCATACACTCCTACATTGCTCGTCTCCATAATAGTAGCGACAATATCCCTCATTCTCATCTTGGAAATAGTAAACTACATTCCTATACTCACTATACTCTGTGTACTTGTTGTACCCACTTGTAACTGAAAAATAATAGAGTGAGCCTGAGCCTAATATATGAATATCCAAACACATGCGCGTGTCACAACAATATAAGTTACACACGTACATAATGCAGTAAATGCCCAACAAAGAATCACTTACTTATCTTTATGTTAATCAACAAGTAACATAAGGATACTTATGACCCCGCCATTCTCTTTCTTATTTAATTTAAGTGTCTTAAACCTAGGTTGGAAATTTCCACCTTTGACCTTAACTTTCTATTGGTATCGAGATTTTCCACCTCCGACTACAATACCCTTAAAATTTACCTTAGATTGTTTTGATATAAAACTATATTAGGGACAACACCGTATACCAATCATCGGGTTGCCTCCTAAGGATCTGCCACCTTTGGCCCTAAGCCAAGCTACACATAAGTAACAACTAAGGCATTTACCAAGTTTTTGTTAGATTCATCCATTTACTACAGCTAGCAAACACAACCAACAAGCATGGTAAACTCATACTTGGAAGAGTGGATTTGGTTTCTACTTATTTAAATTATCAAGTTCTCGAAGCTTGCTAAGAAATAGTAATTGATTCTTAGTTTTACTCTAAAGCAAGACCTAAGTTTCACTAGATTGTTTAACTAATAATTAGTTGCTTAATTCTCCTTCCCAAAGTTCTATCTTAAGTAATATCGACTTAGTATTGGAGAAAAATTGAAATAGAAAGGTTAAAGGAATGTTCTTAGATAGCATGGCCATATTATACGGCCATGCAAAAGAATACGAGTAGGAACACGACCATGTATAGGGCTGTGTACTTTATTGTATATAAAGTCTATTTAAGATGCTTAAGTATATGATTGTGTACTTGACTGTATACTTCAACACAAGTAGATACATGTCCGTGTACCTAACCGTGTATAGTTCATTTTACTAAATGCTTCTCACAATCTTCTTAGGTAAGTACACAACCATGTACCATGATTGTGTACCCCTTTGAACCTCTCGAAACTCTCCATTTTCACTCCTTTCAACCCTTTCTCCATCTGATCATTCACCAATCAAAACAATAGTCAAATTCTGATGTGAAATCTATCAAATTTCACGAATTTCAACAAAATCAGAATGCTTACTTGTCTCGATTTGAATCCATAACTTGAAATGGGTTTGATTCAGTAACTTTAACATCCAAATTGAAATGTCTAAAAACCTTAAATTTTTATAATGTTATGTTTTAATTGAGTTTCTAATAAAATAGATAACATGTAGAATCATTAATTTGATAAATGTACTTACTATTTCAGAAGCTATCCAAATAGGCTTGAGCTTGAGCACTTGTACAGCTCTACCATAATCAAATGGAATTCAAGCAAATATCAAACTGGTTATAAGTAGCTTGAACGTTGATTTGATTCATTTATACGGCATTGAGATTTGTGTACTTGTCACAAATAGAAAGCTGTGGAGATTGATAAAAAAATAATAAGAAGAAGAAGCGGAAGAGGATGATTAAACGAATTCAATGTCGAGTTTTGTCTTTGCAAAAAGTTGTTGGCTAGAAGAAAATAGTACTCTGAAGGATATGCTTTGCACACGGATAAGAGACACTTTGGATTTCTTATTTATGAATTTTATCTGTTTGCATTTTATGCTTGATTTGTATCTGTTTAAAATATGATACATTATTCATTTTTTTTCCAAAAAATTAAAATTACATTATGCTATTATTATTATTAAAATATATCTTTATTGTCAATAATACCCTTTTAATTTAAAAAGAAAACGGTTTTTTATTTTTACTGCGACAGTTTCATGCTTAAATTCTATTTTTAAAAAGTGCGAATTAGTTAACCCAAAATATTAGTAAAATCCTTTAACGACATCTTTGATACAAATAAATAAGCTTGGAACAAGAATGATGATTTCGGATATTCAATTCTCATCCCTATATTTAAATAGCACTTTCAAAGTTAGAATTACAATTTTTTGAAATTGATTGTTTCTAACTTTAAATAGTATTTTGCTTACAAATTTTAAGTGGGTGGTGGGCTGTGTTTATTAGTAGATACAAGAGAAGAGGTTAGAATAAGAAGATGGTAAGATGTAAAATTAAATTATTAATATTAGAAATTGTAACCTTTAATGGGTTTATGTGTCCGACTTGAATATGCCTATGGGACCTATTTATTAAACGAGCTTATACATGGATTAAGATACTAGGCTTAAGCCCATAGACATTTATAAGCAAGTTCAAACGGATCTAATATGAGTGAACGAGTTAAGTCTTAATAGCCTTTATATTCATCTGTCTCATAATGTTGATACTTTTTTTAATATTTAAAGGGTACCACCTAACAATCATTTAAAGGGTAGTATGAGATGTGTACCGATACTTTGATCCTCTATCTGATTTGGTTAAAATGTTGATAATATATTAGTAAAATCCTAAGGTCTTTTGCCTTGCAATGTATCTAGCTGCTATATTTTTCCCACAAATTCATGCTAAGTTACTTCGTCCACGGTGCATTGTCTAGACTCAACAAGAAAAAAGGAACTTGATTGGGATAAACGCTTCAGCATCATCCACTAGGTAGCTAGAGGACTCATGTACCTGCACAAGGATTCTTGTTTAAGGGTAATACATCGAGATTTGAAGGCCAGCAATATCTTCTAGGAGGAGAGCATGATTCAGAAAATTTCAGATTTTGGACTAGCCCGAATGTGGCACACAAGTTCTGGTGAACACTCGCAAGGTTGTTGGTACACCGTAAGCAGTTCCAAACTAGTGCAGATAATTTAGTTATAGAATAAGCATATAGAAAAGCATAACATGGACTTGAATGCAGTGGATATACGTCTCCTGAGTATGCATAGGTTGGGATGTTTTCGGAGAAATCAGATGTCTATAGCTTTGGAGTATTGGTACTGGAAATTGTCAGTGGCAAGAAAAATTCAGCATTTCACAGTGAAGGAGAGAATCTCAATCTTCTCTCCTACGTAAGCACTAAATTTTTCATTCCAATTAGAAGTACCACACTTGTTTGTACTTTCTATTCCTCATCAGCATGCTAAACAGCAATTGTTATTGCAGGCATGGCAATTATGGAGCCAAGGCAAAGGGCTGGAGTTGATGGATGAAACATGGGTTTCTAAATCCCCCAGGTCGGAAGTTATGAAATGTATTCATATCGGGCTTTTATGTGTACAAGACCACACCAATGATAGACCTAACATGCCAACTGTAGTTTTTATGCTAGGTGGACAATAGGATCTTCCACAACCAAAGCAGCCAACTTTTACATGCCAAAGCTTGACTACTGAGGAAACCGAGTGGCATGAAGATAGCAATTTGACCACAAAACACTATAACAAATTCGATTGTTCAAGGGCGCTGATTCATGGCTTGTGACATAATCTAGTGTCAATTGCAAGTTGACCTTGAACGATATATGCCTGTAGTAATTCATTGCCTCAACTTCTAAAACGTGTTTTTTCCTTCCATTAATCCCAAGATCGACTGTTGTTAGAGCTTTACGCCAGAACTTCTAATGCACCATAAAAATCATCACAACTACTAAAGTTTTTGAGCTTTAGTAAGCGAATTAGAAGTGAGGTAACGGGTGCAATTATTCTGGATATCAAGTTACAAATGTAGTCATCGTACTATCTAAATGGCCAATATTGGTATATATCAGTAGACGAAGTACCTGAAGTACCTGATGATGTAAGTCCAAAAAGTATATGCATCGGGACCCAATATGTATTTATTGTTTGATAATTTTTTCCATATATTTGTAGTTTCAACATGTCTTTGCGTGTATAATTCACAAGAGAAAGGGTATCTCATTGCCAATCTCCTGAATATAAGGGAAGTGAGAATGATGTAAATGATATGCATGTACTAGTAGAAGTTATAAGTACTAGTCAATTTGTCTTGTAGTACTTTATACGGTAAATACAGTTAGGCATTTATGAGTAACAAAGCTCTTAGCTCGGCATGAATATGTCTTGGATTTCAACTTTTACGTAAGCACTATCTGTGCAAAGCAAAATTGAATTTGCGAATGGAGAAATAATTGATCCTCCAACTTATTTAGATCCTCTTCATCGAGCTTAGAGATGTGTGATGATCTTAATGGCATATTGGTGGCTCCTCCAACTATTATATATATGTAGACGAGGGGTTTTGGTAGAAGTAGTCATGTGAGTATCATATGAATACCATATTGCACGTGACTTTAGAGAAGTAATGTGGAGATGACATGTGATGGAATAACTAGGGAGAATGTGGCAATGAAGAGAAACAGAAAATCTCAAAAGTCTCGAATGTACAAGTGGTAGACAAGGGAGTTAAGGGGATCTCAAGTATCAACCTTGCAATTCTCAAGCAATGAAGACTGTTATTTGCCTGAACTCTTATATGATCTTTGAGAGTAGAGAATTCTCAATGGAATACCATTTCTCTGATCTCTAGAATCTAGAAAAATCCTTTAACGAGGAAGAATGACTGAGCATTTATAGACTCTTAGGCCTGATGACATCCGTTAGATTATCTTAGCGATCAATGACTGAGATAAAGTCTGCTCATTCTAAGGTTATTCTAATGAGCTTGCTATAGGCTCAAAGTTAGTAGCATTTCTCATAAGTACATGAACCTACCTAAGAAAGGTTAGATATGGATGAACCGATTCAACAATCCCTGTTTCGAGCCCACCAAGCCAATTCTCTCTTAATTATCTCAATAATTAGACCAGACTCACTAGGTCTTATCACCTAACCTAATGAATTAAGCCAAATAATTAATAAGCTTAGCCTAATATATTTATGTAATATTTTTAGTCCTTTACATTTTTTCTTTTTAACTAAAGTCCTTTGAATGAAGTTGAAGGGGTTTATGCATCACATAAGTCTTTCTAGTGGTTAGGAAATTGCTTGGCACATGCATGCATGTGGAATAGCTGCATTGCTATCGTATACATGCTTGCGTGATTCATGTTACAAGAGCTTGGTGCCAATGTTGCATATAATTTAGATTATTATTTTTTTCCTTTTGGTGCACAAGATTGCAACACGATGTAATTGCACATGTCACCTTTAGCTAATCGAAAATAGATATTGCCTGAGATAAAAATACAGTATCACTTGGGAGGAACAAAGTGTAGAATTTCCTAAGACCATAATATTTCCAGCAATATAATTGTTAAAATGAGATTTTCAATTGGTTTCTCTATGCTCCTCATAAGTTGTTGAATGTCTCAAATGTGTTCGTAATGAACTTGTATATGTCTTCCATGGAAAAAACAAAGAAGTAACATCCTGGCTCCAAAAAAAGGATTTTATCAACCCAGTATACTATAAAAACACGCATAGTATACAATTCTCTATAGCTTAGTCCTAATAAATCTATGATTCATTAGTTGAAACTGAGGTATTAGCATTAGCTATTATTAGGACTCCCACTTGAATTCATATTCTTTAAGAATGACAATAGAGAGGTAGGAGGTAGTTTTAAAGCATATGTTGATGTTAATAATGATAAAAGCAGAGATACTTCTATATATTGGGTTTAATAAGGGATCAAATCCATTGGTAATTGTCCTTGATCAACATGGTTGAGTCAAAGCCTCTCAAGAATTTGTGAATTCCGATTCACTTGTTTATTTCACCATTGTGATGTAGGTATATATCAATATGTTATGTTTGAATCTAATCCAAAGTCCTTAGGTCATTGGGATAGGAGAAGTATATTATATCACTAGTTTTATTCATCATTTTCATTCTTATAGACCTTTATTTAACACGTTTGTTCAATTACTAAACAAATTGGAAATCAAAGTAGAGACTAAAGAGTTACTTATCTTTCCAATCATTTGATTCTAGAAAATGTTCATATCCCTCTACTTCTGCAATGCCTTGAAATTCAGGATGTCGTAATTCGCTATGTGTCATTACTAAATAATGACACACTAAGCCTCTTAATTTGGCTAAAACCATAAATGGTTTTATGTCTCTACGGAACAAAATAACTCATTAGTTTCTCAAATATCACATTGAAATATCTTTTATTTATTTGATAGTATATATAGCTCTAAAACTTCCTAGATAATTTAAACTTTAACCTAATTTAATCTAAAGTAAATTTATAATAACCTATTTTATTTGTATGTCTTGATGCACTAGCATTGAATCCACTCCCAAAGTCCTACAATTAAAAAAGTTAAGGAATAAGCCTAAGTTTAATATGGGAATCCCCAAACACATGCACATGCACATGCGCATGCTATAACGTTCACAATATACATAGACATATGATGTAACAAATGATTCACAACCAATTCATTACTTATCTTTGAATTAACAAACAATCAATATAGGGGTACTCATAACCCCACAACACTATATATTATATATATAAGTCCTAGATTAGGAACTACCACTTTCGACCTTAACTTTCTTAATGGCATTGAGAACTGTTACTATAGGCCCTAATACCACTAAAATCTACTCGAATCATATTGATATGTAACTCTATAGGAGATGATGTCATATATTGATCAACTAGTGCCTATAAAGGATCTACCACCTTTGACTTCTAGATCAAGCCACACATAAGCAGCAAGCAAGTCATTTACCAAATTTACTATAACCAACAAGCATAACTAGCAAGCATGGCAAAAGCATACCTAGAAGAATGGTCCCACAACTAGCTTTTGTGTAACTATTAAAGGTATAAAAAGCTATCAAGTATGAAAGACTAAGTTTAATACTGCCTTATGGCATAACCTAAATTCACTAAGTTGTTAACTGTATAATAATTGCACATTTCCCTTCCCATTATGTTATTGTAGGCAAAATTGGCTTAAAACTAAAGAAAAACAAAATAAAAGTAGAATAGAAGTGTTCTAGAACAACATGACCATATATGTGGCTGTGCAGAAGAATATGGAAAGGAACATAACTATGTTAATGGCTATGTAACTCATTATGCACGAAACCTTCCCAACATGTCTAAGTATACAGTCATATACTTAGTCGTGTACTTTAATAAAGGCAAATACAAATACACACCTGTGTATTTGACCATGTACCTCATTATTACTCAAAACCCTCTCTTCATCTCAACATAGGTAGGTACATGTTAGTGTACCTACTTGTGTATTCCCCTATTCAAAACTTTTCTTCTTCCTATTCTCTAAAACATATGAGATCCCTAATTTCTTTACAAGTTTTGATATTATCCCAATCAAAATGTCAAAATCCTACTTTTAGATAATTTAAAATACACTTGTTTTGAATTACTCCAACAACTCCAAAAATGTCCAAATTTGTTAATACACTATGAATCTATTTACACCAATTTCTTCCAAATTGTAATGAAATTCATTACTTTTATCATATGTTCACTAGAAACAAGAGAAAGTGTGTTAACTAGAAGAGAATTATGACTTACCTTGTGAATTACTTATCGAACTCCACATAAAATGAAATTGTGTGAATCCAATTAGAATAGAGAAATTGTGTTAATAATAGAATAGCATTCACCAATTGAAGTTGATAAGCCAAAGCTTTCATCCTTGCATCATCTTTCTTGATAAAATTTAATGTTTGACTTTGTGAATACAATTAGAAAGAAACAATGGTCCATGACATTCTCTTTTGTGTAAGAATTTGATCTTGGCTTGAACCTGTAGATAGGATTTCTTTATGTAGTGTAAAGTACTTAGTTTCCATTGCTTGGTCAGCAAACATTCTCTTTAAATTCGTATATGAGAGGTTTCACATTCTGGTCTGTCTTGTTTACATAATAATCGAATTATGTTCCAGAATTCAGACCATAATCTTGTGACAGGGGTGCTCTTCACTATTAGAATGTTGTAAGAATACTTTATTCTAGTTTGAACTAACATAAGACTTCTTTATCAACTGCATCCTATGATCTTATGCAAATATGAAATTAAATGAACAAGGTTCAACTAACAAATGCTAAAAGCACATTAACTTTCTTCTTTAGGCATTTCAAATATGATGATCGCATTTGTCCACTTTAAATTCCACACTTTACTTGTTGATAGCAAGTGAAGTGAAATGAAGGGACATAAAGAACATTATCTAGAATCAAATGCTTAGAATGATGAGCAGCTTTATGTTCACCACTTTAATTTTCAATTTGTTTAGTAATTGAACAAGCATGTTAGAAAGAGTTTTGTGAGAAAGAAAATAATGAATTAAATTGATGATATGACCTAATGCTCCTATTTCAATGACCTAAGGACTTGGATTAGACTCATGTATAAAAAATTGAAACATACTTGCCATATTTGAAAAAAAAAGGTGTATTAGATTCAACAAATTAACTACCATCAAATTTGATCCCTCATTAGACCAAATTAATGCAAAGTATCTCCACTTTTATCATCAACTATCATAAACCTCACTAGCTTCAAAACTACCTCCTACCACTGTATTGTCATTCTAGAAGTATATGAATTCAAGTGGAGTTCTAACAAAAATATAACAGTTGTGATTTAGATGCAATATGCATCTCTTTTTGATTTTGAATTCTGATTTCCAAGAATAGCTAATCTTAACACCTTAGTTTCAAACCATTGAATCGTATATTTATTTCAATTGAGCTAAATTAGAGAATGGCATACACAATTGTTGGAGAAGTCAATTTGAGTAAACATGCAACAATAAGATCATCACACATCTTCCAAGTTTAATCAAGAGGATCTAAATAAGCCGAAGGGTTAATTTTACCATTCACAAATTCCATTTTGTTTTGTGTAGGTAGTGCAAGCATGAAACTTGGAAGCTTAAGATACACATTCTAAGCTAAGTGCTCAGTTGCTCATAATTGTGTAACTATATTTACTATTTATTATCTAAAATACTATATGATAAATTAACTAACACGCCTAGGTTCGGTTGCTACATGCATGTCTTTAACCTCATCAACACTATACTTATATTCATGAGATTGGCAATTATAGGCCCTTTCTCCAGTGAATTACATAAAGAGGAAGATGATATGATTCCATGTGTTGATGCTCCTCTAGTGAATGTATATAGGAAGAGAGGTGCAGAGGGGTAGCTTGGGGTGTTGTGTTTGGTGTGTGTTGTGTAGCATTGCATAGTGTAATATGTATTGTGTAGGGGCTATGGGTGGTGTGTTATATGTTATGTGTAGGTGTTCTATGGTGTTTGGTGTGTGGTTCTGCATATTATGTGCACAGTGTGTTGTATGTTGTGTGTGGTGTGTGTTTCTGTGTTTTATGTTATGCATGGTGCGTTGTATATTGTATGTGGCAATTGGGGTCATTTGTTATAGAAGGGGTGTAGGTTAGGTGATGTTCTAGTGGATGTGCGGTGTAGTATGAAGTGGTGATCTGTGCTGGGATATTATTTGTACTAGAGTTGTGTGTGTTGATTTGGTTGAGGGGCTACAATATTAGCTATGCTAGAGTCATGTAGGCTGATGTGGCCAAGCTGGGAGGTTTAAATAGTGAGCATTTTAAAGGGAAATGTGTTGGTTATTCTCTTTCCTTTTTGATTGGAAACAAATAACCTCTAAATATGGTCCATGAATACCATAATAAAAGAACAATATTATCCTACTAAATCGGGAATAATAAATCCCACTAAATCAGGAATAATAATATATCGCATTATTTCAGGAAAGATATGTTCTAAATAATTCATAATTTTGTGGAACAACTCATTGATGGAATGAGTTATAAATAAGAGTACTACGGGGTCCCTAATCCTGCTCACCACTACAGAAAATACACCATCTATATTGAGTGAGTTAAGGTTTAGAAGCACCAACCGTAACCGAGGTGCAACATCATTCTCCACCGAACAGGACACCTATTTGCTTTGCAATGGCTGGAGGTATGTAAAGGATTTATTTAGCTTCTGCTGCTGCATCATATGATTAAGCTTCTATATGCTAGTTTTAACATTTGGTATCAGAGCCCTTGACGCCTCTGCCTTGCCCTATTGAATTCTGTGGAGTTTGGCTTTGGTTTTTATTTGTCTGCTTAGCGGTGTTTTTAATTTTCTGGTGATTAGAAATCGTTAAGTGATGAAATTTTATTTCTCATGTACTTGTTGTTGCAAGGTGTAAGTATGACTTTTAGCAGAATAATTTTATATTAAAATTATTTGCATTTGTCAATGAATGAAATTTATTAAAGGGAATTAATTCCTTTAGCATGCTATGAACTTAATTTGTGATGTTGCATGCTTATGTTATTTTAAGTGCACAATTTATGGTTTGCCATTATACTTGAAATGCTGATTAGACAATATAAGAATGTTAGAAATATATTCATAGTATATTGCTTATGGTTTTTTGATACACAGGTGGCATATCTATTGTAACACGGCCGTGCCTGGGGCCGTGCCTCTAGCCGTGTGAGCTTCTGGAAGCATAACTGTTGTAACACACGGCCGTGCCTCTGGCCGTGTGAGCTTCTGGAAGCATAACTGTTGTAACACACGGCCGTGCCTGGGGCCGTGCCTTTGGCCGTGCCAGCTTCTGGAAGCATAACTGTTGTAACACGGCCGTGCCTCGAGCCGTGCCTCTGGCCGTGTCAGCTTCTGGAAGCATAACTGTTGTAACACGGCCGTGCCTCTGGCCGTGCCAGCTTCTGGAAGCATAACTGTTGTAACACGGCCGTGCCTTGAGCCGTGCTAGCTTCTGGAAGCATAACTGTTGTAACACACGGCCGTGCCTGGAGCCGTGTGTGTTTTAGGGAGAGAGTCTGACTGGAGACACGGCCGTGCCTCCTGGCCGTGCCTCTTAGCCTAAGGATTTAGTTAATGATTAAGTGATCCATATAATTTTAATGATTAGGGAGTAGCCACAGCATCCTTAATTGATTAAAATTATATATTAAGGATTATTTAGGATCACATATTGATAATAAATATTGTGGATAAAGTATCAAATTATATTTTCTAATTTACCTACAGGAATTAGAAAAGGGAACATAATTTGATAGTTTTATTGTAAGGCTTAAGATGAATCTAATTGAATTAGAACTTTAGCCCACAGGCAAGTTTTATGTCACTAGATTTATATTCTCTCATGATTTTACATTTAATAGTTTTATTGTAAGCATTAAGATGAATCTAATTGAATTAAAACTTTAGCCCACAGGCAAGTTTTATGTCACTAGATTCATAATTTTCATGATTTTACATTGGTAAAAGCATGTCATATATTGATTAGCCTCGAATTTTGAGCATGTTCATTTAATTATTGCAGCAATTCAACCTGTCAATTTTTCTGATATGCGATGTGATGTTCCCGAGCCAAAAGGGGATAACTATAAGGTTTGGAAGGAGCGGGTTCTCCTTCATTTGGGATGGATGAACATTGATTATGCTATAAGGAAAGAAGAGCCCCCTACAGTAACAGAAACCAGCACTCCAGATGCGATAAGTCTTTATGAAAAATGGGAGCGATCCAATCGCCTATCAGTTATGTTCATAAAGACTAAAATTTCTGCTGGTATCAAGGGCTCTGTCGTGCAATATCAAAGGGTCCAAGATTTGCTGAAGGCCATTGATGAGCAATTTGCTACTTCAGACAAAGCAATGGCCAGCACCCTAATTATAGAGCTTTCAACTCTAAGACTCACCAATGTTAAGGGTGTGCGTGATCATATCATGCACATGAGGGATATTGCGGCCCAATTGAAGGCATTGGAGGTTGAGTTATTAGAATCCTTCCTTGTTCACTACATTCTTTGCACTTTACCTTAACAGTATGGCCCATTTAAGATATCCTATAACACATATAAGGATAAATGGTCAATCAATGAATTATTGACCATGTGTGTTCATGAAGAGGGCAGACTAATTATGGAGGAAAAGGAAAAAGAGAATGTGAACTTTACTACTCATGGGAAGAGCAAAAGGAGGGATCAAGCCAAGGACAAAGGGAAAGGGAAAATACCTCCCATAAAGGACATTAAGAAGGAAGCTGTGTGCTTTTTCTGTAAAAAGAAAGAGCACCTGAAGAAATAGTGCACCAAGTTCATGCAGTGGCTTGATAAGAAAGGTACTCAACTTTCACTTGTTTGTTATGAAACCAATATGATTGATGTTAATCATAACACATGGTGGATTGATTTTGGTTCTACAATCCATGTGACCAATTCATTGCAGGATTTAAGAAACCTGCGGAATCCAGTGGGAAGTGAGCATAGCATCTATTCAGGCAATAAGATGTCCTCACATGTGGAAGCTGTTGGGACGTGCAACTTAGTTTTAAGTAGTGGTTACATTTTGCAATTGAAAAGGACATTTTATATTCCTGGGTACTCTAGGAATTTAATTTCAGTTTCCAGACTTGTATTAGATGGTTATTCCTTTAACTTTTCGGATTCAGGATTTAATTTGTTTTATAAATCTGATGTTATTGGATGTGGTACTTTGTCTGATGGTCTTTTTCTTCTAAGTTTACAAAATGATGATAACCATACTATTATGCATGTTCATGAAAGGATTGGTACTAAACGATGTGTTGTGAATGAGGAATCCTCTATGTTATGGCATCAGAGATTAGGTCATATCTCCATTGATAGAATTAAAAGGTTGGTAAATGATGGGGTACTTAGTGCTTTAGATTTTACCGATTTTGAGACTTGTATAAGTTGTATTAAGGGAAAACAAACTAACAAGTCGAAGAAGGGTACCAAAAGGAGTTCTGAATTATTGGAAATCATACATACAGACATTTGTAGTCCAGACATGGATGCGTACCGTAACAAGTACTTCGTCTCTTTTATAGATGATTACTCATGTTATATGTATCTCTACTTGCTTAATAACAAGAATGAAGCACTAGATGCTTTTAAGGTATTTAAAGCAGAAGTAGAAAAACAATGTGGAAAACATATTAAAATTGTGAGATCTGATAGAGGTGGAGAATACTATGGTAGATACACAGAGAATGGACAAGCGACTGGTCCATTTGTGAGGTTTCTTCAAGAAAATGGGATTGTTGCCCAATACAGTTTACCTGGCTCTCCAGACCAGAATGGAGTAGCTGAAAGGAGAAACCGAACATTATTGGACATGGTGCGGAGTATGCTTGCAAACTCTAAGCTTCCTGACTTCTTGTGGAATGAAGCTCTTAAAACGGCTGTGTACATATTGAACCGAGTTCCAACCAAGGCTGTCCAAGGGACGCCATTTGAATTATTCAAAGGGTGGAAACCGAGTTTGCGACATGTATGCGTTTGGGGATGTCCGTATGAAGTAAGGGTCTACAATCCACATGAGAAGAAGTTGGACCCAAGGACTATTAGTTGGTATTTCGTAGGATATGCCGAAAGGTCTAAGGGATACAGATTTTATTGTCCATCTCATAGTACTAGGTTTTTAGAATCAAGAAATGAAAAATTTCTTGAGAATGACTTGATCAGTGGTAGCGCTCGATCTCAAGACATTGGTCTTGAGAAAGACCATTCAGATGCCCAATATGACACCTTGGGCAGTGGATTGATTGTTGTTGTTAACAACACGCCTCTAGCATAAACGCGTGTTGAAAATTTAGTCCCCGAGGTACCACAAGCTGTCAATCCTGATTCAGTAGATGTTGAAGTTCAACAGATACCCGAAGCTGTTGAATAGCCAGCTAAACAATGTGATCCTGGCCCTCAGGAGAATGTTGATACAGCATTGAGAAGATCTACTAGAGTAAGGAAATCAACAATTCCTAGTGACTATGTTGTATATCTACAAGAATGTGACTACAATATTGGAGCCGAAAATGATCCTGGGTCGTTTTCACAGGCCATGAGTTCTAAGGATTCGAACTTGTGGCATAATGCCATGAAAGATGAGATGGATTCGATGGCATCTAATGGAGTCTGGAATCTCGTCAAGTTGCCTGATGGTGTAAAAGCCATTGGATGTAAATGGGTCTTCAAAACTAAGAAAGACTCACAAGGCAACATTGAGAGACATAAAGCAAGACTCGTTGCTAAAGGATTCACTCAAAGGGAAGGAATTGATTACACAGAGACATTTTCTCCTATGTTTAAGAAAGATTCCCTTCGTATAATGATGGCTTTGGTTGCACACTTTGATTTGGAGTTGCACCAAATGGATGTGAAAACGGCTTTCCTTAATGGAGATCTAGAGGAAGAGGTTTACATGAAACAACCTGAAGGATTCTCTTCTAGTGAAGGTGAGCACTTGGTTTGCAAGCTTAATAAATCCATATATGGATTAAAACAAGCCTCCCGTCAATGGTATTTGAAATTCCATGATATCATCACTTCATTTGGCTTTGAAGAAAACATGATGGATTAATGTATATACCAAAAGGCCAGTGGGAGTAAAATTTGTTTTCTTGTACTATATGTGGATGATATTTTACTTGCAACCAATAATAAGGGGTTACTATATGAGGTGAAACAATTTCTCTCAAAGAACTTTGATATGAAGGATATGGGTGAGGCATCTTATGTCATTGGCATTAAGATCCATAGGGATAGATCTCAAGGCATTTTAGGCTTGTCTCAAGAAACCTATATCAATAAAGTTTTAGAGAGATTTCGGATGAAAGATTGTTCACCAAGTGTAGCACCCATTATAAAGGGTGATAAATTCAGCTTAAGTCAGTGTCCCAAAAATGAGCTTGAGCAGGAACAAATGAGAAACATCCCATATGCTTCAGCTGTTGGAAGCCTGATGTATGCTCAGGTCTATACCGGACCTGACATTGCATTTGCTGTTGGGATACTAGGAAGATATCAGAGTAACCTAAGTATTGACCACTGGAGAGCTGCAAAGAAGGTAATGAGGTACCTTCAAGGGACAAAGAGTTATATGCTCATATATACACGAACCGATAATCTGGAGGTTGTTGGGTACTCCGATGCGGATTTTGCTGGCTGTGTTGATTCACGTAAATCAACATCTGGTTATGTTTTCATGTTTGCCAGTGGGGCCGTATCTTGGAGAAGTGTAAAGCAGACCTTGACTCCTACTTCCACGATGGAGGCCGAGTTCATATCTTGTTTTGAGGCTACCTCACATGGTGTATGGTTAAAGAGTTTTATATCTAGCCTTAGTATTGTCGACTCTATTTCTAGGCCATTAAGATTGTACTGTGATAACTCAGCTGCTGTATTTATGGCTAAGAACAATAAGGGTGGTAGTCGAAGTAAACATATCGACATCAAGTACTTAGCCATACAAGAACATGTTAAGGAAAAGAAAGTGGTCATCGAACACATTAGCACTGAGTTAATGATAGTTGATCATTTAACTAAAGGCATGCAACTAAAGAGTTTTAAGGATCATGTGATAAGAATGGGACTTGGTTCCATAATGTAATTTTTTATTATGTTTAATGTTAATGAAACTCTTATTCAGTTGATGTTTTCTCATTTAGCCTTGTGTACACATTTGTTTATTCATTGATTTTGAGAAATATCATTAAGTCTAGACCTAGAATAAACATCGGGTTTATTCATCAAGTTCTATGAGATTGAGAAGCACAATGCATTGTAATACATGGGAGATAATACTCGTCATTAGAGGACCTATCACCATGATTCATGAATTTTGTTTCTCATTAAGATAAATTATGGAATACATGGACCAAGTGGGAGAATGTTGGTTATTCTCTTTCCTTTTTAATTGGAAACAAATAACCTCTAAATATGGTCCATGAATACCATAATAAAGGAACAATATTATCCTACTAAATCGGGAACAATAAATCCCACTAAATCAAGAATAATAATATATCCCATTATTTTAGGAAAGATATGTTCTAAATAATTCTTAATTTTGTGGAATAACTCATTGATGGAATGAGTTATAAATAGGAGTACTACGGGATCCCTAATCCTGCTCACCACTACAGAAAATACACCATCTATATTGAGTGAGTTAAGGTTTAGAAGCACCAACCGTAACCAAGGCGCAACATCATTTTCCACCGAACATGACACCTATTTGCTTTGCAATGGCTGGAGGTATGTAAAGGATTTATTTAGCTTCCATTGCTGCATATGATTAAGCTTCTATATGCTAGTTTTAACAAAATGCAAATAAGAAGTATCTGGACATTTCTATTATTTTTTGGTTTTAGAGAATCTCTCTCTGGTTGAGCCTTGGCTCAGGTATTCCCCTATTCTACTTCCAGTTTGATTGATTTTTGTGTGACTACAATTAGCTTGAATTTTCTAATCCTGGTTTATCTTTCTGGTTTGTTCTTTTAATCTATGAGTCTTAACAATTGGTTTCATTGCTAGGAAATCACATCGGGTAATTGCTTGATGACAACACTCGAAGAAAAATCATGTCAGAAAAATCATCTAAGACTTGTACCTTGACTTGGATGGAATCACGAGTGGAAGTTCTAAAGAAAAATGTAGAGGATATCCATAGCAAGGTGGCTGAGATTCAACATCCGCTTACTTCCATGGACGGAAAACAAAAGTTGATGTTAGGCGAGGTTACTACGATGCAAGGAAAAATGGATCATATGCAAAAATTGCTTGAGGGCATTTAGTTGGGTAAGAGTACGGGAGTCAATTTTGGTGAGAGCTCGAACGTGGTGAAGGACTTTAGCAAATGACCAGAAGGAGTCAGACATATGGAAATTAATTCTGATTTCCAAAATGAAGTTCATGATGTGGAATTTGACGAGGAGTATCAATTGAATGTATCTAAACTTGTCCTTCCATTGTTCAATGGTTTTGATCCTTTGAACTGGATACTTTTAGTGGAGTAGTATTTTTTGGTTCAATGGACTCACGAAGACTTAAAGGTGGCATTAATAGCTATGGGTATGCGTGGTCGTTGCATCCACTAGTTTCGCATGCACCAACATCGAGAAACTGACTTGGACTAGAAAAAAATTAAGATGGAAATGATGAAGCGCTATGGTGGACAAGTAACCTCCAATTTGTTCAAGAGCCTTTCTCAGTTTCAGTAAAGGGGGTCGGTATTCCAATATATTGAAGATTTTGAGTTGTTGACATCCCAAGCTCCGAATATGCTTGAGATGCAGCTATTGGGCTATTTTATAGGTGGTTTGCATGATGAAATTTAGATGAGGGTTGACACGTTTTCTCCTCCGACTCTTGAACGAGCCATGGAATTGGCTTTGAAAATTGAAAAAGAATTTACGAGCAGCATTTTTGTCACATTTGATCATAGGAATGGAGGGCGAATGGAAGTTTGATTGAGTTGTTCTAGATCAAATCCTCCTACCAGGTTTGTATATCCGGGTTATATTGTAGCACCTACTTCACCAATAAATTCTGTTCCATGAAGTCCTCAATTTTTTAGAGGGGAGGAGATGAGAATGAAGGGAAATTTGTTTGGGACGGCTATGCTACGATGAACTGAGACGTCAAGAGGTGTTGTGTCTCAAGTAGCGTCCAGCTCTGGTACTGTTTAAGGAAGGAAGCATCATTCTCATGGACAACGACAACTCTTGCATGTTGAATTTTTAGACAAGAAGGTTAAGTGATTGTGCTTTAAGTGTGATCAACCCTTTATCTCTAATCATCATTGTCTAAATAAATTTCTTCAATTGTTTGTATTGGAGGAGGAGTGGATTGATGATGGGGATGCTTGGGAAGAGATGAAAATAGCAATGGATGAGGTTGAGAAGAGTCCAATGATGTTCCTATCTCTAACGGCAATGCAAGGGTTCAATGATCCATGTACAATAAAAATGCAAGGTACACTTGTTTTTGAACTTGTGGTGTTTCTAGTAGCGCGAGTCACAATTTTATTTCCAAAGCCTTAGTGATGTGTTTTAGATTGCTTATGAAGGATACTCGAATTTTTCGAGTCATTATCGGGGATGGACATAATATTGAATCTCATAGGTTTTGGTGTTAATTTAAAGATGAGAGTAGGGGAGTATAAAGTGGAGGTGGACTGTTATGTGATGGAGTTAAGGGGAGTTGATGTGATATTGGGGATGGTATGGTTAAGGACTTTGGGAGAGGTGCATGTGGATTGGAAAAAAATGACGATAAAAGTTGCTGGTCTAGGAAAATAATATGTGTTGCAAGGTGATCCTACTCTATGTAGATTTCCCATTTTGTTTAAATCTTTGCAAAAATTGGATGAAGAGGATGAGTGTAACTTGCTATAGGTGTTGGACAAGCAGGATCCTATTGTACTTTGTTCTAAAGAGAGCAAATTAGAAGCTCTTTTGATTAAATGTGAGGATATGTTTAAGGAACCTATGGGTCTTCCTCCTTTTCGAGCCATGGATCATCAAATTCCATTGAAGGAAGGCCATGGACCAATTAATGTTCATCTATATTGATACGCTTATGTGTAGAAAAACGAGATTGAAAAACTCGTCCAAGATATGTTATTGACCGAGATTATTAAGCCAAGCACTAGCCCATTTTATAGCCTGGTGATTTTGGTGAAGAAGAAGGATGGATCTTAGAGGTTTTGTGTGGAATACAAGGCATTAAATGGGATAACAATTCTTGATAAGTTTCCTATTCTTATTATTAATGAATTATTTAGAGCCAGTATTTCTTCCAAGATTAATCTTAGGTCCGAGTATCATCAAATTTGAATGGCAACTAAGGATGTGTATAAGATGACTTTTTGAACTCACCATGGGCATTATGAATTTCTTGTAATGCCCTATGGTTTAACCAATGCACCTACAACTTTTCAAGCAATGATGAATGACATATTTTGACCTTTCTTATGATAGTTTATGTTAGTATTCTTTAATGATATTCTAGCATATAGTGCTGATTTGGATTCTCATCTTCAACATTTGCAATAAGTGTTGAAAATATTGCTGCAATATCATTTTTATGCTAACAAGAAGAAATGTTAGTTTGGGCAAAAAGTTTTGGAGTATTTTAGGCATGTAATTTCTATTAAGAGAGTTGAGATGGATCTAACCAAGGTCCAATCTATTCTTACTTAGCCAAGACCTACTCCACTCAAAGGTCTTCGTGGTTTCCTAGGATTATTAGGATATTATAAGAAGTTCATTAAGGATTATGGGAAGATTGAAAAACCATTGACTGAATTGTTGAAGAAAAATGGTTTTAGGTAATTAGAAGGGGCTGGAGATGCTTTTTCTTAGTTAAAGAATACTTTAGCATCAACTCCTATGCTTACAATGCTAAACTTTTTTCAACCCTTTATTATGGAATGCGATGCTTTAGGGCATGGGTTAGGAGTTGTCCTACAACAGCAAAATTGTCCTCTTGCTTATTTTAGTAAAGCTCTTTTGGAGATAACTCTTGCTAAGTTGACTTATGAGAAAGAACTTATAGTCTTTGTGTTAGCTATACAACATTGGAGACCTTATTTGGTAAGGAGGAAATTTGTAGTTAAGATGGATTAAAGAAGTCTAAAGTATTTGCTTTAACAATGTATCATGACTCTAGATTAACAAAATTGGCTTTCCAAATTGCTTGGGTATGATTTTGATGTGCAGTAGCGTAGTGGGCATGGAAATAAGGCTGCTGATGCACTTGCTAGGATGTATGATGATTTGGAGTTAACATCAGTTTTAGGTCTTATATAGACTGATTTGGCTGAGATTAAAGCTTCTGTAGAGCGTGATTCTATTTTGGCACCAAAACTCTAGCAATTGTGTGAGGAGGGATCCATTAGGCTTGGCTTTCAGTTGGTGAATGATATCTTGTATTACCATGGTTGATTGGTAGTTCTAGCTGAATCCAAGTGGCCACAACTATTTTTGCATGATTTTCATTCTTCATCGGTTGGGGATCATGTAGGGTTTCTTCGAACTTATAGGCACATTGCATCTAGTGTTTATTGGATTGGGATGAAGAAAGATGTTATAGAGTTTGTAGTGGCATGTGCTATTTGTCAATGTTAGAAATATCAAACTTTGGCTCCAATTGGTCTTTTATGCCCTTTGCCAATATTGGATATGATTTGGGAGGATATCTTAATGGATTTTATAGGAGGATTTCCTCAATCTAAAGGGTTTGATGTGGTGTTAATAGTGATGGATTAGTTTTCAAAATATGGTCATTTTATTCTTACTAAACACCCCCATACAACTAAGAGTGGTGTGGAGATTGTTTGTTTGAGAAGTGGTTCGATTACATGGCATGCCTAAGACTATTGTAAGTGATCGCGATCCAACCTTTGTGAGTAAGTTTTGGGTGGAATTATTTTGATTACAAGGGACTTTTCTCCATTTTAGTACCACATATCACCTCGAAATGAAAGGTTGAACTAAGGTCTTGAATAGTTGTTTAGAATGTTATTTTTGGTGTTTTACTTGTGATCAATCTAAGCAATGGGTGGTTTAGCTTCCATGGGTAGAATTTGATTACAACACTTCCTATCACATAGCTTCCAAGACGTCTCCTTTTGAGATTGTTTATAGGAGATGGCTTCTGGAAATTGGTTCTTTTGTTGACCATGAAGGACAACACCATGGTCTTTGGGAAGCATTGCAGACTTGTGATGCTATTCTTCATCAACTCAAGCAGAATTTAGCTCATGCTCAATCCCTATATTGTAGTAATGCCAATAAACATCATCATCATGTGGAATTTTCAGTGAGTGATTGGGTTTTCTTAAAGTTATGTCCTTCCTTGCAACATTGAGTTTCTACCAAATGTTCCTCTAAGCTTTCCCCTTGTTTCTTTAGGCCCTTTTAGATCATAGAGTGCATTGACAAGGTGTTTATAAATTATGCCTTCTTTCTCATTGTCGTATTTATCCGGTTTTCATATTTCTCTTCTTAAGAGGGAAGTGTGTACTTTTACTTTCACTTCGGATCTTCCACTAGATTTGTTTGAGGATGCCAAGGTGTTAGAGCATTTACCGGTATCTATAATAGGACAATGATATAGGTGTGAGGGGTTTAGGAAGGTTCCATAGTTGTTGGTGCAATGGCAAGACCAATCTTCTCATGATGCGACTTGAATGGATACATTTGCCTTCCGATTGCAATTTCTAGATTTTATCCTTGAGGACAAGGACAATGTTTTGGGAGAGGCAATTGATATGATTTCATGTGTTGATGCTCCTTTAGTGATTGTATATAGGAGGAAAGGTGCGGAGGGGTAGCTTATGGTGGTGTGTTCAGTGTGTGTTGTGTAGTGTTGTATGTATTGTGTAGGGGCTGTAGGTGGTGTGTTATATGTTATGTGTAGGAGTTGTGGTGTGTGGTTTTATGTGTTATGTTATGTGTGGTGTGTTATATGTTGCATGTGTGGTGATTGGGTCATCTATTAGTAGTAGGGGTATAGGCTAGGTGATGCTCTAATGGAGGTGCGGTGTAGTACAAAGCGGTGATTTGTGTTGGGATATTATTTCTACCAGAGTTGTGTGTGTTGATGCGATTGAGGTGTTGGGATATTAGCTATGCTAAAGTTGTGTGGGTTGACGTAGCCAAGCTAGGAGGTTTAAATAGTGAACATTTTGGAGGGAAATTTAGTTACGAAATATTTGGACATTTTTGTTACCTTTTGGTTTCATAGAATCTCTCTCCAGCTAAGTTGTAGCTCATGTATTCGCTTGTTCTACTTTCGGTTTGATTGATTTTTGTGTGATTGCAGTTAGCTTGGATTTTCTATTCCTAGTTTATCCTTCTAATTTGTTCTTTTAATCTATAGGTCTTAACAGAAGGTTTGTTAAAATTGAAAATATTAGAAATAGTAAAATGGAAAAAAAATATATATATCAAACAATAAAAATGTATATCATTCCAATGCATTTACTTTTTTGAATTCATATCATGGGTACATCTATTGATATATATAGCAAAGTTAACAACTTTGATAGTACAATGAGTATATTTACAACTTCCTGCAATGCTTCACCAGTGTGACTTCACTTCTAAACTTTGAATGTATAGTTTCTCCTACTAAAGCTCAAAAAATTTTGTAGCTATTATGATTTTTATGCCAAATTATAAGTTTGGCATAGCATCAACCACTTTTTGGATTATGGGAACAGAAAACCACGTTTTAGAAGTTGAGGCAATGAAGTACTGCATGTATCATTCTTAAGGTTATATTGTGATTGATCTAGATTATATCAAAACAACATAAATGGAACTTAGAAAACCATAAATCAACGCCCTTGAAAAATCGAATTTGTTGCAGAATTTGTGATCCCAATGCAATTGTCATGCCATTCGGCTTCACAAGTAGTCAGACTTTGGCATGTAAAGGTCGGCTGCTTTGGTTGTGGAAGGTCGTATTCTCCACCTAGCATCAAAACTACAGTTGGCATGTTAGGTCTATCATTGGTGTGGTCTTGTACACATAAAAGCCCAATATGAATACATTTCATAACTTCGGACTTGGGGGATTTGGTAACTAATGTTTCATCCATTAATTCCAATCCTTTGCCTTGGCTCCATAGTTGCCATGCCTGCAATAACCTTTGCTGTTTAGCTTGTCGAAGAGAAACAGAAAATACAAGTAAGCATAGGATTTCAAATGAAACGAAAAAATATAGTGCTTACGTAGTAGAGAAGATTGAGGTTTGCTCCTTTGCGGTAAAATGCTGAATTCTTCTTGCCACTGATTGTTTCGAGTAGCAATACTCCAAAGCTATAGACATCTGATTTCTCCGAAAACATCCCACCCAATGCATACTCAGGAGACATATATCCACTGCATTATAGTCCATGTTATACTATTCTATATGCTTACGCTAACTAAAATATATACACTAGGTTTAAAACTACTTACAGTGTACCAACAACCTTCCGAGTATTCACCAAAACTTGTGTGTCTTGAAACATCCGGGCTAGTCCAAAATCTGAAATTTTTGGATTCAACTTCTCATCCAAGAGGATATTGCTGGCCTTCAAATCTCGATGTATTACCCGTAAACAAGAATCGCTATGAAGGTACATGAGTCCTCTAGCTACCCCTTGGATGATGTTGAAGCGTTTATCCCAATCGAGTTCTGCTTTTCTTGTTGAATCTAGTTAATGCACCATAGATGAACTTTAGCATGAATTTTTGGAAAGAAAAATATAACAAGTTAGTACACTAGAAACCAAAAGACTTTAGGATCTTACAAATCGAATATCAACAACTTAACTGAATCAAATGAAAGATTTCACACTACCCTTTAAAGGATCATTCGCTGGTAACCTTTAAATATTAAAAAGGTAACAGCATTATGAGATACTTTCGACTTGAAGAAAATACCAAGATATTGATCCTCTATTAAGCTATTTGAAACGTGGATAACTTAATTGGACACAATTTTATATATTCATGACCTACATAGTATAGTGTGTTAGTCATGGAAATAATTCATATCTAAAGATAAAAACTAGCTCTGTAAGTGAGACTTACCAAAGAGATATGTATTCAAGCTTTTGTTTGGTAAGTACTCGTATATTAAAATCTTTTCTTCTCCTTGTATGCAGTAGCCAACCAGCTTGACAAGATTGCGATGTTGAAGCCTGGATATTAGAACTATCTCGTTCTTGAACTCTTGTATGCCTTGCTCGGAGCTGCTTGAAAGTCTTTTAACTGCTACATCCCTCCCATCATCCAACATTCCCTGAAAAGTGACATTTCTTTTTACATTAGCGAAGCAATTAACAGGACTCAACTCAACACACATTGCTTCAGAGTAGTCACCCTATAAACAGGACCAAATCCTCCTTGTCCAAGCTTTTTCGCAACACTAAAATTATTTGTAGCCGCTAATATAGTAGTGAGTCTGAAGAGAGGTAGTTCAGATTCATTATCATAATCCAGTTGCTGCCTCCACATATTTCCCTGCTGCAATTCCCCTTTCTTGTCAGCCACGTTTCCTGGGGCAAAGTTCTGTAAAGCATTCCACTTTCCTGCATTCCAGGTCTTATGCAAAATGAATTGTGCTTGTGATTATATCACATTAAATGAAACAAATAAGTATCCATGTTCCATCCATATCTATTGCCATTTTTATCCTACTTAATGGTTGAAAGTATAGAGGACAGAAGGCCTTTCGGAAGATAGCGCTAGCTACAGATTATTAGCTCTAAGAGACAGAACAAGATAAATGAAGGTAAATACATTTCACTTTTATCATTGCAACATCTTCTTTCGAATTTTATCATGCATTTGTTTTGTGCTCTTTGGGTTTTTTTTTTTTTCTTTTTTGGTATCTTTTTTAATCAAAATTTTCCAATTGTTACATATTAAATAGTAATAATCTCCAGTGTTGCATATAGGAGTAGCTTTCAACAGCAGGTTTTAGTGGAGGACAATGATAGCAGCTCCCCTTCGATTGTGAAGATTAACAACTAAGAAAGTACCAATGGATAGTGAAAAATTATTTCCATTTTTGACAAAAGGAAACTTTTCTTCAATTTTCATGGACATTTTCAGTTGTTTTTAACTGACAACACCGGCATCAGCTGCTGCCTTTGCTTTCCAGTTTCACATACCGCTAAAAGTCACCAGTGGTCACAACTTCTCAAGACCACTACGGTAATATTTGACCATTCTAACGCTTACTATTAACATATGTCAAAACAAATTTAGAAAAAAATTTCCTTTTACTGAACACACTCATTAATGAAGACTCTATTTGCTGCTTAATAAAGAAGGGTATTTTTCTTTCCCATGGGCGAAGGCTAATGTTGATCGTTATAAGTAATAGTGGACATACCTTCTTGTTTTGCTTTTCTCGTGCATAGACCATATGCAACAAGTCCCACTATGATGGCAATTGCAACGGGTGTAAGACTAAAGATAAGTATACTTTTTTTCTTTGCTCCCCCTAAACCAGAAAACAAGCAGCAAAGTTATGGAAAATGGAAAGGTTGAGTAGATCTATTTTAAGAAAAATCAAGATCATTTATTGGAAATTTTACCTGAATCTATATGTGCAAGGCGAATAAACAGATCTCTGCCTGATGAATTAAATTTCACCATGTCCGAGAGTGGTTCTGTCCAAATCATACATCCTACACTAGCTAAGAAAGAATAAGCTTCGCAAGAACAGTTGCTCAAGCACCACTTCCGACATTGTTGTGCATCCACTGACTCTGGTATATAATTCGCAAAGTCTGGTAGTTTTACGATACTCATTTTCCAAAACACGTCTACTGAAGTTGCATTCTTCATGCTTCTCTCGCAGTTCAAAGTTGTTTCCCTTATGCAACCTCCCGTCCAGTTTCCCTTGCTCCATTCTTCAACCGACTTTGGCACAAACCCTGTCAAGCAGCTACAGATAGGTGAGCTAGACGCACTGCAAATCCCAAAAGGGCCACATGCTCCATATAATTCACAAGGATTAACTGGTTCTTCCCATTTCCACTCTATCTTTCTGTTGTAATCCCAGTAACGAAGCTTCAACAGTCCCTTCGATGAAAGGAACAATAACCAAGTAGATGTCTCAGAGTTTTCCCGCATAGTGACATATGTACCTTGAGAATCCTGTTGGACAGTAAACAGGCCTTTATATGTTTCCACCATATCTTCTACTCCAACAAATTTCACTTTATCCCATTGTCCTCCTCTCCAATAAGGAAGTGACCCCTTCCAAGTGATAGCCTGAGGTGGTACCTCGGGCGTGATACCCATGATGAAACTTCCAGGAGATGGGCTGCTATCATTCTTCCAGGAAACGAGGTATCTTTTTTCTCCTGTTATGACATTTATTCCTATTTTCATTCCTGGAAGAAGAGTATCACAAGGATAATCGAAACTTTCCCACAAAACAATACCCGAGTTTATATCCTTGTGGACTAAGTTACCATTGTCCAAAAGCTCTACAAAAGAATGGCTGGAACTGATCGTAATATTTGTTGACCAAATTGTATTTGCCTGCCCATCAACAAGCTTCAAGTTTTCATCGGTATCTATTTTCAAGCTTGCTAGTTCTCTGTTGTAAGACATAATTGGCTTCTCCCTATTCGCCACCCAAACGATTTTAGGCGGAGAGAGGTTCTTAAACCGTATGCCGGCGTATTGATTTCCAGTAGTTTCATCTGGTGTAAAGAAGCCGAATTCAAAAGCTTGACTACTAGAAACTAGTGTTTGATTTGCAAGAAGTGGTGTTGAAGAAGTGATGTTGTAAACTACAAGGCAATGGAAGTTCTGAAACAGAAAGAAGAAACAACATAGAATAACTAGAAGAGACATGATGGCAAAGCCAAAAAACTATGTTTAAAATGGATTGATTTAGTTTTCTCCGAAAGATTTGGAAGGTTTATAGGATATTAATGGTAATGAGTAATCAGATGCAACATATATTTCATCCAGGACTAGTGTTGTTACTTTCTTCCAAGAAATTTCGTGACAAAGAATATTTTATCTTGGGGTTTTTGTCAATAAATTGGGTTTTCTTCCATTAGTGAGAAAAGTTTGATGTAGTTGTTAACTTTAAGAAATAAGAAATATGTAATTTTCAAAATGTCCATTCAGGTGCTTCATGGTCCAACGAAACAATTAACTTCTGTTCCACCTATGTGCCTAAAATTATAGGATATTGCAAATACAATCCATCAATTATAGCCCATATGTGATAAAATCTCTAAACTTTCAAAATACGGTTTCATTTTATTATAATTTTAAAAAAATATGTAATCAAACCATAAACTGTTACTAATACCTGCATTGCTATAATAACCATATATAGCAACAGTTTTTTTTAAGTTTTAATATTGGCTTGAGATTTATATGATTATTTTTTAAATAAATTTACATATGAAAGTTTAGAATATCCGTTCGCATTTTATCAAACGGGTTAGGATTTTTTTTTTTTTTTTTTGGGATAAAAAAATAGGTTAGGATTTAGCCTTGTGTATATGTCTAATTTCTTTTTTATTAGTCAAACCTTGTGCTTGCTGAAGTATGACCCGAATCATAAATTGACATTGATATTATTATATTAGAGTACACCAAGTAATACTAGAGGCACGCTCGTCGTTGACTAATCCTGAAATAATTTCATATCAAGAATTCACCTGTCCTCCCTAGCTTCCTATGGTGCTTCCCCACTGTACTCCTACAATCCCTCTCTATTGAAAAATTAAATAAATAAATAAACAACGGCAGGCAATGTGGAAGATTCTAACTTGTATATCATATATATAAATCATTTCTCTATGCAAAAATACACTGTGGATCCTTTTTCTTTTTCTTTTTTTTCCTTTTTCTTAAATATAAATTTAATCTTTAACACTTAAAACCTTTTTTATTTCAATTTTAGATCTTTTATTTTTTACATTCAAATTATTAATGTTTACAAATATTCATAAACAACTCCTTTTAATGAAGAGGTTAATTATTCCTTTAAAGAATTACACGTGGTGTGATTTAATTGAATGAAATAATAATAATAATATATATTATTTAAGTAAAATGTAAAAAAAAGAAGATAAAAAAAAGGAAAAATGAAAAAAAGGCAAAATTTAATTAAAATTAAGGTAATAATATGTATATACATACATATATATTATTTAAGTATATTAATAAAAAATAAAAAAGAAAAGAAAAATTTGAAAATTAAAAAAAAAAAAGAAAAAAGTTTCAAGCACCCAAGGAGTGATTGGATTTTCCTTTTTCATTGAAGTTGCTACTTTTTTATAATTTTTTCAATTATTTACTTAAATAATATATGTATATATTATTATGAAACCTTTCATTTATTTTGCAGATTTTTAATTTTTTAATTGTTCTAATTTTCTAAAATTTTCTATATGTCTTAAATAATTTATGTAAGCAAAACATTTTTATCCTTTTTTAACATTTTACTTAAATAATATATATATATATATATATAGTATTTTGACTAGTCAAATCACATCATGTATAATTCTCTAATGAAAAAAATTAATGCCATCGTTAAAAGACTCATTTGTAAATGTTTACAAACGTTAAGGACTCAAATGGAAAAACAAAAAGAGAAAAGTTTAGGACTAAAATGGAAAAGTTGGTAAATATTGAGAATTAAATTTGTATTTTTTTATTTTTTATTTTTTAATGTAACTATACATTTTAAGGAATTTATCTTGATAAATATAAACACTAAGAGAAGAAGTTGAAGAAGTCTATCAAGAATTTAAAATGAACCAATAATATTTTATAAATTTTATTGCTAAAATAGTATAAGAAGAAATGATTCAATTATCATCAAATATATCATTCTTGATGGATTTTTTTTTTAATTGTTCATCACCTTTTTTTCCATACTAATTTGGCTAAATAGAATATATATCTTGTCTATTTATCTCTAGGATTGAGATGTTAAGTAGTATAAGTAGTGTTACTTTGTTGATTACGAACTAACCTCAACTTAACCAGTATAAACTAGAGGTGAGCAGATATAGGATAGGTAGACTATGTGGCCTTATTTGTATTCTATCCTATAAGGAACAAGTTTCTAAACTTTGAAACAACAAATTAACCTATAATGCCTTAGAACCTATACTCTGTAAAACTTATAAGGCATATGGTATTTTGTAGAACTTGTAAATTTTGTCTCTATTGTCGTAAATTTTAAGTTAATGTAATATTAAAAAAGTAATTTATATATTATATTACAAGTTTTTTGTAACACCTCAAAACTTGGGTATGCTATGGCCTACCACGTGTCCTCATTTCTAGAAGACACGTAAAGGCTCAATCACCACTATTCTCTTGTATCGCACATTTATGTACTCTTAATAATAATCATAAATCATCTACTGCATAATAGAGATTAATGAAATTTCTTATTCTCAATAATAAATTATCAATATTCTTCTCAAATTAAATAGCGGAAGCGATTAACATTTACTTATAATAGAAGTTCTTAAACTACTAAATAAAAATTTAATATGTCTTTCCACAATTTATCTACTAGTCATCATAATAAACGTATTCTACATTTTCTTCATTGTTCTAATCTTGAGTTGTTTCCTTCAAGTTTTCAACATATCCTCTAATCTCTCCTATAGCATTTGCAACTAAAAAAAAAAAAAAAAATTCCTAGGAGGGGTAAGCTAATGCCCAATACAGTGCATACCTACACACATGCATGCATGCCATGCTAGAAGCAATAACACATGTACAACCTTTCACATCACAACCTTCTATATATAAACTTCCACATAAGACCCAAATCATTTTGGTACATGACTCCACTAGGAACAACATCACATATCGATCATCAGGATGCCACCTTAAGAACATCGACCCACACTTAGTTTCTTGGACCCAACAATTTATAATCACATGCACACTCAATTAGGTTCATTTATGATATTATTAAACCCCACACAAAAATCTAATTTGTTAAGTACAAGCAAAAAAAATGTTATACATATACCTGACTTGTAATACTTGGTTTGTTTTATACTTTTCTAGCTTCACAATTCTTCGAAACTTATACATGATTTAAATTGTTTTCTTTTAGAATTGTATTCCTATAAATATCATAAGGAAAATAGACATGTTTTAACTCAACATGGTTATGTTGGAGGCCCTGTAGTTGAATATGGGATAGTACACGACTATGCTAAAAGCTGCATATATTTTCCTTTTTTTTTCTTTTTTCTTTTTAACATGGTCTCAACATGGTCACGTTGAGAGGTTGTGTATTTTTTTTTTTTTCAATATGGTCTTAACATGGTCATGTTGAGAGGTCATGTATCTCTCTATTCACCGTTCATTAACACGACCTTAAAATGGTTGTGTTGAGAGGCCGTGTATCTCTTTGTTCACTTTGGATTTTCAATACGGTCATATTAGGAGGTCATATATCTCTTGGTTCACTTTAGGTCTTCAACATGGTTCTAACACGGTCATGTTAAGAGGCCATGTATCTCACTATACACTTCGTAAACCTATCCTTTAGCTCGATTTCTAATCAATTCAACCTAATTGATCTATCTAACATAAAATTTACAATGTAATACACTAGTACATACACTTACTTGACTTGAATCGCTATCGTGATGAGTGAATCACTTGTTTCGGCCCTTGCATATCACAGATTGATTTAAATCTGTAAATAACCTCAATACGTTAAATCAATCTGTGATATGCAAGCGATGTTCATCCCAATTTCCTCAATACGTTAAATCAACATATCCTTTAATTTCCACCAAGGTCTAATGCACATGCCCTTAACATATCCTCTAATGTTTGAATCTTTCGCTCTAACTGACTGTCCGTTTGTGGGTGAAAAGCCGTACTAAATTGTAGTTTTGTCCCTAAAGCTTTGTGTAGACTATTCAAAAACCTTTCCACAAATCCCGTATCTCTATCTGGCATTATGGAGATTGGTATCCCATGCAACCCTACAATTTTCTTTGATGTAAATTTGTGCCAACTTCTCTAGTTTATACCCAGTATTTGTTGGTATGAAGTTCGTCGATTTTGTAAGCTGATCCACAATTACCCAAACCGTGTCCAATTTAGTTACCAATTGGGTAGTGCTGTGACAAAGTCTATGGTCACACATGTTCCCATTTCCATTCAGGTATAGGTAAAGGTTGTAACATGCCAATGGGTCTCTGATGTTCTATCTTGATTTGTTGGCTGGTCATACACTTAGATACATAATCAACCACTTCCCTCTTCATATTCTTCCATTAATAATGGTTCTTCAGGTCTTTATACATCTTGGAACTTCCAGGGTGTATAGAGTATCCAGAATAGTGTGCCTCCTTCAATATCTCTTTCTTCAGTTTATCTATACTTGGCACACATAGCTTGTGACCATACCTCAACACTCTCTCTGCATCTTCATTAAATTCTATAGCTCTTCCCTCTTCCATTATGTTCTTTATTTCTTGTATTCCCTTATTTTCAGCTTGTACAGCCTTTATTCTATCGATTAACACTAGCTCTATTTGTAGGCTGGTGAGTCTAGTTCTAATTTCATGAGTCACAATCTCCAGGTTTAATTTTTGCATATCTTCTAATATTTTCTTTTGAGTTGTGATCAGCATTACTAGATTACCATGCTTCTTTCTACTAAGTGCATCAACAACTACGTTTGCCTTTCTGGGATGACACTGGATGTCTAAGTCATAGTCTTTTATTAGCTCTAGCCAGCGCCTTTGCCTCATATTTAGCTCTTTTTGGGTAAATAAGTACTTGAGGCTTTTGTGATATATGAATATTCTACACTTCTCCCCATATAAGAAAAGTCTCTATAACTTGAGTGTAAATACCATGGTTGCTAATTCCAGATCATGTGTTAGGTAATTCTTCTCATAAGTCTTCAATTGCCTAGATGTGTAAGTAATTACCTTATCATTCTACCTCAACACACATCCGAGCCATTATAGAGAAGCATCATTGTACACCACAAATTCTTCATCACTGACTGGTAATACAAGTAAAGCTCTAGAAGTCAATCTCTCTTTTGGTCATCCCATACAAACTTTACTCCTTTTTGAATCAACTTAGTCAAAGGGATTGCTAGTTTGGAGAATCCTTCCACAAATCTTTTTTAGTATCCTATTAACCCTAATAAGTTTCTAAAATCTATTATGGTCTTTGGCTTAAGCCATTCATCTATAACTCCTATCTTCTCAGCATTTATAGATAATCCATTCTTGCTAATCACAAGTCTTAAAAAAGGTGACTTACTTTAGCCACAATTCACACTTCTTAAACTTTGTGTACAAATTTTCTGCTTGCAATATGCTCAATACTATCCTTAAGTGCTACTCATGATCTTCTTCATTTATGAAGTATATTAAAATGTCATTTATGAACACGATGATAATCTTGTCCAAGAATTCCTTGAATATGTGATTCATTAAATCCATGAAAGTCGTGCGGTGCATTTGTTAGTCCAAAAGGCATTACTTGGAACTCATAAAGCCTATATCTAGTTCTGAATGAAGTCTTTTGGATGTCCTCCTCCTTTATCCTCAATTGATGGTATCTAGATCTTAAGTCTATTTTTGAGAAGACTTGAGCTCTTTTTAACTAATTAAACAAGTTGTCAATCCATGGGAAAGGGTATTTATTTTTTTATTGTAACCCTATTCAACCCCTGGTAGTCTATATATAATCGCATACTGTTATCTTTCTTCTTTACAAATAGTACAGGTGTAACCTAAGGTGAAACACTTGGTTTGATAAACTTCTCATCTAATAATTCTTATATCTGATCCTTTAACTCCTTCAATTTTATAGGTGCCATATGGTACGGTGCTTTGGATATGGAAGTTGTATTAGGCACTATATCTATATTGAACTTAATCTCTCTTATTAGCAGTCCTGTTGGCCCATGTGCTTCCAATTTAAAACTAAATTGTTCTCCTTATGTTACATGGGAAATATTGCTCAAATAATAGTTCCTTGAACTTTTCTCATGTGATTACTGATAGATTAAGTTTAGAAACACTTGACTACCCTTTGGAAGTCGAGCCTCTCAATAAATAAACAACATATTTTACCTTCTTATCATTAGGAATTCCTAGTGCCTTAATGTCTTTTCTAACTCATCAACCCACTACTCAATATCCAGCGGATCATTTACCTTAGGTTTGAACTCTTTGACCATTTTTGACAAAACGGTCCAGACCCGCTTCCTCAACTAGCCTCTCTATTTCTTTAATTTCCCCTATCATCTATTTTTGTCTCATACTCAGCACTAATTTCTTTTGTATTTGTTGTTGTTGTCATGCCACCATTTTTGCTAAAGTATTAATAGCCTCTAGCATCTACACAACATTGATTTCATTTCCTCTATATCTACGTTAGGGAGGTCTAAGAAGCCTTCTATTATCAAAAGCATCACCTTCAACTTCTAAGGTTAACCTTAGTCTCGAGATTCTCCTAGACATTTTATTAAACACATCAAAGCTTTGAGAAAAGACATAAGAATATATACATTTCCTCAAAGTATGGGATATCTAAACATGTCCTTTTAAATATTACTGAAGAGGGTTCACTAATCAGTAATATCGATCCCATTTTATAACCACTCTCAATATATATCTTTATCTTACAGATCCAATATCTAATGCATCTAAAGATCATGACTTACTTTCTATTGGTTGAAACTTAAATTATTGATCCTTACTTAATTCTAAAGATCATCAAACTTATGCAGTTTATAAATCCATCAACCAAAGCATTGCAGATCACAAACTTACATTCTTTTGATCAAAGCCTAAGCTTTTAAGGATCATTAACTTATGCTTTGATACCACCTAAGTTGTAACGCCCTAAACCTTGGGTACGTTATAGCTTGCCACATGTCCTCATTTTCTAAAGATACACAAAGGCTTAATCATCACTATTCTCCTATATCTCACATTCATGTACACCTGATAATAATAATAAATAATTTGCTGTATGTCAGAGATTAATGAAATTTCTCATTCTCAATAATAAGTCATCAACATTCTTCTCAAATTAAATAGTGGAAGCGATTAACATTCACCTATAATAGAAATTCTTAAACGACTAAATAAAAATTTAATGTCTTTCCTTAATCTATCTACTAGTCATTGTAATAGATGTATTCTATATTCTCTTCATTGCTCTGATCTTGAGTTGTTTCCCCTAGGTTTTCAACATATCCTATAATCTCTCCTATAGCATTTGTAACTAAAAAAAAACTTTCCCACGAGGGGTGAGCTAGTGCCCAGTATAATGTATACCTACACACACACACGCATGCCATGCTAGAAGTAATAACACATGCAAGATGCATCATAATATTCATACACAATTTTATTTATCTTTCACAATCTTTAGCCAATACATAATCACATCATAAACATTTTCACACATCACATTCATAAAATCCTTTCACAATCCATCCACAAGCAATATATACATTTATAGATATGACAAAGGTATTCCTCTTTGTCCATGAGTCTCTTACCATATATAATAATAATATATATATGACAGTGGGTACTCCCAGTCCATGAGTCCTCACATATCAAAATTCCACAACTATACATAACAATAACATATATATGATAGTCGTTAACAATCATACATAATAATAATATATATATGTGTATGACAATGGGTACTCCCCACTGTTCATGAGTTTATACATTACAACCTTTCACAATTCATACACAATAATATATATATATATATATATGACAGTAGGTACTCTCTACTGTTTATGAGTCCACATACTACAACCTTTCACAATATACGTCATAATGTTCCACATCACAACCTTCTACATAAGACCTAGATCATTTTAGTATACGACTCTATTAAGGATAACGCCACATACTAATCATTGGGGTCCCATCCCAAGAATACCGACCTACACTCGGTTTCTTAGACCCAACAATTTACAATCACATGCACACTCAATCGGGTTCATTTACGATATTATTTAACCCACACACAAAAATCTAATTTATCAAGCATAAGCAACAAACATGGTATACACATACCTAACTTGTAATACTTGGTTTGTCTTATACTTTTTTAGCTCTACAATTCTTCCAAACCTATACATGATTCAAATTATTCTCTTTTAGAATTATATTCCTATAAATATCAAAAGATAAATAGATGCATTTCAACTCAACACAACCATGTTGGAGGTCGTGTAGTTGAATATGGGGTAGTACACAATTGTGCCAAAGGTCATATATATTTCTTTTTTCTTTTTTTAACATGGTTATGTAGAGAGGTCGTGTTTTTTTTTTTTCAACATGGTTATGTTGAGACATCATGTATTTCTCTGTTTACTATTCATCAACACGACCTCGACATGGTCGTGTTGAGAGGTCGTGCTGACTTTTTTTTTCCAAAACGGTCTCAACATGATCGTGTTGTGAGGCTATGTATCTTTTTGTTCACTTTGGATTTTCAACACGGTAGTGTTAGGAGACCGTATATCTCTCGGTTCACTTTGGGTCTTCAACATGGTTCCATTATGGCCGTGTTGGGAGGCTATATATCTCATTGTACACTTCGTAAACCTATCCCTTAACCCGATTTCTAATTAGCTCAACCTAATTGATCTATCTAATATAAAATTTACAATGTAATACACTAGTATATACACTTACTTGACCTAAATCACTATCGTGATAAGTGAATTGCTTGTCTTGTCCCCTTGCGTATCATGGATTGATCTAGATCTGTAAATTAGCTCAATAAGTTAATTATCGTTTTGAGATATACATGAATTTAATGATCAATTGTTATTGATCGATCTACTCACCTCAAACTAGTAGCGAATCGTAACACTTGCTTGTCATTTTCTCTCTTTGGATTTCTATAGAATGTATCTAGGGTTCTGCGAGGTATATAAATGAGGGAAAAGTGTTAACCATAGGTAAAAGGAAGCTTTTATATCTAGGTCGTGAAATGACCATCTTGTCCCTAGTCATAATTCGTATTTCTTATGTTATCCTTGGCAGATTATTATTATTATTAATTACACACACATATATATAAAATATTACTTAGGTATTTACATTTTTCATATATAAAACTTATGTAATTTGTAGCAAATCTGTAAAATTAAAAAAAGTAATTTTTCTAACTTCATTATTTTAAATTAATATGATCTTACTACTTAACAAATGGAGAAAAATAAAAGGAAAACAATGGAAAAAATCAAGTTGAAGAGAAAAATTATTAGAATCATTTTTTTATTAGAAAAAAATTATAGAAAAATTATTTATAGAATTTTTTTTTGTTATTTAATATATATATATTTTTAGGATGAGTATAGAATACAATGTAACCTATATCTTATAAACTAAAGTATAGGTTCTAAGGTAGGAACAAAGTAGGAAGACTTTATACCTACATCTTACCTTATGGGAGTAAATTTTGAAAAATCTATAACGGAAATCTACCTTATAACCCTTAATACCCATCTAAAACTTGTTCAATTGAGTAGAGTACCGATACATACCCTATACAACAATGTTATCTATCACACCCTACAGCGTACTCAATTCATGGCAACTTGCCACGATCACTCAACCTCTATTAAACAATCATGAAGCGTCTTAAATCAACAAAATTCAACTTATTAAAAACATGATAATTAACAATTCGAATGCCTTTGGGATTTCCTTTATCTCAAACAAAACCTATTCCGTATTCAATGGATACATTATATATATATCTCAAGAGATGGCCTCGCTTGAGTCCCATACAGAATAAATACCACTAAGATCTTTTGAAATCATATTAAATATTTATGACCCTCTAAGTCTCAAAATCTATCAAGTTAAATACAACATTCTCACTATCTCTTCATCTTACCCTTGTTCCCTGAGTTTTGAGGCGATTAGAAATATCGTGGTACGATATCCTTTAAGGAAGTTTATATAATCGCATTCTACAAGGCAAAATCTGTAGGAAGGTGAGCTAATAGCCTAGTGAGATAGGAGTGCAATCTTTCAATACTGTTTACAAACATAATCAATTTCAAGCAAGTGTTCAAAACATATGTTATGCATAGGCAATCATATGAATGCAACATCACACGCCATCTTCCGGTAACCAGCATGAAGTTTAGGGTTTGTGCCCTCCTTGACCTTAGGTTGGGGGTTTGGATCATACCATTAGTGCTTGGGTCTCACACTTAATCAATTTGCCTTATCTCTTGATTAGATGTTATCTCTTACTATTAAATAATATTAATTTTATAAACTTAGCTCAAGTGTTACTCACATACTGAGCATTAATCACCCTCAAGGGCAAACCGAACTCTGAACCATCAAGGCACAATAATCCCCTAATCACTTAGTTTGCACTTGATGGAACAATGATCCTTTGATTACTTCCGATGTGTCTTATAGCAGTAATGGTCTTCAATATGCAATGTCTCGTGTAATGCATATAAAATTTTATTTAAGTTGTAATAATTATTTAATATTTTGTAGTGATCACACAAGAGTCAGCACCCACAAGTTTCAATCACATCTTGTAATGCCTTGAAACCTAGGCCACGCTACTGCCCACCACGTATCCTTATCTCATAAGAACATGTTAAGGCTTTGAAACAAATCCAATACTTTTTAACCTGTAACATCTATAATAAAGGCATTTCATATATCTCAAAAGTTTCAAATAATAACTTAAATCACATCAAATGTCTAATGCAACAGAAGTCTTTAAACACTAAAAATAACAATTCTCAACAGATACTATCTATTATAGTTAAACGTCATAATTCTTCCTAAACTTAATTACCATAATAATAATGATACTCTTCATCTTCCTCTATCTGTGGTTCAGCTAAACACAAGTTATCTTCTGGGTTCTCATCTCCATCAACACCTGCATCTAAAAATGGTTCCTTGAAAGATGAGCTAATGCCTAGTACATATAACACAAAAACATACGCATGACAAACATAAACGGGTATCACATGCATCATGTAGAACTTAAACACAGACAATCATTTCATAATATAATTTTATGTTCACAAGCATACAATAGGGTGCTCCCTAAGGATCTGCCACTATGGGCCCCTAGGCCAAGCCAAGCATATACAGCATATCACTTGAACACTTAAATCGAATCATACACTTAATTTAATTTCAATCTTGTATTAACTTAAACAAACACATAACAACACATAAGTTACACATACCTTGAATCCTAGCCTTAAGCACTTCCTAGTCTTGGACTTAACCTAATTGGAAATATGTACACATTAACACACTCTTCTTAGTTTTCAATCTAAGATCAATATCATTCTTAATCTCCTTAATTCTATTCATTTAATTTCTCTAAGGCCTTACTAGTTATCTAGGTTGCGTAGAAATTAGTTTAAATCAAAGTTAAACAAATATATAATCATGTTATACTTTATTCAATACGGTTATGTTGGGGACCGTGTTGCTCAATAGGGGCTGAAGTACGACCGTGTTAGGGGTTGTATATCTCTTGGTCCATAACTTACTTTCAATACGGTCTAAATATGACTGTTTTGAGAGATCGTGTTGCCTTCAACTTAACATGGTCAAAACACGACTGTGTTGGGATGTTGTGTTGCTCTTAACTTAAAACAGTCAAAACACGACCATGTTGGAAGGACGTGTATCTCTCGGTACACTTTTCCATTTCAACACGGTCGAAACACAACCATGTTGGGAGGTTGTGTTACCTTTGGAATTTCTATGAACCTTATTTCTGTTACTTTAATTCCCCTAAAACCTAATCCTTTCCATTCCTAAGCTTAACTAAGTTCCGAAAACATGTAATTATAACTAATTTACACAGATTAAATTACTTACTTCAAATTCCCTACGAGTTGAATCCTCTTGGACCGTCGATTCTTCATTCTCTCTTGTCCTTTCATGCACCTCATTTTCTACATGAACAATCGACGTTCATAACTACAATTTCCAAAATTCTAATTTGAATTTCTTACAAAATCCTACCTCGAGTTCTTTGGAGTTGCTTCTCTCCTTTTTCCTATCGTTGTCTTAGGTTTTCTTGTAAGGAGTGTTTGTTCTCTTGTGGCTCTATTTCACTGTTCAGAATGGCAAAGGAGGCTCTCTAGGTCAATTGGGGGTATTTATACGCTTTGTGTGAAATGATCAATTTACCCCTTGAACTTTTATAAAATTCCATTCTCGTCCTTAGCTCTTTATGATTATACCTATATTATATAAATGAATAAATAATAAAATATTCATGTATTACACATCCAATGCAGATGCAGGGCACAATCATTCAATCATAATCACAAAACAACAATCACAATATTTGAAAGATAGTTCCCCAACATCGGATTTTGTTTGAAATTATTTAAATTTTCATTTATCCCTTCTCTCTTTATAATATATATATATATATATATATATATCGTATACACCTCTTCCTTTTTCTCCATTTGGCATTTTATTCCATTCCTCCCATCCATATATATATATACAATTTTCATCCCTCATCTTTGCTTTGTTTCTCTTTCCTTCCTCTCCACCGATGTCCTTTTCTCGATTCGTGACCAAGGATATATGTTGCTGGCCACTATGTAGTCCTAACCTCTCTTCTTTCATGCACACAACATTTATAGCCATATGTACATCACCGGACTCCCTCTTCTTCTTTTGTTAACATCATTCCCTTGTCCCTAAGTTCACCGTCTCACCATCACATACACACATGCACTTATACACATTAATTCACACTCACGCATACACACAAACTAGCATTAGCACACATTATATACATGCATATACTTATATACATTAATCTATACTCACGTATAGACACAAACCAGCGTTATCACACATTAAACACACGCATACACCCGTATATCCTCATTTACATCGAAATTCCCCTTTCTTTTCCTGCATGCATACACGCTCTCTTCCCAATGGTCTCCCTGAAAGTTCTTGTCTCCTTTCCTAACTCTCTTCTCTCTCATCGGCCTTCCCTCTTGCTAACTCTCTTCTCTCTCGCCAGCCTTCCTTTTTTTTTTTTCTCACGTGGTCCTCATTCCCTCTTGCGGGACGCTTCCCTTTCCCTTCTCTTCCGTTGGATTCTCTCTCAGCACGGCACTCCACTCCGGCCTTTCCTCAGCACACTATGACGCACACACCTTATCCAGTCGTCCCCTGTACGCTCCCACATGCCGACTTCACTCCAGTGGTCCCCTGTACGCTCCACACAACAACTTCACTTCGGCCAGCCCCCTGCACGATCCACACACCAACTTCACTCCAACCAGCCCCCTGCATGATACCAAACACCCACTTCCCTCCTTCACGCAAAGCCAGCACACATTCGAATTTCGAATATATATACATTGAACATATGAAACACCATAAACCAATGCAATCAAAATCATTTATATATTCGTAACAACATCTACATCATATACAAATAACGGTACATCATGGAGTCCTACTCACTTGACTTTCATCTTTGATTCCTTGGAGTAATCTTTGAGTAAATTTGTGAAATAATTTTCTTCTCCTAAAAACATAAGAAAATCATGCTATTATGTATTATTCATGATGAATATTATCTTATCTAGTGTATTTATAGTTATTCTAACTATTTTTTAAGTTAAATTCTATTTTTATATACATATTAAAATTTTATTTAAAATTTAAAAATAAAATTCGTTTCACGCAAAACTAATCTAGTTTTATAGAGCTTATCTTGAAAATGGTGTTGGTGGTCTTGATTTGTGATTCGGAGATTGTAAGTGAAAGTTATAAATTTTTTTCTTCCCGTTTTCCTTTTTCTCTCTTTTTTCTTTTCCTTTCCTATTTCATCTTCTCCTTGTCTCCTCTCGTCCTTATCGTCACTCTTTCTGTCTCTCTTTTTCTTTTTCTTTTCTTTTTTCTTTTTTTTTTGTTTTCGTCTACTGAGGCTTCTGGATACGGTGGGGGCCTAATGTGTGCGTGTATATATATACATATATATGCCTTTTTTAATTTTTTGAGTACATTTGTCACATACGATAATTTATGTAAATTTAGTAATTTTTGTATTTTATTACGAAATTTTACAATTAAGCTAATTAAATTATTTTGAGTGTGATTATCTATTCAAAATTTTTATTTGATAATTCTAAGTTTATAATTTTAATTTATTTTATCATTTATTCACTAATTTTTTACGGTTTGCTTTTCAGGTGATTATTTCTTTTAATATAATTTTATGCAAGATATGTTTAAGGCTTTTAGTATGATCTTTTAATTATTCCGATGTTATATATAACTAAATTTTTGTGGATGTTACATTATCCACTCTCCCTTAGCATATATTCTTAAAAGGATTTCTCTAATTCATAGAAATAAGAAATGGTTTTCTTGTATAATAAAGAGAAAAATATAGAAAGCATCAATATTTATGTATTTTTTGAATAAATTACATAGATACCCCTTAAAAATTTTTAATATTGTATGGACCTTCAATCTTTTCAAAACTTGACACTTGCATTGCTGAAAAGTTGACATGGAAATATTCTATAGTTTTTAGGATGATTTGAACAATTTACTCAAATATATTTAATTTGCTAACATAAAAAAAGGTAAAAAATTTAAAAAATATGAGAAATTAATAAAAATAAAAAATTTAATGTTTCTGAATTTTTCCAAATATGCTAAAATTAAAAAAAAAATGGCAAAATGCTAAAATTATTGCAAGATTATAGCCATGAAGATGAAGGCTTTTTAAACTACTTCACGAGCTCTTAATTTGATGGGACAATACAAAATAATTAAATAAATAAATGACGAGTCAATGCATGCAGCTTGTCAATTCAACCGAAAATAGGCATTATTTGCCAACTCTTTATTCACTTATTATAGAAGTACAACTCTTCTCAAAACACTTTGTAAATTTTTTTTTCCTTTCTCTTTTAAATTATCTTCTATATTAATATTTTCTGCATGTATGTAAACTTTATAACTACTTCAAGGAGTATAAGTGTATTACAATAAATATTATTATCTCATTTCATAGTGTTAATTATATGGTGCTTTGAATTTTAAGACGTTCAAATGCATGACTCAAACAAAATAGAGTTTGATTCGGAAGAATTGGTGTTGAAGATCAAGTGATATTGTAAACTACAAGGCAATGGAAATTCTGAAACAGAAGAAAGAAACAACATAGAATAACTAGAAAAGACGAGGCGACAACATAAAAAATTGCGTTTGAAATAGATTAATTTAGTTTTCTCCAAAAGACTTCAAGGGGTCATAGGATATTAATGGTAATTAGTTATTACATACGACATGTTTCTCATCCAGGACTAGTATTCTTACTTTCTTCCAAGAAATTTCATAATAAAGAATATCTTATATTAGGATTTTTATCAAGGAATTGGTTTTCTTTCATTAGTGAGAAAAGCTTGATGTAGTTGTCAACTTTAAGAAACGTGCAATTTTCGAAATGTCCATTCAAGGGCTTCATGATACAATGAAAGGTTCACTTGCATCCCACTTGGTAGAGTAGGATCAGATCCCATCCTCCATAATGTTGTATTATATCGAGAAGACAAATATAATATAATGTATGAATTTTCTTTTTAAGGACTTTATTAAGTGAATACAATCCATCAGCTACTATATAGAATTAGTAAACTTTTAGAATATAGTTTTATCTTATTATAATTTTTAAAAATATGTAAACAATTCATTAATCATAATTAGTACTTAAAAATATCGCTAAAAAATTATAAAGAGATAGGATTTGTGCTTTATATACAATTTTCCTGAAATTACTGTGGTTAAATTCTTTCAAAACCTAAACCCTCAAGTCTGGCTAACCTCATTGTCAGTTGTTGGTAGTCAAACCATCGTGCGTGCTGAAGTATGACCGGAGCCATAAATTTCATAATCAAGAGTTCACTGGTCCTGATTAGCTTCCTACGGTGCTTCCGGAGTATAACTCCTACTATCTCTTTATTGAACAAACCAATGGCAGGTAATACGTGGAATATTCTAATATGTACCTGATATATATAGATCCTACTAGAGTAAACTAATTATACTGTATATATTTATTACATATGGACATGATCATATAGAATAAATTTCTTAAACGCATAGTTACATCCAACAAGACATCTGTAATATAGTTTTTTAAAATTTCTTATCGCATTGAGAGATCAGTCTTTATATTATAAGTTACAAGGATGTTGTTGATAAAAACTATTTTTTTATAAAGTAAAAAGAAAATACAAAAAAAATAAATCAATATTTACATTTTTTTTATTTAAAAATCAACAGTTTTCTTTATTTTATTTTATTTTATTAGATTCCTCAACATTTGAGCGTTTTTCAAATAAGGACCTTTGTTTACTCCATCAAGTTTTCCAACAAATTATGTTAACTAGACATGGGCACAAGTTGGGTCATGCCCCAACCATGACTTGCCTATCAAGTCCTTCATTGGGACTAGCACTCGTAACCTAGCTTGTGTTATGGAGGATCTATGGATCCTAAGGTCAAGTAGTGGTTGCACTCCATGATCCATAGACTTATCGGGTCTTTATGGATTTGTTGATACTACCAAAAAAAAAAAGAAAAAAAAAAGAAGCTAAATGCCAAAATTGCTACGACATTGTAGCCATGAAGATGAAGGCTTTTTACGATTACTTTGTGTAGCATTAATTTGATGAGACAGCATAAAAAGACAAAAATAAATAGTTAAATAATTAAGTTTCAATTTGAAACGAAAATGGAGTTGATACATGCAGCCGTCGATTCATCTATAAATAGTCATATTTTACCGATTTTTTATTTGCATTTCACATAAGTACAACTGAGAAGAAAAGCACAATATTAAATTGATGAATTATCTTAAAATTATATATTTTACTCGTTTTGGATCACGATATATTAAAATAAAGATTTATTTGATTAATATCTATTTCCAAGTATAGTTTTATCTCTTTATTATTTTTGAAAATATGTAACTAATACCCTAAAAGTATTGCTAAGATACGTAAATGGAAAATATTTTTGAAGTTTTAGTGATAATTTAATATATATATATATATGCATATCTTTAAAAGTCATTCAATAATAAAATCATAAGTATCTAATCTTATTATAATCTAAGGTTTGTGGTCAGAAATCTTCTAGAGCATAAATCCTCGAAGCTGGTTAAAGTTAATTATTTTATTATCATGGGTCAAACCCACGTGCTTAAGTATGACCGGTTAAATTGATTGTCATTGATATTAGTTTATTAGAGTACACCAAATGATACTAGAAGCTCGCTTGTCGTCGGCTAACTCTAAAATTTATCGAAGGTGATGTTTCATTTGTCCTCCTTCGCTTTCTACACCTACTTTCCCCTTATGAATGAATCAAAGAAATGGCGGATGGTGCGGATTATTCTAGCATTATATATATATTGGATAATATAGAAAACAATACCTTAATTTTAAGCATTTTTTTCAACTTTCCTCTTAGAGCTTAAAATTGCTAAATTACATTTTTGATCAAATTTTTGCATATTAGATTTACTATTTGTTTATACTTATATTATATTCGGTACGCGGGAATGGATTTGGAATGCAATTACAATTTTAGATATATTTGAATGTACTTTTGAAAGGTAAAATTACAATTACTTGGGATTGACAATTTTGGCTTCAAGGAGAATTGCGATTTCATTCTGTTCTTATTAAATATCATTAATTTAAATTACTTATTTAAAATTTAATTTAATTATAATATTTAATAATTAAGGGCATTCTTAACAAATATTACTATATACATATTTCATTTCATTAGTGTTTCCAAAATGGATTTATTATTACAGTTTTGATTTCATTTCAATCCATTCCATTCAATTCAATTCCAGTCCATTATATTTTAAATCATTCTTACAAATCAGACTCTAATTTCTTTGATTCAAGCAGTTGAATTCGCCTTTTTACACCAAATGAAACTCTCAATTTTGTTTGATACCAAAATCTCCCATTTGAAAATCTTAGGATCATGAAGAAAGACGATACATTGAAACTTAATTATTTCTATAAAATGGCAAATGATGTCTATTTACAGATGAATTGATGAGCTGCATGCATTGACTCCATTTTCATTTCAAATTGAAACTTAATTATTTATTAATTTATTTTTGTTTTTTGTGTTGCTACATGAAGTAGTTCGAAAAGCCTTTATCTTCATGGCTACAATGTTGTAGCAATTTTGACATTTTTTTTTCTCAATTTGTATTGACAAATTCTTGGGGGAGTCGATAGGTCCATGCATCATGGGTGCCATCACCACCCAGTCTAAAGACTCGTTGATACGCCATAAGTCAGGATCCTCTCCCATGAGCTTGGTCCCAAACAAGGACTCAATAGGTAGGTCATGACCTACCTCATACTCACGTTTAGTCGTAATAACTTACTAGAAAACTTGATGGAGCTAATAGAGGTTCTTATTTGAAAAATGCACAAATGCTAAGGAATATAATAATAATAAAAAAACTTTTTCATTTCAAATAAAATAATATGTAAAAATTGATTGTTATTATATTTTTCACTTTACTATATAAGAAAACAATTCTCATTAGTCAAGACTCTAATAACATAGTAGTTCCTCTTGTTAAAAGAAAAAAAAAATGTTTCTTATTTCTATACATGGTGATTGCATGTTTCAAAATTTATTGATATATATATATAGTGTGTGCGCGCGCTTTCCTCTAGTGAGATTTATATATATCAACTAAATAATAGAATATTCCACATTATATGCATCTACCATTAGTTTGTTCAATAAAGAGATAGTAGGAATTATACTCCAATAGCACCATGGGAGGCTAATTAGGACAAGTAAACTCTTTTGATATGAAAAATTTTCATCATTGTTAGTCAATGTCAAGTAGGGATGCAAATGGGCCAAGTTTGGGATGATTTAATTGAAACCTGAACCCGACCCAACAAAGAAAATAAATATCTAAAATTTGCTTGAACCCAATAGGTTTTTTTTTTTTTTTTTTGGTAAAAATTCGAACCTACCCCATTTGAAAAAAGCATCACCCAAACCTGACTCGAACATCGAGTAAATTTTTTTTTTTCATACTTTAACCTATTTTCATATGTCATTTTTTTAATTTATTATTAATCTACCTGTGATAGAAAGATTAAGGAAGGAACATAATATACATTATATTAATTTATGTGAAATCATAAGAAACTAAATAAAAAAGAATATAAAAAGAATTAATTTACACTATATATTGAACGTAAAGATTTAGAGAGAAACAAAAATGTGGATGCAATGTAAACTGCAAACAACAAATCCAATTGTCCATAGAAGAAATTTTTTCAAGTCCTACAATTCTTTAATTGCTTAGCACAATCACAAAACCCCTTGATGAAGTTTAGTACAATTCTCTAAAAAGCTCCACCTGCAATGAAATGTAATGTAACATATATAAACAAATGAAATTTTTCTAAAAAAACTCTATAATGACATATTTTTACTTACTTATTCTTAAATTTACAAAGTTCTGCAATTCACCCCCAATCCTCTTACTCAATTATCTCTATATTTACAAAGAGAAAAAAAAATTATGTTGAATAAATCAAATAATGGACAATAAAAGCTTTGTTAATAACTAAATAAATGCAAATATTAAGTAATATAAACTCTTACCTCTTTCATATGATAACCAACTTTGAGTACACATCAATGCCTCAATTGTATTTGGATCGAGTCAACTTCTGTGTGAGTTAATTACTCATCCACAAGTATTAAAAGTAGATTCAGAAGCAACTATAGATACATGAATAGCTAATATATCCCTAGCTATCTCTTACAATGTAGGATACTTGATTCCATTTGATTTCCACTAGCTTAGGATATCAAAATTATCTATCTAAGGCAACATAGGCTCTTCTAAGTAATGCTCCAACTTTGACTTTACCTAGCCATCAGTATTAATGGTGCGTAGGTATTGCAACAACTTTGATTTTCTTGCAAAATCAATACAAACACTATCATTTCTTACTAGAGAACTTAAAGAACTACTATAATTGATAGTACAAGTGCTCTTACTATGACAAGATTTGGCATTACACTGATATTCTCAAAGTAATTCAAAACAAGTGTTTCTAACATTCTGTATCTCCAATAATGCACTCAACCCATAAACAGTACCCAACACAAAGTCTACAACCTTCATTTTAAAGTATGGATTTAAAATAGTACAAATGGCCAGTGCACATCATCCTAATATTTTTCAAACTTCTTAAGCATTTTATAGGTCATTGTGCTAATATTGACATCAGTAGAGTCCTTCTATTATATCAAAACTTCCCTAATTTCGTACACATTTTCAAAGTAATAATTTACCATTGGATATTGAGTACTAGAAAAAATATTAGTTACCTCATAAAATATTGCCAACTTGTCGCAAATTTCTTCTACTAGCTCCCGTTCATTATCTGTTGGAAGACATTTGTAGTGTTTATTCATATGCTAAACTCTATAGAAAACTTCTTGATATCCAATTGTCGTGACAAGCTTATCATATGTTGAGTTCTATCTGGTTTTGTAATCTAAAGAAAGCTTTCTATGATACAAAATAGTCAATTGCTTGCATCCCTCTCCAAAATTCTCCACTCGTGATGGTGTTGCAGACCAAAATGTGATACTTTCATGAATCTTCTCTATTTCTTTTTCTATTACACTCACACCTTCCTTCTCAATCAAATTTAAGATATATGCATAACACCGCATATGAATTACCTTCCCACAAAGAATTAGATCATCTCTTCGCAGCTTCAATAATAAAGTTGTCATTATGGCATCGTTGGTGGAACAATTATCTACAGTGACTGTAGATAATTTTCTATCAAAACTCCACAGCATTAGTGACTCAAAGATATAATCAACAAGTACCTCATTAGTATCCAGAGTTGGAACATATACAACACTGTATAAATATGTAAATAAGGTTAACAAAAATATGTAAATGTACTTTTTCAATAGATAAATAAGAAAGACATGATAACAAAGAAGCTTACTTTAATAATCGACTTTAAAGCCTCTAACTATTGTCAATGAAGTGCATCGTCATGGTCATGTATCCCCTTTTCTGATTAAATGTCCACATGTCTATTGTTATGGTAACTCAAGAATTAAGGCCTTTCAACATCACTCCCAATTTTTCCTTCTCCCCATTGTAAATACTCATAATTTCTTTCCTCATGGTGCTATGACTGATATGATTTACTAATAGTTGAATGCTACTAATATACTCTCTAAACCACTCATGTTCAACCATGGAAATGGGATACTAATGAGCAATTATTGCCTTTGCAAGTTTTTGTCTTGAGATTTCTTGATTGAATGAGCAGTTTCCAATCCTTAACCCACTCTCACCATCAGTTTCTCTTTTTTCAATAGATAGAAGACAATACCTTATGTCTGTTTATTTTTTTCTTTGCAAGCACCTATTCAAATGATTATGTAAATGCTTTGTTCCTTGTGAGTTATTTGCTTTTAGTTTTTTTTGTTACAATGATTGTACACAGAAAAATCTTCTCTATCAATTGTTTTTTTCTCCATCTCAATCCACATACTAGAAGTCAACTTACATTTGCCAGCATTATCACTTGCATTGGTATTGCTTGCTACTTTAAAACTTGACGTAGTTGTTGGTTTTCTTTGGACAACTTCCATTTCAAATCATGATGTTAGAAATGAAATTTCCTTAACTTTATTTGCGTCCATGTTCATCTCAATTTCATGTATGTCCATTTTCCATACATTGCATAATAAATTTAGTAAATATTTTAGTACCACAAATACCATCAATTATAATTATTTTATCACAAACTCCAAGATAAAAATAACAGAATATAAGATACTAGAAGCTAAGGAATCATTCTAAACTCGCCCATGTTCTCTTCAACTACTGTTTGCACACCAATTAAGTAGTTTCCCTAGACTTTTTTTTTTTATTAATAACTTAGCTTATTCTAGTGAGTGTTTGATCCATAACTTCACCTAAGGAAGGATGAATCGAACATTATAGAGATAAAGCATAAAAAGTACATATTTTAAAAGTTTCTCTAAATTTTAGAGATATTTCTCATAAATTTTGAAATTTGGGAGGGGTGACTATGGATCCTCTAGTTCTGCACGTGATCTTAGCTTTTCTTAATCCATACAAGTGTGAAATTTACATAATCTAATAGCATTGTTATTGGAACCTTAATAGCTTTAGAAGTACCAAGAATTTCATCTTCACTCATTGTTTCTTTTTTGAAGAGGACTTCTACAATCAGAGTCAAAGTCTCCTCTCATTACTTATGGATAAAGATCTTAAGCTTAAACTTTTACCAACAAAAATATGGCATAGTAGATAGGGGAATGCAATGCACATCAAATCACACGTGGCACATACACGTCACTTGAGCGTGGAAAATCCTCTATTAATTCTAACTTCAAAAACTCCATTAGATTAATTCATTTTGAGCACTTAATTTTTCAATAAATTGTAACACTAAATCAATTTATTGTTGTCTCCCATTTACACAAATCCTTCCACCAAATAACATAACACAAGTCCTTCACTAACACAATACAATGCACAATAACAGCATTACATGTTGTACAAAAACACTAACACAATACATAATAAACACAAGTCCTTCACATTAGGAAACAAAAACAACATAAAATGTTGTATCGAAATAACAGAAGGAATGTATACCTTAGAAAACAAACCGTGTACATCGGCTATTGACAGCCAACTTGCAGTTGTTGACAGGAGATTTCCACAACCTAAATCGAGTAAGTGTCGGAGAGAGACCGAGCTAAGTCAAGACCGATATAGACTGAGTCAAAGATCGAAAGACAATGAGGGCGGGTAACACAAAGCAAAGTAACCGTAATCATGGAGGTGGAGGAACAGGAAACCCAAACCAAAGTAGTTGCTACAACTATAGTTCGTAATAGAGAATAGAGATGCTTTTATGTTGGTGTAAACTCAACTGAAGTCTAATGACCTGAGTAAGAGTAACTTTACTCTACTAACTACTATAACTTATTTTACTAACTAGGTTAACCTCGGATAACCCAACTAGGCTATGACGACACAAGTAGGATGATTGTACGTAGAGTCGAGGATAAGGGTCGAGGACTTGATGAGTGGATGCACAACTCGCGGGACTAGATTAGAGACATAGAGGATAGGATGGACACGGATTGAAGACTACTCATGCATCGTGCTTTGGACTGAATTGGACGAGACCTACACTTGCTACTGCCTCTACGACTTTGCCTAGATAATGTTGATGTTGTTGGTAGTTGGCTTCTTGTTAATATCATAATATGTATATGTTACGTTTAGATTTAATCATTTGCTCTTCATTGGTTAGGTTTGGCAAGACAAATTGAAAAAAAAAATTAAAATTTAAAAAATAATAAAATCAAATATACAGATTATAAATTATAATATTAATTTATTATTTAATACATATATATATATATATATTTCATGGATCAGGTTTCCCATTGGGTTTTTTCAAAATTTGGTAACTTGACCCTAAATCCTATTGAATTTCATTTTACGTCCTAAAACCCTACCCTAAACCTTATAGAGTTTGATCCTATAAGGTTTTTATTAGGGTAGTTGAGTCGTATACTCTATTATGACCTACCCCGATTGCATTTCTAATGTCAAGCAAGCTTGTTCTATTCACTACAACAATTTTGACCTATTGAGACATGTAATTGCATCCTATGAGAGTAGCAATTAAGACACTTTAACAATTGGGATGTGAAATTATTGTGTCCCCCTAGTGTCCTATAGGTAGCCATTGCAATAGGTCTTTAAGACACATATTGTGTCCTAATATACATTATTTATTGGGACAAATAAAAGCATCCTAATAGATTAGTTCATATGACATCAAAATGTGTCCCATTACCTATTGGAAACATATTTTCATGAAATAAATATAATTATTAGGACAAAAATTAGCATCTTATTAGGTAAATAGGATACAATTTTGTATTTCTATAACATTTTTAAACAAAATAAATACACCAACTAATAGGTTCCCCCCCCTCTTCAATATATTAGGACACAATTTGTGTCCCAAAAGGTTAAAAGTGATACCATTATGACATTTCATTATCATAATTGTGGTATACATACATATAGAGATATCTTGTGGGGTACATGTTGTGTCCTAATAGATCTTTTGTTTGTATCCTTTTGCTAATATAAATCATCTTGTCCCATTAGTTAAATCAATTTACTTTCCATTAATGACCTATAACAACCATATCATACAACTAAGTAGGAGTTTCTATTCAAAATCCAGTAATAATCTTAGGAAACATAATTAATTGCTCCTCAAAATAAGCTTGAAAATTCAATATGTACATAATGAGTTTTTCCAATAAAAAGACATATTAGTTTAAACTCAATAAGAATAGTTAAGTCCAAAAAAAAGGACATTATAGTTCAAACTAAAAAAGAGTAGCTAATTCCAACAAAAAAAGACATTCTAGTTCAAACTCAATAAGAGTAGCTAATTCCAACAAAAAATATATTCTAGTATTAGTTAATAGACACTAAACAAGATGTCATCGCCAAATAATATCTAACATGCATATTCTACTAATTGTCTTATCTTCTTTAAGCATCTTCTAATCACATCTAACTCCAATTTTCATCTTCATTCAACACAAGCTGCACAATAAGTAAACTATCAACAGATATTCATACATATATCAAAATTCATACTAAATAAAATTTTTAACTAAGTAGTGAACTTACGAAAATCATTTGCCAAGCAATGTTTACTCTACTAACATCTCCTATAAATTTCAACAAGCTATAAGGTCTCACGAAATGCTCATCTCATTTCAAAGAAACCCAAACATTGACCTTATACCAATTTGGTCCTACTTTTTATCCTCCCACTTTCGCTAATGAGTTCATTGTTACAATTTTTCCTATAGCAACCTTTCCCCCTAAAAGACTCTTTACAAATACAACATCTCTAACCTATAGGTCATATAATGAAAAATAATTATATAGTTATCTAAAGAAAGGAACTTCATTGAAAATAGTTGCACACTCACTAGTTTCAAAAATACAAGAAACTCTTCCATCTAAGGCCAAATGGAGTAAGTTTTAAAGAATACATCAAGTAAATTTTAAATAGGTTGTCAACTCTTTCATAAAAAAAAAAGAAAGTTTTTTTTGTATGTCCATTACCAAAATTTGTTGTGGCAAACAAAACCATTATTGGAAAGCTATAATTCAAAAGTAGAAGAAGGGAACCTTATTGTTCATAGCAGAGAAAATGAGCCACATAAAGTAAATTCCATTACTATTGATAGACACAAGCATATCATTCAGAAGACTACATAGAAAAACTACTATCTTGTAAAGTAAATATAAAGATAAAATTATATTTTGAGAGTACTAACCTAGCCTTCACAAATCTACTAAGTACATTAGCTAAAGAGGAGATAAAAAGATTGCCAATCAAAATTAACCAATTTGACAATCAAAAGTTACAATCTACATTGTAAATAGGCAAATGAAGCCTAGCAACAAAAAATTTATTAAACCAAGGAACGTATTAGCAAAAATCACACATTCATCAATAGGAATAAAACATTTGCCCTCAATAAGTTATACAGCAGAATTAGATATCCGTTCACAGCTTAATCCATCAGTCCACAAGAGCTACCAAACTTTGTAATATTATTCACTCTCATAAGCCATCACTAGACAACGTTGCTAGCATTTTCATGCTAAAGTCTTCTACAGTGATATCTCCCTAGTCCCATCCTAGTGATGTTCAAAGATGTGTTTTATAAACAAAATTATGGATGTAGACTAAGTATTGTAATATTTTTTTTTACTTTGCAATTCTTAGCATATAAATGATTTATGATAGGAAAGTTTGTACACTTCATAATATGGCAAGAGGAAGAATGTTATAGGGAATAAAGAAGGCAAAGAATTATAGTTGAAAAAAAAGGCAGCATTTTTTCTTGTATATTTTGTTGTAAGAAACAAAATAAGAGAAATGCCATAAATTAAATGAAATGAAATGAGATTTGCATTAGATGTGAATTAAATGAGATGAAACAAGAATGGCTATTAAGAATATATCACAAAAATTTTTGTTTTTCAATACCTTAAGAGGTCTAGGCTCATAGCTTGGCACCGGGGTATGATGTTTAGTAATGAGTATTGCAGGCCTTTCACCACTTGGAATAAAATTGGGACTTAATTAATTTGCAGTTGTTGAGGAGCTTCCATTTTCATCTTTACTTTACATCACAATAGCAATCTATTATTGTACATTTTGCTTAAGCTCCCCAATGATACCATTTTGTTTTGAAATAATCTTGTTACTTCCAGCTCTACTACAAATTGTATCTTTTATATCAATAGAATTAACATTCAATCCATACAGGCAAGCACATCTATATTTATCTTTTCCCATAACCTTTGAGTAGGCATCTTTTTCAACATCCCTTTCATTTTCCTTGAGAGAGTTATCAAAAATTTTTTTTATCTTATATATACAATAATAACAAAAAAGTATTATAAACAACAACAATAATAATCAATGTGAATATAATGGAATCTAAAATAAAATATCTCCTGTAACTTACACTTGCTTCTCTAGCATCTTCATTTATAGGAGTGCCATCCAATTTTATATAACAAGCATTAAACATTTCATAACATATAGTAGAGTGACCTAATCATTCTTTCTATGCAATGAAATAATAAATCAATTATACAATCAATCACAGAAAATTAATTATCCAACTATACAAGAATCCTTAATGTTGATTCCTTACCTCTTTCCCCCTCACAATTGCAAAACTTGTTTTCTACTTACTGTGATTCATTTTGTGTTGAATATGATTATTACTATTGTGAGCACTCTCTTCCTAAATTGATGTGCTTAAGATACTAAATTCACACGCATAAGATACAAATGATTAATCAATCAATCAAATAATCAATTGGGCTCAAAATCGGCGTGAATTAATGGATGAACAATCTTAAATGACATGAACCAAATTAAAAGTACTACAAGGGAATTCCAATATAATCAATTATAAGGAACAATGCAATTTCAATCTTACAATTGGCTTGTAATCCTAGCAATACATGAACTCTAATTTGGCATGAAAGAACACATAAAAGATCAATCAACTATCATTAGGTATTATACACTAGCAATAATAAGATGCAACTTAGAAAATTCTTGATATAACTCACAAGAATTCTAAGCTAAACTCGCCATAATTTCCAAAGAAATTGATAAGAGTGGATGCTAGCAAGAGGGATACTCTCACAGCAAGGTGTTTGTATTTTCTCAAATTATCAAAAAGCTCCTTAAAAACCTTAGTTAGCAAGTTTTTTATACTTGCTCCTATTAGGGTTAAAATAAACCAAAAATTACAAAGTTGCCACCAGGTGGCTGGTTCCTAAAATACAAATTACTTGTACAAAATAAAATGGCCAGTTCCCATAAGCAACTATTACATATACAAATGGTCTTCAAGTGGTTGGTTCTTCATTTCAATTGAGTAATTTGTTGGATCAGTTCTTCTTTGGTTTATGTCGGTCTACGAATAACCCACAAGTTGAGATTTAGAGAGTTTATTTATTGCCCTGTAAAAACCAATAAGTATACCTACTAGAATGCACAACAAATAAGTAATAGAAAAGAAATTAGTATATAAATATTTTTGGGGTCGGTTTGTTCAAAGAGGACCCTCATTGCCAAATTTTGTAACTCTTTGGCTCTTGCCTTAATGATAGGTCTTGTAGGATTTTGATTCATATCATCTCTTTGGATCTTAGGAAGATTCGTCCCAAATCTGATAGGTAAAATGTAGTAGAGACTTTGTATCATCCTAGTAAGTTATCTATAAAAATATCGTTGTAGTATCCTAGTACCTGAGATACCATAGGGGGTAGTTGCTCTCACCCCTTTATCTCTATGATATATCTCATTTGCAACACATATAATGGTCTATCATCCACTATGACCTCCCTTAACTCAAAATTTCCTACCAATAATGTCTTCTTCTTCCTTGTTTCACTTTTTTGAACCTCTTGGCCCTCTAATGGTTTTCTCATCTACCCTTGAACCTTTTGGACCTCTGATGGTTGACACATTTGCTTCTGAACCACTTGGTCCTTTGAAGGTTGACTCATCCGACTATGAACCTCATGGACTTCTGGTGGTTGACTCTTAGACCTCTGATGGTGACATAGGGTTCAATATTATACGTTTACCCTCTTTCTGGAATACATATGCATTTTTGAAGCCATCATGTAAGACCCTCTTGTCATACAACCAAGGCCTGTCAAGAAATATATGAGATGCACACATAGAAGGAATATCACATTCAATTTCATAATGATATTTATCCCCTATATTGAAAGGTACCTTAGCCCTCTACGTCATGTGGAGGGTACCTTTCAATATAGGGGATAAATATCATGATGAAATTGAATGTGATATTCTTCCTATGTATATATCCCATATATTGCTTGGTAGGCCTTGGTTGTATAACAGGAGGGGGTACCTTTCAGCATAGAGGATAAATATCATGATGAAATTAAATGTGATATTCTTCCTATGTGTGCATCCTATATATTGCTTGGTAAGCCTTGGTTGTATGATAGAAAGGTCTTACATGATGGCTTCAGAAATACATACATATTCCAGAAAGAGGGTAAACATATAGTATTAAATCCTATGTCACCATTAGAGGTCCAAGAGGTGCAAAGACAAGTTAGTCAACCATTAGAGGTTCCAGAGGTTCATAGTTAGATGAGTCAATTTGTAGAGGACTAAGCGGTTCAGAAACAAGGTCTAAAAGGTTCAGGGGTAGATGAGTAAACCATTAGAGGGCCAAGAGGTTAGACATATCGGTGAAACAGGGAAGAAAAATACATTATTAGTGGGACAGTTTGAGTTAGGGGAGGCCATAATGGATGAGACCCGTATATGTGTTGCAGATGAGATATATCCTAGAGATGGAGGGGTGAAAGCAACTACCCCCTATAGTATCTCAGGTACTAGGAGACTAAAATGATATTTTTATAGATAACTTGCTAAGAGGATACAGAGTCTCTACTGCATTTTTCCCATTAGATTTGAGAACAAATCTTCTTAAGGCCTGAGGAGATGATAGGAATCAAAATCCTACAGGACCTATCATTAGGGCAAGAGCCAAAGGGTTACAAAATTTGGCGATGAGGGTCCTTTTTGAATAAACCGACCTAAAAAATACTTGTATACTAACTTCTTTTCTATTACTTATTTGTTATGCATTCCAACAGGTATACTTGTTAGTTTTTATAGGGCAATGGATAAACTTACTAAAGCTCAGCTTATGGGTTATTCATGGACCGACATAAACCAAAGAAGAACTAGTCCAACAAATTACTCAATTGAAATGAAGAATTGGCCACTTGAAGACCATTTGTATATGTAATAGTTGCTTATGGGAACTAGCCATTTTAGTTTTGTACTTGTAATTTTGATTTTTAGAACTAGCCACCTAGTGGCAACTTTATAATTTTTTGTTTGTTTTAATCCTAATAGGAGCAAGTATAAATACTTGCTAACTAAGGTTTTTAGAGAGCTTTTGGTAATTTGATAAAAATACAAACACCTTGTTGTGAGAGTATCCCTCTTGCTAGCATCTACTCTTATCAATTTCTTTGGACATTGTGGCAAGTTTGGCTTGAAATTTTTGTGAGTTATATAAAGAATTTTCTAAGTTGCATCCTATTATTGCTAGTGTATAATATCTAGTGATAGTTGTTTGATCTTTTATGTGTTCTTTCATGCCAAATTAGGGTTCATGTATTGCTAGGATTACAAGCCAATTGTAAGATTGAAATTGCATTGTTCCTTGTAATTGATTGGTATTAGAATTCCCTTATAGTACTTCTAATTTGGTTCACACCATTTGAGATTGTTCATCCATTAATTCACAGCAATTTTGAGCCCAATTGATTATTTGATCGATTGATTAATCATTTTTATCTTGTGCTTGTGAATTTGGTATCTTAAGCACATCATAAATTTAGAGGAGATATAATCATAAGTGTGCTATCTTAAAAGAGATAAGTGTGTGATGCAAGAATTTAAATAATTAGTTCATACCATGGTCATTTTTCTTAATCAATGATGAACATGAACTTTCCATTGATTATCATCTACTTTTAGATTATTCAATGGTTTTTCCAACTCCTCTAATGGAATTTGTGGGACAACAAATTCTTTCTTCAAAGCGTTCTTCCATGGCCTCCACTTCTTATTAATAGAATCCAATATATACTTTTCTTGACCAAGTGGAATGTCAAATCTTGCCTACATGAGATTAATAGATAGTCAACAACAACTAAAGGTAGCATTGTAATTTAAAGACAAGAAAAATATTTCAAAAAAAAAAAAAAAAGCAGAGCCATTAACCTTCACTATTGCTAACATGGTCACTTTATCATGGTTTAGGATGTCCCACCAAGTCTTATATTTAAGTGAACAATACTTTGGACTCTGTGATATAGTTCTTAGGAAACTTGCAATTGTTTTTGTATTTTTCAAATCATTTGGCTACCCATATTCGTTAAATGTTACATTGGTGAGCTTATCATCTAGTCTACCCCAAATATTGGTCATATAAGTAGGGCTTCGTGCACATTTCTTACGTTGCTCACCATCTACAATTATTAATGATAAGTAAGAAAAAATTGAGGAAAGAAGACCAATAATATTTATTGAAGATGATAATATGATAATATATAAATCTCATGCTCTAATGTATACTCATGAAGATTAGGTTTAGATGACCTATTAGAATCATCTAACATCACTCACCATGATCGGGTTCAATAAAGCTATTACATTCATCTAATGCAATATTAGACCAATTTGGATAAGTGTGTTCAACTACTACTTCTTGGACCGAGCTATGACTAGATATGCTTTTGTGACTTCTTCTTCATTTCAGTAATTTCTAAAATTTATCGAGAAAGAGTTACTAATGATTAAAACTAAAAGATTTCTCAAATCTGATGTTCAAACATGTATGACTAGTAAGTACTAACAAATGGTAAATGGGTAGTAATGAAGAGATTATACTCAAGTTTATTCTATTATTGCAAATTATAATTACAAGAATGAAGAGATTATACTCAATTTTATTTTATTTATTTATCTAGCTATATGCAAAGGAACATATTTCTTACTCAAAGTATTACCTTTCTCCCATACCTAGGAGCTAAGATTGAAATAGGAACATACTCAGAGTTCTTAATAAATTTTCAATAGCTTTGTTTTATTCAAATTCTAACAGCTTTTTTTTTTTTTAATAAAAAATAAAAAAACCTTTGTTTTACAAGGACGTGTTGAATAAAAAAGGTTCTTTTTATCTACTCATCGTTCTCAACTAATGAAGCAAAATTAAATAAAGTAAACATGATTATGAAAATGTCAAGATGCACAATAAAAATAGTTCATTGAAAGTACTTTTACATAAAGTGATTTAAACTCTTTTCTACTATCCAAAAAATGGTGAACACAATGCACTATAAAAGTAAACAACCCACCACATATTAAAACAAGAAGAAAAAGATAAAATTAAAACTAAGCTTTATATTAGCTAATAAATTATTTTCTTCAATCGAAGGCTCCCAAGTTAGCATGAAATTAGGTTTCATAGGACACTTTATAGTGATTATCCATCATCTATTTTTCGTCCTCTTGTTTAGACACTACACAAAAGAAAATTAAAACAATAAGTATATAAGTTCTTCAAAAAAATGAAAAATATAAAGTGTCTCTTAGATATCATAATTGAATAAACAACATAAATGACATATAATATAATATGAACTCTATTTATTTTAAGGAGTGACTCACTTGGTTTCTTCCAATTAACCCTTATCCATAGTATCCATATAAGTGTCTGCTTCACTAATTTGTCTTATTGTTGAAAGTTGCCGCTACCATGGTACCTTCCATGTCCATCTTAACCCAACTCATTTCCTCATCTCTTTGTTGGTCTTGATGGTTGAATGAATCACTTTTTAAATTCGTCTCAACATCTACACTCAAATATGTGCCCGTGTCAAAGGAGTCCCTTGCCATTATTTTAAATACTACCTACCATCCTTTATCAATGGGATTGTTTACATTAAATGCTTATTGTACATGAGATGCAAGTACAAAGGGTTCGTGACTATTGCTTTTGACTATAATTAACCAATGTAAAACCATAGTCATCATGTTTTATCTTTCCTAAGGCAACCCAATCACATTCAAACAATACAATTCTATTGTCTACAAGATAATGAAGTTCAATGATGACCTTTATAATTCCTTAATAAATAACATCTCCAATAGTTAGATTGCTATCATTAGCACTTGAAAAACTCAATGTTTTGGTAGTAACAACAAGACCACTATTTTGAGTATTTCTCCTTCTCTCAACTTCTTTAGTATGAAATCTAAATCCATTAATACTAAACCCTTTATATCTTTTTTCTAATCACATTTGGACCTTATGCTAAATCCTTAAGTTCCTCTGAAATGCGTCTTTCCTCCACAAAATGTGCATCTCAAGTCTAACTATCGACAATTGAGTGTGAGGAAAGCAAGCATATTTAAAATAGACCAAATGCAATATATGTAACATATTGTATACTAAAATAATTCATTTTCTTCTCAAACCATGAAGTAAACTTTGTGACATTAATTCCTTCAAAATCTTGTCTTCAAAGATGAGGATGTTTTGCTCAAATCATAGTTTGATCTTCTCTACATAATACATATGTATTATAAAATTAGTTACCTCCATTTAAGTAAAATTCAAGGATCAGCATTACATAACTATGTGCACATATGTGTGTGTGTTTGTGTGCATTTTAGTGCATGTGTATGCAAGCTCACACTTTTTACTTGATGAAAGGATGAACAGCATCATAGTTGAATAGTATGTAATGGTTTGCTATCAACAAAATCTCGTGGTCCAATGTTACAATAGTCTCCTTCCTAAGTGGATTGCCAAATGATCTGAAAATTAGGAACTCTATAGTATCATTGCCACCTTCATCATATTTTCTTGGTTGCCAATTAAGTTTAGACTATGTATCCTCTAGGTACTTAGAGCAAAAGGTCATACATTCTTCTATCAGTTATCCTTCTACAATGGAACTTTTAGCATGACTTCTATTGCATACATATGATTTTAATGTAGATAAATATGTCTCAATTGGATACATTCAAAGATATTGTGCAGGCTCCCCTATTAAAGCCTCAAAAGCCAAATGCATTAGTAAATGTACCATGATATCAAAGAATGATGGTGGAAAATACTTTTCTAATTGACAAAGGATTTTCACAATATGGCCTTCTAATCGAGTGAGATCACCTAGATGAAGTATTTTTTTTTAACACAATTCTTTTAAAAAATTGCATAATTTAATCAATGTCAACCAAACTTGCTTAGGCAAAACTCTACATAAGGTTATTGGAAGCAATTGTTGCATCAAAATGTGACTATCATGACTTTTAAGACTGCTGAGTTTGGATGGTTTAAGCTACATACATCATAAGATATTTGATGCCTAACCATTTAGAACTTTAACATTTTTCAAAACATTAAGAAATGTTTCCTTCTCTCGTTGATTCATTGAAAAACTTGATGGAGGTAAGTATACTCGACTAGATGGATACTCAGTAGAGTGAAGCTCATGCTTGATTCCCATATCTTGTAAGTCACAATGTGCCTTTAAGTGATCCTTTGACTTCCCTTCAAGACTCAACAACATTCCAACAATGTTATCACATAAATTCTTTTCTATGTGCATTGCATCAAGATTATGCCGTAACAAGTTATCCTTCCAATATGGTAGCTAAAAAAATATGCTTCTTTTTTTTTTTTTCCAATTAATGGAAACTTGGGATTATCATCCACTAGCTTGCCAAATGTATGATTATATCCATCTAAATCATCTAGCACCATACCTCCAGTTAATCCAGGTAGAGGCCCCTCTACGAAAAGGATTACTCATGTCAAGGAAATGACAATGACCCATGTAACAATGCTTATGTAATACCTAAAAATTTATTTATTGGTTTATGTAATATATATATATATATAATCACAAAGAGTTAAGGACAAGGATGGAATTTTAGAAAATTAGAAGGGTAATTTGGGCATTTTGTGATGGGGAGTATTTAATCCCAAATGACCTAACGTTTCCTCCTTTTCACTCCTTCATAGTAAAATAATAGAAGACAGATGTTCCCTATGAGAAACCCTAAGACGACGAAAGGAAAAAGGAGCAAATCAATTCTAAGTACGCGAGGTAAAGATCTTTATACAAAATTTAAATTATGTTATTAGAATTAGACCTCATGGGTATCATGTGCACATCAGGATTTGAGATTTGAGAAGGGACAAAACAAGAAAGGGGATCAATGGCTTAAGGTTACGATTTGTGAAATTCTTGAAGTAAGTAATCTAATTCGTGTAATTTGATTGTAATTACATGTTGTAAAGATGTAATTGAGCTTAAGAATAGAGAGAATTGGGTTTAGTAGAAATTGGAATGAAGGATTAGGAGTCCATGTTGAATTCGAAAGATACACTGAGAGATACACGGCTTCCCAACACGATCGTGTTTAGACCATGTTGAGTGTGAAAGTTGCACTAAGAGATACACGACCTCTTAACGCGATAGTGTTTCGACCATGTTGAGTCATGGGTAACATGACCTCTTAACATGGTCATGTTTCAACTGTATTGAATGAAGAAAAAATGACTTCCCAACATGGTCGTGTTCTAAACATGTTAAAACCAAAATTTACACTGAAAGATGCACGACCTTTAACACGGTTGTGCTTCAGCCTGTGTTGAGCAACATGGTCCCTAACATAGCCATGTTGAATAAATAATAACATAATTATATAATCATTTAACTTCAAATTAAACTAATTTGCACATAACCTAGATAGCTAGTAAGGCCTTAGAGAGATTAAATGAATAGGATTAAGAAAGTTAAGAATTAATATTGATCTTAGATTAAGTACTAAGAAGAACTTGTTGTTTGTACATATTTCCATTTAGATTAAGTCTAAAATTGGGAAGTGCTTAAGGCTATGATTCAAGATACGTGTACCTTGTGTGTTTATTTGTGCTTGTTTAAGTTAGTTTATGCATTGAAATTGATTAAGTTAATGATTTGAGTTAAGTGTTTAAGTTGTATGTATGTATGTGCTTGGCTCGGCTTAGGGGCTCGTAGTGGCAGATCCCTAAAGAGCACCCCAATGATTCTTGTGTGACGTTGTCCCTAATGGAGTCGTGCTTAGAAATGATCTCGGTTGAACATTAGTTTAAGATGATTAAGTGTACATGGGTGTAGGGCCTGTAGTAGTAGTTCCCATCACCAAGTTTAAGTGAACATGGGTGTGGGGTTCGCAGTAGCAGTTTCCATCGCCAAATCATGCTCCAATATGTTAAGTGTATTAAAGGGGTCATAAGTACCCTATTGATGCTTGTGGACCTTAAATGTATTAAAGAAATGGTTGTTTGTATTTAAGTACTGCATGATGTGTGGGATTACCTATTCATGTTTGTTCATGTGTGTGTACTTATGTTATATGTACTAGGTATTAGCTCACCCTTTAGGGAATATTCTTAGATGCAGGTGTTGAGATGGATGAGAACCTAGAAGATGACTTAGGTTTAGGTGAGTCACAGAGAGAGGAAGACGAAGATTTACATTATCATTATGGTGATTAGGATTTGGGAGATTTATGTTATTTAACTATAATAGACAGTATCTTTTGAAAATGTTGTTTTGGTGTTTAACAACTTTCGCTGCGTTAGATGTTTGGTATGGTTTAACTTATTATTTGAATTTTGAGGATATATAAAATGCTTTTATATAGGAGTTAAAGGTTAAAGTGTATCAGAGTTGATTTAGAGCCTTAACATGTTCTTGTGAGATAAGGACACGCCGTGGGCAGTAGCATAACTTGGGTTTTGGGGCATTACAACTTACCATTATATTTAAGTAATCTCAAGCAAGTATACGTATTGCATGAAGGGCATACAAGTTCACCTTTGGTACTCCATCCAGATAAATTAGCATAAGTAGGGAAATCAATTATTGTCCATAATAATGCTACACGCATGAAAAACATTTTCTTATTGGATGCATCATAAGTATTAACACCAAGATACCACAATTCTTTTAGGTCATCAATCAAAGGTTGCAAATATACATCAATGTTATTTAAAGGAGAAGAAGGGCCAAGTATGGGTAATGATAGCATAAAGTACTATTGCTTCATGCACATCCAAGGAGGCATGTTATATGGAATCAATGCATTAGCTAAGTACTATGAGAGACACTAAGAGTTTTAAATGGATTAGACCCATCACAGGCTAATCTTAGCCTGACATTTCTTGAATCTTTAGCAAAGTCACCATTGTGATAATCAAATGTTTGCCAAGTAGGAGAATTAGTAGGATGTCTCATATAGTCATCTTTTGTTTTACCCTCCTTATGCCATCTCATAAACGATGCTGTTTTTTATGACATGAAAAGTCTTTGGATCCTTAGGATTAAAGGAAAATGCTACAAAACCTTTGCAGGAATGTCTGTGGACTTAATGGATTATTCTATTTTGTATTCTACATAATGTTCAACCTTAACATACCTTAGAAATTTACAAACATGACTTCCAATACAAGGTACAATCATTTGGACATGCATGGATTTTCCTATAGCTAAGTCCTAAATCTCTAACCACCTTTTTGGCCTCATAGTACGATTCAGCAATTTTTCACCTTTCGAAAATGCCTCCTTAAAAACTGAAGCAATTCAATCACTAATTTATTACTTCACTTATGTTTACACTTGATATGAAACAATCACACAACAAAAGAGAGCATAGAGAATTTTGTGCCTCCTAGACATACTTCTTCTTGTGCATCTTTCAACAACTTATAGAATGATTGGGCCTCCATGTTTGGTTGATCATCTTCATTAGTATTCATGTTATCATATTCACTCATATATCATCATTGACTCCAAAAACTTCTTTTAATAAGAGGTGAGTATTATCATCAATAATAAAATTAGCACTACTTGAAGTGTTAGTGATATGTGGATTAGATGATGAACCTTCCTCACGAGATATCCAATAGATGTAACCTTTCATAAACCCATCACATAACAAATGTATCCTTGCATCCTCTTTTACCGCTAATAAAATATTTCTACCCTTCTTACATGGACATATGATCTTTCCATTACCAAATTGTGTGTCCATAAATCCATCTAGTTCAATTCTATAAGTTTCACTAGGTGCATTTGCCCAACTTGTCTCCATGGGTGATCAAATGGAAATGTGCCCTTGATCATTTAGATAAAAAAAGAAGGAAGTTAACTACCAAAAAAGCAAAACGATATAAAAAATATATAACAAATTGTCTAATTTACATGCTATACATTCATATGCAAAACTATTCGTATACACTTGGAGAGGCTATTTTTTTTTTTTTCAAAAATTTATCTTTAACTAATATTTGGAATCAGCATGTAACAAATAACATAAAAGAATATACTTCGTGACACAAGGAGCAAATTACATAGGACAATGTCCCGTATCTATCAATAGAAGAAAACATATATTGATACATAATTCAACACCTTTATTTTAATTTCTCCACCAATCTTTCTTTGGTTTTGTTTAAATGTTAACCAGTAATGTAATAGTAACCTACTTAACATATTCAATAAGACCAGTTTAGTTTGGTTTTCTAGATCAATTTTTTCAAGAAGAAGAAAAGGTTCATAACGAATGGAATATATGAGAACTGGGTCCTAACTCACTAGATAAGACACACAAATCTATACTTCATGAGCATAAATTGGCTCAACGATGTTCCCTTTACTATGTTTTATTCAATCTTTTACAAAATAAAATGAGAAAAGTCAAATTATCTAAAGTTAATGATTCCATTGGATTGTTTAGATTAAATTATCTGAAGAGTTTTTTTAATTAAAATAACATTGAAATTCAAGATCAATTCAAACTTAACTAGTATGTAAACCTAACTTGATTTCTTAAGTTAGCCTACTTGAATATCCTCAAAATGGGTAAAAGTTTATTGTTATTAAATTAAACTCAAGTATGTATCAGATAAATGAAAGTAACTTGCTATCTCATTCACACCCCTAATTTAAAACCATGAGTTATTAGACTTGTAAATAATATTGGCTAATAAATTATTCGGAGACTCCAATGAAGTTAGCGGGTTTTAGGAGTCAATAACACATTCGCAATGTATGCGATATATCTGCGTATAAAGGTGGCGATGACTGATGAGTTTAGGGTGCTGGAGACAATTGGCATTAGTGTCCAAAGATTGGGAGTAACAGATAGCTTTGCTCTGCTCTGCTCCTCTGCATGCTGATAAATATGGTATTACACACACACATCGGCAAAGTAGGGAATACTTAGCTTATTGTACAAAGTATGGCCATTTCTGGGTTGCTTCCTTGTGCATGTTACTCGTTTTCTACACTAATATAATCAGCAAATAGACGAAATGCATGAAGGAAATTTCCCAATACAAATGCCATCAAATCGGCTTTCAAATTCCACCTTAATTCAAGTGGTTTTAAATTAAAGTATCCAATCTTTTCCTAGTTTTTCACACCCATAGTAATGTGCACAACCCAGTATAGCATGTCAGTATACTTGAGGTACTGTAACATAAATTTTATAATAATTTCTTCAAAACCTTGTAATAAATTACACGTAAGGATCCTCAACTTCATTGATAGGATTTTCACCCATTGTGTACTTAGATAAAATGTAGAGGGAAAGCCTGAAAAGCCCCAACAGGTCCGGTGACACCAACATCAACAAGGAATACAAGAAAAGTTTAGGAGTGATTCCTACATAGAAATATATGACAAAGTTCAAGGGGTTAGAACAAGTGATGGTACAACTTCATCCTCGAGGAGTTTACACTTTCATTTCTCGACAAATCCACTTGAACCCCAGCGAGAAATCATTAATACCATAATGGAAAGCGGAAATTTCCATCCTTTTCTAGTCGATTTCTTTAAAGCCAGCCTAAAAGCATGCCATGAATGTGAAGTACTCCTTCAAAGTTTCTATAAACCCGAGCTAATTATTAGAAAATCAAGAAGACAATCAATCTCGAAAACTTGATATAGGCTATTAGTGAAACTCAATTCACTGATATCTGTAACCCTTACATGACACTACTTTCAAATTTTAAATCAAAGCATAAGAAGGTAAAAAGGAGGATGAAAGTCATAAGGCTATCTATGGGGGAAAGAAGCAATAAGGTAAAAGTTCATAGCTTTTACACAATGGCGCAAGATGCATGCCCCTCTAAGTATTTGCGAAATACTGCAAAGATTTCATTACATATAGTCATGTTTTAGATCAACTATCTTGTTTTTCTACATGTGGAGTTTAACTGCACTCACATGTATTTATCTAATTGATGCACGTATTATCTATTCTGATTTTTCCCATGATTGATTAGATTCATTAAGTTGATTTTCTAAACATAATGCTCAAAATATTTGAACTAAATGTCTATTGGCTAACAGTTCTTGTGCAACGTGAGAATCATACTGTTATAGGTGGGGGCAACAAGCAAAAAGATTCTCAATTGATCCTGTACCATATGCTGTTATTACAAAACCAACACTAACTTTTTAATTCAAACTATAGAGAACCACCGAGGTAAGGTTCTACCAATCAATGTGAGATAAGCATGAATATTATGGCCAGTTATACATCTTAATCCAAAAAGCCCAAAATACCAAAAATCCTCGAAATGCTATTTGGATGTGTGTTGTAGCCTGTTGTTTTGTCAAATTGATGCGGACATCGTGGCGGACACAGGTTGAAGCATGGGTTGACACACGGGGGGTACACGGCCGTGTAATATGTTAGGGGAACTTCTAGAAAGATACACGGTCCCCATACACGGCCAGAGGCACGGCCGTGTACTCGGTCAGGATTTCTCCCAGAAAGATACACGGTCCCCATACACGGCCAGAGGCACGGGCGTGTACTCGGCCAGGATTTCTCCCAGAAGCATACACGGCCTGTATACACGGCCGTGTATTTTCAAAACAACAGATGTGTATACTTATATTTATTTCCGCGTGCACATATTTATTTCCTTTTTTACATGTTTTACTGAGATGTATAAATAGTTATTAGGTCATTCTTAGGGTTACGCTTTATTTTATCATTGAAACACACTTTGAAAGACGGTTTTCTCTTTAATTATCAATTGGGTGCGGTGCTCTCTCAGGAGAAGAGACCCGTAGCCTTCCATAGTGAGAAGCTCTGCGAGGCCATGAGAAAATGGTCTACGTACGATAAAGAATTTTATTCAGTTGTTAGAGCCTTGAGGATGTGGGAGCACTATTTAGTTGGCAAAGAGTTTATCTTATACTTAGATTGTGTCGCCCTGAAACACCTGAGTAATCAGACCTGCATCTGCAAAGACATGCGTGCCAGATGGATACAGTTTTTACAAAAATTCCCGTTTCGTCTGATGCATAAATCTGGGGTTCAGAACAAGGTGGCCGACGCGTTAAGCCGAAGGGCAGATTTGCTAGTTACCATGAGGGCTGAGGTGGTCGGATTTGAGCAGTCGAAGGAGCTGTACGAAATGGATGAAGATTTCGGAGTTACTTGGAGAAAATGCACCAATAAGGAACCCAATGACAGCTATTACATTCTGGAGGGTTACTTGATGAGCGGTAACCAACTTTGCATCCCCGAGTCCTCCTTGAGAGAGAAAGTGATCAGAGACCTCCATGGAGGAGGATTAGTCGGCCATTTGGGGAGGGACAAAACACTAGCAGCAGTGGCTGCTAGATACCATTGGCCTCAGTTGATAAGGGACGTAGGTCGAATAGTGCAATGACATCTGTCAGACATCAAAGGGCCATTTTCAGAATACTGGGTTGTACACTCCGTTACCCGTACTTGAGAATATCTGGGAGGATCTATCCATGGATTTTGTATTAGGTTTTCCTCGTACCTAACGAGGTGCTGACACCGTTTTTGTAGTCGTGGACAGGTTTTCCAAGATGGCTCACTTCATCCCTTGTCAAAAGACAGCGGATGCACAAAGCATGGCCAAGCTATTCTTTAAGGAGGTGGTTAGGTTACATGGGGTTCCCAAGTCCATCACTTCTGATAGGGACACTTGATTCCTTAGCCATTTCTGGAGGACGCTATGGTACATGTTTAACTCATCCCTTAACTTCAGCAGCACAACCCACCCTCAAACCGATGGGCAAACAAAAGTGATGAATAGGACCCTTGGAAATCTAATACGAAGCATTTGTGGAGAGAAGCCGAAGCAATGGGACCTGGCACTCTCTCAAGCCGAGTTCGCCTACAATAATTCCATACATAGAACTACTGGAAGATCACCCTTTTCAGTGGTCTATACCAAGGCGCCTTCTTACGCCTTGGATTTAGCTTCTTTACCTAAGGGTGTGGAGACCAATGTTGCTGCTAAACACCTGGCGGAACAGTACCATACGGTGGCATTTGACGTGAAGGAGCAAATTGAGAAGGTGAATGAGCAGTATAAGAAAGCCGTCGACAAATATCGGAGGACGAAGCTGTTCGAGGTGGGAGATCAAGTGATGGTGTTTTTAAGGAAAGAACGCTTTCCCGTGGGAATGTATAGCAAGTGGCAACCGAAGAAATATGGGCCTTACCATATTGTCGCCAAGATCAATGACAACGCCTATGTGGTTGGTCTACCGGAAAGCATGAAAATCTCCAAGACCTTCAATGTAGCTGACTTGTACCCATTCTATGCGGATGACGAACCCCTTTATCTAGAACAAAACTCGGAGTCGAGTTCTTCATTGGTGGGAGAGAATGATGCGGACATCGTGGCGGACACAGGTTGAAGCACGGGGGGATACACGGCAGTGTAATATGTCAGGGGAACTTCCACAAAGATACACGGTCTCCATACACGGCCAGAGGCACGGCCGTGTACTCGGTCAGGATTTCTCCTAGAAAGATACGATCCCCATACACGGCTAGAGGCACGGCCGTGTATTCGGTCAGGATTTCTCCTAGAAGCATACACGGTCTCCATACACGGCCAGATGCACGGCCGTGTACTCGGCTAGGATTTCTCCCAGAAGCATACACGGCCTTGTATTTTCTAGACGACAGATGTGTATACTTATATTTATTTCCACATGTACATATTTATTTCCTTTTTTACATGTTTTACTGAGATGTATAAATAGTTATTAGGTCATTCTTAGGGTTACGCTTTATTTTATCATTGAAATACACTTTGAGAGACGGTTTTCTCTTAATCTTCAATTGTGCGCAATTGATTTAATCCCAGAATAAACTCTGATTCGTCTTTGTTTATTCTAGAGTTCCAATCTTAGAATTGGTCTCAGTTTTACGCTTTCCTCACTACGTCAATTGGTATCAGAGCAAGGCAAATTCCTGCGGAGATGTCGGCTAACGATGGTGTTGATGGCGGTTGCATTCTCGACCTTGATCGGGATGCGGAAGTCCAAGGAGTCAATCAATGGGCTCCAAGGGTGGTGGTTGAAACCATGGAATAGAGGCTTGAGCGTGTGGAACAACGTCTAGAGGACTTGGTGGTGCGTTTCGACGCCATGGTGATGGACCACAACGGAAACAAGGGTGTTGTTGGGAATCGAACGGGGGTAGCAGTTGCTCGCGGTGGTCCTATCAATGAACTTGCTGCCGGAAATCAATGGAACCGAAGGTTTTTTGAGAGCTCTTCTGAGGAAGAAGAAGGATTTATGCAGAGGAGAGAACAACCACTGAGAAAGGGTGGCATTGGTGGTGGTAGATACTGTGGAGTGGGTGACCGGAATGATCAAGCGTACGGTGGCGGGTATCGACGAAACCACCAGGGGTTCGATCATGCTGATGGTGGTGACTTCCGTCTTAAGGTAGACATTCCTTCTTTTAATGGCAATCTCAATATAGAGGAATTTTTGGATTGGCTGGTGGAGGTCGATAGGTTCTTCGATTATATGGAGGTTCCTGAGGATAGGAGAGTACGGAAGGTTGCTTGTAGACTGAAAGGTGGGGCGTCTACATGGTGGGATCCGTTGCAGAACCATAGACAAAGGGAAGGGCGGCAACTTATTAGAACATGGTACCGCATGAGAAGTCTGTTGTAGAGAGATTTCTTACCACCTGACTATGAGCAAATTCTTTTCCAGCAGTATCAACGGTGCCGTCAAGGGCAGAGGACGGTGCATGAGTACACCACTAAATTCATAAGACTAGCGGAGAGGAACGATCTGAGAGAAACTGAGGGTCAATAGGTGGCACGGTTTGTAGACGGGTTGAAACCTCAAGTTAGAGATAAGATTGGAGTGACGGTGTTCAGAACCGTGAATGAAGCCAAAAACTTGGCTCTCCGGGTTAAAATGATGATCCAAGAGCAGAGCGCAAGGTTGGGAGGAGGTAAAAGAAACTACACTTATGATAATCTTGGCAGTAGTAGTAGGGTGATTGGCGAAAGGCCTAGAGGAGTTATTGAAAAACCAATGGGAAGCATGGAACGAAAAGAAGACAAGGTTGAGGGAAAGAAGCCACTGGAGAGCAAAGAAGCCCCAAAACAAAACAATCCATATGCCAAGCCAATATTGGGGAAATGCTATAGGTGTAATCAGCCAGGGCATCAATCCAAGGAGTGCCCGAATCGATGAGCTGTAAACATTATAGAAAGGGAAGAGGAGGAGGAGGTGTGTTGTGAGCCAGATGGTGACGAGGATCACTATGAAGAGGTGGATGATGCGGTGGAGCCTAACTATGTAATTAGGAGGATGATGCTAGCACCGAAACAAGAGGGTAGTTCACTGCGACACCGGTTATTTCGCACTAGGTACACGATTGGTGGGAGAGTGTTTGACCTAATTGTTGATAGTGGAAGCTGTGAGAACATCATTGGAAAGGGGGTTGTGAAGAAACTCCAATTACCAATAGAGAAACATCCGAGTCCTTACACCATCGGATGGATTAAAGCGGCAGAGCGAATCGAGGTGAAAGAGAGGTGTCGAGTTCCTTTTTCGATAGGCAAATATCGGGATGAGGTATACTGCGACATCGTCGATATGGATGCGTGTCATTTGTTATTCGGACGGCCCTGGTAATTTGACGTAGATGCCCAACATGCCGGGAAGGAAAACAAGTATAGGTTAGAAAAGGAGGAGGTGAAGTATACGCTATTACCATTGATGGATAAGCAACCCAAGACCCAGAAGGCGGAAGGAAAGTCTTTTATGACGATCACTCAATCAGAGAAGGAAATGACTGAGGACATTAAGGAGTCCCACTTGATGCATGCTCTTGTGGTGAAGAATGCGGGAGAGGACATGGATAGTGTAGAGGCTCCGAAAGAAGTGAAAGGGTTATTAAAGGAGTTTAAAGAGGTAGTGCCGGAAGACTTACCGGAAGGACTGCATCCATTGCGAGACATCCAGCACCTCATCGACTTAGTGCCTGGTGCTAGCCTCCCTAACCTTCCTCACCATCGAATGAGTCTCAAAGAAACAGAGGTCTTACAAGAGAAGGTACAAGACTTACTAGAAAAGGATTCATTCGAGATAGCATGAGTCCTTGTGCCGTACCAGCACTATTGATGCCCAAGAAGGATGGGAGTTAGAGAATGTGTGTGGACAGCCGGGCGATCAACAAGATCACAATTGGGTATAAATTCCCAATACCTCGCATTGAGGATATGTTGGACCGGTTGAGTGGAGCGGTAATATTCTCTAAAGTAGATCTCAGAAGTGGGTATCATCAAATTTGGGTCAAACCTGGGGATGAGTGGAAGATCGCCTTTAAGACAAAGGAGGGGTTGTACGAATGGTCGGTTATGCCATTCGGCCTCAGCAATGTACCGAGCACCTTCATGCGTGTGATGAACCAGGTACTTAAACCATTTATAGGTCGGTTCGTTGTTGTATATTTTGATGATATCCTAATATATAGCAAGACTCGGGATGAACATCTAGTGTACTTGAAGGGTATTTTAACTGTACTAAAAGAGAATAAGCTCTATGCTAATCTCAAGAAATGTGTATTCATGTCACCAAGGCTGCTGTTCTTAGGCTTCATAGTGAGTGGTGAAGGGATTACGGTGGATGAGGATAAGGTGCGAGCCATTAGGGATTGGCTTACACCCAAGACCATCACCGAGTTGAGAAGTTTTCTGGGGTTGGCGGGATTCTACAGGCGTTTCATATGGCATTTTAGCATGGTGGCGGCCCCCTTGACTGAGTGCTTGAAGAAAGGAAAGTTTCACTGGAACGGGGAAGCCGAGATGGGATTCGTGGTGCTCAAAGAGAAACTATGTAGTGCACCGGTGTTGGCTTTACTGGACTTCGACAAACTATTCGAAGTTGACTGCGATGCCAATGAAACACCTGAGTAATCAGACCCGCATCTACAAAGACATGCATGCCAAATGGATACAGTTTTTACAAAAATTCCCGTTTCGTCTGATGCATAAATCTGGGGTTCAGAACAAGGTGGCCGACGCGTTAAGCCGAAGGGCGGATTTGCTAGTTACCATGAGGGCTGAGGTGGTCGGATTTGAGCAGTTGAAGGAGCTGTACGGAACGGATGAAGATTTTGGAGTTACCTGGAGAAAATGCACCAATAAGGAACCCAATGACAGCTATTACATTCTGGAGGGTTACTTGATGAGGGGTAACCAACTTTGCATCCCCGAGTCCTCCTTGAGAGAGAAAGTGATAAGAGACCTCCATTGAGGAGGATTAGTCGGCCATTTGGGGAGGGACAAAACACTAGCAGCAGTGGCTGCTAGATACCATTGGCCTCAGTTGATAAGGGACGTAGGTCGAATAGTGCAATGACATCTGTCAGACATCAAAGGGCCATTATCAGAATACTGGGTTGTACACTTCGTTACCCGTACTTGAGAATATCTGGGAGGATCTATCCATAGATTTTGTATTAGGTTTTCCTCGTACTTAACGAGGTGCTGACACCGTTTTTGTAGTCGTGGACAGGTTTTCCAAGATGACTCACTTCATCCCTTGTCGAAAGACATCGGATGTACAAAGCGTAGCCAAGCTATTCTTTAAGGAGGTGGTCAGGTTACATGGGGTTCCCAAGTCCATCACTTCTGATAGGGACACTCGATTCCTTAGCCATTTCTGGAGGACGCTATGGTACATGTTTAACTCGTCCCTTAACTTCAGCAGCACAGCCCACCCTCAAACCGATGGGCAAACAGAAGTGACAAACAGGACCCTTGGAAATCTAATACGAAGCATCTGTGGAGAGAAGCCGAAGCAATGGGACCTGGCACTCTCTCAAGTCGAGTTCGCCTACAATAATTCCATACATAGAACTACTGGAATATCACCCTTTTCAATGGTCTATACCAAGGCGCCTTCTCACGCCTTGGATTTAGCTTCTTTACCTAAGGGTGTGGAGACCAATGTTGCTGCTAAACACCTAGCGGAACAGTACCATACGGTGGCATCTGACGTGAAGGAGCAAATTGAGAAGGTGAATGAGCAGTATAAGAAAGCCGCCGACAAACATCGGAGGAAGAAGCTGTTCGAGGTGGGAGATCAAGTGATGGTGTTTTTAAGGAAAGAACGCTTTCCCGTGGGAACGTATAGCAAGCGGCAACCGAAGAAATATGGGCCTTACCGTATTGTCGCCAAGATCAATGACAACGCCTATGTGGTTGGTCTACCGGAAAGCATGAAAATCTCCAAGACCTTCAATGTAGCTGACTTGTACCCATTCTACGCGGATGACGAACCCCTTTATCTAGAACAGAACTCGGAGTCGAGTTCTTCATTGGTGGGAGAGAATGATGCAGACATCGTGGCGGACACAGGTTGAAGCACGGGTTGATACACGGGGGGATACATGACCATGTAATACGTCAGGGGAACTTCCAGAAAGATACACGGTCCCCATACACGGCCAGAGGCACGGCCGTGTACTTGGTCAGGATTTCTCCTAGAAGCATACACGGTCTCCATACACGGTTAGAGGCACGGCCGTGTACTCAGCCAGGATTTCTCCCAGAAGCATACACGGCCGTGTATTTTCCAGACGATAGACGTGTATACTTATATTTATTTCCACGTGTACATATTTATTTCCTTTTTTACATGTTTTACTAAGATGTATAAATAGTTATTAGGTCATTCTTAGGGTTACGCTTTATTTTATCATTGAAACACACTTTGAAAGACGGTTTTCTCTTTATTTATCAATTGTACGCAATTGATTTAATCTCAGAATAAACTCTGATTTGTCTTTGTTTATTCTAGAGTTCCAATCCTAGAATTGGTTTCGGTTTTACGCTTTCCTCACTGCGTCACAAATTTAGTTGGTTACGAGCTGCTTCTTGTAGTTAAGAAGATGAAGATGGGCTACTAGTAGCATTTGATAAGGGATGGCTATTCACAACTTTAAGATGATCATTGTCGTATAAAGTTGTTTAGGACTCTACCAGTGTCGATTTCAAATGAATGCTTCCTTTGATGCCAAGACTAGCTACCTCACCTTTTTTGCAAAGATTCAAGAACAAGACACGAAATGAGACTATGGGAGGAAACTGTTATTGGCTTTGGCGCAAGCTCGAGTCACAGGGCGATTTACCGGAAAATCGATATTTTGGTGGGAAGACTTCCCTTTGTTGTCGTTCTTCTTCCTCCCTATGATGAAGACGAAGGAAGGCGAAGGTCAACTCGTTGCAGGAACCTGAATACCTAGGACCTTGTCAAGAGAGAGAATCTGATCTTGAATAATTTTTGTGTAAATGTTGCTTGCTTTATTCCTTTGTAAAACTCTCAGTATATAGTGTTTTTTTTTTTTTAGTTATCTCCTAAATTAACCCTACTGTAATAGAAATCCTCTCCTAGTTGACAACGAATTTCCTATTCTAAAGATAAACAATAACTGAAAACAAATATCATAAATCCTAAAATTGCAACAATAACAATCCAATGCCTAAAGATAGAATTTACCAAAAATAGCTGCTCATCCAATCTGTTAGACTTCCTACACTGCGTTTGCTCTTTGGTTTTGTGCCTGTCTCCGCGTATATGCCTTCTACAACGAATGCATCCCTAACATCACTCCCCTCCTGGGGAACGAGCTTGTCCTCGAGCTCAAAATCAGGGTAAGCCTCCTGGAAAGTGTCCAATGTTTCCCAAGTTGCATCAGTTGTCTCCGTTCCAGCCTACTAAACAAGTAGCTCCCAATGGCCTTTATTCAAGCGGGAACGCAAAATTGCTGTTGGTGTTAGAATAACTCGACCTTCTGAAACTAAAGGTAATGGTGCTTGCTATAGCGGTGGATCACCTATGTGTGGTTTAAGTAAAGAGACATGAAAGACATCATGTAATTTGGCATTGTCGGGCAATCGTAACTGGTAGGCCATTGAACCAATCCACTTGTTGATCTGAAATGGCTCGTAAAACTTGGGCTGGAGTTTGTAGCGTTGCCTCTTGTCCAAAGATAGTTGTCGGTGGGGATGTAGACAAGCCAAACCCAATCGTTGATGTCAAATTCGACTTCTCTGCAACTTTTGTCGTATTGGGTCTTCATGCGATGTTGTGCAGCTTGCAGCTGTGAGCGAATCTCACCCAACATTTTATCACGGGCTACGAAGGCATCCTCTACTGCTTCGACTTAGGTTGCTCCTAGTTTATAAGCTGTGAGACGTGGGGGGTCTCTTTCATAAATTACTTTAAATGATGTATCATGTAGGGTTGTGTGGTAAGAGGTGTTGTAACAATATTCTGCCCATGGTAGCCAGTTAACCCAGTTCATGGGGTTATCTCCTGTTAAACAATGGAGGTACATTTCAATTGTTCTGTTTACAACCTCCATCTACCTATCTGATTGTGGGTGATATGCCGATGAGAAGGCTAACTTGGTGCCACTAAGACGGAATAATTCCTTCTAAAATTTGCTAGTGAAAGTTGCATCTCTATCGGAGACTATAGACTCAGGGAAGCAATGGAGGTGGACGATGTGGTCCATGAAAAGTTGTGCCACACGTTTGGTTGTGTAAGGATGTGCCATGGCGATGAAGTGGCTGTATTTGGAAAAGCGATCGACGACCATCGAGAGCACAGATTTGCCTCAAGATTTGGGTAGCCCATCTACGAAATCCATTGAGCTTAGATTTGAGTTGGTAGCTCAAGGGTTATAGTAGCCCGGCTGGACGCAAGCAAGCAGTTTTTTTTTTTTGACAAACGAGGCAGCGGGCCACATACTCAATGACCGTACCTTTCATTCCTTCCCAATGGAAATCTTGGTGAAGTCGTTGAAGTGTTTTTTGCATACCCTCATGTGTGCTATCATGAACGCTTGAGAGGATTGCTAGAATTAGAGGTGAAGTGTCAGAAAGGTGAATTCAGCCTTTATACCAGAGGACTCCTTCCTGCTCGGTCCAAGGTCCTGGCAGTGCTCCTCATTGCAATTGGTGACGGAGTTGGTGGATGTTGGTGTCACTAGCCGTTGCAGCTTTTAACCTGTCCCAAAGATCCAAGCGAGGTTGGCTAATGGCGTTCAGCTCTAAAGTATCCTGGTGGCAACGAGACAGTGCGTCGGCTGAGTTGTTGGAAAGCCCCGATCGGTATTCGATGTTGAAATCGAATCCCATGAGTTTACTTATCCAATGTTGTTGTGAGGAAGTTGTTATGCACTGCTCGAGCAAGTATTTGAGACTATAGTGATCCGTCTTGATGATGAACTTGCGGCCCCATAGATAAGGTCGCTAATGTTGAACCGCCTTTGCCAACCCGATAAGTTCCCGCTCGTACGCCGCCAATTTGTGATGTCTAATGGCGAGTTGGTGGTTGAAATAAGTGATGGGGTGTTGATTCTATTGCAAGACCTCCCTAATTCCATTGCTAGAAGTATCACATTCCACTATGAATGATTGTGTGAAATCGGGTAATTGCAAGATGGGGCTGGTGGCTAGTGCTACCTGTAGCTGTGAATATGCCTTCTCTACTGCTTTCGTCCAGGTGAAGGAGTTTCATTTCAGCATTGTAGTGAGAGGGCCTGTGATTTGGCCATAATCTCGGATGAATTTTTGGTAGTACCCAGCTAGTCCAAGGAACCCGCGGAGAGCTGTGACATTTTGTGGTTTTGGCCACTGCACAATCGCTTGAACTTTTGCGGGGTCTATGGTAACCCTTTCCCAGGATATGATGTGCCCCAAATAAGCAACTGTCATGGTCCCGAATGAACACTTTAGCTTTTTGATGAAGAGCTAGTGGGATTGTAATAGGTTAAGGGCTGTCCATAGGTGGCGGAGGTGCGAGTCCCAGTCATTACTATATATCAATATATTATCAAAGAATACGAGGATGAATTTGTAGAGATGATTCCGAAAAACCTCGTTCATTAAGGTCGGGAACATGGAAGATGCATTTGACAATCCAAACGGCATTACCAGGAATTCAAAATGCCTGTGATGTGTATGGAAGGTCGTTTTCTCCTCGTTGTTGTTAAACATTTGTACCCGGTGGTAGCCTGACCGGAGGTCCAACTTAGTGAAGAATTGTGCCCCGTGTAGCTCATCTAATAACTCATCCACCACTAGAATTGGGAACTTGTCTTTGATGGTCTTGTTATTCAGTTCTCAGTAGTCGACATAAAACCGCCAAGATCCGTCATGTTTCTTAACCAACAGGACTGGTGAAGAGAATGGCGAACGGCTAGGTCAAATGATTCCCTGCTGTAGCATTTGTGCACATTGCCTTTCTATCTCATCTTTCTGCAGGTGAGGATATCGATAAGGTCGGACAACTACCGGGCCAATGTTTGGCTCCAAATAGATGCGGTGATCGCAACTTCAGAGTGATGGAAGGCCTGTAGGTTCCTGGAAAACGCCGTTGAACTCAGTTAAGAGTTTCTCTAATTCGGTGTCTTCCTTAGGGGTGTTCTTGATTAGATGAAGTCAGGGTTGCATAATGGTGACTCCTTGGAGCCTTACCTCCTGTTGATTGTTTCCAAGGTCATAGTGAGCGCTGAGAAATCCCAAAGAATAGGTCCAAGGGTTTATAACCATTTGGTTCCCAACACCAAATCAAACCCTGCTAATGGAATGACCAGAAAATCGACTTCAAACTCGGTTCCGTCAATGGTGAAATGGATGCTTTTGCAAAGGCCCAGACATTTGATGCTGTCTCCGTTGGCCATGGCGACTATTTCTCTAGTTTCGCCGGCGTAGTTGAGTCACAGGTGCTTGATGGCTATCCGGCTAATGAAATTATGGGTGCTCCCGAAGTCGACTAAGCCGCACAGGGGGAACCCATCTACCACTGCTTGAATCTGCATCGTACTCGTTCCCCTTTGGCTTGTCATGGCGTGAAGGGAGATCGCGGGGTCGCCTTCTTCCTCTTTTAGGGCAGATTCTGGTTCGTCGTCACCTACCTTTAACTAGAATAGCCATTGACATTGCTATCCGATGGTGTAGGGCTCGTCACAGTTGTAGCAAAGGCTCTTGGCTCTCCGTTCGGCCATCTCTGCTCGGTTCAAGCGGCGGATAAAGGTAGGTGCTTGGACCTTTTGGGGGTTCTCTGTTGCGGTTGTTGCAGTGCTCTTTGTAGTAGGTTGGTTGCCACCCAAGTTGCGATTGGGATTTACAAACCCCTTTCGCGCACTCAGTTCGCACATCAGCTTCTGTCGGGTTTCATAAGCACGTGCCAAGCTCATGGCGTGCATCAGGTCGGGCGGTTCTTGAAGCTCCACTTCGAAGCGTATCCAATCTGCCAACCCGGCTGTGTATAGGCCGACATATTGGTCGATTCGTACTACATGGCTTGCTCATGCTAACTTCTTATGAAATTGCTTATTATATTCATCGATGGTTCCAGTTTGTCTCAAAGTCACCAGATCGCCCAACGGATTGGTGCGGGCGGGCGGTCTGAATTGCAACTTGCAAAAGTACTTGAACTCCCCCCCAATCAATTCGAGGTCGTTCCCCTCCTAATTGATGAAACCATAGTTATGCTTCGCTAAGAAGGTGGAAGGAAGCTAGTCCCACTTTGTCTACGTCTGCTGTCCGTTGATTTGTAAAAAACTTCTCACAGCGGTGGAGCCAAATCAAAGGATCTTTAGAATCATCGTATGTCGGGAAGTCGAGTTTCGTGTATCGGGGCACCATAGCCCCTGCAGCTTGAAAGGGCTGGGCATTCCCGCCCTCCTAGATCTGTGTATGTCGCTGTTGTGAGGGCGTTGCTGCTTGATGCCTCCCTTGCTACTGCACTGTTCTGTAGGTGTTGGAGGAGCAAATCCAGTTTTTGATCGAACTTCTGAGACAATTCTTGTATTTGGAAGTTTGTCCTTTGTTCTGATTCGGTAATCATGATGCGGAGTGGATCTGAGTCGGAAGGTGAATCGCTCATGGTGATTGGCTCTAATACCAAATTGTTATTGGCTTTGGCCCAAGCTCGAGTCACAGGACGATTCATCGGAAAATCGATATTGTGGCGGGAAGACTTCCCCTTGTTGTCGTTCTTCTTCCTCCCTATGATGAAGACGAAGGAAGGCGAAGGTCAGCTCGTTGCAAGGACCTGAATACTTGGGACCTCGTCAAGAGAGAGAATCCGATCTTGAATAATTTTTGTGTAATTATTGCTTGCTTTATTCCTTTGTAAAACTCTTAATATATAGTGTTTTTTTTAGTTATCTCCTAAATTAGCCTTACTGTAATAGAAATCCTATCCTAGTTGACAACAAATTTTCTATTCTAAAGATAAACAATAACTTGAAACAAATATCATAAATCCTAAAATTGCAACAATAATAATCCAATGCCTAAAGATAGAATTTGCCAAAAATAGCTGCTCATCCAATCTGTTGGACTTCTTACACTGCGTTCTCTCCTTGGTTTTGTGCCTGTCTCTGCGTATATGCCTTTCCCACGAATGCATCCCTAACAGAAACATTACTCTAATGACCTTGATGCTGCTACTTCTACTGTATCATAATGTTCAAGTCAAATATATTACATCACTGTTGTAACAAAAATCCATAAACAACAAATTAAAAGTTTAGATTATTTCGAATGGTGAGAAATGATTGCTAAGTTGACTTAGGATTCTGGGTGTCTGAATTTATACCAACATCAATCAATAATAAATTTATCCATATATGAGAGTATCTTAACAATCTGGACATATATCACTGCTAAACTACCACGCTACACACTTTTCTCTTCTCTCCCTAAACTCCATCTAAAATGTAGTAAATATTAACACATAAAAATAGAAGTTTTTGAGTAAAGAAGATCATGCAAATGGTGAAGTACGAGAAAAACCCAACATTATTTGGAGACAAGAAGAGGTGTAGTATCTATATAAATTCTAAGTGTGGTGAAGCGAAAAAGTGCAATTTTTGTAAAAATTTCTACTTGAAAAAGAAAAAAGAAAAGAAAAACCGAATCTTAGATTACCTAAAATAATAACATCAATTTAGGAACATTTTCCTATTATGCAAGAACAAAAGAAAATGGGATAAAATAAAAAGAAAACATCTATAAACGCAGAACGCTTGGAGAAGAGATGAGAGAGAAGGAGACCAACCTCAAGGTTTTGGAGTGGTGACGCAGCGTAGAAAGCGTAAAGCACGTGACCAATTCTAGGATTGGATCTCACGGATAAACAAAGAACAATTTTAGTTTATTCCTTGAAATTCTCAATTGTGCACAATTGAGGGAACAGAGAAAATTCTCTCCAAGTGTTTGTAATTCGATATATGATAAAAGATAATCCTAAAAATGACCAAGGAAACTATATATAGTCCTTAGGGAAACAGTTAAAAAGGAAATATATATGTACACGTGGGAATATATATATATATGCACGTTTTCGTCATTCGACTTATATACGGCCGTGTATAAAACCGTGTATGTTTCTGTAGATCTTCTAGACTTAACACACGGCCGTGCCTTGGTGCCGTGTATAAAACCGTATATGTTTCTGTGGATCTTCCAGACTCAACACACGGCTGTGCCTTGGTGCCGTGTATAAAACCGTGTATGCTTTTATAGATCTTCCAGATTCAACACACGACCGTGCCTTGGTGCCGTATATAAAACCGTGTATGTTTCTGTGGAGTTTCCAGACTCATTACATGGCCGTGCCTGTAAAAGACATGCCACATTATACGGTCGTGCCTGTAAAAAACATGCCCAATCAACCGGTGTCAGCTATGATGTCCACATCATTTTCTCCCACCAATGAAGAACTCGATCCCGAGTTCTCTTCAGGATATAAAGGTTCGTCATCGGAGTAGAATGGAGATAAATCAGCTACATTGAAGGTTTTCGAAATCTTCATGCTTTCAGGAAATCCGATCATATACACATTATCATTTATCTTTGCAACAATCTTGTGAGGGCCATACTTCTTTGGTTGCCATTTACTATAAGTGCCCATGGGAAAATGTTCTTTCCTTAAGAACACCAGTACCTAATCTCCCACTTCAAAGAGCTTTTCCCTCTTATGCTTGTCTGCAGCTTTCTTGTACTTCTCATTAGCTTTCTCGATCTTCTCTTTCACTTCAGATGCAACCGCCTGATGTTGTTCAGCCATGTGTTTTGCAGCTACATTATACTCGACACCCTTAGGCAACAGAGCTAAATCCAATGCGTGAGATGGCGCTTTTGTATAGACCACGGAAAAAGGAGTTTTCCCAATAGTTCTATGGATGGAACTGTTGTAAGCAAATTCAGCTTGAGAAAGTGCCAAATCCCATTGTCTTGGCTTCTCTCCTTAAATTCTTCGTATTAAATTGCTAAGGGTCCTGTTCGTCACCTCCATCTACCCATCAGTCTGAGGGTAGGTTGTACTACCAAAATTGAGTGAGGAATTAAACATGTACCATAGTGTCCTCCAGAAGTGACTAAGAAATCTGGTATCTCTATCTGATGTAATAGACTTGGGAACCCCATGCAACCTGACCACCTCCTTAAAGAATAACTTGGCAACACCCTGTGCATCAGCTGACTTCTTGTAAGGGATGAAGTGAGCTATCTTAGAGAACCTGTCTACAACCACAAAAACAGTGTCAGCACCTCGTTGGGTACGAGGCAAACCTAAAACGAAATCCATAGATAGATCCTCCCAGATATTCTTAGGTACTGGTAGTGGAGTGTACAACCCAGTATTCTGAGAATGTCCTTTAGATGTCTGACAGATGTAACACCTTTGCACAATTCTCCCCACATCTCTTCTCATTTGAGGTTAATGATATCTTGCAGCCACTGCTACCAAAGTCTTATCTCGCCCCAGATGTCCTGCTAATCTTCCTCCATGTAGGTCTCTAATCAACTTTTCCCTCAAAGATGATTCAGGGATACAAAGTTGATTTCCTTTCATTAAGTAATCTTATAGGATATAATAACTGTCACTGGGCTCCTGATCAAGACACTTCCTCCATATTTTCCTGAAATCCACATCCTCCTCATATAGTTCTTTCATCTGCTCAAAACCTACCACCTCAGCCCTTATGGTGATCAATAAATCAGCTCTCCTACTCAATGCGTCCGCCACCTTATTTTGAACTCCAGATTTGTGCATCAAGCGGAATGGAAACTTTTGTAGAAATTGGATCCATCTGGCATGCATATCTTTATAGATGCGTGTTTGACTACTCAGATGTTTTAGAGCAACATAATCTGAATACAGGATAAATTCTTTTCTTACCAAGTAATGCTCCCACATCCTCAGAGCTCTAACCACGGAATAGAACTCTTTATCATAAGTAGACCAACTCCTCCTAGCTTCATAGAGCTTTCACTATGGAAGGCCACAGGTCTCTTCTCCCGAGATAACACTGCTCTAATATCTACCCCACTGGCATCACAATCTACCTCAAATAATTTGTCAAAGTCTGGTAACGCTAACACCGGCGCACTATATAATCTCTCCTTTAACACAGCAAACCCAGACTCAGCTTCTTCACCCCATTGAAACTTCCCCTTTTTCAAGCACTCAGTTAATGGGGTAGCGACAGTACTGAAATGCCGTATAAAGCGCCTATAAAACCCCGCCAATCCCAAAAAGCTCCTCAACTCAGTCACCATCTTTGGAGTAGGCCATTCTCTAATAGCCCTTACTTTTTCCTCATCTACCGTTATTCCCTCACCACTCACTATAAAACCCAAGAATAGCAACTTCTTTGACATAAATATGCACTTCTTGAGATTGACATAAAGCTTATTCTCCTTTAACACAGTTAATACACTTCTCAAATGCACTAAGTGCTCATCTTCAGTCTTACTATATATTAAAATATCATCGAAATACACCATTACAAATCTACCAATAAAAGGCTTAAGTACTTGATTCATTACACGCATGAAGGTACTGGGTGCATTATTAAGGCCGAATGGCATAACCAACCATTTATATAATCCTTCATTCGTCTTGAAAGCAATTTTCCATTCATCCCAAGGTTTGACTCGGATTTGATGGTATCTACTCCTAAGATCCACCTTTGAAAATATCACCGCTCCACTCAGCCTATCCAATATGTCCTCAATGCGAGGAATTGGGAATTTATACCCAATCGTAATTTTGTTGATCGCACGGCTGTCTACGCACATCCTCCAATTACTATCCTTCTTTGGAGTCAATAGCGTCGGAACAGCATACGGGCTCATGCTATCCCTGATAAATCCTTTGTCCAGTAGCTCCTGGACTTTCTCTTGCAAAAATTCAATCTCCTTGGGGCTCATCCTATAATGAGGGAGATTAGGAAGACTAACCCTAGGCACTAAATCAATATGGTGCTGGATGTCACGCAATGGAGGTAACCCCTCTGGCAAATCTTCTGGCACTACCTCTTTAAACTCTTCTAACACCCCCTTTATACTTTCTGAAACCTCTTCACTACTCACATCCTCCCCAACATTCTTCACAACAAGTGCGTGCATCACCCGGGATTCTTTCAGGTCCTCAACCATCTCCTTCTCTGACTGAGTGATTGTCAGAAAGGATTTTCCTTCAGCCTTTTGTGTCTTGGGTTGTTTATCCGTCAAAGGCAGCAATGTGTATTTCACACCCCCTTTCTCCAACTTATACTTATTATCTTTTCCAGCATGTTGGGCATCCACGTCAAACTACCATGGTCGCCTAAATAACAAGTAGCAAGCATCCATATCGACGATGTCACAATAGACTTCGTCCTTATATTTGCCTATAGAGAAGGGGACCCGACACCTCTCCTTCACATCAATCCGCTCTGCCACCTTAATCTACCCTATGGTGTAAGGGCTCGGATGTTTCTCTACTGGTAGCTGGAGTTGCTTCACCACCTCTCTCCTAATTATATTCTCACAACTCCCACTATCAACAATCAGGTCGAACACTCTCCCACCAATTGTGCACCTAGTGCGGAACAACTGGTGTCGCTGTGAACTACCCTCCTGCTTCGGTGCCAACATCATCCTTCTAATCACATAGCTCGGCTCTACCCCATCATCAACCTCATCATAATACTCATCTTCACCATCTGGTTCACAGCACACTTCCTCCTCTTCCTCCCTTTTGACAATATTTATGGTCCGTCGATTCGGACATTCGTTGGATCGGTGCCCCGGTTGATTGCACCTATAACACTTCCCCAAAATTGGCTTAGTATATAGATTACTTTGCCTTGGGGTCTCTTTGATTTCAAGAGGCTTCTTCCCTTCAGCCTTATCTTCCTTCTTCTCTATACCTCTAGCAGACTTCTCAACTATTCCTTTATTCTTTTCACCAACCACCCGGTTGCCACTGCCAACACTATCATATCCATAATTCCTCTTGCCCCCACCAAGCCTAGTATTTTTCTCTTGAATCATCATCTCAGCTCTAAGGGCCAAATTCTTTACCTCGTTCACAGTTTTAAATACCGTTACCCTAATTTTATCTCTAATTTGGGGCTTCAACCCATTGACAAATTGCGCTACTTGGTGACCCTCGGTCTCCCTCAAATCATTCCTCTCCGCCAATCTCATGAACTCGGCGGTATATTCATGCACCGTCCTCTGCCCTTGACAGCAGCGTTGGTACTATTGGAAGAGAATCTGCTCATAGTCTGGTGGTAAAAAATCTCTTTGCAGCAGGTTATTCATACGGTACCATGTCCTTATTGGATGCTTTCCCTCTCTCTGCCTCTTGTTTTGCAACCGATCCCACCATGCAGATGCTCCTCCTTTCAGCCTACACGCGACCAACCTCACCCTCTTACCCTCGAGGATCTCCATATAGTCGAAAAATCTATCGACTTCTGTAAGCCAATCTAGAAAATCCTCTATCTTAAGATTACCATTAAACGATGGGATATCTACCTTGAGACAGAAATCACCGCCATCTGCCTGATTGTATCCTTAGTAGTTTCTTTGATATCCACCACCATACTCCTGATCATTCCTGTGGTCATTTCTGCGGTATCTTCCACCATCAACACCGCCTCTCCTCTATTGTTGCCCTCTTCTTTGTAGGAAGTCACCCTCTTCCTCAGAAGAACTCTCATCTAACCGTTCATTCCATTGATTTGTGGCTGTAGGTTGATTGACAAGACCGCCACGAGCGACTGCTACCCTTGGTCGATCTCCACCAACGTCCCTGTTACCGTTGTGGCTCACCACCATGGCATCAAAACGCGTAATCAAATCCTCCAAGCGCTGCTCTACTCACCCGAGCCTCCGATCCACTGCTTCAACCACTGCCCTTGGAGCCCATTGATCGACTCGTTGGACTTCCGCATCTCGATCTAGGTCAAGAACGTGACCGCTGTCAACACCGTCGTTAGCCGACATCTCCGCAGGAAATTGCCTTGCTCTGATACCAAACTGATGCAGCGTAGAAAGCATAAAGCACGAGACCAATTCTAGGATTGGATCTCACAGATAAACAAGGAACAATTTTAGTTTATTCCTTGAAATTCTCAATTGTGCACAATTGAGGAAACAGAGAAAATTCTCTCCAAGTGTCTGTAATTCGATATATGATAAAAGATAACCCTAAAAATGACTTAGGAAACTATATATTGTCCTTAAGGAAACAGTTAAAAAGGAAATATATATATACACGTGGGAATATATATATATATATACGCACGTTCTTGTCATGCGGCTTATACACGGCCTTGTATAAAACCGTGTATGTTTCTGTGGATCTTCCAGACTCAACACACGGCCATTCCTTGGTGCCATATATAAAATCGTGTATGTTTCTATGGATCTTCCATACCCAACACACGGTCGTGCCTTGGTGCCGTGTATAAAACCGTGTATGTTTCTGTGGATCTTCCAGATTCAACACACGGTTGTGCCTTGGTGCTGTGTATAAAACCGTGTATGTTTTTGTGGAGTTTCCAGACTCATTACACGGCCGTGCCTATAAAAGACACGCCTCATTACACGGCCGTGCTTGTAAAAGACTCGCCCAATCAACCAATGTTAGCTACAATGTCCACATCAAGTGGTGACTATATCTTTCATTGTTGATGATATTGGATGGCCGGAAAGAGCAGAAATGATAAACAAATATCTTAACAAGAATGGAGAAAGGGGAAAAAAAAATCAAAATGAAGAAGAGAGAGATAGAGACTTACAGTCATAAAAGAAAAGACATGAAAGGGAGGGAACCCAAAAGGTAATAATGAATATTTGGAGTGAAGTGAAAAAAAAAATTACAAAAAGAAGGAGGAATTGTGGGACCTATTTTCATTTGTCATGTGTTCTATTAAATTAATATTAGTGACATTATATTATATGTCTCATTATATTTACTAGTGTGATGATTAAATTTATTGTGTCTCTTTGAAATTGTCACATTAACTTAAAATTGCTATAGTGATATATCCCTTTAAATATTCAAATATTACAAAATTATTATTGATAACATCAAAAGTATATGTTTTTTTAGTTTAAAAAAAATACACTAAAGTCAAAGTTTAAAATATAACAAAACATATTTTAATAAATTTAATGGGATATTTTATACTAAGATCAAAATTTAAAAGTATTATTTACAATATTAAGAAATTATTTATCAATTTAGTAAAGTTTAAAAGAGTGGGTTATAATATTTAAAAGTTTAATTAATATATTTATACCTAAGTTAAAATTTAGAATTTTTTTACATTTTTCTATATTTTTTTTTAAGTTTTAGTGATATATATATATATATATATATACACGCATATCTTTCAATTGTTACTAGATGATAAAGTCAAAGTTGAAAAGTGGTCAATATTTCTTTCAGAGCCTAAACAGTTGAATCTGGTTAATGTTAATTATTTTATAGTCATTAGTCAAAGCTGCGTGCTTAAGTATGACCAAATAACCGAACTGTTATTGATATTACTTGATTAGAGTACGCCAAAGGATACTTCTCGAAGCTCGCTTGTCGTCGGCTAACATTGAAATTTTATCGAAAGTGATATTTCATTTGTCCTCATTAGCTTCCAACTGGACCTCCGGACTACGCACCTACTTTCCCCTCATGAATAAAAGTAATGGCAAGTGGTGCAAAATATTCCCTCTCTCTCTCTCTCTATATATATATTTAATTTTTAGGCATTTTTTTTTTCAATTTCCCTCTTAAAGCTTAAAGTTGCTAAATTATATATTCAATCAATTAAATTTATTATCTATTTAAGTATAATTTTAAAAGATATAATTATTATTACTTAGAATCAACGATTTTAATTTTAACAAGAATTGAATTCTACTTTTGAAGGAGCCGGATTATGATTCCATTTCAATAATTTTTCAAAATAGACATATGTGGCAAACAAGATACTTTATTTTATTGGTTGAGTCTTGAAACCATATGAGTGCTACAATTTCATTGTGTAATGCTTAATAGGGATATATAAAACTTAAAAACATGTTATTATAGTTTACATAATATATATTATAAATTATATATTTATCTTCCAAACTCTAAAAAATATTCATTTGTCCGAAATTAAAAAATCATATTAAACTATAAAGTTAAAGGAAAATCCCGAAATTTTTATAACAAAAAGGTTTTGCTAAAATAGTTTATCCCCATCCCCTATTTATATTGGGGAAGTGACAATTCAGTAAAGGAGTTTAATCTCTCTCCATTCTCACACACATTTATACTCCTTTTTAGTTGTATTGACTTAGATATTGAAGTAGTTACATCGAAACACTCTCTGGCATCCCATAACCTCCTCTTTTCTATCTTGCAAGTGATCTTGGCCATTTATCCAAATTCATAGCACAACATGTGAATCACCCTAGTTAAGGCAATAACTAATATAATAATTAACCTAAAAACCTTATTCTAAAACTTGGTAGTTCTAAAATCAAGGGAAAGAGTTTATTTATGAGATAATTAATTAAATTATAAGCAAAATGATTAAAGAATTAGAACTATGGGTTTAGGATAGCTAAATGGAAATTCTAAGTAAATATTTAGATTTAAGAAGTTTAAATTAGCTTGCTTGTAAATTTTCATGAAAAAATATTATAGTTAGTGTTATTTACTAAGATCGTTTGTATGTGTATTAGATGGACTCAAAAAATTCAAATTTCACGAACCCTTTTTAAGCTCATCAACTTTTCTCTCTCCTCCTTCATTTTCTTCTTCTTCCTTCTGATTTTTGTTCTTTCTTCTTACATACAATGAAACACCAAAAAAAATTCCAAAAATTTGTAATTTTCTTGTATGAGCTCTAAATTAAAAACCAAGGCCACCATCATGATCCTCGAGAAAAGCTCTATACATCTAGATACTCTTGCTAGGTATATCACAAACTCAACTTTCAAGTTAAGTTAAGAGTAGTGTAAGAGTATGGGTTTTAAGCTTTTAAAAAGAGCTTGAAAACTTGAGATTAAGCAAGTTTGACAAGTTTAAGTGTAGTGTAAATTCTAGTAAGATCTTTGTTCTTAAATTAGAGGTAAAGATTTTGACTTTCTATAAGTACTAAAAAATTATCTCGATTAGCAGAAGACACGAGACTAGGGTGAATGGAAAACTCTTTGATATGCTACACTGTGATATTTTATTTGTGATATATTGTGTACATGTGTATTCTTGTTGCTTGGCTACTGCTGTTGGGTTATGTTTGTTGTTGTTTTGGAGATTAAAGGTGGTGTAAAAGGAGTTTAGGTTGTGGAATTTGATTATATAGAAGGAAGTCAAAGTGGAGTTCAAATATCGTCAAGTGAACATAACCACGCCCTCTTCCCCCCACTTAATGTGTGTGTAATTCAACTTTTTGCATGAGTTAAGGTATGAACTTATTTTGGGCAAGCCACTTTTCTACAAAAACCCATGAAACTCTAATTGTACACATATGTCTATATATGGCTATGTTTATAGAACTTACCATATGTGTAAGAACAAAACTAATTTCACTATCACCTTATTATATTTAAGTAAGATCAGGTAATATATGTACGTATAAGTATAGAATGCTTATGTACTCATGTTATGAATGTTGAGAGTTGTAGCAACTAAGGATGTGGAGGAATGGTTGATTTGGGGATGGGAAAAGTGGTGAATGATTTAAGTATGTGAGGTTTGGTTGCCATTATGGAGTGGTGATGTGAGCACTTGTTGTGCAATGGGTTGCCTTTCTTGTTCTTGAGTGTGAATACTCAAGTAATTGAGTGGATTGATGATTGTTTGTCCTTGGTTTGCTTGTAGAAGTGAATACTTGGTGATTTTTTAAGCTCCTTTTTCTTTGCTCTTATGGTATTTTACTTAAATGCTCGAGTGCCTATATGGTTGATGATGCGCCTTTTCGTATAAACTTAGAACTCTTATCTTGAATGTGGATTAGTTTGTGATTATATATTGGTTGATCACCTCAAATCAATTAACTAAATGTTAGGACTTAATTAAAACCTGACATGCATTACATGATACATTATATTATGTTGAAGGCCATTATTGCTACAAAATGTACAAGAAGTAATCAATAAGAATTATTCTTACGCAATTGGTGAACTAAGTGACTTGTCTTTAAGGGTTTAAGTGCTCAAGTGTGCATTTAAGGGACCTTGAGCTTAAGATTTTAAAAGATTAAAGATTAACTAATCAAGTGAAAAGATGATAATTAAGTAAGATTAAGTACCCAAGCATTGATAGTTATGAGAATCTTCAACCTAAGGTTAAAGGGGGTATTAAAATCTAGACTTCACGCTGGTTATCAAAAGGCTGCATGTGATGTTACATTGCATATGGTTATTCATACATGTCATATGGATTAAAACTTGCTTGCTATTACCTGTATGTATATAGTATTAAGTGTATTACACTCTCAATTCACTCTATAATTGCTCGTTCTCTTCTAAACTTTTTTATGTAGGTTGAGACCATAAAAACTATCATCGTAGGATAATCACTTATGTAAGTACATTAACACATTGGGTAGGAAATGAAAGGAAGTAAGGAAAAGTGATAGCTTAGAAATCCATGAATACTTTAGAGCATGTAATTCAATCAGTAAAAGTTTCCTTTTGATATTTTCTTTTTTTTTTTAAGTCCACTATATAGTAATATTTTCTCAAGGCCAACTTTTGATTCATGTGTAATTAAAGTAGGTGCATGTAAAACTTAGCTATAGTTAATGACCAATGTTTGTATAGATGAGTGAATGGTGTTTAGCCTTCTATAAGGCCTTCTATGTGAATGTTTAAGGTTGTAATGGATGGTTTGTTAAACACTTCGAGGTTTCTTAACCTATGTTAAGTAATCATAGTAGGTTATCACGAATAGGGTCCCTTGTAGGATATGATACAAACATTCTCCAAAAGATAATTTAAACTAGAAATTTATTTTTCACATAACTCTAGGATATAATTTTCAACTTTTAAAAAATAATTTGATGATCATATCTTTCTCATTTTCCAAACCAAAAAACATATTCAAGATTATCATAAGTGTTAATTTGCTAGTAAATCATATATACATGAAATCAAAATTTAGATACATGGGTGAGCTACGAATTAAACCCAATATAAAGAAAACTACATAAAGCACATGCATGTGTACCCTGCATAAATACCTAAACAAATATATTGTGCACAAGTAATCTCAAATAGCAACATAGGGCTCATCTAATTATCTTATTTTAGGCTAGGGTAGCATACATAAGCAAACCTAGTGTCCTAAGCAAAGTTAGAGCCATGAGTAAAACTGAATACTTAAATTCTAAGATTTTAAGGGTTAAATTGCCTCATATTAGGTTCACCTTCTTTACCATCCATCAATAGTTCAATCTATTGTCGCCATCTACAATAGCATCTTATTCCACTAGTTTGACATGTTGACAACTTATCTTTAGATGTGCTAACCCATATTAACCATGGTTCCACTAAGTTGACGATTCACCTATCTATATATATATTACTATCCTTAGTGCCTAAATTACTAATCACTTCATGTCCAACGCCCAACTCTTGATAGGTGATGAACACTTGGTCCATGATTGACCTAGTCACTTATGTGATTTGTCACTTACCTTGTTACACATGCAAACAATAAAAATAATTTAATAGTTAAATAGTTTTTAAGCTAATTATCTAATCTTGCACATGCAAATAGCTTACTGATACTCCAATTTTGATGAAAACTCTATAATAATTCACAAATGATCAATTAATACCTTAATCATACTAAGAAACTATATTCATAACTCTAAAACCTTAATACAACTTGAGTTGGCCACCACAAGTGTAATTAGGTTAGCCAAATTCTCTTACAAAGCAAAGTGATCAGCCACTTTTCTCTTGGTCTTCAATGTGGTTAACTTAAATAACATTTGGTTAGAGATAATGGCAATAGAAGTAGCCTCTTTTCGATGTGGCCAACCACTTCAATCCTTACACCCAACTTTATTTAGATTCATCTTATTGTAAACTTGAACTAAGGCACCCCAGCCAAATTCTAAACCTTGAAATCTATCTTTTGACACCTCAATAACCCTACAAGAATTAGAGTAACCATTAAATTCAAAACTTGGTAACACTAATTACAACTTTCTCCTAATAATCTAACAACATCATACAATTTTTCTTAAATTTCCTCAAATGTTATAAAATTATAAGATGCATTAATGATTTTTTTTTTAATTTCAAATCAACCCAAATAATAAAAAATAATATAAATTCTAATCACCAAATTCTAGTTTCTCCAATTTATTATTACAAACCTAACAAGACCACAATTGAGTCTTTAAAGTGTAATGCTCTTATCTTAATGCAAAATGCAACAAACAAACGAGGAAATATCCTATTCACAAGAATTTGTGAAACTCACGACACACTTATTGATTTGCCTTTTGATTTCTATTTATGAAAAATCATATACAAAGATGAGGAAAAACCTTAATGCTATTAAGAATATAATGTATTAAGATTATTTGCACCATAAAATTTGTGGAATAGCTCACATATTGATGGTAGGGTAAAAAGATTGGTGACACTTAGAGTAAGAGAAGAGTGATGACTTGATTTTTCTTTACTAAGTTTGAAGATTCTATACAAGGGACTAATATTTGGTCTTTTTGTAGAAAGAAAGTAAGGCCAATTAACCAAATTACCCTTGATTTTAGATTTTTTTTTCTTGGAGTATTTTATCCCACTATTAGAAAATTCATCCTTGAGATTTATGTTATGATTGCAATAATTGGGACATTTGTCTTCAACTTCTCAAGTAGCCTCCTTCTCTGAGTGATTGTTTCACTAAATTTTAACATATTTTATCACTAGACAGTTCAAAATTCCATAGTATCCACGGTTTTCATGGAATATTTAGCCTAAATTAAATTCTCTTAAACCGTTAACAATTCTAATAATTCAACCACTTGATCTAGCTTATATCTAATTTAAATTAGGTATTTTAACTATTCTCTCATTTTCATCCTTAAACATTTTGAATTTTCTATTTCTAGAAAAAAATCCATCTTTGATCAATTCTTCATTAGTCATATAGATTGACTAGTTTACATGCTACATTGTTGATTTTCAACAAAACTTCAAAGGAACCTATATATCTCACGCTTAACTTACCTTTAATCTTGGATCACAAAATGTCGTTAATAGGTAAAATGTTTAAAAACACATGATCTTTCACTTGAAACTCTAAACATCTTTTCCTTTTGTTAGCATTGCTTTTCTTTTAACTCTATCCTTCTAAAATTTTTTGTTTGATGACCTAATCTTATTAGCAATCTTATGTACTATATCTAATCTCAAAATATGTTTCTCTCTGACATCATCCTATGGACAAGGACCTACACTTTGTTCCATGTACTATCTCATATGGCATCATTCCTGTGATCCAGCACAATTGTGTCCAAGTAGCTTTATTGAGAATAATGGGCTTGTCACCTGCTCAAACATGATTAGGCCTACCGTTGTCTTGCCTTTGTCATAGTTTACCCCACACATACATACACATGTCCTTTACTGACGCAGCACGGAAGCTAAAACGAAACGAATCCGAAATTGGATTGGTTTCACACAATAAAGACACACACTTTGATGCAAGTTAGGTTGCGCACAACCCGATAATTGGAGAAAACTCTCTCTCAAAGTGTATTCAAATGTATATTAAAACGTAACCCTAATCTATCTGACAAAAGAGTATTTATATGGCCCCGTAAAATACCTAAAAAGGGAAAATCTAAGCGTACACGTGGAAATAAATAGTAAAATACACGTCTATAAATTGTCGCATACACGGCCGTGCCTCCAGGCCGTGTATGCTTCTGGGCAAGTGACAAGCCTAGTACACGGTCTCATACACGGTCGTGCCTCGAAGCCGTGTATGATTCTGTGAAAGTTCCGCAAGCTGTATCCCAAGCCGTGCCCGGAACCGTATCAGCCTCTGTGGGATACTCGATCGTTATACACGGTTATGATACACGACCGTGTGTGGGGCCGTGTATACTTCTATGGAAATCTGTCTGAGGGCACAGTCGCGAAGCACGGTTGTCTCCTAGCCGTGTGAGGAAGCCGTGTATACGTCTGTGGCTCTGAATTGGATACACGGTCTATATGCACGGCCGTGTGTCCAGGCCGTGTGTCCCCTGGCTCCATCATTTATAGCACGGCCGTGTGTCCCCTGTCTCCATCATTCTCCCCCACCAATGGAGAACTCGACCCCGAGTTCTCATCCGGATATAGAGGAGTATCATCGGCATGAAAAGGTGACAAGTCCGCTACATTGAAAGTGCAAGATATATTCATATCTTTCGGGAGTTGTACAACATATGCGTTGTCATTGATCTTGCGTACAACTTCATAGGGACCGTACTTCCTGGGTTGAAGTTTCCCATACTTCCCTACAGGGAATCGCTCCTTCCGAAGGTAAACCATTACCTGATCGCCAACTGTAAAGAGCTTCTGCCGTCTATGCCTATCTGCATCCCCTTTGTACCGTATGTTGGATTCCTCTATCTTTCGCTTAACTTCTTCAGTAGTGGCTTGGTGTTGCTCTGCCATATGTTTAGCTGCTACATCGCCCACCATGTCCTTGGGTAATTTGAGCAAGTCTAGCGCATGTTGTGGTGTTTTTGTGTATACCACCGAGAATGGAGACCTTCCAATAGTTCGATGGATAGAACTGTTGTAAGCGAATTCGGCTTGAGCCAATGCTTGATCCCACTGTCCCGGTTTCTCACCGTAGATGCTTCTGATGAGGTTTCCGAGGGTTCTGTTAGTCACCTCGGTCTGTCCGTCGGTTTGAGGATGAGCGGTGCTGCTGTAATTCAGGGAGGAGTCAAACATAAACCAAAGGGTCTTCCAAAAGTGACTAAGGAATTTGCTATCCCTATCTGATGTGATAGACTTTGGGACTCCATGCAGCCGCACCACTTCCTTGAAGAACAACCGTGCAATAGCCCGTGCGTCGGCGGTCTTCCTGCATGGGATGAAATGAGCCATCTTGGAGAACCTGTCAACTACAACAAACACAGAGTCAGCACCTCGTTGGGTACGAGGCAAACCCAGTATGAAGTCTATCGACAAATCCTCCCAAATGTTTGAAGGCACGGGGAGAGGAGTGTATAAACCAGTGTTTTGGGATTGCCCCTTAGACACTTGACAAATGTAACATCTTTCCACAATCCGGTACACATCCCTCCTCAACCAAGGCCAAAAGTATCTGGCGGTAACTGCAGCTAATGTCTTATCTCAACCCATATGTCCCGCCAATCCTCCACCATGCAAGTCCCTGATAAGCTTTTCCCGCAAAGAAGATTCAGGAATGCACAACTGGTTCCCTTTCATCAAATATCCCTCATGTATATGGTAATCGTCACATGGTTCCCTGTTGGCACACTTAATCCAAGTGTCCTTAAAGTCGCCATCGTTCTCGTACAGTTCCTTTAGCTTTTCAAAGCCGACAATGTCTGTACTCAAAGTAAGCAGGACATTCGCTCTTCTACTCAGGGCGTCCGCGACTTTGTTTTGCACACCTGACTTGTGCATCAACCTGAAAGGAAACCTCTGCAAAAACTCAATCCACCTGGCGTGCATATCCTTACTAATTCGGGTCTGACCACTCAAATGTTTAAGAGCCCTACAATCCGAATACAAAACAAACTCTTTCCCGACCAGGTAGTGTTCCCACACTTTAAGGGCCCTTACCATGGCGTAGAACTCCTTATCATAGGTAGACCAAGTCCTCCTTGCTTCGCACAGCTTCTCACTGTAAAAGTCTATTAGTCTCTTCTCTTGTGATAGTACTGCACCTACTCCGACCCCACTAGCATTGCAATCCACTTCGAACAATTTTTCAAAGTCTAGTAGAGCTAGTACAGGCGCGCTACACAATCTCTGCTTCAGGTTCATGAAGCTCAAGTTAGATTCTTCGCCCCATTGGAACTTTCCCTTCTTTAGGCATTCGGTCAAGGGTGCAGCAACAGTACTAAAATGCCTAATGAACCTTCTGTAGAAACTGGCTAAGCCGAGGAAGCTTCTCAATTCCGTTACGGTTCTTGGAACAGGCCATTCCCTAATTGCTTTCACCTTCTCGTCATCTACCATCACTCCCTCACTACTAACAATAAACCCCAGGAACAACAGTCGTCTTGACATAAAGGTGCACTTTTTAAGATTAGCGAACAACTTATTCGCCTTTAATGTAGATAACACACACCTTAGATGTTCTAAGTGTTCTTCTTCAGATTTACTGTATATCAGAATATCGTCAAAGTACACTACAAGAAAACGACCATTGAAAGATTTCAATACTTGGTTCATTACTCTCATGAAGGTGCTCGGTGCGTTACTCAGCCCAAATGGCATCACTAGCCACTCATACAGCCCCTCCTTGGTCTTAAACGTTGTTTTCCACTCGTCTCCAGGACGGATTCGAATCTGGTGATATCCACTCCGCAAGTCTATCTTGGAGAAAATAGTAGCGCCACTCAAACGGTCCAACATATCCTCAATGTGGGGTATAGGGAATTTATGCCCTATGGTAATCTTGTTGATAGCTCGGGTATCAACACACATCCTCCAACTCCCATCTTTCTTAGGAGTTAACAATGCTGGAACCGCACATGGGCTTAGGCTATCCCGGATGAAACCTTTGTCCAAAAGCTCTTGGACCTTCTCCTGGAGAATCCCAGCTTCCTTGGGACTCATTCTATAATGCGGGAGGTTTGGGAGACTAGCCCCGGGCACCAGGTCAATTTGGTATTGAATATCCCTCAAAGGAGGTAGTCCCTCGGGTAGGTCGTCTGGGATCACTTCCTTAAACTCTTCAAGAAGATCCTTCACCGCCCCTGGCACTTCTCTATCAAGTTCCTCCCCTCCTTCAGTCACTCCTTTCACAATGAGGGCGTGTACTACTCGCGATTCCCTCAAGTCGTCCATCACTTCCTTCTCGGATTGAGTGACGGTTAAGAATGAGCGACTCTCAACCTTCTTCCCTTTAGCACGTCCTTCCCTCTTCAATGGTAATAACGTGTACTTCACACCCTCCTTCTCCAACCGGTAGACATTTTCTCTGCCCGCATGTTGCGCGTCCACGTCAAACTGCCATGGCCTCCCAAACAAGATGTGGCAAGCATCCATGTCTACAATGTCGCAGAATGCTTCATCCCGGTACTTCCCTATTGAGAAAGGTACCCTGCATCTCTCCTTAACTTCAATTTTCTCAGCGGCCTTGATCCAACCAATAGTATAAGGATTCGGGTACTTCTCAACGGGTAGCTGCAGTTGTGTTACAACCTCCCTTCCTATGATGTTCTCGCAACTGCCGCTGTCTACAATCAACTCAAATAGCTTCCCCATGATCGTACACCGTGTACGAAACAATTGGTGCCTCTGCGTGAACTCTTCCTGTTTTGGAGTGAGCATCAAACGCCGAATTACATATGACGGCTCCGCTGCTTCTTCTTCTTCCTCATAATACTCTCCCTCTCCATCGGGCTCACAGAAAATTTCCTCATCATCTTCCCTATCGAGGATGTTGACGCTCTTCCTCGCTGGGCATTCGTTTGATCGATGACCCGGTTGGTTGCATCGGAAACACTTGCTGATACGAACCACGCCAACTCGTGACGAAACCCAATACCAATACGTTCGGAAATTCGTTGCCTAAGACGCCCAAACACCTAAAGTGGAAAACCGCGACCCGTTGTCTATAAGCGAGATAAGAACCTTGGTATAAAAGTGAAGACGCCACAATCGGGATGGAAAACCGATTGATAAGTCGGGATGAACGCCACGGAAATCAATCCGATAAGTTCGAATTAAGTTCTTGAAGAACCAAGAGAGGTACCTCTCAAAAGTGTTTAATGTTCAATGATGTCTTATCTCCAATGTTCTAAACCCTAGGAGCTTTTATACTAGGGTTACAATTTGTGTAAAAAACAAGTCCAAAACGACGTAGTTTAGTTAAGTGACATAAAAACGCGAAACAGAACAAGCTGGCCGACAGGGGATACACGACCTGTGTACACGCCCGTGTACTTTGGCCGTGTACTTGTCTGTGCAACTTCTGGCAACATACACGCTTGTGTACTTTGACCGTGTATTTGTCTGTGCAACTTCTGGCAACATACACGCCCGTGTACTTTAGCCGTGTATCTTTCTGTGGATTTGCTTGACTCCATACACGGCCGTGCCTTTTAACCGTGTATCTAGCCGTGTATGATTCTAGGCAATCTTGAGAGTCCTACACGGTCGTGCCTTGAAAGTACACGTCCTCTTCAACCCGTGTTCGGTGTGACTTGTATAAGAGCAAGGGTCTTCCTATGGTTGTTCCAATCCATTCCAACTTCATGATTGCCCCAATCCTTCCCGGCTTCATGGACATCCTTTATCAACCCGTTAAGTGCTTCCTTGAGTCGTTTCGCTCGACTTCTTGTGATCGGTCCAGGCGGCACTTCAAGAGGATCTACATTCCTTCTTCCGGCTTGACTCTCATCATGGATCTCATCATTCCCCTCCTCTTGAAAAGGATTTGTCCTCAAATCGTCACCTACATCAAAAGGACTTAGATCAGTAACATTAAATGTGGCACTTACTTGATACTCACCAGGCAAATCTATCTTGTATGCATTGTCGTTGATGCGCTCAAGAACTTGAAATGGTCCATCGCCTCTAGGAAGTAGTTTAGATCGACGCTGCATGGGAAACCGCTCTTTGCGCATGTGCACCCAAACCCAATCGCCAGGTTCAAAAACAGCTTGTCGACGACCCTTGTTGGCTTGTTTCACATACTGCTCTGTTCGTCGCTCAATGTTTAGCCTTGCCTTTTCATGGATCTGTTGAATAAATTCAGCCTTCTTCTTGCCATCTAAATTAACATACTCAGAAATAGGCAAAGGTGATAAATCTAAAGGAGTTAGTGGATTAAAACCATACACAATTTCGAAAGGAGAAAATTTAGTAGCAGAATGCACTGTACGGTTATAAGCAAATTCAACATGCGGCAAACAATCCTCCCAACTTTTAATATTCTTTTTAATTACAGCCCTCAACAAAGTAGATAAAGTTCGATTCACTACCTCAGTTTGACCATCAGTATGTGGATGACAAGTAGTAGAAAACAATAACTTAGTTCCTAACTTAGCTCACAAAGTCTTCCAAAAGTAGCTTAAGAACTTAGCATCCCTATCTGATACAATTGTTCTAGGCATACCATGCAACCGCACAACTTCCCTAAAGAATAAATTAGCAATATTACAAGCATCACCCGTTTTGTGACAAGGAATGAAATGTGCCATTTTAGAAAACCTATCAACAACTACAAAAACAGAATCCCGGCCATGTCTAGACCTGGGTAATCCTAACACAAAATCCATAGAAATATCTACCCAAGGCTCATGAGGAATGGGAAGTGGGGTGTAAAGTCCTTGAGGTTGGACTCTAGATTTCGCTTGCTTACATGTGACACATTGCTCACAAATTCTCTCAACATCTCGTTTCATGTGAGGCCAATAGAAGTGTTCCTGCAATATCCCTAATGTTTTTGCTACTCCAAAGTGTCCCATTAAACCTCCTCCATGAGACTCCCTGACAAGTAATTCTCTTAAAGAACACATTGGAATGCACAGTTTACTCTCCCTAAACAAGAATCCATCATGTTTATAAAATTTTCCATGCCCACTCTTCTCACATTGCACATACTCCTCACAAAAATCTCGATCAGCAGCATATAATTCCTTAATGTGCTCAAAACCAAGCAGTCTAGAACTAAGAGTAGAGATAAGAGTATACCTTCTTGAAAGTGCATCAGCAACTACATTCTCTTTACCTTGCTTGTAGTGGATGACATATGGAAATGTTTCAATAAACTCCACCCAACGAGCATGCCTTTTGTTCAGCTTGTGTTGCCCCTTCAAATACTTCAAGGATTCATGATCAGTGTGGATCACGAACTCTTTTGGCCAAAGGTAGTGTTGCCACATCTCCAAGGCTCGAACCAATGCATATAGCTCTTTGTCGTAAGTAGGGTAATTCAAGGTTGCCCCACTTAGCTTCTCACTGAAGAATGCAATCGGTCTTCTCTCCTGCATAAGAACTGCCCCAATACCTAATCCTGAAGCATCACATTCAATTTCAAACGTTTTAGTAAAGTTAGGTAAAGCAAGTAATGGTGCTTGAGTCAACTTATTTTTAAGCGTCTGAAAGGCCTTCTCTTGTTGCTCTCCCCAACTGAACCCCACGTTCTTCTTAATCACCTCAGTAAGTGGTGCTGCAATGGTGCTAAAATCCTTCACAAATCTCCTGTAAAAGCTCGCTAGTCCATGGAAACTCCGCACATTACTTACATTGGTTGGACTAGGCCATTCTTGGATCGCACGCACCTTTTCTTCATCAACCTGTATTCCCTGTGCACTAACAACAAAACCAAGAAACACAAGTTTGTCTGTGCAAAAAGTGCACTTCTTGAGGTTAGCATATAATTGTTCCTGTCGAAGCACTTCTAAAACATCCCTCAAGTGTGACATATGATCTTCCAAATTTTTGCTGTAAATAAGAATGTCATCAAAATAGACAACCACAAATTTTCCAATAAATGTCCTCAGAACATGGTTCATAAGTCTCATAAACGTACTAGGTGCATTAGTTAACCTGAAAGGCATTACTAACCACTCATACAATCCATATTTTGTCTTAAATGCAGTCTTCCATTCATCACCTTCTTTCATTCTAATTTGGTGATATCCACTTTTCAGATCAATTTTAGAAAAGACACTAGACCCATGTAACTCATCTAACATATCATCTAAGCGAGGAATGGGATGACGATACTTTACCGTGATGTTGTTGATGGCGCGACAGTCAACACACATTCTCCATGTCCCATCCTTCTTAGGCACCAAAATCACCGGCACTACACATGGACTCATGCTCTCTCTCACGTACCCCTTCTCCATTAATTCATCGACCTGCCTTTGGAGTTCCTTTGTCTCCTCCGGATTGCTCCTGTAAGCTGGCTTGTTTGGAATTGATGCTCCGGGTACAAGGTCAATCTGGTGCTCAATACCTCGAACAGGTGGTAATCCCTTTGGAATCTCCTCAAGAAAGACATCTTCAAAGTCCTACACAAGAGACACAACCACACTAGGCAAAGAGTTAGATAAGTCGTTAGTAGTCGAACATGTTTCCTTAAAAACCAGCAACAACATAGGTTGCCTCATCACTAACGCTCTCCTTACTACACTCGCTCTTGCCACACAACTCTCCTTTTGCAAGGCTGCCCTCTCCTTTTCACTCACCACCAAAGTTGATTCCCCTTCAACTTGGCCTCTCACACTCTTTCCAGCCTTCCTCTCCTTTTCCTTTTGATCTTGACTTTATATTTTTTTTTCTTCTCATTGTCTTTTGCTCTCTCACTCTCACTCTGTTTTTCACTCACCTTATGTTTTGCAAAAGACTGTTGTAGCTGCAATTGGTCCTCGTACACTTGTTTAGGTGTTAAAGGTTTAAGGTTAAAAGTTTTTCCTTGGTGAACAAGCGTATACTTGTTAGAAAAGCCATCATGAACAACCTTCCTATCAAATTGCCATGGCCTCCCCAACAACACATGACATGCTTGCATTGGCACTACATCACATAACACCTCATCCTCATACCTACCAATGCGAAAACCAATCAAGGCTTGCTTACTCACCTTAGTCTCACCACTATCATTCAACCACTGCAATTTATATGGACTAGGGTGTCTAACAGTTTTGAGCCCCAGCCTCTCAACAATAAAATTGCTCACTACATTGGTGCAACTCCCTCCATCAATGATCAAACTGCAAATGTGATCTCCTAAATAACATCTAGTATGAAATATATTTTCTCTTTGCACCTCCTCTTCTTCCTTCACCTGCACATTCAGCGCTCGCTTCACTACTGCCACTAGCCTTCCCATTGCAGGCTCCTCATCATCACTAACATCCTCTAATGGTGGCATATCATCTTCTTCACTATCCCCCTCAGTCTCATACTCACCATCATCACGCAAAATCATCACACTCCTATTTGGACATTGACTAGCAATATGGCCTCTACCTTGACATTTAAAGCATCTAATGTCACGATTTCTAGAAGTAGAAGATTCAGGGTTACCTTGATTACCAGGAGTAGAACCCGCTTGCCTCAGCTCCCCTTTTGGTTTGGTAGGTAAAGGCTTTTCTTCCTTCTTCCATTGATTAGTCTTCCAAGTGGATGAACTATTACCCTGTTGAAATCGTGCACTACTACTACCCTTCCGCTTGTGCTGGTTCTCAACCTTTATAGCCATGTGAACCATATCCTCCAATTCTACATAATGCTGCAATTCAACCACATTTTGGATTTCTCTATTCAACCCAGCAAGGAATCTAGCCATTGTAGCCTCTCTATCCTCTTCTACATTCGCCCTAATCATAGTGACTTCCATCTCCTTGAAGTACTCATCTACACTTCGGCTTCCCTGCCTCAGAGTTTGCAACTTGTTGTACAATTCACGATAGTAATACGCAGGTATAAACCGCTTTCTCATCACTCTTTTCATCTCTTCCCAAGACTCAATAGGTGGCTCGCCACTCCTTCTTCTATTCAACATTAATTGATCCCACCACACTATAGCATAATCTAAAAATTCAATGGCAGCAAGTTTCACCTTCTTTCTCCCACTATAGTTGTGACAATCAAACACCATCTCCACCTTTTTCTCCCATTCTAAATACGCCTCGGGATCATTCTTCCCTTGGAAAGGAGGAATCTTCATCTTTATGCTACTCAATTGATCATCCTCTCTATTCCTATCTCCTCTATCTTCCCAATCTCTAGTCCCTCTATTCCGACCACTATAACCTCTATAACTCCCAACAGAAGGCTCATCAAAGTCATCACCCGACATTTCATCTCCACCCCTCGATACTCTCCTAGAACGACTCTCCCTCTTATGCCCTTGGAATACGTTTGTGGATTGCTCTAGTCTTTGCTCCACCATCTCATGAATTTGTTCCATTCCTTCTTGGAACATCCTCTTCATTTCTCCCCTCAACGCCTCAATTACTAACCTAACATCAAACCTTCCCCTCTCACCTTCCGGAGAATGTTGTCTCGACATAGTTCCTGCAGAAAAGATTAGTACAACATAAATATATATATGATCAAACCTCACGATACACTCCCTTACGTGTTTCGCTCAAATGATGATATCACACAATCACTCGTGTATTCTCACAAACAACGATGATATCACTCACCAATTTCCTCTTCTCAATTCTCTTGGAACTAACCCGAACTACATCAATTTCCTTCCGTAGAATTCAAAACCAACTCTAGGGTTCGTAAAATTTTCCTCTATTTTTTCTATCCGAATTTTTTTTTCTCTTTTTTTTTTTTGGCTTTTGATCACGTTTCTCTTTTCTTTTCTTTTCCCTTCTTTTTTTTTTTGGTCGTGATTTTTACTCTTTTTTTTTTATTTTATTTTTTACAATCGACTAGTAAATACTACACTATCAAAAGACAATTAATATTGCGGAATTGAACACGATAATTGATATGAACGATTGGAGTTAGGGTTTTTGATATTACCTTCCTCAACCGAACTTGATGTTTTGACAAACCTAAGCTCTGATACCAAACTGATACGAACCACGCCAACTCGTGATGAAACCCAATACCAATACGTTCGGAAATTCGTTGCCTAAGACGCCCAAACACCTAAAGTGGAAAACCGCGACCCGTTGTCTATAAGCGAGACAAGAACCTTGGTATAAAAGTGAAGACGCTACAATTGGGATGGAAAACCGATTGATAAGTCGGGATGAATGCCACGGAAATCAATCCGATAAGTTCGAATTAAGTTCTTGAAGAACCAAGAGAGGTGCATCTCAAAAGTGTTTAATGTTCAATGATGTCTTATCTCCAATGTTCTAAACCTTAGGAGCTTTTATACTAGGGTTACAATTCATGTAAAAAAACAAGTCCAAAATGACGTAGTTTAGTTAAGTGACATAAAAACGCGAAACAGAACAAGCTGGCCGACAGGGGATACACGACCTGTGTACACGCCCGTGTACTTTGGCCGTGTACTTGTCTGTGCAACTTCTGGCAACATACACGCCCGTGTACTTTGACCGTGTATCTGTCTGTGTAACTTCTGGCAACATACACGCCCGTGTACTTTAGCCGTGTATCTTTCTGTGGATTTGCTTGACTCCATACACGGCCGTGCCTTTTAACCGTGTATCTAGCCGTGTATGATTCTAGGCAATCTTGATAGTCCTACACGGCCGTGCCTTGAAAGTATACGTCCTCTTCAACCCGTGTCCGGTGTGACTTGTATAAGAGCAAGGGTCTTCCTATGGTTGTTCCAATCCATTCCAACTTCATGATTGCCCCAATCCTTCCCGGCTTCATGGACATCCTTTATCAACCCGTTAAGTGCTTCCTTGAGTCGTTTCGCTCGACTTCTTGTGATCGGTCCAGGCGACACTTCAAGAGGATCTACATTCCTTCTTCCGGCTTGACTCTCATCATGGATCTCATCACTTGCCCAATATGGGTTTGGCATAGGGATTGTTCTGTCTTTGAACTCCTTTCGGCTCCATCGGCTTCTTCCCCTCACTTTTCTCCTCCCTCCTAGACATGTCCTCCGTTGGTTTATATGGTGTAACTCGACTTTTCTCAAGTATCGGTCGGCTACCACCACCTGTAGCTTCGCCTACATACCCTTTCCGTCCTCCCCCGTATCTACTCCCTTGCTCCTGCAACACAAACTCAGCTCGGAGAGCCAAGTTCTGTGCTTCAACGAGGGTTCTCACCATCGTCACCCCAATCTTATCTTTGATTTGTAATTTTAGCCCTTCCACATACCTCGCAACTTGCTGACCCTCGCTCTCCCTCAAATCATTCTGTTCTGCCAGCCTCATGAACTCCGCCGTATACTCATGCACGGAACGTTGTCCTTGGCGGCACCGCTGATATTGTTGGAACAATATCTGTTCGTAATCCGGTGGGAGGAAGTCATGTTGCAGCAGCTGCTTCATGCGATACCATGACCTTACCGGATGCCTTCCTTCCCGCTGCCTCCTACTTTGCAATCTCTCCCACCATGCCGAAGCACCACTCTTCAACCTACACGCCACCAGCCTTACCCGACGATCCTCGGGAATTTCCATGTAGTCGAAGAACCGGTCCACTTCCGCCAACCAATCCAGGACGCCTTCGATGTTGAGACTGCCATCGAACCAAGGAATATCAACCTTCAACCGGTAGTCTCCGCCATCCCCGTGATCATAACCCCCACGGTTCCTCCTGTGATCAACTTCTCTAGGATAGTTTCCATGAGGAGCCATCCGATGACCACCGCCTCTTCCACCACGTCCTCGCCGCGGTCTACTTCCGTACGTATCATCACTCTCTTCGCTGGACTCTTCACTCTCCATACGCCCCCACCTGTTCTCAACGACAGGTCGGATCACGCGTCCCCCGAATTCCTCCACCGCACGCGGTGGATTTCTGCCAGCTCCTCCAACCCTATTGGGGTCAACCATCAGAGCATCGAAACGCTCGATCAGTTCATTAAGGCGCCGTTCCATACGCCCGACCTTCTGATGCATTGCGTTGAACTCTGCCCTAGGAACCCATTGATGGTTCCCTTGAAACCTCGCATCTTGAACACCGTCAAGAACACGACCGCCATCAACACCGTCGTTAGCCGACATCTCCGCAGGAAATAACCTTGCTCTGATACCAAACTGACGCAGCGCGAAAGCTAAAATGAAACGAATCCGAAATTGGATTGGTTTCACACAACAAAGACACACGCTTTAATGCAAATTAGGTTGCGCACAACCCGATAATTGGAGAAAACTCTCTCTCAAAGTGTATTCAAATGTATATTAAAACGTAACCCTAATCTATCTGACAAAAGAGTATTTATATGGCCCCGTAAAATACCTAAAAGGGGAAAATCTAAGCGTACACGTGAAAATAAATAGTAAAATACACGTCTATAAATTGTCGCATACACGGCCGTGCCTCCAGGCCGTGTATGCTTCTGGGCAAGTGACAAGCCTAGTACACGGTCTCATACACGGCCGTGCCTCGAAGCCGTATATGATTCTGTGAAAGTTCCGCAAGCCGTGTCCCAAGCCGTGCCCGAAACCGTGTCAGCCTCTGTGGGATACTTGATCGTTATACACGGTCACGATACACGGCCGTGTGTGAGGCCGTGTATACTTCTGTGGAAATCTGTCTGAGGGCACGGTCGTGAAGTACGGTTGTCTCCTAGCCGTGTGAGGAAGCCATGTATACGTCTGTGGCTCTGAATTGGATACACGGTCTATATGCACGGCCGTGTGTCCCCTGGCTCCATCATTTATAGCACGGCCGTGTGTTCAGGCCGTGTGTCCCCTGTCTCCATCATTTACTCCTTCCTCAATGTACTTTTTATGGAAGTTTTGAACAAAATTTATTGGTAGCTTAAATTTATTTTATTGAATTTTAATGTACATTTAAAAAATTAATTTTATAATTTTAACATATATTTTGAATATCTATCCTTTATTTATTATATATTTACCCTCAAGCCTTAAAATCTTGAAATTTTGAAATTAAAATTTTGTAATGCTAATTATATTATTTTGAGAATATTACTTTATAATTTTTTATAAAATTATTTTATTTTGTAGTTACTTTTAGTCATTATTTTGTCTCTCAATTGAACTTGTATAAAAATTCACTTCAATTTGTAAAAAACAACTTTTTATATTAAAAATTCTATGTATGTTGTAAACATGCTCAAAGTTCATGAAAGGACTCAAGCTACTGTACTTTTCTTCTAAAAAATTTAGAATCACTCAAAGTTCATAAAATTGCTTGAGTTTATCTAATAATTCAATAAAAGTAACTTCACATAAATCTTCAAAAGTAGATTTTATTACAAACACTTAGGTGAATTTACAAAGTTTATGACATCACTTTATTTTTCCTAAATTCACTTGAGTTCGTAATTATACTTGAAGTTTATAACAGTATTCGAAAATCCGTAAAAGCTCATAAATATTTTAAATTCTTTATATTTTGTAAACTAACTCACTGTTTGTAACACAGCTTAAACTTCTCATACAACCACTTAAAAGTTTGTAAATAATACTGTCAGTCAGCTGAATTTTAAAACCACCCATGCAAGGGTCATACAATTGAACTTTTGACTGGTAGGTATCAAAGCTCTATAGCTGTTTCTTAAAATAATAATAATAAAAAAATCACAGGTCCCTATACGATTCTCTTAAAATCAGCTACAGTCAAAGTTGAAATCTTGCTTAAACCCATCAAATAAACAACTTGAATAAAATGTGTTCAACGATATCTTGAGATTTGAACGCAAGACCTATTGCTCAAGTGCTACGTGTAACAAATTGATATTTACTTGCCATATTGGAGAAAGAAACACGTGAATCAGACACAACAAATCCTTCAGAGGCTTTGACTCGATCACGTTGATCAAGGACAACCGCCATTGAATCTGATCCTTCTTGGACCAAATTCAAGAGAAGTATCTCTTCTTTAATCATCATCATAAGATGAACAACATTGTCTATAAAACTAACTCCTCCCTTTGTATTGTCATTCTTAAAGAATATGAATTCAAGAGAAGTTCCAATAGATAGATAACATTGGTGACCTATATGCAATATGCATCACTTTCGCTTTCGAATTCTGATTTCCAAGAACAGCTAATCCTAATACCCCAGTATCAACTGCTGAATTGTAGAATTTTTTAGGTTTAGCTAAATTAGAGAATCGTATACACAACAGTTGGCCATGCCAATCTGAGTAACCATGCAATAATATGACCATTCGACATGTTTCAAGCTTGATACGAAGGATCTAAACAAGCTGGTATATCGATTTCACGATCTGCGAATTCAATTTTGTTTCATATAGATAGTGCAAGCATGGAAGTAGGAATCTAAGGATATACATTGTAACGACTTGTAGGGGGTATGGAAGTTTTAAATAAAATATGTGTGTATCTGTTATATGATAACTATCTTATGTATTAGAAATTATAAAATTTCATATAAATATATAATTATTTACAACTAATCATATAATATATACATGTATAGTGAGAAAATATTTATGAATTCTCATCTCTCACAATTAACTAAGATCACAAAAAATCAGAGTCACCTAACAAAATAGTAAAATGATATTAACTTTAAGTTTTACAAATTCTATTTCTATATTAAATTCCTAAGAATAAGATTGTATCTAAATAATCCATTATGACACATCTTACACTATAGTTCTTGATTTAAGTAGCTCTCATCACATCATATCTTATCCCATCTTAAGTTTCTATAATTTTTCTACAAAATAGTCTATGAAGGGTTGAGCACATATCATGACATAGTGAGATGGGAGTGCAATATTCTCATTATTATACAAGCACAAATAATTATACATAAGTTACCATTCATGTGTTATACACGAGCAATCATATGCAATATAGGCATTGCATATGGTCTTCCGGTAACTAGTGTAAAGTTTAGGATTTATGTTCCCTTGACCTTGAGTTAGGGATTCTTATATGCAATTATTGCTCAAATACATCCAACTTATATTTCAACTTATACTCGTTTCTAGGTACTCATTTCTCTTAAGCTCAAAGTACAATTCACTCTTAAGTACTCAACCCAAAATGACAAGCAAGACCCTTAAATGGGCTTCGACAAATGCGTGACAATCTTTAAGTCACTTAGTTCGCAAATGGTGGAGTGGTTATTCTTAAATGATTACTTCTCACACGTTATGTAGTAATGATGACTTTCAACTCAAATACAAAGTCTTGTGCAATATATTTCAAATTTTAGCTTAGTCAAAATTTTTTATTCTGTTTATTTTTAGGCGACTAACTGGATACATCAAGTAGACAAAATAAACAAATTACAAAACAATAAAATTCACAATCAATCAATATGCAAAACCATATCTCTAATAGCATATCACAACTTGTTCTGTCAACCATCTAGTTACTCAAACTATAAGACATAAAGTATTTACAGCCATATCAAAATGGAAACAACCAAATATCGCATCAAGTCAAGACATTTGCAATTCATCACAATCCAAATAACCATCACTTCAATTCATGATCACCAATATACACTAAATAGTCATCAACCACAAATGCTAAATCCACATTCTAATTCAAAACTTTATGGTTTTATTCTAACAACTTCTTTATTATTATTTTTACACTAAACAAAGTGAAACTAGTAAGTAATCTAATATTTCATATTAAATTATACTCATATGTTAATCCCAAATCCCTATATACTCTTTATTTGTATTTTATACATAAGTTTGTAGTAGCTAAGGAGGTTTTAGTTAAGAAAAGAAAATGAAAATAAAAGAAGAAAAGAAAATGAATAAAAGATGAGAATAATAAATTAGGTGAGCTTGTTTCCAAGTTTACTTATCATCTTTTTAAAGATTGTGGTCAACAATATAAAAATAATAAACTTCATAATCATAAATTTATATGTATATACATACCTAATTCCCTTTTCCAAGCTATTATAAGTTTATGTATAATGTATATATATGCATGGAAGCGCTTGTACAATTATAGTTATTTATATGTGTGTGTTCTCATGTGCGTGCATGTAAGAAGTTGCATTCATTTGATAAGAATGAAAGAAAAGGAAAAAGAAAAGAAAAGAAAGTAAAATGAAGAGAAGAGAAGAAAAGAAAAATTACAAATAGTTGAGCTTATATCACCGTTTAGTTAGCAAGAATGCCAATATTTGATCAGTGAGGCTATATGCTCCTCTAACCATGCATTGTTTTTATTATTTGGACACTGTGATTCATACCGATCAAATGGTAAGCCTCAACCACCTTAATAACCTTATTGTGGTACCCCTAGATGCAACATACTTCCCTAAAAGTCAATTTTTATGGCATTAACACTCATTTAAGTTTCAAGTAATGCATCAATAACATAAATATATCACACAAACAATAACAATATCAGGCATTGTAGTAATTCATGGAGTTTCCTACTCACCTTAATCTCTTAGCTTAAAACTTAAAATAAATCTTGAAAAATCACATAAGTTCAATTTTTTCACCTAATAATCAAAGAATAACAAAACTTAGAGTTAGATCTAGTAGCTGAACTTATCAAAACTTAGTTTACAAATCATTTAGTTTATATAAATGTAACTTAAAATTTAAGTTCAATTTTTACTCGTCAAGTCTAGTCTTGTTGTGAAATACTATTCACGAGGCTCACAACAATGCTTATGACTGTTGATTTAGATGAAATATGAAAAAGTTATGATTTTTTAAAGTTTTGGAGGTATTTTTAGTTCATAATAGAAAAAGAAGAAAGAGAAGAAAGGAAAGAAAGAAAGAAAAGTTGAAGAAGAAAGTGAATGGATTTTCTTACAATGAAAAAAAAAAAAAAATAGGAGAGAGAGACTTTAGGAAATACGAGGGTGGAAATATCTCTTTGCAAGTTCAGCTAACATACATATTAACAATCTTATTAAATTATTAACTATAATATTTTTATATAAAAACTTACATATAAGTTAAATAAAAGATTCTGAGTGTAAATATACATTTAGAAATTCTATTTAACTATTATAATTCTATAATTTTAATTTTATTTATCTATTTTCTATAAATTACCTAATAAATCTAATTTTTTCCTTACTTTTCGCATTTTAAAATCCACTATTGTTTATTATAAGACTTCCACTATATTTAAATTATTATAGTGTTAATTGCTTAACAATATTAATTATATGAGTTTTATTTATATACTTTAAAATTCTTTAATATACTTTTCTAAAGGTTGATATTTTGATTTTGATTTTTTTTTTTGGTCATCGAACTTTTCAAGGCTTATAAAAAAATTAAGTTTTTGAAAATATCTTCCCCTAAACCCCAACCTCCAAGTATCCATTGGTATGCTTATTTTCTTTAAATTTTGTATAATTTTTTAAAATTTGCAAGACATTACATACATGCCCAGCTAAGTGCTCTATTACTCATAACTATTTATAATAAGATAAATTAGCTAAAACTCATAGCTTTTGCTACTACATGTACATCTTTTACATCATTCACACTATCCTTTTATCCCTGCAAATTAGCTATTATGACCCCTTTCTCTAGTGAATTACACACAAAGTAAGATCTGTAAAATAAAATTTATTAAAAACACTGAAATGGAAAAAAAATCAATAAACAACAAATACACATGATTTCAATGCATTTACATTTTCGGGCTTATATCATGGCTACATGTTCTACAGATATAATACAATGTTAGGCATTATGATGGTACAATGAGTGTAATTACAACTGGATACCTCGAACCATTTCATGTGGTCTCACTTCTAAGCTCCAATGTATGTTTTGGCCTAATAAAGCTCAAATATTTGGTAGGTGATATATTTTTATAAGAAAAAACCATGTTTTAGGAGTTAGAGGCATTGAAGTACTGCACACGTATCATTCTTAGGATGTTACAATTGAGTCTAGATAATATCAAAAGAGCCTAAGTGGAACTTAAACAAGCCACGAATCAACGCCCATTAACTAATGAATTTGTTATAGCATTTGAGGTCCAAATGTTATCTTCATCACAAGTAGTCAAGCGTTGGTATGTAAAAGTTGGCTGCTTCGGTTGTGGAAGGTCGGATTCTCCACCTAGCATTAGGAATATAGATGCCATGTTAGGTCTATCATTGGTGTGGTCTTGTACACATAAAAGCCCAACATGAATACATTTCATAACTTCTGACTTGGGGGATTTGGCAACTAGTGTTTCATCCATTAATTCCAACCCTTTGCCTTGGCTCCATAGTTGCCATGCCTGTGATAATGACTGTTATTTAGCTTCTTGTTGTGGAATGGAAAATACAAAAGAGTGCATGACTTTTAAATGAAATGAAAAACCTAGTGCTTACATAGGAGAGAAGATTGAGATTTTCTCCTTCGCAGTAAAATGTTGAATTCTTCTTCCCACTGATAGTTTCTAGTATCAATACTCCAAAACTGTAGACATCCAATTTCTCCGAAAACATCCCACCCAATGCATACTCAGGAGACATATATCCACTGCATAGGAATCTACATTATGATTTTCTATATGCTTATGCTAACAAAAATGTTTACATTAGGTTGAAACAACTTACAGCGTTCCAACAACCTTGCGAGTATTCACAAATACTTGTGTACCTTGAAACATACGGGCCAGCCCAAAATCTGAAATTTTTGGATTCATCTTCTCATCCAAGAGGATATTGCTGGTCTTCAAATCTCGATGTATTACCCTTAAACAAGAATCGCTATGGAGGTACATGAGACCTCTAGCTACCCCCTGGATGATGTTGAAGCGTTTATTCCAGTTAAGTTCTATTTTTCTTGTTGAATCTAGACAATGCACCATAGATGAAATAACTTAGCATGAATTTTTGGGATAAAATATAGCAAAAAAATAAACTAAAATCTAAAGAACTTTAGGATCTTATTCAATTAGGTAATTAACAATGTAACCAAATCAGATGAAGGATTAGTATTTTGATTTATGATCCAGACCGTCGTTTAAAGGGTTGTTAGGTGGTACACTTTCAATATTATAAAGGGAAATACAAAATGATGAGACACTTCCTACTTGAAGCATATACCAAGATAATGATCCTCTGTCAAGTACTTAAATCATGTATAACCTATTTGGACACAATTTTCAACATTGGTGACAATCTCAGATATAAATTCATTTAGAAAGATACTGCATGTGAGACTTACCAAAGACATATCTATCCAAGCTTTTGTTTGGTAAATATTCGTATACTAAAATCTTTTCTTCTCCATGTATGCAGCAGCCCACTAGCTTGACAAGATTGCGATGTTGAAGCTTGGATATTAGAAGTATCTCATTCTTGAACTCTTGCATGCCTTGTTCAGAGCTTCTAGAAAGTCTTTTAATTGCTACATCCCTCCCATCATCCAACTTTCCCTGAAATGTTACGTTTCTTTACACATTATGGTAGCCAAGCAATTAAGAGGACTCAACACACATTGCTGTAGAGTAGTCACCTTGTAAACGGGACCAAATCCTCCTTGTCCAAGTTTTTGTGTGACACTAAAATTTTTTGTAGCCGCTAATATAGTAGTGAATCTAAAGAGAGGTAGTTCAGATTTATTATCATATTCCAGTTGCTGCCTCCACATATTCCCTTGCTGCAATTCCCCTTGCTTCTCAGCCATGTTATCTGGGGCAAAGAGGCTCTGCAACGCACTCCTCTTTCCTGCATTCCAGGTCTTATCTGCTTCTGATCACATGACATTGAATGAAAAAAGAAGATATGCATTTTCCACACCTATCACCATTTTTCTCCTACTCAATAGTTGAAAGTATAAAAATAATAAGGCTTTCTGGAAGATAGTGCTAGCTATACATTTCATCTGAAATTTTGGGTGTGTTTGTTTTGTACTTTATGGGGAAGTTTTCGATTTTTTCCTTTTAATAATCAAAGCTTCGAAAATGTTATATATTAAATGAAAATGATTCAAGATGTTGCATATACAAGCAACTTTCATCAGGAAATTTTAATTGAAGATAATTATAGCAACTAGCATTCAATGGCGGTGGTTAATAGCTAAGAAAATGCCGATGGACAAACGGGAAAATTATCCCATTTTTCACAAATTGAAACTCTTTTCTGCAATTTTTATGGATATTATTATTAGTTGTTAACCACCACCAGCAGCCACGGGCTGGCTGCTGCTTTTGCTTTGCATCTTCAGCTACTAATAATTAAGCAACCTTTTCAAATTACTATGATTATATTCGACCATTTTAAAACTTTGATTTTAACATACGTTGATAAAAATTTAGGAAAATTTTCCATGAAATGAATACAGCCATCTTTGAAGATTCTATTTCCTGCTAAATACAGATACCTGTTTTTCTTTCCAATGGGTAAAGGCTAATGCTGATCGTTTTAAGTAATAGAGGACAAACCTTTTTGTTTTGCATTTCTCTTGCACTGACCATATGCAACAAGTCCCCCTATGATGGCAATCGCGACGGGTGTAAGAGTGATGATAATTATTCTTTTTTGCTTTGCTCCCCCTAAACCCGAAAAAAAGTAACAAAGGTATGGACAATGGAAAGGTCGAACAAATCTATTTTAGGAAAAATCAAGATCATACATTGCAGACGTTTACCTGAATCTATAGATGCAAGGCGAATAAACAAATCTCTGCCTGATGAATTAAATTTCTCCATGTCCATGAATGGCTCTGTCCAAATCGTACATCCTACACTATCTATAAAAGAATAAGCTTGGCAAGAGCAGTTGCTCAAGCACCACTTCCGACATTGTTGAGCATCCGCTGGATCTGGTATATATTTTGCAGAATCTGGTAGTTTCAAGGTACTAACTTTCCGAAACACGTCTTCTGAAGTTGCATTCGTCGTGCTTCTCTCGCAGTTCAAAGTTGTTTTCCTTATGCACCCACTTGTCCAGTTTCCTCTGTTCCATTCTTCAAGTGACTTGGGCACAAACCCTGTCAAGCAGCTGCAGATAGATGAACTAAACACACTGCAAATCCCGAAAGGGCCACATGCTCCATATAATTGGCAAGGATGAACAGGTGCTTCACAATTCCATCCTATCTTTCTTTTGTAATCCCTGTGAAGAAGCTTTAACTGTCCCTTTGATGAAAGGAACAATAACCATATAGATGTTTCAGAGTTTTCCCGCATAGTGACATATGTTCCTTGAGCATCCTGCTGGACAATAAGAAAGCCCTCATATGTTTCCGTCATATATTGCATTCCAACGAATTTCGTTTTATCCCATTGTCCGCCTCTCCAGTAAGGAAGTGACCCCTTCCAAGTGATAGCCTGAGGTGGTACCTCGGGCGTGATACCGAAGATGAAACTTCCAGGAGATGGGTTGCTATCATTCTTCCAGGAAACGAGGTAATTTTTTTCTCCTGTTTTGACATCTATTCCTATTTTCATTCCAGGAAGAAGAGTATCACATGGATAATGGAAACTTTCCCACAAAACGATACCCGAGTTTATATCCTTGTGGACTAAGTTACCATTGTCCAAAAGCTCTACAAAAGAATTGTTGGGACTGGTCGTAATATTTGTTGACCACACTGTATTTGCCTGCCCATCAACAAGCTTCAAGTTTCCATCAGTATCTATTTTCAAGCTTGCTAGTTCTCTATTGTAAGACATAATTGGCTTCTCCCTATTCGCCACCCAAACGATTTTAGGCGGCGAAAGGATCTTAAACCGTATGCCGGCGTATTGATTTGCAGTAGTTTCATCAGGTGTAAAGAAGCCGAATTCAAATGCTTGGCTAATAGAAACTAGTGTTTGATTTGCAAGAAGTGGTGTTGAAGAAGTGATGTTATAAACTACAAGGCAATGGAATTTCTGAAGCAGAAAGAAGAAACAACATAGAATAACTAGAAGAGGCATGATGGCAAAGCCAAAAACTATGTTCAAAATGGATTGATTTAGTTTTCTCCGAAAGATTTTGAAGGTTTATAGGACCAGTATTCTTACTTTCTTCCTAGAAATTTCACGACAAGGAATATTTTATATTGGGGGTTTTTGCCAATAAATTGGTTTTCTTTTATTAGTGAGAAAAGTTTGATGTAGTTGTTCACTTTAAGAAATAAGAAATATGCAATTTTCAAAACAGTCACTGCTGTCCCAAGCAAATATAAGAACCATAAACTGTTAATACCTGTATCATTATAAGAAACATATATATAGCAATAGTTTTTCTAAATTTTAATATTAGCTAGAGGTTTATATGAATATTTTCAAAATGAATTTACATATGAAAGTTTAGAATATACATTCGCATTTCATCAAACAGGTTAGGATTTTTTTTTTTTGGGGTAAAAAACTAGGTTAGGATTTGGCCTTGTGTGTATGTCTAATTTCTTTGTTATTAGTCAAACCTTGCGCGTGCTGAAGTATGACCTGTAGCATAAATTGACATTGATATTATTATATTAGAGTACACCAAGTAATACTAGAGGCTCGCTTGCGGTGACTACTCCTAAATTAATTTCTCTATGCAAAAATACCCTGTGGATCCAGTTTCTTTTTCTTTTTCTTTTTTAAATATAAATGACGTCTTTAATATTTATCATTTTTTATTTTACTTTCAAATCTTTTATTTTTTATATTCAAATTATTAATGCTTACAAATATTTATAAATAAATCCTTTTAATGAAGAGATTAATTTTTCCATTAGAGAATTACATGTGGTGTGATTTAATTGAGTGAAATAATAATAATAATAATATATATATAAATCACTTCTCTATGCAAAAAATACCCTATGGATCCAGTTTCTTTTTCTTTCTTTTTTTAAATATAAATGACGTCTTTAATATTTATCATTTTTTTATTTTACTTTTAAATCTTTTATTTTTTATATTCAAATTATTAACGCTTACAAATATTTATAAATAAATCCTTTTAATGAAGAGATTAATCTTTCCATTAGAGAATTACATGTGGTGTGATTTAATTGAGTGAAATAATAATAATAATATATACTATTTAAGTAAAATGTTAAAACAAAGATAAAAAATTCATAATAATAAAAAGAAAAAATGGAACAAATTAAGAAATGCAAAATTTAATTAAAATTAAGGTAATAATATGTATATACATATATATCTTATTTAAGTATATTAATAAAAAAATAAAAAATTGTAAAATAAAAGAAAAAATTGAAAATTGAAAAAGAAAAAAGTTTTGGGCACCCCAAGGCCAAGGGCAATTGGATTTCCCTTTTTTTTTATTGAAGTTGCTACTTTTTTAAAAAAATAATTTTTCTGAATTTTTATTTTTTTTCAATTATTTACTTAAATAATATATGTATATATTATTATGTAGCCTTTTATTTATTTTGCAAATTTTTAATTTTTTAATTGTTCTAATTTTCTAAAATTTTCAATAATTTTCAAATAATTTATGTAAATAATATATTTTTATCCTTTTTTAATATTTTACTTAAATAATATATATGTTATTATTTTGACTAGTCTAATCATATCGTGTATAATTCTCTAACAAAAAATTAATACCGTCGAAGACTCTTATGTAAATGTTTTACAAATGTTAGGGACTTAAATCCAAAAAAAAAAAAAAAAAAAAGGTTTACATTTGAAATGGAAAAGGTGGTAAATATTGAGAATTAAATTTGTACTTTTTATTTTTTTAATTTTTAATGTAAATATACATTTTCAGGAATTTTATCTTAATAAATTATAAACAATAAGAGAAGAAGTTGAAAAAGTCTATCAAGAATTTAAAATAAGCCAATAATATTTTATAAATTTTATCGTTAAAATAGTATAGGGAGAAATGATTCAATTATCATCAAATATATCATTCTTGATGATTTTTTCAATTTTTTTCTTACTATTTGTCATTTTTTTTACATACTAATTTGGCCACATAGAATATATATCTTGTCTATTTATCTCTAAGATTGAGATGCTAATTAGTACAAGTTGTGTTACTTTGTTGACTACCTCGACTTAACCAATATATACTAGAGGTGAGCAGATGTAGGATAGGTAGACTATGTGGCCTTATCTATACTTCATTTTATAAGGTACAAGTTTCTAAACTTTGAAACTAGAAATTACTTTATAATACCTTGAAACCTATACTCTGTAAAATCTATAAGGTATATAGTATTCTATAAAACCTATAAATTTTGCCTTTATTCCCATAAATTTTAAGTTCATGTGATAATAAAAAAATTAATTTATATGTTATATTATAAGTTTTTCATATGCAAAACTTTTGGAATTTGTAGCAAATTTATGAATTTAAAATAAGTAATTTTTCTAACTTCATTATTTTAAGTTAATATGATCTTACTACTTATTAAATGGGGGAAAAGAAGAGGAAAAGAATGGAAAAAGTCAAGATGAAGAGAAATATGGCGAAGAACAAGGGAAAAAAAGAGATGTGATATTAACTTTAGCCATTTAAGTTTACTAAATTTATAGGCTTAACCTCCTTTTTTTTTTTCATTGAAACATTTATTGGCTTGAAAAAATAATATTGTTATTTATTATTTATTTATTAATATTATTTAATAATTTTTTATAGAATGAGTATAGAGTACCTTGAAACTTATATCTTGTAAACCAAAGTATAGATTCTAAGGCGGGAATAGAGTGAGAAGACCTTATGCTAGCATCTTATCCTATGAGAGTAAATTTGCAAAAATGTATAATTGAAATCTACCCTTTAATCCTTAATACCTATCTAAAGCTTGCCCGATTGAGTAGGTATAGTTAGATACCCTATACAATAATGTTATCTACTCTCCCTTAACATATACTCACTACAGGAATTTTTGCATTTGGCGACGTTTGTATATTTTACAAACGTCACCAATGCCAATGTATCTTAGTCACGTTTGTTAAATGTTGCACAAAATGTATTATTAGCGACATTTATGACTAAAGTTTAAGGTATAAACTCTAATTCACTAATAAATTATTTGTTGTAAGACTTTTTTTTTGTAACTTTATATTGATCAAATAAAAATATTAATACACATTTGTGTAATTTCGGTTTAATAATTTAGTTTTTTAGATTTTTAGACTTTGTTAATGAAAAAAAAAAAGAAAAACATCGTGCTAAATTGTGTGTGGCTTGAAAAAATGAAACGCCCGGCCACTATTCCCAACCCTACGACCGATTACAACCAAAACACATTTTCTCTCGTCCCTTTGTCTTCTCTGATTGGATGAACAACTGGAGCCGGTTGAGGAACGAAAAAATTTGCATCGAAACCATTCATCAACACCTACGAGGAATCATCATCTTCTAACCATAGGCTTCAATAACTATCAAGGTAAGAAATTTGTTCCAAATCATTTTGTAAAATTAGGGTTTTAAGAATAATTTTAGGGTAAATCATCTTATTTACCTTAAAAATGGTTTGAACAAACATGATTAATCAATTTAGTTGTAATGTTGCTCTGTTTTGTTCCGATTAAGGCATTCTGATTATCAAAATAGTTGCTAGCTTGGTTTCATAATTTTTTTTTTTCTATAGAATTTTTTGGACATATCTGTGCACATGATTAATGTTTCTTTTCGTAATTAGGGCATTCCGTGAATCAAAATCATCTTCTTTTATGTCAATGTTGAATTTTCGTGGTCTTCGAAAGTTAGGTTTCAGGGAACCTTTGTTTGGTATCTATCCTTGATTTCATTAAGTTACCCCCTTCACTAACTAAGATTTAAGTGGTCAATACACTTAGGAAAGTTGAGTAGAGAATGGTTGCATGAGTTCATACCGTGGACTATCACGTTTGCCATGTAGCTTTCATTGAGTTATTGTTGAATGAGTTCATATCGTGGTTGAATGAGTTCATACTCTTTGAGTGGAGAATGGTTGATGATTTTATTGAAAGATTTAAGGCTAGATTAGTTGCTAAAGGATATACCTAAGTTGAGCACATTGATTATGTTCATACATTTTCTCCAATGGCCAAGCTTACTACTATATGCATCTTATTGTCTATTGCTACTATTAATCAATGGTTTATTCATCAATCAGATGTCAACAATGCATTCTTACATGGATCATCAGATGAGGAAATGTATATGCAACCACCAGCAGGCTATAATTTAGCTAAATTCAAACAAGTGTGTAAACTTGTTTTGAACAAGTTTATAAACTTGTTAAGTCTCTTTATGGATTTAAACAAGCATCTTGACAATGTAATAGAGAGCTTACCCAGTTCATTGTTTCTTTAGGATTTATTCAATCCAAGAATGATTACTCTCTTTTTACTCATTGCCATGACAATGAATTTTTGGCAATCCTTGTGTATGTTGATGATGTCTTGTGGTCGGGAATTCTTTGTCTGCTATTACTAATGTTAAGATTGCTCTTGATTGTGCTTTTACCATTAACCTTCATGTCATTGAAGAATTGTTGGTTATTTACTTTATGTTACTATTACATGCCTAGATCTTATGTTTGCGGTCTAATAATTAAGCTACTTTGTAGCTCATATACTTGTATATATATTGAAGCACAATAGAATAACAAACATAACCTCATTCAATCTAATTTTGTTTTGTTTCTTTCTTTTGTTTCTATTCTTTCTTTGTCGTATAGCTTTCATTGAGTTAACGTTGAATGAGTTCATACTCTTTGAGTAGAGAATGGTTGAATGATTTCATTGAGTTACTCGGGAATATCACGTTTGCCATGTAGCTTTTAACACACACACACACATATGATGTGCTTAAAACTTTCATAAATCATGACTATGGAAGGGGAGTTCTGCAGCTTAACACAAACGTGAAGCCATGGTGCCCTATTCAGCACTGTTTTAAAGTGTTAGGAAGGGAGTTCTACAGCTTCCACATCGCTCTTTCTTGTTATGTTCTACGGCTGAATTTTTTATCAACCTTTGCTGACTTTGCTATGTTGGCTTGTGGTGTATTTCTTTATAGCAATGCATATTCATTTCTTGTATATAGAATAATAGCTATGAGCATTAGCATTTGATTTTGACATTGTGCCTAAGCACAATAAGAATAATGCTTAGATAGTAAGTTGGATTGGCGAGGGGTTTAGCAATGTTTCATCTTTGTTATCGATAGAAGCGGTATTGTCACCCCATGGTTAAGACTTAGTTAAGGTTAACTTGAAGTGTAATTTATGATTTTTTTTTATGTCTTCACTTGATCTTGTTTGATAAAGACTGTGTTATAGGCTTGAGAGTTCTATGTATTGAAGAAGAAGAATAAGTTAAAGTCCAACTTATTAGATATCATACTCAATGTCGTGTCTATAGCATTCGACATATATCTATAGTGTTGACTTGATATTTGACTTAAGGTGGATTTTTTTTCTTTTGTGGTACGTATGGGAGTTTTATTAGCAATTTCACTAATTCTTTAGGGCCCTTATATTTCTAAACTAAGTAAACTTACAAGTTCACATTTTAAATGCTTATATGTTTATAATTTCGGGTCTACTTTACTTTAAAATAAAGTTCATTATATGTTTACCATTTAAGAACTAATGTTTTCATTATATGTGTGTAAAACATGATTGATTTGCTATGGGATTCTTTTATAGTTATGGATAAGAGTTGGATGAATTGTAATATTGGAAGTAAAGAGTATCGACAAGGTGTTGAGTTTTTCATTACATACTTGCGCATGAAGTATGGAATGGACAAGAGGTTAAGTTGTCCATGTAGGAAATGCTTAAAAGTGTCCATGTACACTATGAATGTCATAAGAGCACACTTGCTTATTGATGGGATAGATATAACTTACCGTTGTTGGATATACCATGGTGAGGAGCCGACCATTGAATTGCCAAGGAGAACTTGAGGTAGGATTCGTCATGAAGAATATGATTTTAGAACATATAGAAGCGAGGGGTTCAATGAGGAAAATGATGACAACATAGATGGACTTGATGAGATGTTAGAAGATTTAGAGGCATTTATTGACAATCAAGCTGAAGGTCCAACTCCTATGGATGGATTTGATTTCCCACCCAATTTTGTTGATGGGCTACGAGTTAACTCGCAACAAGAGCTTTATTCGGCGTGTAAGTTATCAAAATTCTCATTTATCGTGAAGCTACTTCACTTAAAAGTATACAACAAGTGGATTAATAAGTCTTTTGATATGCTTCTCCAACTTCTTCATGATGTGATCCCTAATGGAGAGTCACTTCCTAAGTCATACTATCATGCAAACAAGTACTTATGGGGATTGGGCATGGGTTGCCATTACATTCATGCATGCAAATATGACTATTGCTTGTTTTGGGGTAGTAACAAGCACCTCACACAATGCCCCACATGTGGTACCTCAAGGTATAAGGTGTGTGGTGGATCTACAAAGGGTATTCCTTAAAAGGTTTTGCGTTACTTTCCTATGAAACCAAGGTTGCAACGCCTTTTCATGAAGGCTAAAGTCGCTCAAAAAATGCGTTGGCATAAAGAGGAACATAAAAAACAAGAGAACTATATGGGTCATCCTATAGATGGGCTATCTTGGGTCAATTTTGACATTGAATTCCCTAAGTTTTCTAAGGACTCTCGCAATGTCAGGTTAGGGCTAGCCAGTGATGGGTTCAATCCCTTTAGATCTATGAGCCAATCATATTGCACGTGGCCTATGGTTCTACTTACATATAACTTGCCACCTTGGATGTGTATGAAGAAAGAGTTCTTGATGATGTCATTATTAATCCCAGGACTTAAAGCACCAGGGAAGGCGATTGATGTCTACTTGTAGCCTCTAATCGATGAACTTAATGATCTTTGGGTTAATGGATTATGGACATATGATGCATATTCGAAGTCTTCTTTCAAAATGCATGTCGCTTTATTATGGACCATCAATGACTTTCCATCTTATGGGAACTTGTCTAGGTGGAGTACAAAAGGCTATAGTTCTTGTTCGGTATGCAAAGACCAAACACCATCAATAAAGCTTAACAACAAGATTGGGTATGTTGGTTATAGAATGTGGTTACTGAATGACCATCGATGGAGGTGCAGCTTAAAATTTGATGGAATGTGTGATTATCATGAAGCCCCTGAAGAATATAACAATAATGATATTCTTCAACAATTACAATTTGTAATAGATGTGCCTATGGGAAAGCATCCCAACAAAGTTAAAAGAATCCATTACGCTGATGGGTTTAACTGGACAAAAAGGTCAATATTCTTTCAATTGCTATATTGGTCAAAGTTGATGCTTGGGCATAATTTAGATGTTATGCATATTGAGAAGAATATTTGTGAGAATGTTCTTAATGCAATTCTTGGGGTTGAGGGTAAAACAAAAGACACCTACAAGGCTCGGTTTAATCTAGAAGACCTTGGCATTAGGAAGGACTTACATTTGTTAAAGCGGCATGATGGTAAGTATTCCATACCATGTGCTAGTTATTCATTGAGCACTAGCGAGAGGAGATCATTTTGTTAGTTTATAAGGGGAGTTAGATTACCCGATGGTTATTCATCGCATATTAGTTGGTGTGTCAATAATTCAAACTTAAAGCTTTTCGGTTTGAAGAGCCATGATTGTCATGTTCTGTTGGAAAGGCTGTTACCTGTAGGTATTTGTGGCATATTGCCTAAAGAAGTTACCATGGCCATAACTGAGCTTGGAACCTTTTTTGAAAAGCTATGTAGACGCATCCTAAATGTGGAAGAGGTACAAAATATATAGAGTGATATTGTCACCATACTATGTAAGCTAGAGTTGATCTTTCCCTCTACTTGTTTTTGACATTATGGTGCATCTAGCTATCCACTTGCCTTAAGAAGCATTACTGGTTGGACTAGTTGCTTATCGATGGATGTATCCCATTGAGAGGTATGATATTAGTTTTCATATTCACTAGTTATGTGATGCGAACCCTAGGTATATTAAACCTAGAACCCGTCGATCGTGATTTGAAATCGGATTCCCAAGAATCGTCTTGAACAAGCGATGAACGGAACTAGACCCCAACCACACCTATTGATTGAAACCTAAGTTATCAAGATGACTTCCCCAAGCGTTTAGATCGAAGAAATCGAAAAGAGTTCTTTCGCAAAGAACAAAAGAGAGAGAGCTCTCAAAAGGTGTATTCAATAATGAAATATCCGTAATAATCTCACCCTAGCGTATCTGACACGAGGGTATTTATACTAAGAAATAATAAAACACACGTGTAGTATACGGTCTCCATACACGGCCGTGTCTCCAAGCCGTGTATGATGCTCGGCATGCGACGAACAAAGTACACGGTCTCATACACGGCTGTGCCTCTAGGCCGTGTATGTGTCTGTGTATATGACGAGCACAGTACACGGTTTCATACACGACCGTGCCTTTTAGCCGTGTATTCATCTGTGAAATTTCGACTGGGACACACGGCTGGGAAACACGGTTGTGCCGCTGGCCGTGCTGTTAGGCCGTGTAAGTATATACGGTCGTGATACACGGCCGTGTATAGAGGCCGTGTATGATCCTATTGATTCCTTCATTCCTTCCGGTTCCTTCTCTTGCAGCTCCATCACTAATCCTTGCAAAGCTTCTCTCATCCGCTTAGCTCTGGCTCTTGTCATTGGACCTCCAATACCATGTAACGGGTCATTGGACTTTGACTCTTGAACTCTTGATGCTAGCTGATCCCCATCATTCCCTCCTTCCTCGAAAAGATTCGTCCTCGAATCACCTGCATCATATAGAGTAAGATCAGAAACATTAAAAGTTGCGCTTACATTACCATAGTGACTTGGTAAGTCAATCTTGTAAGCGTTATCATTGATGCGTTCCAACACTTGGAATGGCCCATCTCCCCTAGGGTGCAACTTAGATTTTCGCTGTTCGGCAAATCGCTCCTTTCTCAGGTGCACCCACACCCAATCTCCTGGATGAAAGACAACTTTCACACGACCCTTATTGGCCTGGCGAGCATAATGCTCATTCTTCTTCTCAATGTTAGCTCGAACCTGAGCATGCAATTCCTGCACAAATTCTGCCTTTTTCTTTCCATCAAGATCAACAAATTCATTAGCAGGCAAAGGCAAAATATCTAGTGGAGTCAAAGGATTAAAACCATACACAACTTCAAATGGAGAGTAAGATGTAGTGGAATGCACAGTCCTATTATATGCAAATTTGACATGTGGTAGACATTGCTCCCATTGTTTCAAATTTTTATGAATCACAGCACGCAACAGGGTTGAAAGAGTCCTATTGACTACTTCGGTCTGACCATCAGTTTGAGGATGTCTATACTTAACTGTGATCTTGTTGATTGCTCGACAGTCAACACACATCCGCCATGTTCCATCCTTCTTGGGAACCAGGATGACAGGAACTGAGCATGGACTGAGGCTTTCTCTCACAAACCCCTTCTCTACTAGATCATCAACCTGCCTTTGGATCTCCTTAGTTTCTTTTGGATTGGCCCGATAAGCTGGCCGATTAGGAATGGAAACACCCGGGATAAAGTCAATATGGTGCTCAATGCCTCTTATTGGAGGCAATCCCTTTGGTACCTCCTCAGGAAACAAGTCCTCATATTCCTGCAAAAGAGACACAACCACACTTGGCAAAGAAGAGTTAAGGTTAGTAGTAGTAAAATACAAATCCTTGTACATGAGTACAAGTAGTTGTTTCCTGGCCACTATTGCACTCTTAACCTCACTTTTTCTTGCAACCCCACTCTCTCCTGCAATTTTCTCTCCACTCAGTGTGTTAAGCTCTTCACTCTCTTGGCTCACAAGTGTTTGCCTCTCACTCTTTCTCTCTTTTTCACTCTTTTCTTGTCCACTCAAGTGTTTCTCTCTAAACTCTTTTGCTAGCCTCACTTGATCCTCACAAGCCTCCCATGGTTTCTGGGGAGTTAGAACCACATTTCTCTTGTTTAAAACAAAAGAGTAATGGTTCTTGTATCCATCATACATTACCCTCCGATCGAACTGCCATGGTCGCCCCAACAATATGTGACTAGCCTGCATGGGAACTACATCACACATCACCTCATCATGATAACTCCCAATAGAAAATGAAATAAGGACCTGCCTGGTCACCTTCACTTCCCCACACTCATTTAACCACTGTAACCGGTATGGTTTCTGATGCTTCGAAGTTTTTAACCTTAACTTATCAACCAATAAGGTACTAGCAACGTTAGTACAGCTACCACTATCAATGATCAAGCTGCATACCTTCTTCTGCACATGACACCGGGTGTGAAAAATATGCTCACGCTGAACCCCTTCACCATCATCCTTAGGCTGAGTACTAAGGACTCGCCTAGTAGCTAGCAATTCCCCACTCACGGGTCCCTCAACATCCACATCACTACAATCCTCCAATGGTGGCACGTCGTCATCACTGGAACTAATACTCTTCACATCTCCATTATCCCGAATGATCATGGTCCTTTGATTTGGACATTGAGATGCAATATGTCCAAACCCCTGACACCTGAAACATTTGACATCACGAGTTCTAGTGAATGGTTTAGTGTCAGATTTACCTTTAGAGGAAGTAACTGAACTTTTGGCCTTCGCATCCTCTTTTGGTTTTGAGTCTGCAGTGTTCTTCTTCCAATTTGACTTCCATGAAGAGTTAGAAGTCGCCCAAGATTTAGAATTCCCCTTATACTTCAACTGTTTCTCTACCTTGATCGCCTTATGCAGCAATTCCTCAATATCCACATAATGTTGTAAGTCTACTACATCAGCGATCTCCCGATTCAACCCATTGAGGAATCTAGCCATTGTAGCCTCATCTTCCTCATCCACATTAGCTCTAATCATAGCTATCTCCATCTCCTTATAATAGTCCTCTACACTTTTGGACCCTTGTGTCAACCCCTGTAATTTCCTATGCAAATCCCTATAATAATGACTAGGGATAAACCTCTTCCGCATAATTGTTTTCATCTCATTCCAAGTGCCAACAGGCCTCTCACCATACCTTCTCCTATTACGCACCAGCTGATCCCACCATACATTGGCATAATAAAAAAATTCAATTGCAGCAAACTTTATCTTCTTCTCCTCACTGTAATTATGGCAATCAAATACATGGTCCACTTTTCTCTCCCACTCCAAATACAACTCTGGATCATTCTTCCCTTGAAAGGAAGGTATCTTCATCTTAATACTACCCAAATTACCATCTCGCCGTTGGGTGTCTCTTCTCTCCCTCATGAAACCATATTCCCCTGAATCAGTATCCTCATTCTCTTCTATACTCACTCCAACTCTTGAATGCCTATTAGTTCTTCTCCCCACAACATTACTACCTGACGGTTCCCTACTTTGCTCCATCTTATCCAACCTCTCATGAACTTGCTCCATTTCAGCACTCAGCATTTTTCTCATCTCACCGAATAATGCCTCAAACATCAATTTCTTATCTACGCCTCCCTTCTCTCCATTAGTAGGACTTTGATCAGACATATTGCCGCAACAAAAGGGTTAGAAATAACACAAAAAAATAAAATAAAATAAATAAACCTCATACTTCTCTCCCTCACCTGTTTACACTCAAAGATGTGAATTCACTCGTGTTTCGTTCACTAAATAGATAATCCTCACAACTCGCTCTTATAGGCTCTTTGATCAGAACTCAATCAAAATTTCTTTAACATAAACCACTAAGGCAACTCACTTTTTAAACAAACGGTTCCAATTCAACAGCCAATTAAGGGAAACACGGACAAGGACTCCAATAGGGACACAATGAATACCCACGAATGACGATAAATATAGATACTGGATTACTGAAATGTTCTTCCTTTTTTTTTTTTTTTGATACGAATTTCTCTTCTTCTTCTTCTCTTTTTTTTTTTTAAACCTAAGCTAATTTGTCTGCGATTTGCAGTGGCCGCAGTGGAAAAAAAAGGCAACGAATTTTCCTTGCTCAGGAGGATTCGAGAACAACAACAGAACAATAGCAATTTCCTGACGAATTTCCAGACAATTGAAGATATATATATATGAAACGAATTTCCAGACGATTTTTTTTTTTTTTGAAGACAACGATAAATAATAGAAAAGGATAGAATTACTTGAATCAAGAAGCCGAGGCTTTGATACCAAATGATGCGAACCCTAGGTATATTAAACCTAGAACCCGTCGATCGTGATTTGAAATCGGATTCCCAAGAATCGTCTTGAACAAGCGATGAACGGAACTAGACCCCAACCACACCTGTTGATTGAAACCTAAGTTATCAAGATGACTTCCCCAAGCGTTTAGATCGAAGAAATCGAAAAGAGTTCTTTCGCAAAGAACAAAAGAGAGAGAGCTCTCGAAAGGTGTATTCAATAATGAAATATCCGTAATAATCTCACCCTAGCGTATCTGACACGAGGGTATTTATACTAAGAAATAATAAAACACACGCGTAGTACACGGCCTCCATACACGACCGTGTCTCCAAGCCGTGTATGATGCTGGGCATGCGACGAACAAAGTACACGGTCTCATACACGGCTGTGCCTCTAGGCCGTGTATGTGTCTGTGTATATGACGAGCACAGTACACGGTTTCATACACGACCGTGCCTTTTGGCCGTGTATTCATCTGTGAAATTTTGACTGGGACACACGGTTGTGCCGCTGGCCGTGCTGTTAGGCCGTGTAAGTATACACGGTCGTGATACACGGCCGTGTATAGAGGCCGTGTATAATCCTATTGATTCCTTGATTCCTTCCGGTTCCTTCTCTTGTAGCTCCATCACTAATCCTTGCAAAGCTTCTCTCATCCGCTTAGCTCTAGCTCTTGTCATTGGACCTCCAATACCATGTAACGGGTCATTGGACTTTGACTCTTGAACTCTTGATGCTAGCTGATCCCCATCATTATGTGTTAGTATTATTATACCTTCTAACACTACGTAAATTAATGAGTGTAGGTACTTGGGTTCGTTAAAGCAATTTGTTAGAAATAGAACTTATCCAGAAGGCTCCATTGCAGAAGCATATGTTGTTAATGAGTGCTTCACTTAGTGCTCGCTTCACTTAGAAGACATTGAAACAACATTTAATCGTCTAGATTGGAATTTTGATTCCTTGGAAGAAGGTAATGTTGATGTTTTCACAAACAAAGTTAACCTCATATCCCCTCCTACATATGTTGTGTTATCGAGCAAAGAGGTCGATGTCATGACATGGCATATCATCAATAATTGTCATGAAATTCAGCCTTATATAGAATAAGTGTGAATAGGAGCTTCTCAAATTTTACAAGATTGCTATGAATTAATGACTAACGTTGAAAAATCTAATGTAGGGAACATAAGATCATTTTAAGGGCACAATATGGTGACAACATAGATGACATCCATAAAAGGGAATTTTGTCAATGGTTTATGGATAAGGTAAACATAATAATATAATGTTGTGTCTAATTGAGAAGTTAACTTTTTAAGATAAGCATTCACTTTTTAATTTGTCGATGGTGTAGATGAGACCATGCTATGATAGTTCTGACCCAATGCTTAGTGCATTATATGCATTGTCCATGGGTCTCAATTCCTACTACAAGAGATACAGCAAGCTGATATATAATGGTGTTTGGTTTCACACATTAGAGTTTGATAGTAAGAAGAAGACTCAGAACAGTGGAGTTCTTGTATAGGGGAATCATGGGGATGTGTAGGCATCAATAGAATTTTATGGGGTTGTTACAGATATATATGAGTTCAGTTACATATAGAATAAGAGAGTGTTCTTTTTTAAATGTAAGTGGTAGGACACAAATAGCCGACATCATAACGTTAGAGTTGAGAATAGCATTAAGAGTATTAAGGTCACTAATACTTAGTATGTAAATGACCCATATGTATTAGCATCATAAGCTAAACAGGTATATTACTTGGAGGGCATGAAGTTAGGTGTTGATTAGTGTGTGGTGCAATGTTTTAAGCATCGCCATATTTACAATATGGACTATTTAATTGGTAATGTAAATTTGTTCATAGATGTGGAGGCTCAATTGGCATATGAGAGCCTAGGTGATCTAGTTATCAAGGATGGGGGAAGAGGGTATAAGCGACATTCAGTTGTCGATTGTGATGTTGATGTGCTATTGAGAACCGATATGTGTCCTGATACGACCTAAAGAGAATTAGTAGAAAGGACAGTTGAAGCATCTAGTGGCTTGCAGCACGATGCTAATATCGAAGCTAATGATGATGAGGATATAGACGGGGCACTCGATGATACACTTGTTGAATATGATACGACTGACAATGATTATATGAATGAATGTTACTTATTTTTCTTCTGCATAAAATTTGTAATGTTTTGATTTTATTTACATAAGCTTTATTATACATGCTTTTACTTTATTTTATAGAACTCTAATGGTGGGGCGATGGAGGAAGACCCAAAGAAGGGGAGGAAAGGTTAGTTGAGACACTCGACATGCAATTAGAGATGAGTCGGATTTACACCATAGTGATGGGGAGGTTCGTGATAATGTTATGACAAATGCCTCCATAAATCAAGAAAGGGAGCCCACAAATTCAGCTGAGGAACATGCCACACCAAATGCACCGACACAAAATGATGCTTCCACTAATAATGCAGTTGATGTGTCCACAGAGGCTTGTGGCTTTCCCTTTAACCCTACTCGATCCTCAGGTAATCAACATAATTGTGTACATTTAACTAGAGATTGCAATTTCTATTATGTTTGCCTTAATTATGATGGACTTGTTTTTCAAATATTTGCACTAGTGGCGAGCTCAGTGTCATATATAGGCAAGAGGAGTGCATATTGGGGACAAGCATTAGAAAGAGAAAATAGAAGACGAATGAGTAAAATCTTCATTCAATTCATGACATGTGGTGTTCGTCCGTTAACACCGAACCAATAAGCCAAGATGGCATCGAAAATAGGGAAGGTTTGTTGGGATTTGCTACCACTTTGTATTGAGGATTGGAGAAAATTTGATTTATCACAAAAACAACGTGCTTGGGAAAGAATACAGGTGAAAGCAACAACTAATTTATCTTGTCTCTATTTCAATAATTTTCTCAATAAAAAGTGAATGTCAAACTGTCATTTTCCTTCTTATCATAACCTGTTGCATGGTGTTTTTAACATGTATATTACATCCTTAGCCCATTTTGCTTTTTGTGGAATCGTCTAAATGTTGCTAACATCACAAATAATCCTAAAAAGTTTCATGCTGCTAATCGAAGGATGGGAAATATCCATAGAAATCATCGAAGTAAAACTAAAAGTGCATGGATAAATATTGGTGATGCAATCCGACCCAAGGGATCAAGTGATGATGATTGGAAATAGAAAACAAATGAATGGAGGAGAGAGATTGCAGAAGAGAATGAGATTCTACAATCAGGAGATCCATCCGCAAAGGTAATAATAATTTGGTCATGTTTTCTTAAGGTTTTGACTATATGATGTCATTAACTTGATGATGTCTTGATAAATAAAAGAATAGGGCAATGAATGGGAAGGCTACACTTAGGAAAGTAAAATATTTACACAGGTCGGGATCTAGATCATTTGAGAGCAGGAGGAATGAATATGTGAGTATTTCATTTTATTTAATTTTATAACACTTAAATTGATGAAGTGCTTAGCTTTATGCATATTGTGTGATTAGATTGAGCGGAATTACGAACCACCAGATGCAATCGAGTTCTTTAAGGTCACCCGATACTGTGAGCCCAGGTCTGATGGTGGTAGCAGTTGGATTTCCCAAAAGGCTGGCCAGGATTATGTAAGTTGATGGGTTAATTTACAAATAAGCACTTCAACTATGGTTTATGTTTGTATATACATTTCTATTATGTTTGCATTGTATATTGTTGTCATCGTTACTCTAGGAGGATATGGTCAAGATGTGTCAAGAATCTCAATCCTCAGACAAGCCTAAGACTGCGAAGGAGATAGTTGATGAATTTATAGGTGCAAACGCGCGAACTGACTATCATCCTGGTAGAGGATACGGACCATCGGCCATTGGGAAAGGTACACATACACGAATTTATATGGAAAAGATGGAAGCAATGTTACAAGAGACATAGGAAAAGCTTGAAGAGGAAAAACAAAAACGTGAACAACTAGAAGGAAAGTTCAATGATCAACGTCAACAACTGTTGTCAATGCTTCAAGAAGAAAGGGATCTACATATCTCTCAAGCTCAAGAGGTTAGTTTAAAATTATACTTTTGAGTTAAAGGTATATGTGTTACAAGGTAAATGCATGCATGTTTCTTTTATGTATAGAGTAGAAATGTTGTGGGTTTAGATGATGTAGGGAGTAATGTTGTCTATACTTGTGCAATATATGTTGTCATGTAGGTGTTAAGGGACAATATTCTAGAATATTGAAGCATCGGCATGGTTATAATTCCTTTGGGAAAATATTGTAGAATATTGATGTTTTGCTTACATGTTAAGGATGAATATGTGAGTACTTTGTGAATGTCATACAACTATCTGAGCTTTCTGAAGCAGTGGCACGACTTGTTGGGAATTTTCCAAGTACTTAGGTAAATAATCACAAAAATGTGATAGTATATTGTCCCCCACTCTCTCTTTGTGTTAATTTAAAAAAGAAGAAGATATAATTGTATGCTTGTCTTGTTTAAAGGTTGTATACTTTGTGATAGGAACAAAAAATGTAGAAGACCTTGTTCATTCACCAAGTACATCTACTAGTGATTATACATCAAGTAGTGAAGAAAAATGTGATAGAGAAGATGATGAAAGTAATGAAGATGAGGATGAGGATTGATGCAGGAAATAAGATCTTAGACAAGTTTATGTAATGTTTAAAGTTTGATTTTTTTCATCTTATGTGGATTTGTTTTGTTAAGATTATCCTCGCAAGTTTTCTTGATGTGAAAGCATCATGTTTATGGAGGAGTTTATTTGAATATGTGGAAAAGAAATTTGTAGGGTATATATAATTGTGTATAACTAAATAGGTGCATTTTTGCGGATATGAAGATTGTAAATACAGGTTGAAATCAATGCCTATTGCCACATTACTACATTTAAACATTGCTAACATGGTAAAATTGTGGTTTAACAACATTTAAACATCGCCTATCATAACTTTTATTTATGTTTAAACGTTGCTAATGGTAGTCTTTTACTATGTTTAAACGTCACCTATCATAACTGTTAGTTATTTCTAAACGTTGCTAATGATAGTCTTTTACTACGTTTAAACATTGCTAATATTGCTCATTTTCCGTGCTCTTTGTGTCCAATAATTATTTAACTGTGCTACTACCACGTTTAAACATTGCGGATACTATTTCTAGTAGCAACGTCTAAACGCTGCTAATGGTAGTCTTTTACTACATTTAAATGTCGCATGTATTACTGATTTACTGCACTTTTTTTTAGCCTTTAAAATTTTAATTGTCATTTTACAACGTTTAAACGTCACATAGAACCAATTTTTAGCAATGTTTAGTGACGTTTATGAAATAAATGTGGCGGATATTTTTTGTGAGGGACCTTTGGCAATGTTCATTAGCAACGGTTAATAAACGTAGTTAAATCTTTTTTGCGACATTTATTTAATGTTTAGCAACGTTTATTAAACATCGTCTAACATTGAAATTCCTGTAGTGACTCTTGAAAGGACTTCTCTAATTCAGTAAAATAAGAAATTGTTTTCTTGTATAATAAAGAGAAAAATATAAAAAGCATCAACATTTATGTATTTTTTGAATAAATTACACAAACACCCCTTAAAAATTTTAATATTGTATGGGCCTCCAAAATTTTTAGAACTTGACACATACACTGATAAAAAGCTGATGTTATAATATTCTAACATTTTTAGGATGGTTTGTACAATTTACTTAAATATATTTAATTTGCAAATATAAAAATACTAACAAATTAAAAATTAAAAAACGCAAGAAATTAATAAAAATAAAAATTCAATGTTTGTGAATTTTTCCAAATAAGAAATTCTATTATTATTTTTGAAAATATATAAACAATCCATAGATCATAGCTAATATCCTAAAAGTGTTGCTAAGATACATAAATGGTAAATATTTTTGAAGTATATATATTTAAAAATTCAATAATAAAATCACAATTTAAAAATTTAAAAGACATATCTAATTTTATTATAATTTAAAGTATATTTACAAGATTCTCTTAGAATTATTTTTGTGGTCAGAAATCTTCCTGAGCATAAATCCTCAAAGCTAGTTAATGTTAATTATTTTATTATCATTGGTCAAACCTGCGTTCTTAAGTATGACCGGTTAAATGAACTGTCATTGACATTATTTTATTAGAGTACACCAGATGATACGGGATGCTCGCTTGTCGTCGACTAACTCTGAAATTTATCGAAAGTGATGTTGCATTTGTCCTCCTTCGCTTTCTACACCTACTTTCCCCTTATGAATGAAGCAAAGAAATGGCAGATGGTGCGGAATATTCTAACATTATATTATATATATATATTGGATAATATAGATGTAACACCCCAGAATCTGAAGCATTACAACTTGTCATATGTCATTACTATTAAGCGATACACTAAAGTTTTAAAACTCTATTATACTTTAAACCTGCTCATAAATATTATTTATCATAGTAATATAGCAATAATCAAATGAATGACTTACATGTGAGTAATTCCAAATGTCATTATTTAATAATAAAATCTCAAGCTATAATTTATCTATATAACTTCAATTTAACTATAAAACATCCATTTACAAATATTCACAATTCATGTCACTCTTCTTCCACATAGTAATAGTTTTCTCTTTCCATCTCATCCATGTAATGTCATACCAAGTTTCCGTTTTTATCATACTTTAGTTATTCATCATTTTCGCCTCTGCTAAAAAAAAAAATATAGGAAGGGAGATGAGCCTAAGCCTAGTATGTGAATACCACACCTGCATGCACATAGTACACTACATTAATATCACATTCATATATGCAACATTTATCCACAACACATTCACAATTTAGTTTACATGTCAACACCATAATGAATTATAACACGTTGAGGTACTCAAGACCCTGATACACATAAGTTTTATCCTAGAGGGAACTATCTCTACAAGCCTTATCTAACCCTAATGGGAATTTCCATTGTAGGCCCCATCTAACCCTAATCTGCCATAGATTATTTCGACACACAACTCCATTAGGGACAATGCGGTATATCGATCATCGAGATGCCTTATAGGGATCTACCATTATGGGCCCCTAAGTCGAGCCAAGCACAAGCAACATATCTTATTCAACTAATAACACTGTATTACTTCATGATACTACTTAATTCACATAACATCTTAGCCTTTCATTATTTTACATACAACTCATTAGATAGCTTTCTAACAATCACATACAGTAAGCAAAGTAAACACATACCTGGTATCTTAGCCTTAAGTACTTCTTGTCCCAACTTAAGCTAAGTTGATATCTATATAATCGACACATTAATCTTAGTACTAATCTAACATAATATAGCTCTCATAATTCCTCTTATTCTATTAAGTCATCTAAGGTTTTACTAATTGTTTTGGTTGTATGAAACTTGGTTAATTAAGAAGATAATTTGATATATAATAATAATCTTCATCACTTAATACAACTATGTTGCATGCCATGTTGCTTAATATGGGCTAGTACACGACTACGTTAGAGGTCCTGTATCTTTCGATGAGATTTAGCTTTAACATGGTTGGAATATGACCATGTTGGGAGGCCGTGTTTCTCTTAATTCAACATAGTCAAAACATGACCATGTTGGAAGGCTGTGTATCTCTTGGCATGACTTTTGGACTCAACACATTCGAAACACTATTATGTTAGGAGACTGTGTTCTTCTCATTTTAACATAGAGGTAACTTGACCGTGTTGGATGGTTGTGTATCTCTCAATATAACTTTTAAATTCAACACAGTCGTAACATAACTGTGTTGGGGAGTCATGTATCTCTCAACCAAACCCACAAATCCTAATATTTAACTCTAAATCCCCCCAAATCCGTTCCTTTTTATCCTTAGACTCCATTACATCTTTAAAATATGTCAATACTCATCAATTAATGTAAGTTAAAATACTTACATCGAACTTCCCACTTATCGACTCCTTGATTCGGGAATTCCCTTATCTTTACGTTCCTTATACAACAAAAAATCGTTCTACGATTGGTCTCCATTGTTAGAAAAATTCTTACAAGGTTTTCCAAACCGTTACCTTTTTCTTTGCCGCACTACCTCCTTAGATTGCTATAGGTTTTCCTAGACAAGCTCTCTCTCTCTCTTTGTGTCACTTGGCCTCTCTAGGTGGTTGGAATTGTAAGAGTGTGCAGAAAAGAAAAGAGTCTTAGGTTACTTTCACATTTATAGTCCTGCTAGGAAAAGACAAAACTACCCTTATCCCATATATTCATTTATGACCTTGCCACTCATCGTATATTTATTTATTTATTTACATAAAAAAATAATGTTTGTTACAATAGAAAACAATACCTTAATTTTAAGCATTTTTTTTCAATTTCCATCAAAGCTTAAAATTGCTAAATTACATATTTGATTGATTTTTTATAGATTAGATTTACTATTTGTTTATATTTATATTATATTTGTTATGTGAGAATGGACTTCGAATGCAATTGCAATTCTAGATTCCATTACCTTTTCCATGTTTGGATGCAATTTTAAACGCGAAATCAACTTTTGAAAGACAAAATCACAATTACTTGGGATTGGCAATTTTGGCTTCAAGAGGAATTGCAATTTCACCTTTGAGGGAATGTAATCATGAATCCAATTTACCTTTATTAACTATTATTAATTTAAATTACTTATTTAAAATTCAATTTAATTATAATTTTAAACAAATATTACTATATACATATTCCATTTCATTAGCATTTCAAAAATGGATTTATTATTACAGTTTTGATTTCATTTCAAACCATTCTATTCCAATCCATTATATTTTAAATCACTCCTACATATCAAATATGAGATTATGCTTTTTTGTCCATTAAGCATTTGCCATGTCATCTTTCTTAAGATGATAGAGATAATAAATTTACTAAAGTAAAAATTTGATTGAATATTAATATTTAGAAACTTCAACCATTAGATGTAAAATTAGTAATTTTAAATTTAGGTATAAATTATAATAACACTTGAGATTCAAATAGTGTTTTTGACACTTACCCCATAAATTTTACTAAAGTAAAATATTTATATATAAATTGTTCCAATAAGGTCTATATGACATGATTGTATAAGAAAGATTCTATAAATACATAGGTATATCTGAAAAAGGGCTAGTAATATTATAGTAACTAGAAAATAATAAATAACTAATTATTTTAAAACTTAGGGCATTCTTGGACTTATAGAGTATAAACTTGGGTTTCTTCATTTAACTAAAAGTTTCAAACCTCCATAATATTAAATAACGTATGTTTCCTTCTACTATTCCCTTTTTCTTCCTTTCTTTTCTCTTAAATGACTATTCCCTCTAGCAGTTTCTTATTTTGACCAACACATGTATCCAAAAAGTGAAGGTAAGTGAATGATTTCTATGCTTTTTCTTTTAAATTATGGCAATGGTATTTTAAAGTGGGGAATTTATATATAGAGATGGAATTGTTATATGACTTTGGTGGAGGGATTATGTTGAAACGATCTTTTGTTTGAGCAGAAGTGTTAAGTTCCTTAATAATTATAAGTGCTACAATTGTACCTTGCTTTTGGAAAACATCATTAACAAATGGGTTTGATGGAATATGTAGAAACTTTGTCAGAAAGCTCAAGAAACTTCAATTTCGAGTAAGCATCTCATAACTTGTATATTTTGATGAATTTAGAGTTTATATGTGTTGAAATGGAAGTATAATGTCAAATTATGTGTATGGGCAAATTTTGTAGTGAGTATGAACATGGAACTAAGTTTTTTTGGTGAAAACTAGTGATTTTCACAAATTTAGAAGAAATTTAAAGGTACATGGGACTAACGCGGCTGTGTTGGTGCTTATGTTCTTCATGTACATGCCCATACATCAAGTACACTATCATGTATTAGAGCTGTGAAAGTGGGTCGAATGGGTCGGCTTGCCCCGACTCACTAGTCAAAGCGGGGCGACCTACCCTGATCCCTTGGTCAAAGTGGGCCGACCCGTTGATGGCCTGCACATGATGCGGGTCGAAGAAGTCGGCTCGCCTTGCCTTACGATCCAATGCGGGTTAGTCTAACTCATACACAATTTTTTTTTTATTACAAAAATAGAAAAGTAATGTGGTGGTTTAATATTTCAACTTGTATCTTTTGATATTCAACATAAAATGTTTATAATAGCAAGTTTAAATCAAATTTGAAGTTCAATATAACTTTAAAAATGTGGCAATACATATTTTGTTAAAAAAAATCTAAAGGAACCTATTTAAGTTTAGCTTAAGTAAAAAATTAAAAGATTCTCATTTTGACAAATTTAGAATCCCAAATTTAATAAAAAAAAATGTAATAGGTAAATATATACTTAAAAGATTAGTATTCATCTTAAATTATTCCAACTTTTTTTTTATTACAAAATATGCAAGTAAACTAATAAGTAATAATTAAGGATACATAACTTCCAAGCTAAAAGTAAAATATACAGAGTTTTTATAAAGTATTGTATTAATAGCTTTATGATATACACAAAATCACTTCTATTTGATTGCGTTCAAATAGTATATTTTTAATTACCTTTGTATAAATATGAGAATTAGATTTAGTCAATGCTCTTGCAACCTAGTAATATAAATACTAATTTTCCAAGAAATGGAATTTAGGTTTAATCCCCCTTTCCCTAATAAACAAATAAAAAAGGAGTGAATTAGACCTATATGCAATCACTTTTCTTTATATGTAGACCCTAAAATCCTATATATTAATAATCTATTTTTGAGTGACACATAAGACTTATTTAGTCAATGAGTTTCATCCCTAGTAATTGGTCCTATGTTATGCTATAGATATGAATGTTTCATCTAAATGCTTTGTAGAATGAATTATTGACCAACCAACTTATTTATTTATTTTTTTGTAAATGCTTGATTTCAAAATTTGCAAAAAAAAAAATGTTTCTTTTAGAAGAACTTGGATTTATACTATTTATGCAAAGGAGAACCCGAATTTCTATAGTATGTGTTTAAGACCTACATTTATTCTATTTATGTAAAGAAGGACTTGTAATAGTTAAACATACATTTAAGGATCTATTATTGACTCAATTTAAACTTGAAAGGTTGGATGCTTGTTCAATCAAAATTGATACTCTATACGACCACAATTAATTACTTTAGGGTTTTGTCCAACTTGAAAATTTGAAAGCAATATCAAATGATAATTAATCAAATGTAGCAATTATCACAAAGTCTTCTTCACTAATTATACAAGAAAACAAAATCAATTATAAAGGAAATAAAATAACATATATAGATCAATCCTCATTAGCATCATCATCAATAACTAAATTAGAGTCACCCTTTGATGAACTAATCCCACTCCCATTCCCACTATCTTCCTCTTCATCTACACATATAAAGAAATAATTAGATGTTAAACACTTGAAATAACATATTAAAAGAAAGTATTATTGAAAGAATAAAAAGAAATCACCTTTACAAGTAAATCCTTGTAACCAATTACATGTATAAATTAAAGCTTTCATATTTGATGGGAGAATAGAATTGCAATACTTGTTAAGTACATAGGCATCGATGCTAAAAGCTAACTCAAATGCTATAGTGGTAATTTGAATGTTGACCACATTAAAGGCCATAATGGACAAATCAAGATATCTTTTACTTTAACTCTTCCAATGTTGCAATACATCCAATTCTAAGTAGAAGTCCATATCTATTATTGCCTCATCTAGATAAATATCCAAAGAAGATTTGCTGAAACTTTGTACTTTTACTTGACGGTACTCCTACATTGTTAAGGAAAAAACTAATTAAATATTGATATATAATATAACAAAAAATATCATTAAAAAAATAAATGAAGTTATTATTAAACTTACATCTAAAGTAACAAGATCCATCACTAAACCCTTTCTAAACCTAGAGTGTCGAGGTGCTACTCCTTTACTACCACCTCCAAATATATTTTGTGCTTGAGAAGATGATTCAACCTAATGGCTTCTAGTTCTAGATATGTGATCTGCTTTGCTCTTCTCATATTCTCCTAATAACTTATATAACTTGTTCTTTATGTGAACTAACTTCTCTTCATAAGTGAGGGGATCAAGTTTATTAAAGCAGAACTTCAAAAAATTAAATTTCATTCGAGGATCAAGGATTGTTCCAAGTGTAAGGACAACTATATTCACCCTAATGTTTATCAAACTTCTGTTATATCTTAATAGACATCTTTCTTATAATATGATCTTCACTACTTAAATTTTCTTTTAATAAACATTCAATTTTCCACACTTGCAAAAAATAGTGGTTTGAAGTTGGATACAAGGATCCTGACATCAAATTGATGATACTATAAAAAGGACTAAAAAACTTACATATCTTCTTTGCTCTTCCCCACTCATCAATGGTAGGACAATATTTATAATGAAAATTATTCAATTGAACGTAAGAAAAAGCACGTTGATACCTGAGTACGCTATCAAGCATAAGGTAAGCAAAATTCCATTTAGTAGCTACATCCAAGCACAAACCAACATTGGTATCAATGTCGCCAACTTGTTGAAGACACTCCAAAAATGTTTCATTCTAAACTTGGAGCCTTTCACATACTACACACTCCCTTATTTTATGCAAGGCTTTACTACTTACTGTTAACCCCTCTTTAACAATTAAATGAAGAATATGAGCACAATATCTAATATGAAAAAACTTACCACCACATAATAAACTATGTTGCAAGTTCAGTTGCTCTTTCAAGAAATTTTGCATGTAATCATTGGATGCAATATCCAATGTAAGGGAGAATATCTTTTATTCTATGTCCTAATCTTTTAAAAATTAAAAAAAAAAACTTTCTTCAATAACTCAAACCTTGAATGAGGAGGGGGCATTTTACAAAAAACAAGAACTTTATTGTTGAGTTTTCATTTATCATCTACATAATGACCAGTCAAACAAATATATCCTTTATTGGCGGAGGTAGTCCATACATCAAAAGTTAAACTTACTATCCTTGGAATATTCTACAATATTTGTTTTAATTTATTCTTTTGAGCTAAATATAAATTTCAAGCATTTGATGTGCAGTTTTCCTAGAAATTGGCTTATAATTAGGATTATATAGCCTTATAAACTATGTAATCCTCCTATACTCAATAAATGAAAATGGCAAATCATGTTCAATAATAGCCATTGACATTATCTCATGAGTAACTTTAGGATCTGGTTTTCTTGATGTTAACTTATTGGCATGATCGATTATCATATCATCAACATCATTATATCTAGAAATTTTACTCAAATGACACTTTCCTATATGTTGACGTAAGGATGATGTTCCATGGCTATGTCTCCTAATAACATATTCCTTCCTATATGCTTTACATTTGGCTCTACTTTTACCATCTTTCCCAAAACCTATTTTTGCAAATATATCCCAAACCTGAGAAGAAGAACTATTTGTTCGAGCTTTTTTACCTACAAATTCTTTAAATTGAGAAGATCTTGGTTCTACATTAGCATTACGCCTACCAACATCAAATACATCATTTACATTAATAGATTGTATTGTATTTATAGTCTCATTACTTATAGGTTCCATTCTAAAAATATATCAAAACAAGAAAATATCATAATATAGAATTAATACCACTAAGATTACGTACAATTTGTCACACATCAAATGGATCCATCTTGTTCTTAATCTATTGACAATTGAATTTAAGATAATATGTCTCAAACCCAAACCCTAGATCGCAATTTCAATTCTCTAAATACATAACCAATTAACTATATGCTCTAATTTATGCATACCCATCAACTTTAAACTGCAACTCCAAACCCTAAATAGTAGCTTTAAACCCAAACCCCAAACCCCAAACCCTAAATCGTAGCTCCCATTCCAAACCCTAAATCACAGCTCTAAACACAAACCCCAAACCCCAAATTGACACCTTTAAATTGCAAACCCAAACCCTAAATCGCAACTCTAAACCCCTACCCCAAACCCCTAAACCACAACTCTAAATGTACCTATAGATCAAATCAAACAAAAATAGTAGTTATCTAAGTAAAAACAAAATGCAACAACCAACGGAAGACTCACCATGTTGCTTGACGATGATGACGAAGAAGAAGATGAGACGGTGCAGTGACGATGATGATAATTGATCAACAACGGTGACTGAGATGACGATGAGGTGATGACCGACGACTGTGCTACGATTGCTACATATACCAACGGCCTTGAGGTCCAAGACAATGTGCGTGATTGATAAGTGATGAGTGATGAGATGAGAGTAAGAGTGAATGAGCTATAGTGCTACTGTACTGTGTTGGTGTGGCTTGTGATTTTGAGAGTGAGAGTGAGTGACTATAAGAGTGAGAGAACAAAAAGGATGGAAGAATGGAGAGTAGAGGAAAAACTAATCTGGTTTAGTTATCTTGTAGTCGAGGTGAACTATTCTATAGCTGACTCCTATTTCATTCTTGTTTTTCTTTTTTTTTTTTTAAATTATGCAGGCCATATGGGCCAACCCGCACTTATATGGATGTGGTCTGCCTTAACCTACGGGTCATGCAAGGTAGGCTAAAACAGCTTGCACATGTTGCGAGCCAAAACTTTTCTGTTTGCCTCGCAAAATTTTGTGAGTTTGGTGGGCTAGCCTGCATGGCTCACCCCACATTCACAGTCCTAGTATTAAGTGAAAAATTACAAGGAAAAAACATAGTTGTGTTTTCGCCTATGTTCACCAATACACTTTTGCCCGAGATATACATAGGTAAGAATATGGGCATGTTTTTGCTCATGCTATTCCTATCTTTGGCTAAAACGACATTTTTTCAATAAAATCTGTTTTCCAACATTATTCAATCAACCAAATGACTAAAAGTAAATTAGTTTAGCTGACCTAGAGCCTTAAAAGTGTGCATTTATAAGTTTTGGGTAGGTTTGAAGTTTAAAAGAATTAAGATCATGAAGGAATCATGATGTTAGATATATGTATACTATGTTTGTTAGTTGTGTTTATTAGGTTAGAAACAAAATGAACTTAAATTATACTTGGATTGTAAATGTCAATTGCTTGTTCTTAGTTAGGCTTGAGGGACCTAAAATTCCGGTGATTTCTGGGTGAAATCCTAATGATTGGTGAGTTATGTTATTTTGAGTAGAGTCATAATCCTAAATAATTGAACTTTTAGGTGACTCATGGACTCATGAGTATTGGAAAGCACTCAATGTTGTATATATATAAATATACTATATATGTGTGAATAGAGTTTTGTGTTAGGACATCAATACTGTGTTATTTGTCTTACCTTAATAAACAATAATAAATTGGCGATTATGATATTCCTATTGCATTTATGCTTGTGAATGTGTATTTACATGGTATACATGTATGTTTAATAGTATACACAATATTAGGTATGAGCTCAACTCTCATGAAATATTTTTTTTAGCTATAGGTTCCTCCGGTGAGATCATAATGTACAATGAGATATGTGTAGGCTCTTATTAGGAGATGGGTGATGATGTGGACTGCATCTACTACTATGATAACTAAAATGTTGGAAGATTGATAGTTTAGTTGTAATGGAGATTAGGCTCCAATTTATGTGTAATGATTATAGTGTTTGTATTCGTCCTAGATTTTGGAATGTTATAGATATATTTTCACACATCGTTTTGTCAAAAGACAACTATTGGTCTGGTAAAAGGTAAAAACTTTGCAGCTGAAATTGAATTTGATAGTGTCACGTGTGGATTAAAAGTAGTAGCATTGCACTGAATTGTTATAATGGTATATATTTTCACAGGATTCCACTAATGCATTCAGTTTAATTTCAGAATTTTTTCAAATATGTCTGCTACAAGGAGTGGCAACTATAGGAACAAGAAATTATTTTCTTATATAATAAAAGAATATAGAAATTAAAGACAAGTTTTAGTAATTTTTGTTATTAAATTCCGAGGCTTTTTGTTAGCTTGAACTGGTTGATTAGGTTGGAATTCCTTGTAACAGGAATTGTGTAATTAGATTGAATTTAAGTTAGTAAAATGTAGAGGTGAAGATACATACGCCCTATTAACTTCCTAGCTTTTCAAAATTTGATTTCAATTCGTAATAATTATTAAAATTTTAAGGAATAGCGATACATGTGTTTATAATTTATATTATCTTAACTCATGTTCTCATTAAAAGTACCAATAGTAATTTGGATGATTGATAAACCTATTTTACAGTATAAATCATAAAAGACAAGAACAATAATGTTATATATTTTTCCAAGTTTGTAGTCCCTCTTGGGTTTTTTTTTATTTTACTCTCAATTATCAATTGAGCATCATAGCTCGAAAGTTTCATTGAAATTTGATCTATATATATAGTAAAATATAATTTTTACCCTTAGATGTTTGGAGCCATTAAATAGTGAATGAATCACATCTAATAGTCCAGAAGTTGGTCCACTGTAGATACGAGTAAACGGCGGGAGATTAACACTTGATATTATTCAATTAAAATAAATTCGTAGCCTTTACCCAAATAAATAAACTCTTAGCCGCCGCTTTTGCGTACAGTAAACCTTCAGTTCTTTCCCCAGGTCACATATCTCTGGCAATGCGATTTTATTCATAAGACTAGAAGACAAGTGGACAACTAGGCTAGAAGGATAACAAAGACTACGGCAAAACTCGCAATCACATCTTCACTATTTTATTAATTTTATCTAGTCAATAAAATCACGCAAGCTTATTTAAATACTCACAACATGGCTTTTCAAAAGTAGACATATGTGGCAAATTAATAAGATACTCTATTTCATTGGTCGAGTCTCGAAGCCATCTGGATGATGCAATTTCGTCGTCTAATACTTAATAGGAATATATAAACTTAAAAACATGTTATTATAATTTATAAAATATATATTATATATTATATATTTGTATTTCCAATTCTAAAAAATATTCGTTTGTCTCAAATTTAGAAATCGTATTAAACTATAGAGTTAAAAAAAAAAAACACCAAAATTTTTATAATAATAAAATGTTTTTGTTAATAGACCATTAACACCAACCTCCTTGATCCTTCATTAAGCTCCTATAGTAGAAAGCATTATTGGTAGAGACTGGAGCAAGTGCCAACGGGTTTTATTGACTTGCTATAAGGTTAGATCAAGTCATTAGAAGTAGAGCAATATAGGAACCTTCAAACATCTAAGGGCTTGAGCCTTGAAATAAAATATAATGTAACAAATATTAACAACTGAAATTTTGCTAAAAAAAACTCTATAATGACATATTTTTACTTACTCACTCTTAAATCTATATAGTTATGGAATTCACCTCCAATCCTCTTCCTTAGTTATCTCTATATTTACAAAGAGAAAAAAAAAATTATGTTGAATAAATCAAATAATGGGCAATAAAAGCTTTATTAATAACTAAATAAATGCAAATATTATGTAATCTAAACTCTTATCTCTTGTTTCATATGATAACCAACTTTGAGTACACATCAATGCCTCAATTGTATCTGGATTGAGTCAACTTCTATGTGAACTAATTACTTGTCCACCAATACTAAAAGTAGATTTGGAAGCAACTATAGATACAAGAACAACTAATATATCCCTAGCTATTTCTTGTAATCTAGGATACTTGATTCCATTTGATTTCCATTAGCTTAGGATATAAAAATTATCTATCTAAGGCAATATAAGCTCTTCTAAGTAATGCTCTAACTCTGACTTTACCTAGCCATTAGTATTAATGGTGCTCACGCAGGTATTGCACCATCCTTGATTTTCTTATAAAATCAGTACAAGCACTATCATTGCTTACTAGAGAACCTAAAGAACTATTGCCACTACTGGTGCAAGTGCTCTTACTATGACAAGATTTGGCATTATATTGATATTCTTAAAGCAATTCAAAACAAGTATTCCTAACATTTTGTATCTCCATTGAAGCACTCACCCCATAAACATTACCAAACACAAAGTCTATAGCCTTCATTTTAAAGTGTGGATCTAAAACAGTACAAATGGCCATAATAACATGCACATCACCCAAAAATTTTTCAAACTTCTCAAGCATTTTAGGGCCATTATACTAATATTGACATTAGCAGAGACCTTCCATTCAATCAAAGCTTCCCTAATTTCATATACCTTTTCAAAGTAATAATTCGTTGTTAGATATTGAGTACTGGAAAAAAGACTAGTTACCTTATAAAATATTGCCAACTTGTTGCAAATTTTTTTTGTTAGCTCCCATTCATCATTTTTTGGAAGACATTTATAGTGTCTATCTATATGTTGAACTCAATAGAAAACTTCTTTATATCCAATTGCTATGACAAGTATATCATATGTTGAGTTCCATATGATTTTGCAATCTAAAGAAGGCTTTCTACGATACAAAATATCCAATTGCTTGCATCTCTATCTAAACTTCTCCACTCGTGATGGTTATGCAAGCTAAAATGTGACACTTTCATGAATCTTCTCTATTCCTTTTTCTATTACACTTACACCTTGTTCACAATCAAGTTTAAGATATGTGCACAACATTGCATATGAATCACCTTCCCATGAAGAATTAGATCATCTCTTCGTGGCTTCAACAATAAAGTTGTCATCATGGCATCGTTTGCGGAATGATTATGCATAGTGACTATCGATAATTTTCTATCTAAACTGTACGACGTTAGTGACTTAAAGATATAATCAACAAGTACCTCATTTGAATGCGAAGTTGGAACATATACAAAACTGCATAAATATGTAAATACGGTTAACAAAAATACGTAAATGTACTTTTTTCAATAGATATGATAAAAAAGACATGATGACAAAGAAGCTTACATTAATAGTCTACTTTAAAGTCTCCAATTGTTGTCAATGAAGTGCGTCGTCATGGTCATGTATCCCCTTTTCTGATTTGATGTCCACATTTCTATTGTTATGGCAACTTGAGAATTTAAGCCTTTCAACATCACTTCCAATTTTTCCTTCTCCCCATTATAAATACTCATAATTTCTTTTCTCATGGTACTACAACTAATATGATTTACTAATGGTTGAATGCTACTAATATACTCTCTAAACCACTCATATTCAACTATGGAAATGGGATACCTATGAGCAATGATTGCCTTTGCAAGTTTTTGTCTTGAGATTTCTCGATTGAATGACCAATTTCCAATCCTTAACCCACTCTCACCATTAGTTTCTCTTTTTTTAATAGATGGAAGACATTGCGTCATGCCTATTTGTTTTTCTCTCTATAATCACCTATTCAAATGATTATGCAAATACTTTGTTCCATGTGGGATATTTGCTTTTAGTTTTTTGTTATAATGATTGCACATATAAAAATCTTCCCTATCAATTTTTTTTTTCACCATCTCAGTCCACACATTAGAAGTCAACTTACATTTTTTAGCATTATCACTTGCACCGGTATTGCTTGCTACTTTAGAAGTTGATGTAACTATTATTTTTCTTTGTGTACCTTTCTTTTCAAATCCAAATGTTGGAAATGAAATTTCCTCAACTTCATTTACATCCATGTTCTCCTCAATTTCAGGTATGTTAGTTTTCCCTACATTGCATAACACATTTTGTAAATATTTTAGAACCATAAATACCAGTAGTCATAATTATTTTATCACAAACTCCAAGATAAAAATAACAGAATATAGGATACTAGAAGCTAAAGAATCATTCTAAACTCTCCTATGGTTCTCTTTAATTGTTGTTTGCTTACTAATTGAGCAATTTCGCTAGACTTTTTTTTTTATTACTTAGCTTATCCCAGTGAGTGTCTGATCCATAACTTCACCCGAGGAAGGATGAATCATACATAATAGAGATAAAGTATAAAAAGTACATATTCTAAAAGTTTCTCTAAATTTTAGAGATATTTCTCATAAATTTTGAAAGTTGGGAGGGGCGATTGTGGATCATTGGTTCCGCACCTGATTTTAGCTTTTCTTAATCCATACAAGTGCAAAATTTACATAATCTAATAACATTGTTATTGGAACCTTAATAGCTTTAGAAGCATAGGGAATTTCATCTCCACTCATTGTTTCTTTTTCCCAGAGGACTTCTACAATCAGAGTTAAAGTCTCCTCTCATTACTTATGGATAAAGCTCTTAAGCTTAAACTTTTATAGCATAAATATGGCATAGTAGATAGGGAACTGCAATGCTCATCAAATCACACATGGTACACACACGTCACATAAGTATGGGCAATTCTTTAATTAATTCTAGCTCCAAAAAATCCATTTGATTAATTCATTTTGAGCACTTAATTTTTCAATAAATTGTAACCCTAAATCAATTTGTTACTATCTCCCATTTATACCAGTCTAACCACTAGATAACAAAAAAAGTCCTTCACTAACATAATAACAACATTAAATGGTGTACAAAAACACTAACACAATACATAATAAACTCAAGTCCTTCACATTGGGAAACAAAAACAACATAACATGTTGTATGGAAATACTAGAAGGAATGTATACCTTAGAAAACAAACCGTTTGTGCGTGCCAACTATGGACAACCAACTTGCAGCCGTCGACGGGAGATTTTCACATCTTAAACTAAATGAATGCTAGAGAGAGACCGAGTTGAGCCGAGACCAAGATAGATTGAGTCATAGACCAAGAGAGAATGAGGGTAGGTAACACAAAGCAAAGCAACCATAGTTATGGCGGTGCAAGAATAAGGAAACCTAAACCAAAGCAATAGCTACAACCGTAGTCTGTAATAGAGAATATAGATGCATTTATGTTTGTGTAAACTCAACTGAAGTTTGATGATGTGAGTAAGAGTAACTCTACTCTACTATCTACTATAACTTATTTTACTAAGGTCAAAGTTAAGTTAACCTTGGGTAACCCAACTAGGTTATGGTGATGCAAGTAGGATGATTGGATGAGGAGTCAAGGGACGAGGGTCTAGGACTCAAGAAGTGGATGCGTAGCCCACAAGATTGGATTGGAGACATAGAGGATAGGATGGACATGGACTGAAGCCTAGTTGCGCATTGTGCTCTAGATTGGATTGGAAGGGACCTAAACTTACTACTACCTCTATGACTCTACCTAGAAGACATTGATGTTGTGGGTAGTTGACTTCTTATTAATATCATAATATGTATATGTGACATTTAGATTTAGTCGTTTACATTTCATCATTTCAATTTGACAAGAGAAATTGGAAAAAAATTAAACATTAAAAAATTAATGAAATCAAATATACAAATTATAAATTATAATATTAATTTATTATTTAAAAAAAATTCATGAGTCAAGTTTCCTAGCGGATTTTTTCTAAATCTCATAACTTAACCCTAAATCTTATTAGGTTTCATTTTTTGTCCCAAAACTCGAACCTACATAGGGTTTGACCCCATAGGGTTTATATTTACATTCCTAATGTCAAGCGAGTTTGTTCCATTCACTACAACAATTTTTACCTATTTAGACAAGTAATTGCATCGTATGAGAATAGTTGTTATGACACTTTAATAATTGGGATGTGAAATTATTGTGTCCCCCTAGTGTCCTATAGGTAGTTGTAGCAATAGGTCTTTAAGACACATATTGTCCTAATATATGTTATTTATTGGGATAAATAAGAGCATCTTAACAAATTAGTTCATATGACATCAAAATGTGTCCCATTATCTATTGGAAACATATTTTCATAAAATAAATATCATTATTAGGATAAAAATTAGCATCATATTAGGTAAACAGGACGTAATTTTACATCTCTATAACACTTCTAAAGTAAACAAATACACCACCTAATATTTTTTTTCCCAATATATTAGGATGCAATTTGTGTCCCAAAAGGTTAAAGGTGATACCAATATGACATTTCATTGTGTCATAATTGTGGCATAAATACATATAGAGATATCTTGTGGGACAGATTTTGTGTCCTAATAGATCTTTTGTTTGTATCCTTTTGCTAATATAAATCATCCGTTTTATTGGTTAAATGAATTTACCTTCCATTAATGACCTATAAAAATCATATCATATAACTAAAGAGGAGTTTCTATTCAAAATCTAGTAATAATCTTAGGAAACATAATTAATTGCTCCTCAAAATGAGCTCAAAAATTCATTATCTACATAATGAGTTCTTCCAACAAAAAGATGTTTTAGTTTAAACTCAATAAGAGTAGTTAAGTCCAATAAAAAGGACATTATAGTTCAAACTCAATAAGAGTAGCTAATTCCAACATAAAAGATATTCTAATATTACTTAATAGACCTTAAACAAGATGTCATTGCCAAATAATATCTAACATGCATATTATACTAATTGTCTTATCTTCTTTAAGCATCTTCTAATCACATCTAACTCCAATCTTCAGCATAATTCAACACAAGCTGCACAATAAGGAAATTATTAATAGATATTCATACATATATCGAAATTCATACCAAATAAAATTTTTAACTAAGTAGTGAACTTACGAAATTCATTGGCCAAGCAATGTTTACTTCACTAACATCTCCTATAAATTTCAACAAGCTATATGGTCACACCAAATGCTCATCTCGCTTCAAAGCAACCCAAACATTGACCTTATACCAATTTCGTCTTAACTCTTATCCTCCCACTTTCACTAATGATTTCATTGCTACAATTTTTCCTATTGCAACCTTTTCCCCTAAACGACTCTTTACAAATACAACATCTCCAACCTATAGATCATATAAATGAAAAATAATTATATAGTTATCTAAAGAAAGGAACTTCGTTGAAAATGTTGCACAAACACTCACTAGTTTCAAAAATAAAAGAAACTCATCCATTTAGGGCCATATGGAGTGAGTCTTAAATAATACATCGAGTAAATTTTAAATAGGTTGCCAACTCTTGAATGAAAAAAAAATAAACGTTTTTTTTATATGTGCATTATCAAAATTTGTTGTGGCAAACAAAACCATTATTTGGAAAGCTATAATTCAATAGTAGAAGAAGGGAACCTTATTGTTCATACTTGCGAAAATGAGCCATACAAAGTAAATTCCATTACTATTGATAGACATAAGGATATCATTTAATAATCTAAATAGAAAAACTACTATCTTGTAAAGTAAATACAAAGATAAAATTATACTTTAAGAGTACCAACTTGGCCTTCACAAATCTACTAAGTACATCGGCCAAAGAAAAGCTAAAAAGATTTCTTGTCAAAATTAACCAATTGGACAATCAATAGTTACAATCCACATTAAAAATAGCCAAATGAAGCTTAGAGGTAACCTAATAACAACCAACAATTTATCAAATCGAGGAAAATATTAGAAAAAATCACACATCCATCAATAGGAATAAAGCATTTACACCTCAACAAGTTATACACCAGAATTAGATATCCATTCATATCTCAATCCATCAGTCCATAAGAGCTACTAAAATCCACAATATTATTCACTCTCCTAAGCCATTGTTAGACAATGTTGCTAGCATTTTTATGCTAAAGTCTTCTACAATGATATCTCCCTAGTGCCATTCTAGTGATGCTCAAAGATGGATTTTATAGACAAAATTATGGATGTACACTAAGTATTATAATATTGTTTTTACTTTGCAATACTCAACATATAAATGATTTATGATAGGAAAGTTTATACACTTCATAATATGGCATGAGGAAGAATGCTATAAGAAACAAAGAAGGCAAAGAATTACAGCCAAAAAAGAAGGCAGCATTTTTTCTTGTATATTGTGTTGTAAGAAATGAAACAAGAGAAATGCCATAAATTAAATGAAATGAAATGAGATTTACATTAGATGCGAATTAAATGAGATGAAACAAGAATGGCTATTAAGAGTATATCACTAAAATTTTTGTTTTTCAATACCTTAAGAGGTCTAGGCTCATAGCTTAGCATCGGGGTATGATGCTCAGCAATGGGTGTTGTAGGCCTTTCACCACTTGGCATATAATTAGGACTTAATTGATTTGTAATTGTTGAGGAGCTTCCATTTTCATCTTTACTTTGCATCACAATAGCTATATGTTATTGTACATTTTTCCTAAGCTCCTCAATGATACCATTTTGTTTCAAAATAATCTTGTTACTTCCAACTCTACTACAAATTGTATCTTTTATAATAGTAGAATTAACATCCAATCCATATAAGCAAGCACATCCATATTTATCTTTTCCCATAACCTTTTAGTAGGCATCTTTTTCAACATCCCTTTCATTTTTCCCCAAGAGAGTTATCAATTGTTTATTTATTTATTTTTTATATGATCTTATATATATGACAATAACAAAAAGTATTATAAACAACGACAATAATAATCAATGTGAATATAATGGAATCTAAAATAAAATATCTTCTATAACTTACAATTACTTCTTTAGCATCTTCATTTATAGGAGTGCCATCCAATTTTATATAACAAGCGTTAAACATTTCATAACGTCTAGCAAAGTAACCTAATCATTCTTTCTATGTGATGAAATAATAAACCGATTAGATAATCAAGAATCCATTTGCAAAACTTTTTTTCCCTACCTCTTTCCCCCTCACATTTGCAAAACTTGTTTTTCCCTTACAATGATTCATTTTTTGTTGAGCATGATTCTTACTATTGCGAGCACTCTCTTCCTGAATTTAGAGAAGATATAATCATAAGTGTGCTATCTTAAAAGAGATAAGTGTGTGGTGCAAGAGTTTAAAAAATTAGTTCATACCATTGTCTTTTTTCTTAACCAATGACAAACAAGAACTATCCATTGATTATCATCTACTCTTGGATTATTCAATGGTTTTTCCAACTCCTCTAATGGAATTTGTGGGTCAAAATATTCTTTCTTCAAAGTGTTCTTCCATGACCTCCACTTCTTGTTAATAGAATCCAGTATATACTTTTCTTGACCAAGTGGAATGTTAAATCTTGCCTACATGAAGTTAATAGATAGTCAACAATAGCTAAAGGTAGCATTATACTTTAAAGACAAGAAAAATATTTCAATAAAAAAAAAATAGAGCAAAACCATTAACCTTCACTATTGCTAACATGGTCTCTTTATCAGTGTTCAGGATGTCCCACCAAGTCTTATATTCAAGTGAACAATACTTTAGACTCCATGCTATAGTTCTTAGGAAACTTGCAATTGTTTTTTTTTATTATTATTATTTTTCAAATAATTTGGCTACTCATAATCATTAAATGTTACATTGGTGAGCTTATCATCTAGTCTACCCTAAATATTGGTCATATAAGTAGGGCCTTGTGCACATTTTTTACATTGCTCACCATCTACAATTATTAATGATAAGTAAGAAAAAGTTGAGGAAAGAAGACTAATAATATTTATTGTGGATGATAATATGATAATATATAAATCCCATGCTCCAGTGTATACTCATTAAGACTAGGTTTAGACGACCTATTAGAATCATCTAATGGGGTCTTAGAATAAGGTGAATATGTATGTTCAACTACCACTTATTGGATTGATCTATAGGTAGACATGCTTCTGTTAGTTCCTATAATCATCAATAATAGAAATAAAAATTAAAAAAAGAATAAATAATCAAGAAAGATAACAAAAATTTATTGAAGTTCATAACATATAAATAGCATCCTCCAATATTACTCACCATGATCAAGTTCAATAAAGCTATTACATTCATCTAATGCAATATTAGACCAAGTTGGATGTGTGTTCAACTGCTACTTCTTGGATCGAGCTATGACTAGATATGCTTTTGTTACTTCTTCATTTCGGTAATTTCTAAAATTTACCCAGAAAGAGTTACTAATGATCATAACTAGAAGATTTCTTAAATCTAATGTTCAAACATGTATGACTAACAAGTACTAACAAATGGTAAAGGGTTGTAATGAAGAGATTATACTCAAGTTTATTCTATTATTGTAAATTATAATTGGTAGAATGAAGAGATTATAATCAAGTTTATTTTATTTATTTATCTAGCTATATGCAAAGGAACATATTTCTTACTTGAAGTATTACCTTTTCTCCCATACTTAGGAGCTAACATTGAAATAGAAACAAACTTAAAGTTCTTAATAAATTTTCTACAGTTTTGTTTTATTCAAATTCCAATAGCTTTGTTTTAAAAAAAAAAAATTCAAAAAACCTTTGTTTACAAGGACTTGTTGAATAAAAAAGGTTCTTTTTATTTGCTCCTGATTCTCAACTAATGAAGTAAAATTAAATAAAATAAATATGATTATGAAAATGTCAAGATGCACAATAAAAATAGTTTATTCAAAGTACTTTTACATAATGTGATTTAAACTCTTTTCTACTATCCAAAAAATGGTAAGCACAATGCACTATAAAAGTAAGCAACCTACCACATATAAAAACAAGAAGAAAAAGATAAAATTAAAAGTAAGCTCTATATTAGCCAATAAATTATTTTCTCCAATCAAAGGCTCTCAAGTTGGCATGAAATTAGGTTTCATAGGATAGTTCATGGTGATTATCCATCATCTATTTTTTGTTCTCATGTTTAGACACTACACAAAATAAAATTAGAACAATAAGTATATAAGTTCTTCAAAAAAAGGAAAAATATAAAGTGTCTCTTAGAAATCATAATTGAATGAACAACATAAATGACATATAATGTAATATGAACTCTATTTATTTTAAGGAGTGACTCACTTGGTTTCTTCCAATTAACCCTCATCCATATTATCCATATAAATATTTTCTTTACTATTTGTCTTATTATCGAAGTTGCCTTTACCATGGTACCTTCCATGTCCATCTTAACCCAACTCATTTCCTCATCTCATTGTTGGTCTTGATGGTTGAATGAGTCACTTTGTAAATTCATTTCAACATCTACACTCAAATATGTACCCATGTCAAAGGAGTCCCTTGCCATTATTTTAAATACTACCTACCATCCTTTATCAATGGGATCTTTTACATAAAATGCTTATTGTACTTGAGATGAAAGTACAAAGGGTTCATGATAATTGCTTTGACTATAATTAACCAATGTAAAACCATGGTCATCATGTTTTATCTTTCTTAGAGCAACCTAATCACATTCAAACAATACAATTCTATTATCTAAAAGATAATGAAGTTCAATGATGTCCTTTATAATTCCATAATAATTAACATCTCTAATAATTGGATTGCTATAATTAGCACTTGAAAAACTCAATGTTTTGGTAGTAACAACAACACCACTATTTTGAGTTTTCCTCCTTCTCTTAACTTCTTTAGGATAAAATCTAAATCCCTTAATAATAAACCCTTTATGTCTTTTTCCAATCACATTTAGACCTCATGGTAAAGCCTTAAGTTCCTCTAAAATGCATCTTTCCTCCACAAAATGTGCGTCTTCATTCTAATTATCGACAATTGAGTGTGAGGAAAGCAAGCATATTTAAAAAAGACCAATTGCGATATATGTAACATACTATATAGTAAAATAATTCACTTTCTTCTCAAACCATGAAGCCAACTTTGTCACATGAATTCCTTTAACATCTTGTCTTCAAAGATAAGGTTGTTTTGCTTGAATCATAGTTTGATCTTCTCTACGTAATACATATGTATTATAAAATAAGTTACCTCTATTTAAGTAAAATTCAAGGATAAGCATTACATAACTATGTGCACATATGTATGTGTGCTTGTTGGCATTTTAGTGCATGTGTATGTGTGCTCACATTTTTTACTTGATGAAAGGATCAACAACATCATAGTTGAATAGTACATAATGGTTTTCTATCAACAAAATCTTGAGGTCCAATGTTATAATAGTTTCCTTCTTAAGTGAATAGCCAAAAGATCTAAAAATTGGCAACTCTATAGTATCATTGCCACCTTCATCATAATATCTTGGTTGCCAATTAAGTTTAGCCTCTACATCCTTTAGGTACCTAGAGTAAAAGGTCATACATTCTTCTATTAGGTACCTTTTTGCAATGGAACTTTCAACATGACTTCTATTTCATGCATATGATTTTAATGTAGGTAAGTATCTCTCAATTGGATACATCCAATGATATTATACAACTCCCCCTATTAAAGCCTCAAAAGCAAAATGCATTGGTAAATGTACCATGATATCAAAAGAATGATGGTGGAAAATACTTTTCTAATTGACAAAGGGTTTTTGCAATTTGGCCTTTTAATTGGGTGAGATCACTTAGATGAAGTATTTTTTTTTTAACATAATTCTTTCACAAAATTGCATAATTCAATCAACATCAACCCAACTTGCTTAGGCAAAACTCTACACAAGGCTATTGGAAGCAATTGTTGCTTCAAAATGTGACTATCATGACTTTTAAGGCCGCTAAGTTTATGTGGTTCAAACTACACAAATTGTGAGATATTTTATGCTTAACCATTTGGAACTTTGACATTTTTCAAAAAATTAAGGAATGTTTCCTTCTCCCTTTGATTCATTGAAAAACTTGATGGAGGTAAGTATACTCAACTAGATGGCTACTCAATGGGGTAAAGCTCATGCTTGATTCCCATATCTAGTAAATCATAACATGCCTTTAAGTGATCCTTTGACTTCCCTTCAAGATTCAACAACATTCCAACAATGTTATCACACAAATTCTTTTCTATGTGCATTACATCAAGATTATGCCATAACAAGTTATCCTTCCAATATGGTAACTCAAAGAATATGCTTCTTCTTCTTCTTCTTCTTCTTCTTTTCTTTTCTTTTTTTTGGGCAATTAAAAGGTAACTTAGGATCATTGTCAACTAGCTTGCCAAATGTATGATTATATCCATCTAAATCATCTAGCACCATGCCTCCAGTTAATCATGGTGAAGGCACCTCATATTCTTCTAACCCATCACATGATCATTTATCTCTATGAAAAGGATTTCTCATGTCAAGGAAATGATAATGACCCATGTAACATTACTTACTTCTATATTTAAGTCATCTTGAATAAGTATACTAATTGCATGGAGGGCATGCAAGTTCACTCTTAGTACTCCATCTAGATAAATTAGCATAAGTAGGGAAATCACTTATTATCCCTAATAATGTTGCACAGATGAAAAAAATTTTCTTGGTGGATGCATCATAAGTATTAACACAAAGATACCACAATTCTTTCAGCTCATCAATCAAAGGTTGCAAATATACATCATTGTTGTTTCTAGGAGTAGCAAGGTTAAGTATGAGTAATGGTAGCATAAGGTATTGTTGCTTCATGCACATCCAAGAGGCATGTTATATGGAATCAACACCACAAGTTAAGAACTATGAGAGGCATTAAGAGTTTTGAATGGATTAAACCCATCACAAGCCAATCCTAGCTAACATTTCTTGAATCTTTAGCAAAGTCACCATTGTGATAGTCAAATGTTTGCCAAGTAGGAGAATCGGTAGGGTATCTCATATAATCATTTTTTGTTCTTCGCTCCTTATGCCATCTCAGAAATGATGTTTTTTTTCTTACATGAAAAATCTTTAGAGCCTCAGGATTAAAGGAAAATACCACAAAACCATTGAAAGAATGTCTATGGACTTAGTAGATGATTCTATTTTGTATTCTACATAATGTTCAACCTTAACATACCTCAGGAATTTACAAACATGACATTCTTTATCTTGTGCATGCTCCTTCCAATACAAGGTATCATCATTTAGACATGCATGGATTTTCCTATAGCTAAGTCCTAAATCTCCAACCACCTTTTTGGCTTTATAATACGATTTCGGAAAATTTTCTCCTTTTAGGAATGCCTCCTTTAAAAATGGAAGCAATTCAATCATTGATTTATCACTCCACTTATTTTTACACTTGATATGCAACAATCGCACAACAAAAGAGAGCATAGAGAGCTTTGTGCATCCTAGATATACTTCTTTTTGTGCATCTTTCAACAACTTTTAGAATGACTGGGCCTCCATGGTTATTTGATCATCTTCATTAGTATTATTGTTACCATATTTACTCATATTATCATCATTGACTCCAAAAGCTCCATTTAATAAGAGGTGAGTATTATCATCAATATAAAAATTAGCACTACTTAGAGTGTTAGTGATATGTGGATTAGATGATAGCCTTCCTCATGAGATATCCAATAGGTGCAACCTTTCGTAAACCCATCACATAACAAATGTATCCTTGCATCCTCTTTTGCAACTAATAAGATATTTCTACACTACTTCCATGGCCATATGATCTTTCCATTACCAAATTGTGTGCTTATAAATCCGTCTAGTTCAATTATATAAGTTTCACTATTTCTAGATGCATTTGCCCGACTTGTCTCCATGGTTGATCAAATGGAAATGTGCCTTGATCCTTTAGATAAGAAAAAGAGGGAAGTTAACTACGCAAAAAGCAAAACAATATAAACAATATATAACAAATGGTCTAATTTACATGCCATACATTCATTTGCAAAACTATTCGTATATACTTGGAGTGGCCTTTTCTTTTTCAAAAATTTATCTTTAACTAATATTGGGAATCGGCATCTAACAAATAACATAAAAGAATATCCTTCGTGACACCAGTAGCAAATTACATAGGACAATGTCCCGTATCTATCAATAGAAGAAAACATATATTGATATATAATTCCATAACTTTATTTTAATTTCTCCACCAATCTTTCTTTGGTTTTGTTTAAATGTTAACCAATAATGTAATACTAACCCACTTAGCATATTTAATAAGACCAGTTTAGTAAGGTTTTCTGAATCAATTTTTTCAAGAAGAAAAGGTTCATAACGAATGGAATATGTGAGAACTGGGTCCCAACTCACTAGATAAGACAAACACAAATCTATACTTCATAAGCATAATTTGGCTCAATGATCTTCCCCTTACTATGTTTTATTCAATCTTTTTCAAAATGAACCGAGAAAAGTCAAATTATCTAGAGTTAATGATTCCATTGAATTATTTAAATTATTCAAACTCTGCTCAAAATAAATTTATTTAGATTAAATTATCTATAGATTTTTTTTATTTTAATTAAAATAACTTTAAAATTCAAATTTAATTCAAACTTAACTGACATGTAAACCCAACTTGATTTTCCAAGTTAGCCAACTTGAATAACCTCAAATTAGGTAGGAGTTGGTTGTTATTAAATTAAACTCAAGTATATATCAGATAAATGAAAATAACTTGCCATCTCATTCGCACGCCTAATTCAAAACCATGAGTTATTAGACTTGTAAATAATATTGGCTAATAAATTATTCGGAGACTCCAATGAAGTTAGCAGGTTTCAGGAGTCAATAACACATTCGCAATGTATGCGATATATCTGCGTATAAAGGTGGCGATGACTGATGAGTTTAGGGTGCTGGAGACATTTGGCAATACTGTCCAAAGATTAGGAGTAACAGATAGCTTTGCTCTGCTCTGCTCCTCTGCATGCTGCTAAATATGGTATTGCACACACACATCGGCAAAGTAGGGAATACCTAGCTTATTGTACAAAGTATGGACACTTCTGGGTTGCTTCCTTGTGCATGTTACTCGTTTTCTACAATGATATAATCAGCAAATAGACGAAATGCATGAAAGAAATTTCCCAATACAAATGCCATCCAATCGGCTTTCAAATTCCACGTTAATTCAAGAGGTTTTAAATTAAAGTATCCAATCTTTTCCTTGTTTTTCATACCCATAGTAATGTACCCAACCTAGTATAGCATGTCAGTATACTTGAGGTATTGCAACATAAATTTTATAATAATTTCTTCAAAACCTTGTAACAAATTACATATAAGGATCATCAACTATATTGATAGGATTTTCATCATTGTGTACTTAGATAAAATGTAGAGGGAAAGCCTGAAAAGCTCTAGTAAGTCCGGTGACACCAACATCAACAAGGAATGCAAGAAAAGTTTGGGAGTGATTCCTACGTAGAAATATATGACAAAGTTTAAGGGGTTAGAACAAGTGATGGTACAACTTCATACTCGAGGAGTTTACACTTTCATTTCTCGACAAATCCACTTGAACCCGAGCATGAAATCATTAATTAATAGCATAATGGAAAGCAGAAAATTCCATTCTAGTCTAGTCGATTTCTTTAGAGCCATCCTAAAAGCATGCTGTGAATGTGAAGTACTCCTTCAGAGTGTCTATATAATTAGAAAATCTAGAAGGCAATCAATATCACTGAAAGGATGAATGCTAGAAGGAAGATACATGAACTAAATCTCTTACTACACAAAGAGTTAGAGGAATTTCCAATACTCGAAAATTCCTTATAGGCTATTAGTGAAACTCAATTCAATGATATCCGTGACCATTACATGACGCCACTTCAAAAATTTAAATCAAAGCATAAGAAGGTAAAAAGGAGAATGAAAGTCATAAGGCTATCCGTGAAAGAAAGAAGGCACTTTATTTTATTGGTCGAGTCTCAAAACCATCCGAATGGTACAATTTCATCCTGTAATGCTTAATGGGGAAATACAAAACTTAAAAACATGTTACTATAATTTACAAAATATATATAATAAATTATATATTTATCTTCCAAACTCTAAAAAACATTCATTTGTGTCAAATTCAAAAATCATATTAAACTATAAACTTAAAGGAAAATCCAAAAATTTTTATAACAACAAAAAATTTTTGCTGATAGGCCAATTTTCACTAAGCTCCCAAACCCAATATGACTTGTTCAAGCATTAAGTCGAGCTCCATTGGCAAAATCCATCATCCTTGATCATTTGCTAGGATCTTGCAGTAGAAAGCACTATCAACAAAGCTTAGAGCAAGTGCTAATGAGCTTTACTAACCTGTTATGAGGTCGGCTCATGCCCTTAGAAGGAGAGCAATGAGGGAACGTTTGAGCATTTGGGGACCCAAGCCTAAAGTTAGGTTGCCTAGGCTTAACTAAATCTCCTAAATCAAGAATGTTTTGAAATCTCCCAATAGATAAGGAAAGATTGTGGTCAAAGATATGCATTCCACTAATTTAGAAGCAAATCTTAGAATTATTATACTCCTTTTTAGTTGTATTAACTTAGATATTGGAGTAATTACACCGGAACAACCTCTGGCATCCCATAGCCTGCTCTTTTTTGTCTTATAGGTGATCTTAGCCACTTCTCTAAAGTCACAACACAACATGTGAATCCCCCTAGTTAAGGTAATAACTAATATAATAATTAACCTAAAAGCTTTATTCTAAAACTTTGTAGTTTTAAAATTAAGGGAAAGAGTTGATTAATGAGATAATTAAGTAAATTATAAGGAAAATGATTAAAGAAATTAGAATTATGGGTTTACGGTAGTCAAATGGAAATTCTAAGTAAATATTTAGATTTAGGACATTTAAGTTAGCTTGCTTGTAAAGTTTCATGTAACAATATTATAGTTAGAGTTATTTACTAAGATCATTAGTATGCGTATTAAATGGACTCAAAAGATTCAAATTTCACCAACCTTTTTTAAGCTCATCAACTTTTCTCTCTCTTCCCTCATTTTCTTCTTCTTCCTTTCAATTTTTGTTCTTTCTTCTTATGTAAAACAAAACCCCCAAAAAATTTCCAAAATTTTGTAACTTTCTTATATGACCTCTAAATTAAAAACCAAGGCCACCATCACAATCCTTGAGAAGAGCTTTATGCATCTAGACTACTCTTACTAGGTAAATCGCAAACTCAACTTTCAAGTTAAGTTAAGAGTAGTGTAAGTGTATGGGTTTTAACCCTATAAAAAGACTTTGAAAACTTGAGATTAAGCAAGTTTAACAAGTTCAAGCGTAGTGTAAACTCTAGTAAGATCTTTGTTCTTGAATTAGAGGTAAAGATTTCGACTTTTTGCAGGTACCCAAAGATTATTTCAAATAGTAGAAGACATGAGACTAAGGCGAGTGAAAAACTCTTTGATATGCTATAATGTGGTATTTATTTGTGACATATTGTGTACATGTGTATTTTTGTTGCTTGGTTGTTGCTATTGGGTTATGTTTATTGTTATTTTAGAGATTAGAGGTGGTGTAAAAGGAGTTTAGGTCAAGGATATTTGATTGTATAGAAGGAAGTCAAGGAGTTCGGATATCGTCGAAATGATGTGAAAAATATTATCTTGACAATATAAGAAAAAGAAGGGTCCAAACTTGTCATTCACCGGCCTACTAGCATTAGAAGGCACTAGCTTGCTGATGGTAATATCATCGACTGGTTAGTTCTCCTTAAAACATCTGGCTAGTGGTGTTGGGTGTGTGTGTGACACCTTTCCTCCTCTTGGTTACTTCATACCCCCTATACCATGTTTTGTAAACATAATTAAACCAATGTTTATGTACGTTAGCTCATATATTCTATGGTGCCCATGGACTCTTAATCATGCTTATACATAAATGCATATCTTTTTTTTTTAATATATCGAGAAAGCCGCTTTTCTACAAAAACCCCATGGAACTTTAATTATATTCATGTCTATATATGATTATGTTTATAGAGCTTACATGTATAGTTCGAAAAATTATATAAACAATTACAGAAAATAAATAGAATAACAAATATTATTTTATTTTAGATTTGTGATAATAATAGGTTCTAAAAATTTAAATAATTAGAAAGAACGACTTTGGCAAGGAAGATAAGATAACGAACGTGATAAATTAAATTTTATGAAATATATTACCGAATAAATTTAGAAAGTGACATACTTGAAAATATCCGAATATAGATGTATAAACAGATAAATGAAAATAAATCATCCGAAACATAATTTTTAAACAATATTAGGTTAAATAACGAAATTAATTTATATTATAAATCTAAGAATTTCAAATTAAAATTTAGAGTAAATACTTATCTTTGGAATAATCAAAGTAACTTAAACGTAAAATTTTGTAATAAATTGTTAAAAATATAATTTTTAAAAGTATTCTCATACGTATGCAAAATATTAAAATAGGGGTATTTTAAAATAAAATATAATTATAATATAATATATAAAAATACATATAAACATATATATAACTATAAAAAAAAAATGTCCCATCCCTTTCTTTTCTTTCTTTTCTTTTCTTACCTTTTCCCAAACTGACCCCCCTACCCCTCTCTCTTTCTCCCTTTCCTTTTCCTCCATTATTTCGTATGAACTAATTCCTGTATGATTGTTTCGGGGCTCATACAATTGTGATTGAGCTCGAAACTTTTAGTTACTTTGTTTTCTTTCCGTTCTTTTCCGTAATCGTTTGATTAGGGCAAAATAGCATGGGTTCAGAGGGAGATTCAAGCGAGAATAGAGTCAGTGGTAATGAAGAAGGAGTTACGATGAATATACGTTATTCAAATGGATCCAAATTCGCTGTGAAAATGAGATTGGATTCAACAATTGGGGAATTTAAGTCGATTTTATCTGAGAATTGCGATGTTCTTGCTGATCAACAATGTTTGATTTACAAAGGTCACATTTTGAAAGATGACCAAACCCTAGAAAGTTATGGCGTGTAGGCTGATCATATAGTCCACATGGTTCGAGGTTTGCCTCCAGCTGCAGCAACATCGCCTCCTGCTGCTCCTACTGGGTTTAGTAACAATGCACTTGGTGTCACTAAGGGTGTTCGTTCAAATGAGGGTGCTGATGCCGGTCTTGGGGCATCTTTATTCCCAGGTCTTAGTCTTGGGGGATCTAGTTTGTTGGGAGCTGAAATGCCAGAATTCGAACAAGTGCAGCAACAACTTACACAAAATCCCAATATTATGAGGGAAATAATGAACATGCCTGCCATTTAGAATTTGATGAATAATCCTGAGTTAATGCGCAGCTTGAACATGAGCAATCTACAAATGCATGAGATTTAGAATGGAATCTTGAGCTTGCACATGTACTGAATGATCCTGGCATCCTTCAGCAGACACTAGAGGCTGCACAGAATCCTGAACTCATTCGTGAGATGATGCAAAACTCTGATAGGGCAATGAGCAACATTAAAGCTTCTCCGGAGGGATTTAACATGTTGAGACACATGTATGAAAATGTTTAGGAGCCAATTCTTAATGCTACAACTATGGGTGGAAACAATGGAAGTGATTTGAGTTCAAACCTAGTTGCAACTCTTTTGGTGGACCAAGCCAATGCACTAGCTCGGGATGGAGCTAATAACCCATCTGGTCCAAGTTTAGAGACAACTTCAGGCCCTACTGCTCCAAATACAACCCCCTTACCTAACCCTTGGGGTAATGCCAATGGAGGGTCTCATACTAACACCACAACGGGGTCAACTACCTCTAGAGATGCTAGAGCACCTGGTATTGTTGGCTTAGGAGGGCTTGGCCTTTCAGGGATGGATCAGATGCTCACAGGAATGCTAGATGCAGCTTTGTTGAATCAATTGATGCAAAATTCAGATATGTCCCAAGCAATGCAATCCATATTATCTAATCCCCAATACATGAATCAACTGAGAGAAATTTTGCAAAATCCCGAACTTCTTCAGCAGCTAATGTCAACTGCAATGATTCAACTTCTCTTCTTCTCCTTCTCCTCCCGCGTTGCGTCTTCTCCAGCAGCTTCTAGCGTTTGCAACAACGATGACAATAGTGAACGACAGCGATGACTTCGACCTCAGCAACAACGGCTACCACAACAGCAGCAATGGTGTCCACGACCACGGCTTGGCATCATGTTGCCTCATCTCCTTTCTCGATGACGGCAAGCGAGGATGATGACAGCAACTCCAATGGCAATAGCCCTCAACAGCAACAACAACGACCCCCATAGCAATTGCAACGATGATCCAAACAACAACAATAACAATCATGATGACAACCACAGTAGCAACAACTAACAGACAGCAAGTACAAAAACAAGTGAGGGAAGAGGAAGAGGAAAGAATGTGTGAGTGTGTGGGTGAAGGGTATGTGTATGTGAAAGGGAGAAGGAGGAGCCGAGGGTGTATGTGTGTATGTGTGGATGATGGTGTGGAAGTATGAGAGTGTATGTGTGTGGAGGAAGGTGCATACATGTGTAAAGATGTGTGTGATGTATGCGGGAAAGTGAATAATGTATGTAAAGATGGTGTATGAGTATAAGAGTATGAAAGGTGTGGAGTAAGGACATGTGTGTGTGTAAATGTGGAAGTTGAGGATGATGTATGCGAGATATGTATGTACGAATGTGAGAGGATGTGTGGAGTATGAATATGTATAAGTGGGTATGGAAGATGAATATAGTGTGTGCAAATTATGTAGGTGTGTATATTGGTGATGTAAGGCATATATGGAGTATGTGAGTAGGTGTATGAGATAATGCATGGTGTGGGTATGTGTGAGTATGGATATGAGAGGTGTGTAATATGTGTAGAGTAAATGAATAAGAATATGTGTATGTTGGTGTGCATGTGATGTGTGGGAAATGCTAGTGTATGTATGATGGAAGCGTAAGTGAGGATGAAAACCAGTAGAAAGTATGAGGAACTCATAGGTGGAAATATTAACAAAGAAGAGAAGAAATAAGATGATACAAACCTTTAAGGACTGTTAAATCCTTGGTAGATATTAAAGACAATTGGATAAATGAAAGGTTCAAAGATGCTTTATGGACGAGAGAAGTGTTTATGCTGACGTAACTGGTGAAGGGAATGATTCAAGCAACATCCAAGATGATGGCTTGGCAGATAGTTGGAATGAGATGGATTTCACAATGGAATGTTCAATGGATGTCGAAGAAGATCATTCTTAGCTAAATACCCTAATGCAAGATCTTCAGTTGTCCTTTCCAAGAATATTTTGCATATGTGGAAGAAGGAATTCCAAATTTGGCAAGTCGAAGACATTTCATTACTTGATTTCTATACAAGGAAAGCAGACGGTCGATCACAGCAACTTAAGGTGTTGGAAGCACGGATTCGAAAGAAGTTCAACATTTGAATCTTGTTCTCCTAAAGTTCAATAAGGAGGAAACTTTACGCCTTGTCATCAACCACAAGATGAGTAGAGTACACATATCGAGGGTGCTAGAAGACTACCAAAGTCAAGTGGAGATGTAACTTTATGATTGGGTTAAGAAAGCATCATAGATGGATACTAACTTCAAGAGGAACGCAAAGAATTACCTGCTAGAATCACTCGACTCTAGCTAGGACTACGATAACCCTAAGTAAGTGAGTGGGAAACTTAATGATATGTTACTATGTTATATTGTGTGTGGAATGCTATGCATGTGAAATTGATGTTTATTATGCTACTATTTGATATGATTGTTGTTGAGTTATGCTATGCGATAGAGAATAACAAGTTAGGTAAGAAGTCTTGAAGAATATAGGGGAATGAATAGTACGAGAGTTTAGATGTCATTACCTTAATGATAGCACCTAACGCCATATCGCTAATGTTATAACCATAATCTAACCCATGTTTTACAAATTGTTTTCTTCTGAATAAACCAAAATATAGAAACTTAGCTTTTCCTTCTATAGCTGTCGAGAAGGTATGCTTAGTTGGAATAGGGTGTATAGGTATCAACATGTATACATGTCAAATTTAGTTCCTAAATGTGTATACATATACTCAACAAACTTATTTTCATATGATATTTATGAAATACACTCATGAACCCAACCATACCAATCATGAGTGCAATTGTGGTTTTTACAACTCAATGACCATATTTTCTTACCCTCTTAAGTATGTAAGGGGAAATGTCTAGCAAATTGTCCATAATTGAGGAAAGGTCCCAAACATATATATGTATAGATATGTATATATATATATTATACACAAGTGTCCTAAAAACATTAAAAAGGAAGATGTGAGATGACCTTGTTAGCTCTCAAAAGTGTGAAAATGATAGAGCACTTGAGAAGTGTAATGGCACAAAGGTGTCAAAGATGATTAATGTAAATCAACCTTGAGTGGTTAGTTTGACATGCGAGATAAATGACACAGAGCTGTCAGAAATGATTGTAAGCTAACCTGAGTGGTTTGGCATTTGATAGAAATGGCACAAAGAGGTGCCGAGATAATTTAATCCATTATAAAACTAGATAGGTCTATGTCTACGAGGATTTGGGTTCAGTGTTGATTCTATGTGATAACCTGGTGAGAGCCATGATGGGAGCTAAGCCAGAAGATGGAATGTGGATCCTCTTGAAGTGCCACTTAGATCGATCACAAGAACTCGAGCGAAATGATTCAAGGAAGCACTTAACGGGTTGATAAAGGATGTCCACGAAGCCGGAAAGGATTGGAGCAATCATGAAGCTGGAATGGATTGGAACAACTATGAGAATGCCCTTGCTCTTGTACAAGTCATAACAGATACGGGTTGAAGAGGGCGTGTCTTTACAAGGCACGGCCGTGTAGTGAATCTGGAGGTTCCACAGAAACATACACTGTCATATACACAGTTTAAAGGCACGACCGTATATGGTGTTAAGAATATCTACAGAAACATACACGTCTAGAAGGCACAGTCGTGTATATGCTCTACACCGGCTCTAACGCCGTCGGCCTTCATTCCAATGCCGCTGGCCTTTAAGTCCCTGTTTTGTTATTTTTCCACAACTTAATGATGTTATGTCGTTTTGGGCCTTTATTGTTACGAATTGTAAACCTTACTATAAAGCTTCTAGGGTTTATAACAGATAGAACATAGAATATACAACATACAAGTTTGAAAAACACTTTTGAGAGAATTCCTCTCTTGGTTCTTTAAAGAACTACTCTAGAACTTATCGGATTTTCTTCCTGGCGTTCATCCCGACATATCAATCGGTCTTCCATCCCGATTGTGGCGTCTACATAATATACCAAGGTTCTTGCCTCACTTATAGGCAACGGGTTGTGGTTTTCACTCGATTGTTTGGCATCTTGGGTAGCAATTCCGAACGTATTGGTATTGGGTTTCGTTACACGTGGGTGTAGTTTGTATCATAACCCATGCATAATCCTTGCTTGTGATGAGTGATAAGAAGAACATGATTTATGGTATGAATGGTTGTGATTGTAAATGTTGTTTGATCACCTTAAATAAATTAATTAAGGAAGAGGACCTGATTTAAAAACTTGACATGCATTTTCACGAGACATTGCATGAGATTGAATGTCATCACTATCACAGGATGTGTCGGAAGTGATCAAGAGGATCGTTGTTCTGCCAAGTGCGAACTAAGTGATTAGAGGATTGTCGCACCTTGACGATTTCGAGTCCGGCCTATCCTTGAGGGTTTTGCTCTGTCTAGTGCAAAGAGGCATGGGAGCGTTCACTATTGAGTTAATAAGACATCATAATTAACCAAGTGATAAGATAAATAAACCAGGTAATGACCTAGGCACTAATGGTGGCTTCGGAATCTCCAACCTAAGGTCAAGGGGGACATAAACCCTAGACTTCACGTCGGTTACCGGAAAACCACGTAAGATGCTACATTCATATGGTTGTTCATGCGTAGCATACATTTAATATCTTAATTTGAATTTACTTGCGTATGTATTTAGCATATGTCTAATATTTGATTTAAGTTGGTTTGTGTGTGTATGTAGCATTGAAAGTGTTACCATCCCATTCACTAAGCCATAGTGTGCTCACCCCCTCATAGACTTTATGTAGGTGACGACAACAAAAGCATAGGATGGGCTAAGATGTGAAGTGTTGAGAGTTTTGGAAGACCAAAACAACGAAGTAAGATTTGTGAATGATAGATTTACTTAGATAAAATGTTAGGACCCCCATGTGAATAAATTTTGAAGTGGAGAAACCTAGGATTTATCCTATTTTACCGATTGGTAAGGGATACTGATTCTCTACAATCATGGTTGGCTATGGGGTATAGGATCCATAGTTGTATTTTATTATCTAATTATATGTATTATAACTTATTATAGATGTAATTATTTACTTAGAGTCTTACGATCTCTGACTCGTAAGACGATTATCATGTAACTGGTGTACACGTGCCATAATAATTTAGTAGAGGCTTCTAGACCCCCCTTTGGGGCGTGACATTACCATATGTGTATGAACAAAACTAATTTCACTATCACTTTACTATATTTAAGTAGGTTTAGATAATATATGTACGTATAAGTATGGAATTCTTATGTACTCATGTTATGAACATTGAGAGTTGTCATGACTAAGGATGTGAAGGAATGGTTGATTTAGGGATGGGAAAAGTGGTGAATGATTTAAGTGTGTGAGGTTTGGTTACCATTATGGAGTGGTGATTTGAATGCTAGTTATGCAATGGGTTGCCTTGCTTGTTCCTAAGTGTGAATACTCAAGTAATTGAGTGGATTGATGATTGTTTGTCGTTACTTAGCTCGAAGAGGTGAATTTAGTGATTTGTTAAGCTCCTTTTTCTTTGCTCTTGTGGAATTTGGCTTGAATGCTTGATTGTCTATATGGTTAATGATGTACCTTTCAGGATAAACTTATAACTCTTGTCTTGAATGTAGATTAATTTGTGATTATATATTGTTTGATTGCCTTGAATCAATTAACTAAAGGTTAGGACTTAATTAAAACCTGTCATGCATTACATGATACATTACATTATGTTAAAGTTCATTACTACTACAGGATGTATAGTAAGTAATCATTAAGAATTATTGTTCCGCTATTGGTGAACTAAGTGACTTGAAGGTTATCGTGCCTTTGATAGAATCCATTTAACGTTCTTACCTATCCTTAGGGGTTTAAGTACTCAAGTGTGCATTTAAGACACCTTGATCTCAAACCTTGATCTTAAAATTTTAAAAGATTAAATATTAACTAATCAAGTGAAAAGAAGATAATTGAGTAAGATGAAGTACCCAAGCACTAATAGTTATGAGAATCTTCAACCCAAGGAGGACGTTAAACTCTAAACTTTACACTAGTTACTGAAAGGCTGCATGTGATGTTACATTACATATGATTATTCATGCATGGCATATGGATTAAAACTTGCTTGTTATTACTTGTGTGTGTGCAGTATTGAGAGTATTGCACTCTCAGCTCATTAAGATATGGTTGCTCATTCCTTTTTAGACTTTTTGATGCAAGTCGAAACTATAGGAACTATCATCGTAGAATAATCACTTTTGTAAGTACAACAACACATTAGGTGGGAAATGAAAAGAAGTAAGGAAGAGTGATAGTTTAGAAATCCATGAATACTTTTAAAGCATGTAATTCAATCCATAAAAGTTTCCTTTTCATCGTTCTTTTGTTTAGGCCCACTGTATAGTAAGATCTTCTTAAGGTCAACTTTTGATTCATGTGTAATTAAAGGAGGTGTATGTAAGATGTGGCTATAGTTAATTACTAATGTTCATACAAATGAGTGAATGGTGTTAAGCCTTCTTCAAGGCCTTCTATGTGAATGTTTAATGTTGTATTGGATGGTTTGTTAAATGATTCACAATTTCTTGACTTAGGTTAAGTAATCATAGTGGGTTGTCACAAATAAGTTCCCTTATAAGGCATGATATAAATAGTCTCCAAAAGATAATTTAAGCTAGAAATTCATTGTTCACATAACTCTAGGATATATTTTTATATGCTCATATCTTTCTCATTTTCCACACCAAAGAATATATTCAAGATAATCATAAGTGTTAATTTTCTACTAAATCCTTTATACACAAAATCAAAATTTTGATACATAGGTGAGCTACAAATTAAACCTAATATAAAGAAAATTGCATAAAGCACATACATGTATAACCTGCGTACATACCTTAACAAATATATTATGCACAAGCAATCACAAATAGCAGCATGGGGCCTATCTAATTGTCTTATTTTAGGTTAGGGCAGCACACATAAGCAAACCTAGTGTCCTAAGCAAAGTTGGAGCCATGAGTAAAATCGAATCCTTAAATTATAAGAATCCAAGAGTTAAATTGCTTCATATTAGGTTCACCTCCTTTACCATCCATTAATAGTTCAATCCACTATCACCATCTACAATAGCATCTTATACCACAAGTATGACATGCTAAAAATTTATCTTTAGATGTGCTAACCCATTATGACATGCTGACAACTTATCTTTAGATGTGTTAACCCATATTAACCATGGTTTCACTAAGTTGAAAATTCACCTATCTATATATATTATTAGCCTTTGTGCCTAAATTACTAGTCACTTCATCTCCAATGCCCAATGCTGGATAGGTGATGAACACTTGGTCTATGACTGACCTAGTCACTTATGTGATTGCTCACTTACCTTGTTGTACATGCAAACAATAAACATAATTTAATAGTAAAATAGTTTTTAGGCTAATTATCTAATCTTGCACATGCAAATAGCCTACAAATACTCCAATTTCGATGAAAACTCTATATAATTCACAAATGATCAATTAATACCTTAATTATACTAAGAGATTATATTCATAACTCTAAAACCTTAATACAACCTAAATTGGTTACCATAAGTGTAATTAGGTAAACTAAATTCCCATATAAAGCAAAGTGATTGTAATGCTCTAGAAATTTTGAAAAACTATACTAAAATTAAAGAAAATAAGCACAAGTACTTTTTAGTTAAAGTAGCAAGAATAATATTTTGTGATTCTAAAATTTTGAGAAAAAGTAATAATGTAAAATTAAATCACTATAATACATTAGTACTATGTTAATAATTTACATATAACAAATAATAATAGACTTTAAAATGGAAAAAAATAAGAAAGAAATAGGATTTGTTGGGAAATTGTAACAAATAATATGTAAGAATTAAAATTTAAAATTTGTGACAATTAAATAGAATTTTTAGGTATATATTTATATTCAAAATATTTTATTTAATATACATGTAAATTTTCATATAAAAATATCATAATTTAGATAATATAATAATGTATTAATATGCATACTAACTAAATCCATAATCAATATTTATCCATTACTGATTTCCATAAATGCCTCTACCTCTTCTCTCTCCTCATTTCATTTCATTTCTTCTTTATGTCAACTCCCTTCTTTTCTTTCTTTCTTCTTCCTTTCCCTTCTTCTTTTCCTCTCCTAGTCACAAAAACTCAAACTCCTATGAAATTTCCAAAACTCATAACTTTCTCATACTAATTCCAAATAAAAAACCATAAGTGCCATTACAGTCCTTGAAAGGAGTACTTCACATCAAGACTCTACTTGCTAGGTAAATTCTGAACTCCGAATTTAAGTTAAATCCATATGAATTAAAAAACAAATTATATATTTGATTTTTATTTTAAGTTTTAGTAAGTTTCACTGCTAGAACTAGCTTTAAGTTTGTTATTCATTTATTATTTGGTGAAAGACACAAATTTACGCAATTTTCCTCGAGGGTTATTTAAAGTTTTGAAGCTAAGAGACTTAGGTGAGTAGGAACTCAATGATATACTGTTGTCTGTGACATGTATATTATTATTTGTGCATATATATATATATATATATATATATATATATATATATGTTGGTTATTGTAATATTATGGATGAATCATGTATGACTATAGAATTCGAGTGCTCTATTTGGATGATATTTATGGTCCATTTATGATTGTGGACATGGGTGTATATTGGTAATGCGTGGCGTATAACCATGCCTAATTCTGTAAAGCTTGGATGTGCATGTATGTATATATACATATATTTTTCTATTACTAGTAAGTGGTTTCTAGTGGATTGCTTTGTATTCATGTTCATGGCTATGCTTTATTCTCTCTATGTGTGTGTGATCATTGGGAAAGTGTGTGTGCATGTATTTTGGCTCATTGGAATGGTGTAAGAGCTAGTATAGCGTATGCACGATGGTCGATGACTGTGTGTATGTTGCCACTATGTATGCCAGAAGTGTGTATGGAGCTATGTAAGTGTATTGTTGTGGCCGTACAAATAGTGGAGTATGTGTGTGTATGTGTTGGAAGTGGTGTGTAGTGTGTGCTGAAAGTGGTGTGTAAGGTGTGTGTGCTAGAGAGAGTATATGGCATATACAAGGGTGTGTGTGTGTGTGCTGAACTTGGAGAGAAAACATATAGTGTGGGATGTAGTATGGCGTTGTTATGAGAGTGTAGATGTAGGTGTATATTGTGGGTATGTATTGTGGACTAAGTTAGGTATTTGGGGATATCTTGTGTGTAATAGTGTACGCTGCTAGGAGACAAAGTGTGTGTGTAGTGAAGATGGCTAGAGCATGCAATGTAGATAAGTGTAAGCATAGTAGAAACGTGTAAAGTTGTAGGTGATGGTGCTGAAGTTGTGTCGTGTGTGAATGTGTGCACTACTGTGCAATGAGTGTGTGTGGTGTGATGTTTGTGTCTATGTATGTTGCAATAAGTAGAGGTAGGCTGAAATGAGTAGTTGAAGGGGGCATGGCCGTTGTGTGGATGAGGGGTATGTGCACGGTTAAGGGAGCATGGTGTTATATGTGTGGAATGTATTATGTGTGCTGCATGTATGTGATTATATTGTATATGCTGCATGTGCAATTGTATTGTATGTGTTGCATGTGTGATTGTGTGTGTAAGGTTAGTGTGTGGGAGTACACTGTTGAAGGAGTGTGTGTACACAATGAGCGTATAGGCGTGCACCAGGGAGGGATATGCGTGCACAAGAAAAAAGGCATGTGTGCATGGGCATATTAGCATGGGTACACGAGTGTGTAAGGTGTATGCGTTGAGTATGTTGAGTGTGTTGTAGACGAATTGATGAGCATGTTACCATAGGTACGTGCAGGGAAGCATGGGTGAAAAAAATAAAATCAAATAAAATCAAATTAAAAAAGGAGAGGCATTCAGCTAGGGAAGAAATATATATATATATATATATTATATAAATATATAGAATATCTATAGTAGTATAGTGTAATGTGTGATTGATTGAATTCGAAAGAAATCTCAACTCCTAAAAAGTTATCCTTATTGTACTATGATGATGTGAAAGCATTTTTGTGATTAAGGAATGGAATGAGTGGCTGGTGTGGTGAGATAAGTTATGAATATTGAAAGGGGCACATTTGGATGCCTTATTTGGTTCTTGAAGATAGACAATATATATATACACATATTACTATAGGATTTCTTTCTAACTACAAATTACTCAAAGTGTGGTAACTCCTAAAATGTTATATCCCCATTCGAAACCGCGAATGGAGATTTCAAAAAACAAAGTTAAAAGATCTCACAAAACATAATGATTAATAATTCACAACCATCAAGTTTTGAGGACAACACTACCCTCGGGAGTGTCTACACTTGAAAGGTAAATGTTATTAGTGTAGGCCCATAATCCACAAGTCTCATGATTGAATTTACATAGCATGGGAAGGAAGCACAATTAGCAAACTTGGAAGTACGACCTACTCTCTTAGATAAAATATGGGAGATGCAACTTAGCAACTCGAAGTTAACTGATATTTGAAACAAGGTGAGACAAGGAGTCGGTATAGACTTCGAGCTGGATCACAATGAAGTCCTTAAGATAAGAGGCCAGTTGTGCATTTTAGAAGATAAGAAGTAAAAAGATGAACTCACTAAGAAGGTTTAAGAATTTAATAAAACATAGATACATGGATAAAATGATTAACTTTATCAATTTTAAATTATATTCCTAACACCTTAAATTTCAAATTCAAAGCCTTACAATTCATTAAAAACTTGAGAGACGTCTTCACTAAAATATATATACCAAAAGAATCGAATTCTCATAGAAATGAGCTTAGTTAGAAGAATTGAATGTTCATAAAAATGAATAAATTAGTGAAAGTAATAAATAAAAGAATTAGATCCTTAAGCATATAAATATATACTTCTTATCACTATAGCAATTTTATTTGAGACATAAAACTAACTTCTTCAAATATATAAACTCCAAAATTTAGCAACCTTGTTTACATAAATGAGGTTGTACATGAAACAATGAACTTAAGTTCTAAAGCATGAAATTGAAAATCTAATGAGAAGTACAAAAGCAAAAGAGATGACTATGGTGAAGTTTTGGTGATGAAACTTCTTGAAGGGGGGAAGAATGTAAAGTCCTAGTTATATGCCTATTTCCTAATTCGGAATACAATACTCACAATCCCAATTTCAGTAATTACAACAATCATTCAAATAATCAAACACAAGAACAAATAATGTCTAAACCCTTACTATATGTTGCACACTAGGAAAAGATTAGTCTTAACATGGAATATTTGATACAACACACAGTCATTTTGATGCCATCACTCACCATGATCCAAGGATTCATAAGAGTTTAAGAGGAAACACTCAAAGAGTTAATTATCAAAGTTTAATCATTTGTCTGTTCAGCATCAAAACAAGTATAAATTACAAGGAAAAGTTGAAACGACCAGGCTTAAGAAAGTCATTGACCTTGAAATGCTAAGCCGTTAGCCTAGGAATATATACCACCAGCTTTAGAAAGCTAAACGCCACCATCCTTTGTGGTTTATGCTGCCAACCTAAGTGGAAAAGCCGTTGGCCTTGAAGGTCAGCCTAAGTCCTACACCATCGACTTTGAGGGTCGGCCTAAATGAAGTGTTAGTGGCCTTGAATCATCAAGTGTTATCCTGAAACAATAACAAGTGCATTTGATTGAAAATGAAAATAATAATGCAAAATGTATGAGGAGACTATATGATGTTCTTCGGGTTCCATCTGATCAATTAGAACCCTTAGTGTAAGGTTCTACAATCCTTTGGCTCCATCTCGAGTGATTGGTCCTGTAACTAGAAGGATCTGATTCCCATCATCTCCTCGAGCTTGTGAAAGATTTGCCCTCAAATCTGATGGTTCTTCATGAAGGTCTTCTGATGAATAAGATGATAGGTCTGCAACATTGAAAGTAGTAGAAATGTTGTATTCTCCTAATGGTTCCACCTTGCAAGCATTGTTGTTGATGTGCTTCAATACCATGAATGGCCCATCTGCTCTAAGTGAAAGTTTTTGTGATTTCTTCTGAGGAATCTTTCCTTACTGAGATGAATCCAAACTAGGTTGCTTAGATTATAAATCTTGGTTTTCTTGTTTTAGTTGCCTTAAAGTTTCTGCTGCTCCTAAGTTTTCTAAAGATGCTCAGAAGCCTTTTGATGAAGCTTCTAAATCTCCTTTGCACACTCCATTCCATTCAAACTTTCCTTCTTTATTGCCGAATTAGCTATTAAATCTAATGGAAAGGTAGGATTATAGCCATACATGACTTCAAAAGGAGACTTACCGATTGAATTATGAGTAGACCTATTGTAAGCGAACTCAACAATAGAAAGACACAAGTCCCAATCGGTAAGACTCTTATCAACCATTGCTTTTAGCAATGTACAAAGAGTACGATTAACAAACTTAGTTTAGCCATCTGTTTAGGGATGATATGATGTACTATACATGAGTTTAGTACCAAGCCATTTCCAAAGTGTCTTATAGAAGAAATTGAGAAACTTAGTATCTCTATTAGATACTATGTTGTCGGGAACACCATGCAATCATACAATTTCCTGCATAAAAAGGTTAGCAATAAAAAGGGTGTCATCTATTTTCTAGCAAGGCATAAAGTGTGACATTTTGTTGAAATGGTCGACAACCATTATGATAGAGTCTTGGCCTCTCCATATCTAGGGAAGACCCAAGACAAAATCTATACTAATATCATTCTAAGGCTGTGTAGGTAAAGGTAAAGGCATATATTCACCCTAAGTTCCCTTCTTTCCTTTCGCCCTCTTATAAACACCACATCTCTCTAACATCTTGTGAACATCGTTTAACATACCTTTCTAATAGAAATGTTCTTTTAACAACTTTAAGGTTTTCATTTCACTAAAATGCCCAAATAACCTTCCAGCATAAGCTTCCCTAACTAATAATTCCCTAATAGAGCCATAGGGTATGCATAATTTTCTTGCTTTATATAGAAAACCATCTACTATGTAATACCCATCCACCATGTGTCCTCCCAAACATTGTTCAATAATCAATTTAAGGTGTTTGTCATGAACATACTACTCCTTCATTAATTCAAACCGAAGTAGCTTTGATTGTAGTGAAGTGATAAGTACATACCTGCGTGACAATGCATCAGCTACAATATTTATGCTCTCCTTCTTATACTTAATCACATATGTAAAGCTTTCCAAAAATTCTAACCATTTAGCTTATCATTTTGACAAGCGTTGTTGGCCTTTGAAGTGTTTCAGTGATCCATGGTCTGTATAAATAATAAACTCCTTAGGAAAAAGATAGTTTTGCTAAGTTATCAATGCTTTCACTAAGGAATAGAACTTTTTATCATATGCTAAGTAGTTTAGAGATGCACCATTTAGTTTCTCATTAAAATAGGCAATGGGTCTCCTTTCCTGCATCAACACAGCACCAATTCTTACCCTAGAGGCATCACACTCCAATTCAAAAGTTTTGTTAAAATCTGGTAATGCTAACATTAGAGCACTAATTAGCCTTGCTTTCACTTCCTCAAAGCTCTTTTGGGCCAGATCTCCCCAAACAAAAGGAACATTCTTTTAGTTAATTCAGTCAATTAACTGACAATGCTACTAAATTTCCTAATAAAATGCCTATCGAAAGAAGCTAACCCATGGAAACTTCTCACCTCAATAGTTGATTGTGATGTTGGCCAATCTATAACAGCCCTCGCTTTTTCTTCATCCACTTTTACATCAGAACCAATCACAACAAAGCTAAGAAATGTTACCTCAAATTGACAAAAAGAACACTTCTTAAGATTTCCGTACAACTACTATTTCCTCAATACTGAGAAAACTACCTGTAAATGTTCAACATGACTTTCTAGGTTTCTGTTGTAAATCAAAATATTATCAAAATAAACAATAACAAATTTGCCCAGAAATTCTTTCATGACATGATTCATCAACCTCATAAAAGTACTAGGAGCATTGGTTAATGCAAAGGGCATGATCATCCATTCATACAAGCCATGGTGTGTTTTAAAAGTAGTGTTCCACTTATCTTCTCCCCTCATACAAATTTAGTGATATCTACTTTTAAGATCCACCTTAGAGAATACCTGTGCACCATGCTGTTCATCTAATATATCATCAAGTCTAGGAATGGGATACCAATATTTGATGGTAATTTTGTTGATGGCTTTACTGCCAATACACATCCTCTATGTATCATCCTTCTTAGGAACAAGAAGTGCAAGAACAACATAAAGACTAGTACTCTCCCTAACAAAACCCCTTTCTACCAATCCATCCACCTAATGCTTCAACTCTTTAGCCTCTTGAAGATTCATTTGATACACAGGCCAATTTGGCAAAACTGACCCAAGCTGAAAATCAATGGCATGTTCAATGCCCCTCATGGGTGGTAATCCTTCAAGTAATTCGACTAAGAATATATTCATGTACTCATCTAATACCTGATTCACCACTGGGGGTAACTATTCACATCTATCAACCTCTAGTACATATCTCATTTGTAACATTTATAATGGCTTTTCTTCCTCTATTGCCTCCTTCAGTTCATGTTGTCTCACTAGCAAGGTCTTCTTTTTACCAGCTTTATTAATTTGCCTCTTTGCTTCTTGTACTTCAATAGGTGACATGGGGTTCAATACTATGTGCTTACCCTCCTTCTAGAACACATAGGTGTTCTTAAAATCATCATGTAACACCCTCCCATCATACAACCAAGGCCTACCAAGTAGTATGTGTGATGCACACATGGGAAGAATATCACAAATAATTTCATCATGATACTTCTCCCCAATGTTGAATGGTACTTTATCCCTCTGAGTGACATGCACACTACCTTGTTCACTCAACCAATGCAGTTTATAAGGCTTAAGATGTGGGTTAGTGACTAGTTTTAATTTGTCACTAATAAAGTAGCCACTACATTAGTATAACTACCTTCATCAATGATTAAAGCACAAAGATTACCTTAGACCCTACAGGAGATGTGAAATAGGTTCACCCTCTATTCATCCTCAATAGCAGGAAAGGTAGTCATCGCTCGACACAATACGTTAATGGAAAAATAATGATCATTCCCCTTATCCTCATATACCTCAACATCTGCATCACCATAATATTCATCCAATACAGTTGAAAAATCTATGGGCTCGTGTATGTCTTCTTCTTCTTCCTCACTCTCAATCTCCATGGCAGTCATAACTTTTCGGTTTGGACATTAAGCAGCCATATATCCAAAACCTAGACATTTAAATCATTTACCTAGCAATTCTTTCCTCTTGAGACTCGACTACCGCCTATTTGTTCTCATGCCCAGCAACTATTTTTCCTTTCCCAGCAAATTCTTTCTCCCCTCTAACATCTGGCATAACTGTATTGTTTTCCACATTTCTATTATATCCCCCCTTATTAGCCTGTTTACCTTCATTAGCCTATTTACTGTAACTAGATGATGGGAGTCAAATCCTTCCAATTACGGGACCAATCACTTGAGTTAAAGCTAAAGGATTACAAAACCTTACACTAAGGGTTCTACTTAATTAGATGAAACCTGAAGAACATCATATAGTCTCTTCATACATTTTGCATGATTATTTTCACTTTCAATCAAATGTACTTGTTATTGCTTCAAGATAACACTTGATGATTCAAGACTAGTGATACTTCATTTGGGCCGACCCTTACAGCTAGTAGTGTAGGACTAGGCCGACCTTCAAGGCCGATGACTTTTCCACTTAGGAAGGTCGGCGGTGTAAACCACCAAAGTCGGTGGTGTACATTCCTAGGCCAGTGGCTTTCTTAAGCTGAGTTGTTTTGACTTTTCCTTGTAATTTATACTTGTTTTGAGGCTCGAATGGACAGATGATTGAACTTTGATAATTGACTCTTTGAGTTTTTCCTCTCAAACTCTTATGAATTCCCCCTTTGTTAACCCATTAACTATCTAACCCCTATAGCTTAGTAGTGGATCCATACCTGTTACTCGTTGCTTTGTGCGGATTAGAACGTCTCTATCTCTTAACTTTTAAAGCCAACTGGATGGCCTCATTAAGGGTGTTATACCACTGTAGTTCCACTATATAGGCAATCTCATATTTCAGACCGGACATAAATTGTGCCATAATCTATTTAGAAGGTTCGACTACTCCAGATCATATTATTAGTGTTTCAAACTCCTGGACATACTCATTCACAGTTTTGCCTTCCTATCTCAATGTTTAGAGACGCAAAAACAACTATTGTCTGTAATGTTCTAAAATAAATCTCTTTCTTAGAACTCTTTTTATTTCTTTTCAAGTACGAATCTTAGCATCACCATCTCCCCTCATATTAGCCATAAGGTGACATACCCTATAAACTCGATTGCTGCCAAAAGAACTCGAGTATGGTCATTAATCTCATAACATTTAAAGAGTCCTTCCACCTTATCTTCCCAATTAAGATAATCCTCTACAGACCCCCTTCCAGCAAATGAAGGCATTTGCAATTTTATATATTCCAAACCCCTAGGCGGCCTAAACTCACAGTTAAGATAAAGTTTATCCTCAAAGTCATCATCCCTTTCCTCCCAATAAGCGTGATAATCTCCTCCCATTTACCTACCCTTATTTCCTCCTATTACTCCTTCCCTATGTGCATCATTAAAGGCTACCTAAGGTAGGTGTTTCTATGGATTTGCCACTGGTGGTTGTGGCAATGTCATTTGATCGACCGGTGTTGCTAGATTAGTAACAATAGTAGTTAGGTCTTGCAACTATTCTTCTAAAGTTCTTCTTTCACCTACAGCACGATGTCCCTAACCTCCTCCTCCAACCTGACTGTTGGCCTTGTGCCTAATTCCTCCATTAACACTATTGTTTGACATGCTTCATTGAAATTGCAGACTCAATACAAGAATTTCACAAATCACAATCACACTCTGAAATAATCCCAAATGACACTATCCCAATTACAACATTCACTTAATCTCCAACTTCAATACACACAAACTATAGCATAACCCCTAAGTATCACTCTTCGCCTAATCTCAATTTAGAATCACACAACCCACAACAATAACCACAAAATTAAAACCCTAATTTTCAATCCACTATCAATACCAAGGAGCAAACCTTAATTCAATCATATACAGCAGCAATGCAACCTAATCAATAACCCGCGTTCAATTCCAATTCCACCTCAATTAACCACAACACAACTCACAACAATAAAAACCCTAGTTTTTTAATTAGAAATCAACAACCACTTCACAATCCCTTCTCTAAACCAGAGCTCTGATACTAAAAGATGATATACCTATTTCCCAATTTAAAATATAATACTCGCAATCCCAATTTCGATAATCACAACAATCATTCAAATAATCAAACACAAGAACAAATAATGTCTTAACCCTTACTAGATGTTACGCATTAGCAAAGGATTAGTATTAGCATGGAATAGCTGATACAACACATAATGATTCTAACACTGTCACTTGCCACAATCTATTAACAAAAGTTTGAGAGGAAAAACTCAAAGAGTCAATTATCAAAGTTTAATCATCTATCCATTTGAGCCTCAAAACAAGTATAAATTACTAGGAAAAGTTGAAATGACTCGGCTCAAGAAAGTCGTTGGCCAAGGAATGTACACCACTGGCTTTGGAAAGCCAAAGGCTACCGGCCTTGAGGCTCGACCTAAGTGGAAAAGTCATTGACATTGAAGGCTAGCCTATGTCCTACGTTGCTGGCTTTAAGGGTCGACCTAAATGAAGTATCATCGGTCTTGAATCATCAAGTATTATCCTGAAGCAATAAGAAGTACATTTGATTGAAAATGAAAATAATCATGTAAAATGTATGAAAAGACTATATGATGTTCTTTGGGTTCTATCTGATCAAGTAGAACCTTCAATGTAGGATTTTCCAATCCTTTGACTCTAAGTCAAGTGATTGGTCCCGTAACTGGAAGGATTTGATTCCCATCACCTAGAAATTTAAAAAACTATACTAAAATTAAAGAAAATAAGTAGAATAATAAATACTTCTACATTAGGGTAACAGGAATAACATTTTCGCGATTCTAAAATTTTGAGAAAATTAATAATGGAGAATTAAATCACTATAATATATTAGTACTATTTTAATAATTTATGTATAATGGAAATTTTATAATAAATAATAATGGACTTTAAAATGGAAAAAGTAAGAAAGAAAGGGGATTCGTTGGATAATTACAACAAATAATATGTAAGAATTAAAATTTTAGACTTATGATAGTTAAATAGAATTTTTAAATATATATTTATATTCAGAATATTTTAATTACTACACACGTAAATTTTCATATAAAAATATCATAATTTAAATAATATAATAAAATATTAATACGCATATCATTTCATTAATTGCCTCTACCTCTTCTCTCTCCTCATTTCATTTCATTTCTTCTTTCCATTATTTTCTTTCTTTCTTCTTCCTTTCTCTTCTTCTTTTCCGCTCTTGGTCACAAAATTCAAACTCCTTCAAAATTTCAAAAACTCATAACTTTCTCATACTAACTCTAAATTAAAAACTGTAAGTGCCATTATGGTTCTTGAAAGGAGTACTTCACATCAAAACCACACTTTCTAGGTAAATGTTAAACTCCAAATTTGAGTTAAATCCATACAAATTAAAAAAAAATTATAGATTTGATTTCTATTTTAAGTTTTAGTTAGTTTAACTACTAGAACAAGCTTTAAGTTTGTTATTAATTTATTATTAGGTGAAAGACACAAATTTATAAAATTTTCTCGAAGGTTATTTAAAGTTTTAAAACTATGAAACCTAGGTACTATTGTTTGTGACGTGTATTATTGTCTACACATATATATATATATATATATATATATATATATATATTGGTTATTGTCATATCATGTAAAAATGTCAAGGACGAATTTCGTGTGACTATGAAATTTGAGAGCTTTGTTTTGATGATATTTTGTGGTCTATTTTTTATCACTAACATGGGTGTGTATTGGTAGCTTGTGGTGTATGGCCATGCTTGGTTCTATGAAGCTTGGATGTGTGTGTGTATATATATATATTTGTTGCTAGCAATTGGTTTTTGGTGGAGTGCTCTGTATTTATGTCCATGGTCGTGCTTTATTTTGTGCATGTTTGTGTAATCATTGGGAAAGTGTGTGTGCCCGTGTTTTAGCTCTTTGGAATGGTGTAGGGGCTACTATAGTGTGTGCGTGTTGGCTGGTGATCATTTGTATGTTGTTAGTGTGTATGTTGGAAGTGTATGTGAAGCCATATAAGCGTATTGTTGTTTTCATGCAAGTAGGGAAGGTGCATGTGTGTGTGCTGGAAGTGGTGTGTGGTGTGTGTTAAAAGTGGTACGTAGGGTGTGTGCATGTGTGTACTGGAGAGAGTGCATGGTGTGCGCAAGGGAGTGTGTATATGTGTGTGCTAAACTTGGAGAGAGAATGTGCAATGTAGGATGTAGTGTGGTGTTGTTATGAGTGTAGATGTAGGTGTGTATTGTAGGTTTGTGTTACGAACTAAGTTGGGTGTTTGGGCATATCTTGTGTGCAACAGTGTACACTATTAAGAGACAGAGTGTGTGTGCAATGAAGATGGATGCAGTGTGCAATATGGATAAGTGTGTGCATGGTGGAAATGTGTAAAGTTGTAGGTGATGGTGCTAGAGTTGTGTCATGTGTGACTATATGTATTACTATGCGATGATTTAACTTATTATTTATTTATTTATGTGTATCTTTCTTGATATCAATATATTAAAGTGATTTAATTTTCACTGTTAACTTTCTCAAAATTTTAAAATAATAAAAATGCTATCCTCACTATCCTATTATAGAAGTTCTTATTGCTCATCTCATTTTCTTTAGTTTTAAAATAATTTTTTAAATTTTATAGGACATTTCATTATATCCTTGCGAATTGGCTATTACGGACCCTTTCTCTAGTGAATTACACACAAAGAAAGATCTATTAAATAAAATTTATTGAAAACATTAAATAGAAAAAAAATATAATAAACAACAAATACATATATGATTCCACTCATCGTACCATCATAATGGCTAACAAATACATATATGATTCCAATGCATTTACTTTTTCGGGCTTATATCATAAAGGTTTATGATATAAGCCCGAAAAAGTAAATGCATTGGAATCATATATGTATTTGTTAGCCATTATGATGGTACGATGGGTGTAATTACAGCTAGATACCTCGAACCATTGCATTTTCGTGGTCTCACTACTAAAGCTCAAATATTTGGTAGGTGTTACAATTTTGTAAGAAAAAAACCTTGTTTTAGGAGTTAGAGGCATTGAAATACTGCACACGTATCATTCTTAGGCTATGTTGCAATTGAGTCTAGATAATATCAAAAGAGCCTAAGTGGAACTTAAACAGACCTCGAATCAACGCCCTTTAACTAATGAATTTGTTATAGCATTTGAGGTCCAAATGTTATCTTCATGCCATCTTGTTTCACAAGTAGTCAAGCGTTGGTATGCAAAAGTTGGCTGCTTCGGTTGTGGAAGGTCGGAATCTCCACCTAACATTAGGACTATAGATGCCGTGTTAGGTCTATCATTAGTGTGGTCTTGTACGCATAAAAGCCCAACATGAATACATTTCATAACTTCTGACTTAGGGGATTTGGCAACTAATGTTTCATCCATTAATTCCAACCCTTTGCCTTGGCTCCACAGTTGCCATGCCTGCAATAATGACTGTCATTTAGCTTGTTGCTGTGGAATGAAAAATACAAAAGAGTGTATGACTTTTAAATGAAATGAAAAACCTAGTGCTTACATAGGAGAGAAGATCGAGATCTTCTACTTCGCAGTAAAATGTTGAATTCTTCTTCCCACTGATAGTTTCTAGTATCAATACACCAAAACTGTAGACATCTAATTTCTCCGAAAACATCCCACCCAATGCATACTCAGGAGACATATACCCACTGCATTAGAATCTACATTATGAATTTCTATACACTTATGCTAACAAAAATATTTACATTAGGTTGAAACTACTTACAGCGTTCCAACAACCTTGCGAGTATTCACAAATACTTGTGTACCTTGAAACATACGGGCCAGCCCAAAATCTGAAATTTTTGGATTCATCTTCTCGTCCAAGAGGATATTGCTGGTCTTCAAATCTCGATGTATTACCCTTAAACAAGAATCGCTGTGGAGGTACATGAGACCTCTAGCTACCCCCTGGATGATGTTGAAGCGTTTATTCCAGTCAAGTTCAATTTTTCTTGTTGAATCTAGACAATGCACCATAGATGAAATAATTTAGCAAGAATTTGTGGGATAAAATATAGCAAATAAATACAATAAATGCCAAAGAACTTTAGGGTCTGAGTCAAGTAGGTTATTAACAATGTAACCAAATCAGATGAAGGATTAGTATCTTGATGTATGTTCCATACCATCTTTTAATGATCCTCTGTCAAGTACTTAACCTATTTCGACACAATTTCCTACTTTAAGCATATACCAAGATAATGATCCTCTGTCATGTACTTAAATCATGTAGAACCTATTTCGACACAATTTCCAACATTGGTGACAATCTTAGATATAAATTCACGTAGAAAGATACTGCATGTGAGACTTACCAAAGACATACCTATCCAAGCTTTTGTTTGGTAAATACTCGTATACTAAAATCTTTTCTTCTCCGTGTATGCAGCAGCCCACCAGCTTGACAAGATTGCGATGTTGAAGCTTGGATATTAAAAGTATCTCATTCTTGAACTCTTGCATGCCTTGTTCAGAGCTGCTAGAAAGTCTTTTAATTGCTACATCCCTCCCATCATCCAACTTTCCCTGAAATGTTACGTTTCTTTATACATTACGGTAGGCAAGCAATTAAGACTCAAACACGCATTGCTGTAGAGTAGTCACCTTGTATACAGGACCAAATCCTCCTTGTCCAAGCTTTTGTGTGACACTAAAATTATTTGTAGCCGCTAATATAGTAGTGAAACTAAAGAGAGGTAGTTCAGATTTATTATCATATTCCAGTTGCTGCCTCCACATATTCCCTTGCTGCAATTCCCCTTGCTTGTCAGCCATGTTATCTGGGGCAAAGAAGTTCTGTAACGCACTCCTCTTTCCTGCATTCCAGGTCTTATGCAAAATGAAATCTTCTTGTGATGATATGACATTGAATGAAAGAAATAGAGATGCATGTTCCATACCTATCACCATTTTTCTCCTACTCAATAGTTGAAAGTATAAAAGGTATTAGGCTTTTTGGAAGATAGTGCTAGCTATACATTACTAGCTATACATTTCTTCTGACATTTAGGGTGTGTTTGTTTTGCTATTTATGGGGAAATTTTTCGATTTTTTTCTTTTAATAAGCAAAGCTTCAAAAATGTTATATCTTAAATGAAAATGATTCAAGATGTTGCATAGACTAGCAGCTTTCACCAGGAAATTTTAATTGAAGATAATTATAGCAACTAGCATTCAATGGTGGTGGTTAGTCGCTAAGAAAATACCAATGAACAACGGGAAAATTACTCTCGTTTTTCACAAATTGAAACTCTTTATGCAATTTTTATGGATATTATTAGTAGTTGCTAACCACCACCAACATCCACTGGCTGGCTGCTGCGCTATCCATCATCAGCCACTAATAATTAAGCAACCTTTCAAATTACTATGATTATATTCGACCATTCTAAAACTTTGATTTTAACAAACGTTGATAAAAATTTATTAAAATTTTATATGAAATGAACACAGCCATCATTGAAGATTCTATTTCCTGCTAAATAAAGATACCTATTGTTCTTTCCAATGGGTGAAGGCTAATGCTGATCGTTTTAAGTAATAGCGGACATACCTTTTTGTTTTGCTTTTCTCTTGCACTGACCATATGCAACAAGTCCCACGATGGCAATCGCAACGGGTGTAAGAGTGATGATAATTATTCTTTTTTGGTTTGCTCCCCCTAAACCCGAAAGGAAGTAACAAAGGTAAGGAAAATGCAAAGGTCGAGAGGATCTATTTTAGGAAATATCAAGATTATACATTGCAAACTTTTACCTGAATCTATAGGTGCAAGGCGAATAAACAAATCACTGCCTGATGAATTAAATTTCTCCATGTCCATGAGTGGTTCTGTCCAAATCATACATCCTACACTATCTATAAAAGAATAAGCTTGGCAAGAGCAGTTGCTCAAGCACCACTTCCGACATTGTTGTGCATCCGCTGGATCTGGTATATATTTTGCAGAATCTGGTAGTTTCAAGGTACTAACTTTCCGAAACACGTCTTCTGAAGTTGCATTCGTCGTGCTTCTCTCGCAGCTCAAAGTCGTTTTCCTTATGCACCCACTTGTCCTGTTTCCTCTGTTCCATTCTTCAAATGACTTGGGCACAAACCCTGTCAAGCAGCTACAGATGGGTGAACTAAACACACTGCAAATCCCGAAAGGGCCACAAGCTCCATATAATTGGCAAGGATAAACTGGTGCTTCACAATTCCATCCTATCTTCTTTTTGTAATCCCTGTGAAGAAGCTTTAACAGTCCCTTTGATGAAAGGAACAATAACCATATAGATGTTTCAGAGTTTTCCCGCATAGTGACGTATGTTCCTTGAGCATCCTGCTGGACAATAAGAAAGGCCTCATATGTTTCCGTCATATATTGCATTCCAACAAATTTCACTTTATCCCATTGTCCGCCTCTCCAGTAAGGAAGTGACCCCTTCCAAGTGATAGCCTGAGGTGGTACCTCGGGCGTGATACCGAAGATGAAACTTCCAGGAGATGGGCTGCTATCATTCTTCCAGGAAACAAGGTACTTTTTTTCTCCTGTTATGACATCTATTCCTATTTTCATTCCTGGAAGAAGAGTATCACAAGGATAATCGAAACTTTCCCACAAAACAATACCAGAGTTTATATCCTTGTAGACTAAGTTACCATTGTCCAAAAGCTCTACAAAAGAATTGCTGGAATAGATTGTTCTATTTGTTGACCAAATTGTATTTGCCTGCCCATCAACAAGCTTCAAGTCTCCATCAGTATCTATTTTCAAGCTCGCTAGTTCTCTATTGTAAGACATCATCGGCTTCTCCCTATTCGCCACCCAAACGATTTTAGGCGGAGAAAGGTTCTTAAACCGTATGCCGGCGTATTGATTTCCAGTAGTTTCATCTGGTGTAAAGAAGCCGAATTCAAATGCTTGACTAATAGAAACTAGTGTTTGATTGGCACGAAGTGGTGTTGAAGAAGTGATGTTATAAACTACAAGGCAATGGAAGTTCTGAAACAGAAAGAAGAAACAACATAGAATAAATGGAAGATGCATGATGGCAGGACAAAAACTAGGTTTAAAGTGAAAGATTAGCTTTCTCCGAAAGATTTGAAGGTTCATAGGATATTAATGGTAATGAGTAATCAGATACAACGTATATCTCGTCGAGGACTAGGCTTCTCACTTTCTTCCAGGAAATTTCATGGCAAAGAATATCTTATAATGGCGTCTTTTTCTCAATGAACTGGTTATCATAAAGTAGTGAGAAAAGTCCAAGGAAAAAAAATAAAAGACTGTTCACTTTAAGAAACAATCACTGCTGCCCCACTTCTTTATAGCAGGATCGGAATCGATCTCAATAATTTTTTAATATACGGAGAAGACAAATCTAATGCAACCACCAATATAGAAATGAGAAATTGTTTTATTGTATAATAAAGGGAAAATATAAAAAAGCTATATTTTTCTATTTAAATCTCAAAGAGTTTTTTTTTTTTTTTATCCCTCAACGCTTGTGCGTTTTCCAAATAGTTTAAGTGTAATATATCTAATAAACAAACATATTGTAATAAAATCTCATTGACTACTGGTTAGGCACATATAGGCTCTTTAAGTATCTAAATTATGGCTTTATATTTTTATAAGTTTTAAAAATATGTAAACAATTCATGAACCATTTCTAATACTCTAAAAGTGTCTCTAAAGATAATATAAATAAGGGCCTTCTTGTGAAACTATGAAAATTATGTAAGAAATTAATATCGAATTAGTATAATAATTGAATTAAAATTCTATATCTTAAATTTTCATTAACATAGATCAAGTGTATTGATCGGTAATTAAATAAAATAACTAGTAAAATGGTGAGTAAATGTTAAATTATAGATTTAGAGTAGTGAAATAGAAATTTTGAATAAATATTTAGATTTAAGATAATTTATTTAGTTTAGTTGTAAAGCTTCGTATAAAAACATTTTACTTAATATTCTTAACTAAAATTATTACATGTGTGTTAAACGAATCCAAAAACTTTAAAATTTCCATCACCGTTAGAGCTTTCCCATTACCTTTTTACCTCTCATTTCCTGTTTACTTCCCTTCCTTCTAGTTTTCTTTTCCTTGTCTTGTCTATGTGAGTCCACCTCCAATAAAAATTCAAAAGCCCACAACTTTCATGTACGAACTCCAAATTATAATTCGGGACCACCAGCGCCATTATTGAAGCAAAGTCTACAAATCTAGACCTCACATGTAAGGTAAAATTTCAACTTTAAAATTTGAGTATAATTTTAGAAGCGTAATACCAAGATTTTTAAGCTTAAGAAATAGTAGGAAATTTTAGGAATATATGAGTTAAGGTGATCTAAGTACAAGTAGTGCATAATAACACCATTTTTCTTAAATTTTAGGTGAAGACATCGACTTAACTCAAGAACTTTAGAATTATTTTGCACTTTAAAAGAAAAATGAGGCTAATGTGAGTAAGACTCAATGATATACTACTCTTTTCTTGAAATTTGTGCACATAATCTAATTTAATTCATATATACTAGTTTTTTAATGGATATGTGAGGGTTATGTTGTGATGATATGGAAAGGGTGTGACAAGATTGAATGGTGTAGTTAAATAGAAATTTCAAATAAATATTTAGATTCAAAATAATTTATTTAGCCTAGTTGTAAAGTTTCTTGTAAAAATACTTTACTTAATATTTTTAACTAAGATTATTACATATGTGCTAAACGAACCTAGAAAATTTAAAATTTCCCTCATTTTAAAAGCTTTCTAATCACCTTTTTTTCTCTCATTTCCTATTTACTTCCACTCCTAGTTTTCTTTTCCTTCTTTTTCCTTCTTATCCAGTTTACATAACTCCACCTCCAAAAAAAATTCAAAAGCCCACAACTTCTAAGTACAAATTCCAAATTGTAATTTAGGACCACTAACACCATCATTGAAGTGAACTCTATAAATCTAGACTACACTTGCAAGAAAAAATTTCAACTTCAAAATTCAGACTGCACTTGCAATACTTGTTCCCCAACTTGGTATTCCATTAGCCTTCTCTTACAATTAGCAAACTTCTTTATCCTCTTTATAGAATTCTATAAGTATGCTTAGGCTAAGTCCTTACTTTCCTACCATTCTCTTGCAAACTTGTATGCTGGAGGGCTATTTCTAGTATATCTTGTGGAAACTATGCTTGGAGTCAATAGCTGCTTTCCTAAGACAAATTCAAATAAGCTTTAGATTGTAAACTCATTCTTTTGCAACTTAAAGGAGAATTAGGCTACATTTAAGAGCTTTGCCCAATCTCGTTGATTTGTCCCTACAAAGTATCTAAGATATAACTCCAGTAGAGCATTCACTCATTCTACCTACCCATTAGTTTAATGGTAAAGGCTAGTTGAGAAATTTAACTTAGATCCTAATAGCTTAAACAGTTTTGTTCTGATCTTCCTCATGAATTGTTCATCTTGATCACTAATAATACTCTTCGGAAAGCCTCAATATTTCACTATATGCTTAAAAAAATAATCTAACTACTTCAACAATGGAAAATTCCTTAGTGGTTGAAGTGAGATGGGCATACTTAGAGAAACGATCCACTATTACCATGATAGCGCCATATCCTTTTAACTTCTGTAAGTTGACTATGAAGTCCATAGTAACACTCTCCTAAGGTTCTCCAAGGATTGGGAGCAGTTCTAACAACCCAGCTATAGCCTTTTGTTCTACCTTATCTTATTATCACACGAGGTAAGTCTTAACATTGTTTTCTACATCATCTCTCAAGTGGGGCCAAAAGTTTCTATCATCTATAAGAGCTTGTGTACAATGCACCCATAGATGTCCTTCCCAGTTCAAGTTGTAACATTCTTTGATCTTTCCCTTCTCAAATTCGAAGATCTAAGTATACATATCCTATGACCTTTTGTGTAGATCAATCTACCTTCCTCCTTAAGCCTTCTCGTCTTACCTTTTCAACATTAACTTAGTAAGGCCTTGACCATCTCATCTTGCTCCATTCATCCCTTGATTCAAGTTAAGATGCTTGACTCAGGTTTGCTAATAGCTACTAGTTCCACCTTTTGACTAAGAGCATCCGCTACTCATTGATCTTTTTTTACTTGTATTCTAATTCAAAATTGAATTTGGCTAGGAAAACTTGCCATCAAGCTTTCTTTGAGGAAAGTTTCTTCTATGTTTGAAAGTAACTTGTGGTCATAGTCTATTCTTAACACAAAATTTCCTTTAAGGAGATAATGTCTCCATGTTTGTGGACAATGAACTATTGTGGTCATCTCTTTCTCATGTATTGAATATTCCCATTTAGTCTCATTTAACTTTTGATTCTTAAAGGCTACCAGTGTCCCTCTTGCATTAGAACCCCACTAATAGCAAAATCACTAACATTTGTACATACCTCAAAGGGTTTGCTAAAACTTGGGAGAGTGAGGATGGATTCCCTTGTCACTACTAGTTTTAGAGCATTGAAAGCCTTCTATCTCTCTTAATTACAATTCCAAAAGGCATTCTTCTTTAGCAAGTCCATTAGAGGGATGGCTATCTTTGAGTACCCCCAAATGAATCGCATGTCATAGTTTGCTAAACTTAAGAATGCTCTTAACTTTATAGGTTTAGCTAGCTCTTTCCATTCACTAATTGCACGAACCTTCCCATTATCCATGTAGATCTTACCTAATCCTACAATATGCTTAAGGAATGCTACCTTCTCTTAAGCAAACAAACATTTTTACTTCTTCACATATAATTCATTCTCTCTTAAGGGTTAGAACACTAATAAAAGGTGTTGTGTATGCTCCTCCATTGTGCTATTGTAAACCATTATGTCATCTAGGTACACTACCACAAATTGGTCCAAAAATGGGGCTAGAACTCTATTTATAAGTGTATATAAGGTAGCGAGCACATTAGTGAGTCCAAATGACACAACTAGGAATTTAAAAGCACCATACCTTGTGACATATGTTGTTTTAAGCTCATCTCCTTCAACAATTTTGACCTAATGGTATCCTGACGATAAATCTAGTTTGGAGAAGTATCATGCCTCACCCAATTTGTCAAAAAGGTCGGATACCAAAGGAATCGGACACTTGTTCTTTATTGTGATCTTGTTAAGGGCTTGGTAGTCAATACCTAGTAAGAGGGAATCATTATGCTTTTTTCTATAACAACATCAAGGCCTCAAATGGTGCCTTTAAGGGTTGAATAAACCCTACCCCTAACAACTCCTTCAATTGGCACTTGAGTTCCTCTAGTTCCTTAGGAGATGTTAGATACAACGCAGTTGCTAGAGGTTTTACCCCATGCTCTAGTTCAATCTTATAATCTACTTCTGTTCTTGGAGGGAGTCTTTTCGATTGTTTATAAGCCACGACATCTTAGAATTCTTTCAACAACTCCCCTACTAAAGGTAAGACTTATACTTGCCTCTCCAACCCCTCATTTATCTTCAAAGTTTCTAGGTAAGTGACCTCATTCCTCTTCAATCCCTTAGACAATTGCTTAGTTGATAGAAACTTCATGGCATGACCTATCTTTTAAGTCACTGAAATCACGCATTAGGCCCTCTCATCCAACACATGAAGGTAATTGGCTCGAGGAACAATTAAGGCATCATCCTTTTCGAGGAAATCTATATTAATCATAAAAGGAAAATCATTAAGAGGCACCACGTCTATGGATTCCTTCCCTCACCATCCACTAATACCTAAGTTTACTTCTTTAGCTACTCCAATGGTTGGGACCTCTTTGGATTTTATAATCTTGAGCCAAGTTCTTGCTTTTTTTACTTTCAACCCTAATTGATTTATGCTTCTTTTGAGATAAAAAGGTAGGAGGCTTTTGTATCCATAAGGGCATTCAACTTCTAACCTACAACCAAGGCATCTATATACATTAGTCCCTTACATTCTTAAGTAACTTGAGATTTCATGGCCCCAATGATTCACACGGAACCTAGCTTTGCCTCATCCTTGTCCGAACATTCATTGGCTATTAGGGTAGCCAATTGATCTTTCTTTAAGCATTCCCTAGCATAATGGGACCCACTACAAAAGTGACATTTTAGTTCATGGGGCTTTCATTGCTCGCTATCTCTCCATTCACGGGGTCTTCCCCCATTCACCATCTTGCTCTTCCATCCTTACCTTTCCCTTAAAAAAACTACCACTTTTCTCTTTCTTTATCACTCTTTCCCCTATTCTCCGATGATTTAGGGTCTAACCCCTTAAACTTCACCAAGCCTTCGGTAATTGTGATGGGCCTTCAAAATGTCTTCCACTCCTCTTTGATCTAGTTCCAACTTAGCCCATGGTTTTAGCCTATCCAAGAACATCACATGTGCATCATTCAAATTGAGTTTAAGGATCTCCAACATCAATTCTAAGAATTCTCACACATATTGCTTTATCTATCCTTTATGAGTTAAATGACGTAGTTTAATCTTAGCTTCCTTGTCGTGCCCTAAAGGGGGGACTTAAAAGTTTCAACTAAAGCTATCATGTCATGTGTGTGCCTCTTACATGATAACCATCTTACGAGTCAGTGATCACATGACTCTAAATAATTATTTAATCAACTATAAATAATTATATTACATTTAATTATATAACTAGAATATAACTATGGATTCCTATGTCCTACGATCGACGAAGATTGCAAATAATTGAAATTTCCTACCAATACAATAAAATGGAAAAACACATCTAAGTTTTATAAATTCCATTCCTACATTGAGTTCCTTAGAATAAAATTTTGTCTAAATAATCTATTAATATACATCTTACTATATCACTCTTGATTCTTGTAGCTTTTGTCACATTAACTCTTATCCCATCTCAAGATTTGAAAATTTCCTACAAAATAGTCTATTAAGAGGTGAGCACATTGAGATGGGAGTTCAATACTCTCAATACTACATATGCACAAGCAATTCCAAATAAGTTTTCAACCATATGTTATGCTTGGACAATCATATGAAATGTAGTCATTGCACGTAGTCTTTTAGTAACTAGTGTGAAGTCTAGGATTTAACACCCCTCTTGACCTTAGGTTAGGGATTCACATAAGCATCAATGCCTAGGTATCCCATTCTATTTATTTCCACCTTATCTCTTTATTAGTAATTATCTTTTAATTCAAGTTCCTTAAGCTCTAAGTGCCTTAACTGCATATCGAGTATACACACCCTCAAGGACAAATAAGACTTAGATTCGTCAAAGGTGTGAAAACCCCCAAGTCACTTAGTTTGCTAATGGCAGAAGAGTAATCCATTATGATTACTTCCAACATGTCTTAATAGTGATGGCCTTTAACATAATGAAATGTTATGCAATGCATGTTAGATTTTATATTATCCGAATATCATTATGTCAATTTACATTTAAGTGACCAATTAGATATGACAAACAAATCATAAGAAAATAAAATTTCACAATAAATCAACATATAAGGCCAGATCAACAATAGCATATTGCAACCTAATTTCATCAACCATTTTGTCACTCAAGCTATTAGGTATCAAGTATTTACTTCCGTATCAAAATGGAAACAATCAAATATTACACCACTTCAAGACATTCTTGAGTTGTCACAATCCAATTAACTAGTACTTCAATTCATGACTACCAATATACACCACATTGTTATCAATCACAAATGCTAAATCCACTTTGTCATCATCCACACTCTCATTCATAACTACAATGTCTTAATCTAACAACTCCTTTATTATTATTATTATTATTATTATTATTATTATTATTATTATTATTATTATTATTATACCAAGTGAAATTGATAAGTAATCCAATACATTATTTTAAATTATACTCGTATATTAATCCAAAGTCCCTTCACTACTTTATTTGTATTTTATACATAAAGTTATTGGTTTAGGAAAAATATATATTTGTATACAAATAAATGTAGCTAAGGAGATTTTAGTTAAGAAAAAAAGATAACAAAATAAATAAATAAATTAGGTGAGCTTGTCTCTTAATTTCCTTATCATTTCATTTTTTTTTTATAGTGGTCAACAATATAGAAATAATAAATTAGATAATCACATATGTATGCATACATACATACATATCTATATATATATATACTTTATATTATACTTAAATTTCTTTTTTGTAAGCTATTATTAAGTTTTTGTATATTGTATATATATTATACTTTATATTTCTTGGACGATGAAGAAAGAAAAGGACAATGAAAAGAAAAGCAAAATTATTAAAAGTATTGTCAGAAGAAAGCAAACACAAGAAATGAAAAGAGAGGGAAAAAAAAAACAACAAAAGAGAAAGAAAAACAAAAGAAGAAAGGAAAGAAAGAAAAAAAATATCATAATACACACAACAACTATATTACAAACAATATATAAACATTGTATTATATCATAAAGTTTCCCACTCACCTCGATTTCTAAACTTTAAAACTCAAAATAACCCTTAGGAAGTCACGTAAATTTATGTCTTTCACCTAGTAATAAATGAATAACAAACTTAAAGCTAGTTCTAACAGTTAAACTTACTAAAATTTAAAATAAAAATCAAATCTACAATTCTTTTTTAATTCATGTAAATTTTGATCTAAATTTTGAATTCAAAATTTACCTAACAAGTGATGTCTTGATGCAAAGTACTCCTTTCAATGATTATAATGGCGTTTACAATTTTTTATTTGGAGTTAGCATAGGAAAGTTATGGATTTTTGAAATTTTGGGAGGAAAATAAAAGTTATGCAAGAGAAGAAAGAGGAAGAGAAGAAGAAAAGAAAGAAGGAAGAAAGCAAAAAAAAAAAAAGAAAGGAAATGTGGAGAGAGAAAAGAAAGAGGAATTTAAGAAAAAAGGTTACAGTGAATAAATATTGAATTATGGGTTTAGTTAGTATGTGTATTTATATTTTATTAAATTATCTAAATTATAATATTTTTATCTGAAAATTTACATATACACTAAATAAAATATTCTAAGTAAAAATATATACTTAAAAATTCTATTTCACTATCATAAATCTAAAAATTCAATTTTTATTTCTTATTTATTATAATTACCTAATAGATCCCATTTCTTTCTTACTTTTTCATTTCAAAGTTCATTATTATTTATTATAAGATTTCTATTACATGTACATTATTAAAGTAGTATTAATATATTATAGTGATTTAATTTTTCATTAGTAATTTTTTCAAAATTTTAGAATCACGAAAATGTTATCCTTGTTACCCTAGTCAAGAAATACTTATTGGTTCGCTTATTTTCTTTAATTTTAATATAGTTTTTTCAAAATTTCTAAAGCATTTCATTCCTTCAATGCATTTTGAAGAGAGATTTTGCCTTTGAGTTCTTGGATAAAACTATCCCAATTATTGATTTCATTTACCTTCCTACATCACCGGTCTTTTAAATACATAACAGTGGTATGTACTTTGCCTAATTCATCTATGACCTTGATAGCATTGAAATACTGCTCCAATCCCCAACAAAAAGTTATCTACTTCATGAACAGATCATGTCCCCTTTGAATGTCTTGGCTTAGGGACATTAACCCTTTAGATTGGTTATATAGTTATCCCATTAGCCACAATTGCTCTACATGTCGCTAGATAGTTCTTGAGCTCATCAATCTCAAGGTGCATAGCCATGATAATAGCATTGGTCTTAGTCTTATAGGCTTCCTCCTTAGCCTCCAAGGCATCCACTTGAGTTTTGAGGATTTCCCCTTTCTCCTCTAAAGCAACATCTTATAGCTTTAGTTCCTCTAAGGCTTGATTCAAAGCCCCTTACAGCTTGCCGCGAAGTCCCTCTTCTAATTCCTCCATATGGGCTTAAGATTCATCCAATTGTTCCTTTGCTTTAGCAATACTCAATTGCACCCTATCCATCTTGATGAGAAGAGTTCAATAAATCCTTAGACCTGGCTCTTACCTTAGTGATGCGCTTTTCCCTAGCATCCTCCACTTGCTCCATAGTAGGAGCATTGTTCTCAACTCTAAAAGACATCTTCTTTTAAACTTCGCTCTGATACTAACTATTATGGGCATATTTTCCTCTACTACTCTTGTGCAGCTCTTAGCGCTTCTGACCACACTATGAAGGGTTAAGTTTAGCCTGAAAATGTCCACAATAGATTTAGAGAGTGAAAGTAGAGAGAGAAACTTTGTATGTAACTAAATTCACTTAAATGTTTAGATGGATTACAACTGGAGGAGGTGGTTTCACCCTTTGTATATACAAAAGGCCTATCTAGATGGATGACCAAGATTAACTATGATTTGATGGTTATAATCTAATTCTACTAACTACATCCAACTACCTTACCTACTACTATATAACTAATCTAGACAATCCTAGAATCTTCTGAAGTCTTCCAACTTTTAGAATCTTTTATTGGACTTAAACTTGGGCTTAAGCTTCCTTTTAGGCCTTAAAAACCTCTCAAGCCATAGTAGTTAAAATGGTTTGTGACATGTACATGTTAATGTGGTGTGCTTATGTTTGCAGTATGTGTGTGTCAGGGTATGATATAGTGCATGGGGAATGAGGGAGAGTATGTGGGAGCATGTAGAGTACATGAGGGGTGAGGTGAGGGAGTCTATAGAGTGTGTGTGATTGTGCATGGTATGTGTAATGTGAGTAAGGGAGTGATCATGTGTGTGCTTATAGTATATATAGGTGAATGTGTGATCAAGTGTATGTGCATGTAGTGTGAGCAAGTGAGTGATTGTGTGTGTGTGAGTATGTGTAGGTATGTACATGTGCATGTATGATAGTGTGTGTATATGTGTAGGGCATGTGTTGGCTCTTTGCTTGTGCTGGCTCTAGCGTGTGTAGGTGTTAGCTTTAAAATGTGCATAGTTTGATATAACCATGTTGTATTTTGATATGTTGTGATTGGTATTCTTTAATGAATATTTTTAGCTTTCTTAGTGTTTCTTTAGATATGGATTTCATTGAATGCTTAAATAGTTACTGAGTAATATGCTTTACAATTTAGCTTGTGAATATCCATTATTTAATCATTCCAAATCAATTAATTAAATCACAGGTCTTAAATAAAACTTGACATACATTACATTTGAATAGAAGGCAATCATTGTTATAGGACATGGAAGAAGTAATTGTTTAGGGATTACTATTCCACTATTGGCACAATAAGTGACTTAGGGGTTGTTGTGCCTTTGACAAAACCGAGTTTAAGAATCTTACCTGTCCTTAAATGTTTATATTTAGTGTGCAAATCAAACATTTAGAGCTTAACACTTTAAAATCCTTAAGATTATCAATAAAGTTATAAATGAAAAATAAGCAAATTAGGATACTCGAGCACTAATGGTTATTAGAATCCTTAATCCAAGGTTAAGGGGAGTGTTAAACTCTAAACTTTACGTTGGTTACCAAAAGACTACATATGATGTTGCATTACATGTGGTTGCTCATGCATAGCATATGTTTGTAAAAATTATTTGACTTGCTTATGCATGTATAGTATCGAGAGATTGCACTCCCATCTCATTAAGCAAGGATCGCTTACTCCCCTTTAGACTTTATGATACAGGTTGTAGTTATGTAAATCCCCTAAGTAGGCTCATTACCCAAGTAAGTCACTTGCCCATGGGAAAGAAAAGGAATCGGGTGTAAGGATCAAGAGTTAGAGTAAAGATTCCTTAAAACTATTTTGGGAAATATGTAATATGCTATGTAAAGATTATTTTGGATAACTTATTGTATTTTGGGCATGTTATGTAATATGACCTAGATGAGATCTATTTTAACTATTGTATATGGTAAACAAGTGATGGAAAACTTGAAATGTGGTTTGGACTTCAAATGTTCATATTTTCAATAGGAAAATATGAAATGAAAGCCTATATGAGGCTTTTTCTTTTGTTGTTTAATTTTGATAAGATATTTTGATATGATGGTTTAAATACTTCATAGTTATTTGGTGGGGATTAGGTAACCATGGCAAGTTGTCACATTTGGGATCCTCTATGGGGCATGACAACTTGTGGTGGTATCAGAGCTATAAGGTCAAACCTAAGATAAATTATAAACTAGATCAAAGTCAAGTTGAAGGTTAATGTCTTAAGAGATTGACTTGATAACACAGTAATTAAGTAAGACATAACCTAATAGGCGAAGTGGGTAGAACTTTGGGAGTAGAATAATAAATGATTATCAACTCATGAAAATTTTGTGTTTAAAATTGTGCAGCTGATAATGAAAGGCTTGGATCAAAGATGGAATGCATGTCACATTGAAAATGAATATGGCTTGGTGAAGTATAGGTTAAGGATGCAACACATTCATTCATGATATGCTTATTTCTATTTGAAAAGAACAATGGATGATATAATCGAGAGCTGGAAAATGGGACTAACTAAGGAGTGGCAATATTAATTAGACAAGTTAAGTGAGAATCTAAGTGATAGGTATAGTAGGTATATTGCCATATTAGATTTAGAAGCCAAGTACACTAGAATGATTATTTTGGATGATTGTTTACATGAAATTCTATTTAAAGCCCAATTTAATTTAGAAATGGCGTATCCTTTAGAAGTTAGGACACTTTCTTTTAAGTTAAGGAGAAATACACAGATGTAAGCTAGGAAAATCTACGATTCAAAAGCCTAGATTCAATAGTGGCTTATTGTATTCAACGAATTCTTAAGGAAATTTAAACTATATCAAACATAGAGATTTTGAAGTTGTGGATCAAGGAGGAGTGGCTAAGTTACACCTCAATGAGGATTAGGGAGAGAAAATGGGAGAGGAGAAGGATCCAGAAAAAGATCCCCCACCTAAGGAATACTCTAACCTCAACGGTGCTTTAGAAACTAAGAATGCAACTTCTAACACCACAAAAGATGAAGAGGGAGAAGAGGAGGAGGAAGAGGAAACAGAAGAGGAAGCAAGCAAAAATGAAGAAGATATGAATGATGGTTATGAAAATGCTACCTAAGATATAGGATTGAATAGAGTGTAAATGTTTTAGGAAAATAGTAAATATATCAAAGGAAACTATATGTTTTAGAGACTTTAGAGAGAAATTTTGTAATTCGTTGTAGTATAAATCTCTAAGCTTGATGATTATATATGTTACAAACCTTGAAGTTGTAAATTATGTAAAGTATATTAAGTAATGTAATTGTTGTGTACTTCTAATCTTATGTACAAATATACAAATGTGTGGTGTAACTTTTATTGATATTGATATCATGAATGATATGTATCATTGAAAATGTCTTAACCTATTTTGTGTATTCTATGATTGGGCTATAGTGGGAACATGAGTAGGGGAAGAAAGATGATAATGCTAACTTGATATAGAGACATGCTATACCTGCCTCCTCAAGTTGAGACCCCTACCCTAACCTAGCATGAGGCCCTAAAAATACAACCAAGGATGCTGGGGAGAGTGCCTAGACAAAATCAAGGGGGAACGAGGAGGCAATGCAACAAATGGAGCAATAACAAGCATTATTGATGTAGTACTTAATGCCAGGAGGACAACCTTCATTACAACCACCTCCATCTTTACCTCAACTATAGTAAGCACCTCCTATACCAACCCCACAACAACCTCAAGTTTCACCCCCACCACCTCTAAATTTAATTGCTCCAATGGTGCATGTAGGAGGACAAAATGAGTATAATTAAGGGGTAGTTTGTCAAAGAGTGCAAAGGAGTATATTCCTTGATTTTGTGTGGTCCAATAGATACTTCAATAGGGTATTAGGAAAGCCCAAGGATGTAGAGGATTGGATAGCATAAATAGAGAGATCTTTTGCAGCTTACAAAGTGATGGACCTCCAAAAAGTGGCTTATGTAGCATCTATGTTAAAAATGAGAGCTAGAGTGTGTTGGAATGTGAGACAAAGGGCATTACCCTAGCCCATTACTTAGGAGATTTTCTATGGTGAATTCTTTGAAGAACACTTTTTAGAGAGTAAAGATAAAGTTGAGTGGACAATTGTTTCAATTACAAAAGGGGAATAGGACCATGGACCAATATTGGAATGAATTTAATAGATTGCTATAGTTTACCCCATATGCATTTAGGGATTTGGATGTATTAAAGAAATGTCTATTCATGAATGGGTTAGATGCAGATACCTAAGAAAGAATCCTGAAGTTTGAATTATAGATATTTGTGAAAATAGTGAGCAATGCCTAAGATTTAGAGCAAGCTAAAAGGAAAGGTGAAGAGGTAAGGGCTAAAGCTAAGATGAATGTTAGGGTGAGATTACCATGGAAAAGGCAATTGTTCAATCCAAGTATAAGTGATAAGGGGAAAAGGCTAATGTGGAATGTGAGGCCACCAACCAATAAGCCCTTAACCATCACATTGTAAGCAAAGCCTATGAACTTGATTTACTTAAAGTGTAAAAGGTGACACTACCCTCGGGAGTTCCCACAATTGAAGGGTAAGTGTTAGAAGTGTGGAGCTAATGATCATAAGGGCATTACATGACCACTTACCCCTAGAAGCTACAAGGAATAGGAGCAAAGACCACAATGCCTCATACTATCATTAGGAGGACCCACTAGCTATCTATTTGGATAGGGGAGTCAAGGGGCTAGCTGGCAAACTATGAATGCTAGGGTGTTTGCTATTAAGGGTATTGATGCTAAGTGTTAAACTAAAGAAGAGACCAAAAACTACTAAGATATTACCCTAGCGACTATGGGATATGAAGATAAAGAAAATGTAGTAGTAGGTACATAAAATAAACTTGTCTTTATACATCCATTTTACTTAAGGCTCAATTAAATCAAATTAATTGGAAAACTTGGGAATTATAAAAGACTTTCTATTAAAAGATATAGGAAAAATTAAATTAGAACTTAACATTAATAACTTGTAAAATTCTTAAGATCTATTTTGTTTGCCACCTAACTAGTATTTGTCCTTTTCAACACAGGCACTATACATTGTTTTGTAAGCTTGGTTGTAGTGCAATAAAGGGAGCTAAAAGCCCAACCATCTCTGATGACTTTAAGGATTAGTTTACATACTAAAGAGAAAGCCATTAGTAAGGAAATAATAAAGGAGTGTCTGGTTGTCTCTTACGGAAGGAATATGTTAGTAAATTTAATTTAGGAATAGATTGATTGTCTAAGCACTTTGCGAATGTGGATTGTAAAAAGAAAGAAGTGTCATTTAAAAGCCTGAAATGGACTTAATGGTGTAAAGAGGACAATCAAGAATGAATTCTAAAGTTCCTTTAGGTACCATGTAAACAAAAGAAGGAGATACTGGAAATTGGAGCATAAGTTTGATATGTGTAATAGAAGTGGATGTGGAGTTGCCTTGGTTGGGAAAGCTACTAACAGTAAATGAATTCCCTAAAGTATTTCCCAATGGATTGCTAGGACTATCTCCACTAAGGGAAATGGACTTCACCATTAAAGTAAAGCTTGGTATCAAGCCAATCTCAAAGGCACTTTATCAAATAGCTCTAATAGAGTTGAAGGAGTTGAAAATCTAGTTACAAGAGTTAATTGAGAAAGGATTCATTCGCCCAAGTCTTTCTCTTTGGGAAGCTCCGGTGTTATTTATGGAAAATAAAAAAGAAAAAAAAAAAGAAAAGATGGATCTATGAGTTATGTTTTGATTATTATGAATTAAATGAGGTGACCATAAAAAATAAATATCCTTTGCCAAGAATTGATGATTTATTTATTGCAAAGAGAAAATGTGTTTTCTCGACTTGATCTACGATCTGGTTATCAACAATGGAGAATTAAGCTAGAAGATATATTCAAGATATCCTTTTGAACTTGATATAGACATTATGAGTTCTCAGTGATGCCATTCGGACTAACAAATACGTCAATCGCCTTATGAACTGAACCTTTAAGCTATTATTGGATAAATTTGTGGTAGTATTCATCGATGACATTTTGATTTACTCCTAAACAAAGCGAGAACATGAGGAACACTTAAGAATTGCTTTAAGGATATTAAAGAAACATAAGTTATACGCAAAGTTTTCCAAGTGTGAGTTTTGGATGAATCAAGTAGCCTTCTTAAGACACATTTTATCCAAAGAAGGAGTATTAGTGGATCCAATAAGGATTAAGGTGATAGTTGAGTGGAAGTAACCTACTATAGTCATAGAAGTAAAGAGTTTTCTTAGATTGGTTTGGTACTTTAGAAGATTTGTAAAGGACTTCTCACATATTTCAAAACTATTGACAATATTAACCTAAAAGAACATAAAGCTTGATTGGGATGAGAAGTGTGAAAGGAGCTTCCAAGAGTTGAAGCAAAGGTTAGTGTCAGCCCCCATTTTGACCTTGCCTAATATTGAAGAACCCTTTAAGTATATAGTGATGCTTTGTAAGTTAGATTAGGATATGTTTTGATGTAAAATAGAAGAGTAGTGGCTTATGCTTTTAGGCAATTGACACTGTGTGAAATGAATTATCCTACGCATAATTTAGAATTAGCAGCAGTTATATTCACTTTAAAGATTTTGAGGCATTATTTGTATGGGTTGAAGTGTGAGATCTATATGGAACATAAGAGTTTGAAATATCTATTCACATAAAAGAAATTGAATATGCGGCAAAGAAGATGACTTTAATTAATTAAATATTATGGTCACAATATTAATTATCATCTAGGAAAAGCTAATGTGGTAACTGATGCCTTAACTAGGAAGAATCATGGTTAAGTCATGGCTTTATAGATGGAAAAACAAGAATTGATAGAAGAATTTAAAAAAAAATGAGGATTAAGTTTATATGGCATGAAGAAGAGGCACAAATAGCAAGCTTAGTCATATAACCTTTTCTTTTGGACAAAATATAGCAGATGCAAAGAAGTGACCAAAAACTGATGGATATTAAAAATAAGGTGAAGCAAAGAGCCTACATAAATTATGAATTGGATCAAAATGAACTTTTGAGGATCAAAGGCCACTTGTGTGCTCTGGAAGTTAAAGAACTAAGAGATAAAATCATGAACGATGCTCACAATTCCGTATAGGCGATACATTTAGGAGGAACTAAAATGTACTAAGAGCTTAAGAAAAGTTTTTGGTGAGAAGGTTTAAAAAGAGATGTGGCATAGTTTGTTGCCCAGTGTTCTATTTGTCAACAAGTAAATACTAAACACCAAGACTAGGAGGATCACTATAACCATTGCTAATTCTAGAGTGGAAGTGGAAGTGGGAAAGAATCAAGATGGACTTTGTCACTACCTTACCCAAGACTAGAGCTCGGCATAAAGTAATATGGGTAACTATAGATTGCTTAGCTATGTCTGCCCATTTCTTACCCATCAATACGACTTGCACTTTAGATTAATTAGTCGAGATTTACATTAAAGAGGTTGTAAGACTTCATAGAGTACCAATCATTATAGTATCAAATAGAGATTTGCATTTTGTATCAAAATTCTAGAGAAGTTTACATCAAGCTCGCAGGACCAAGTTGCAATTCAATATGGCAAATCATCCTCAAACCGATAGATAATTCGAACATACTATCCAAACTCTAGAAAGATAAGCTAAGAGCTTATGCCTTGGACTTTAAGGCTAGTTGGGATTCACATTTGCCATTGGTTGAATTTGCCTACAACAATAATTATCATTCGTCAATCAAGATGGTTCCTTATGAAGCCTTATATGAAAGGAGATACAAATTTGCACTATATTGGGATGGGATTGAAAACGTTACAGTGGGACCTAACACGTTATAAGAGATAGTAGATAAAGTGGCCACCATTAGGTAAAAAAATGAAGGAAACTCTAGATTAGTAAAAGAGTCGGGCTAATTTGAAAAGAAGAGAAATAGAATTCTTGCTATGTGAATATGTCTATCGAAAGGTAACTCCAATTAAAGGGAAAAGGAGATTTGGAACAATAAGAAAGTTGAGCCCTAGATATATAGGGTCGTATGAAGCCTTGGAAATGATTAGAGAAGTAGCATATAGATTAGCCTTACCCCTTCAATTTTTAGAAATCCACAATGTGTTCCACATATCGTTACTTCAAAAACATACCCCTAATTCAAACCAAGTTAATGAGATGGGTATCTTGAAGCTTCAACCTAACTTGACATATTAAGAGCATCCAATCAAAATCATTAATACTCAAACCTAGAAAATGTGCAACAAAGCATCAAACATGTCAAAGTTCAATAGAGCAAACACTCGAAGCAAGAGGGTACCTAGAAAAAAGAGGACAAAATAAAACAGAAGTACCCTTAGCTATTTGAAAACCTAGGTACACTCTAAAATTTTAAAAACAAAACTTTTTAAGGGAGAGAGGGGTGGAATGTGAAACCCATGAAAATTATGTAAAAAATTAACATTAAATTAGTATAATAATCGACTTAAAATTTTAATCATAAATTGTGCTAAATTTAAATTAAGGGAAATCAAGTGTATTGATCAGTAATTAAATATAATAACTAGTAAAATGGTGAGTAAAATTCAAATTATAGATTTAAAGTAGTTAAATAGAAATTTTGAGTAAATAATTAGACTCAAGATGATTTATTTAGCCTAATTGTAAAGTTTTGTGTAAAAATATTTTAGTTAATATTTTTAACTAAGATTATTGCATGTAAAAGCTTGAGGAATTTAAAATTTTCCTTACTGTAAAAGCTTTTCCATCTCCTTTTACCTCTCATTTCCTATTTACTTCCCTTCGTTCTAGCTTTCTTTCCCTTCTTTTTCCTTCTTATCCTATTCCTATATTTAAAAGCCCATAACTTCAATGTATAAACTTAAATTACAATCCAAGACTACCAACATGATCCTTGAAGTGAACTCTACAAATCTAGACCTCACAAGATAAAATTTCAACTCTAAAATTCAAATACAACTTTAGAAGTGTAATATTGGGATTTTCAAGCTTAGGAAATAGTGGGAAAATTAAAGAATATGTATGTTAAGGTGATCTTAATATAGATAGTGTGTAATAACAACTTTTTTTCTTGAATTTTAGGTGAAGATATCAACTTAACTCTATAACCCAAGAACTATTTTGCAACTTAAGAATAAAATGAGACCAAGGTGAGTGAGACTTAATGATATACTACTCTTCTCATGAATTTTGTGCAAGTATTATGATTTAATTTGTAGATATCAATGGATTTTATCGTGGGTTATGTGAGGGTTTTTTTGTGATGATATGGGAAGGGTGTATGAAAGTTGAATGGTGCAAATAGGTGTTATTATGGTGAAAGGTCCTACTATACATGAACATATATGTGTATAGAATATGGAGTTATAATTTCTTTTTTCTCTTTTTTCTTTCTATTATGTACTGCTATTGATGTGGGGGTTTTGCGTATGTGAGTTATTGTGTTGTGTAAGTGTTTGTGGTACATTGTGTGCATGCTAGTGCATAAGGGGTAATGTACAAGAGTGGTGCAAACCGGTGGTGTCATGGTGAAGGGTCTTGATATGCTTGAACATATATATATGTATAAAATGCAGAGCTACAGTTTCTTCTCTCTCTCTCTCTCTCTCTTTTCTATTATGTTTTGTTGTTTGATATGGGGGTTTTTTGTATGCGAGTTATTATGTTCTATGAACATGTTTGTGGTATGTTGTGAGCATGTTAGTGCATGAGGGATAGCATGTGGGAGTGTGTAGAGTGTGTGAAGGGTATGATCATGTATATGCTAGGGAGTATGCAAAATGTGTAGGATTAAGTGGTGTGCATGTTAGTGTTGTATGTGTATGTTTGTGTAGTGGGTATGTGTTTATGTAGTGTGTGTGTGTCTATGATGCATGTATGCATGTTGGTGTTGTGCATGCATGCCTATGTCATGTGTACATATCTATGTAGTGTGTGCATGTCAATGTGGTGTGCTTGTATTTGTGTTTTATTTGTGTCATGGTGTGATTGAGTGTAGGGGGTGTGAGGGAAAGTGCATGGGACCATGTAGAGTGAGGGAATGATAAGGCGAGGGAGTGTGTGTGAGGGTGTGATTAAGTGGTGTGCATGTAGTGTATGCAAGGGTGTGATCATGTATGTACATGTAGTGTGTGTATGTGTAGTGTGAGCAAGTGAGTAATTCTGTGTGTGCCAATATGTGTGTAGGTGTGTGCATGTGTGTGTATGATAGTTTGTGTGTATATATAGGGCATATGTTAGCTCTCTATACTAGCTTTAGTGTGTGTGGGTGTTGGCTTCAAAGCGTACATTTGTTGACTTAAAGGTACTCATGATGGGTATATATATATATATCTAAACAAAAAATAAATAAATAAATAGATAAACTCCTTAACATATATATATATGTAACACTCATCCGTGAGTGCCCCCTAGTCGACCCTGCGTCCTTGGTTTGGTATCAGAGCCAAGGGGGGAGTATATAGTTAGGTTTGAATAGTTTATTTTAGGATCCGTGGTAATATCGGATCAAAAGGAAGTCTGATTGTCCCAAGAGGGAGGACGCCTTAAATTTAGTTCTATCTGGAACAATACGGGATCACCGTGGTGCTAGGCGAAGGGGGAGTATCCAGTACCGACGTGTAAGCCGCATAAAACCTGCTGATAGAGCGTAAGTCGGGTAGCGCATTGTTTCGGAGTTGAAACCCTGAGAGGCCAAATTATACGCTCTCATGCTGTATTTTCCCCTACGGGATGAACTAAAATTAAGGATAAAGTAGGAATTCCATCCTAAAATGAATTTATTCAGCAGAACTATGTCGTCCTCTAGCTCAATTCCAAATGAGGAACTTGAGGATCTAGGAAATATAAACAATAGAGATGAAATTAGAATAAAAGACTTTAATGAAGCAATAGATAATTGGAAGATTTCAAAGATCATTACATTGGAGTCCTTCTTCTCCTGATGAAGAAGACTCTGAAGAGGAATATCCTTCGAATATTTCGAGGATTTCTTCTACCTTTTTGTCATCAAGATCAAGGGAATTTATTTTTTTCTTGATCTTACATTTGTCTGCTGTGTGACCAAATTTGTTACACAGGAAACATCTAACCCCTGAAAAGTTCTTTTTAAATCTCTTAGATTTACCTTTTCTAGGTTTTTCATTGTCTTCTTTAGATTGTTTATAGGATTTTTTAGAAAATTTCTTCTTCTTCTCATCTTTTGATTTAGAAGATTTTTTCTTCGTTTTCCTCTTACAATCTACACATTTTGATTTATCAAAGACAAAGGATGGATCATACTGTTGACAGAATTCTCCAAGGCTTTGCCTTTTCAATTGTTTTTCTTTCTTAAGTTGTTTTTGCAACCTAACCGTGTTGCACATTTGAGTTCCAATCTTATAAACATAAGAATTTAACTCACCATAAGAAAGATTACTGTAAGGAATTTCTCCATTGAATTCCTCACGAATTTTGGACCTAACTTGTTCACCTATTATGTTTGGTAAACCAGCTAGAAACTTTTTTTTCCAGAAGGATTGATTGCAGTCATCTCGCATCAATACCCTCTAAAGGAATATGTCTTTGTATTGGCGGAATTCGCCCAAAGACTTGCATTTCATATTGGATAAGAGATCCAAATTCTTATCACGAATATGAGAAGGATCACCTATAAAATGCTGACTAATACAGAACATTAATGTATTAACAACATCTTGTATAGGTTGATTTTGTTCATTAAGTATTTTAACTCCAAATTCATTTTTCTTTTCTGAAGTTAAAATGTTCATTCGCTGTTCTTCAGTGAGATAATTATCCCACCATCCTTTTAATTGTCCGGTAAAACCAGAAATTAAAAGTACAGCAATTTTGAAATCAGATTCACCTTGAATACTCCTATTAGTATTGGCGAACATGATCATTTGATTTAATACATTCAAAATCATTTGTTCTGAGGCTCTATCTATGTTCCATTCATAGGCGGTTCCTGCAGAATACTTGTTCTGATAATTACTTGGTTTTTCCTCTAATAGAATATCAGGAGGGGTTGCTCACTGATAATATAATTTTTGAGGTTCTTGCCAAGTAATCTTATTAATTTCTAAATCCTTAAAATTATCAAGACTTATGCCATCTGATAATTCTTCTGGACTAGAAACATTAGTTTCACTTAAAACATTAATTTTTTCGGATGGAGTATCTTCAATAATTAAATTCCTAAACTTAGGAGTATCTAATTTTAAAGATTCCACCGATTCCATTTTCATTTTTCCTTTCAATGATTTCTTCCTATCTTGAATAGCTTGAAGAAATTCATTACTAGGAGTGATTAATTCGAAAGGTTTGAAAAGTGGTTTCTTTTCGACCTTAATTATTTCATTATTATTGACCTGAGGTTTACTAATTGAATCTTCAATTCTGTCAAGCTGTTGACCTATTGTGTGAAGATTTTTATTAGTAAAATTGTTTTGATCAATAATCTTTTTAATACCAGATCCTTCGGTTGCTTCTGCAACTTTAAAAGGAGCTAGTTTGATTTCGGTTTCCTTATGAGGGTACCGGATATTGCTAAGTGGAGGATGAGTAGATTCAACTACGTTACCATCACTTAGTCTCCATTGAACGGTTTTATTAACCTCATTTAAGAATTTTGGTTTCAAATAATATTCTTCTAACCAATCGAAGAATAAAATCTGAGTACCAATTTCATTCATGAATTCATAATATTCATCTTTAATTTGTATTTTAAACTTATCGAAAGTCTTAAAATACCACTGTCTTTTCTCCTTGTTTTTAGAAGAATTAAATTCATTATTTAGAAATAACCTATCAGGTTCGAAGGGTTTTTCTATGACATTAAGCTCAGAATCTCCAAGTTTTGAAGCAGTTGGTTCTTCCCATTCTGGAGAAGTTTGATAGATTAGTTGAGTTAATCCCGAAGGCTTATTAACTAAACCAGAAATTGTAGGATTAGTCCTTTTAGGACTTTCTTGGATTTTCTTGGATTCATCAATTTTGGACAGGTCAATTGACCTTCTTGATGATCCTAAGGACATTGAACTTTTAGGAGTTTCAAAAGATCTCCTAGGGAATTGAAGTGTAACTTTACCATCAGGATGTTGAACAACATTAGATGGTTCAGCTACTTGATATGATTTCTGGGGAACAGGGTTTTCTATTTCCCAGTGGTCAGGTAAACTAACCTGATCCCATTTAATTATCCTAGGGATAGTCACATTGGATCTGTTTAGATCAGTTTGCAGGGTCGACTAGGGGGCACTCACGGATGAGTGTTACCAGAAGTTAAGTCTAGGGCTTAAAGGCTGCCTAGCCTAACTACTAGTCTACAGCTTAGGTAAGAGATGGTTAAATTAAAACAAAAATAAAATTTAAATACAGAGAAGCAACAATCGGAAATGGAGTGAGCATTAAGCAGTAAATAAAATTATTATAAACTGCAAGGCGGAAGCATTAGTTATTAAAAACTTAAAGTACGTGGCGTCGTCTTTCTAGTCGCATGAACCCTAGTGGTTCCTTTGGACCAGTAGCCCGCAGCGTCTAGTATTCCAGCCGATATACTTTAAGCATTAATCATACATTAATTAAAGCAGTAAATTATGCAAAATCTCAAAAGGCGGTAGAACCAGCCAAGGAGATAATAATAATACTGCAATAAAATAAATTGCAAAAGAACTTAACACCACAGGCGGCAGAGCCAAGACTAGTGGGTTATCTGTTCTTTTTAAGGTAAGTAAATAAATAAATATTTACTTCATTAACGTTGAATCCTTAGGTAAGGAACATTAGTTACAGACAGAAACAAACAATACATTAATGAATAAAGGAGATAGGGATAAGAGAAGTGGAAGTTCAGAAAGGATGGAAGAAGATTATGTGAAGGTTAGAGACGAAAGGAGAGAGGGGTATACCTAAGTATGTCTGCGTACTTAGGGCCTATGGTTCATCAACCATAGTAGACGACTCTTGTTAGTGTTTGGAGAAGGAGAGAGAAGGAAAGTGTGGAAGAATTGGTCGAAGGTTGGTGACTAGAGGTAGAGGAGAGGTTAGATGAAGAAGAAGAAAGGTTAGAAGTGTTTGTGCTCTTAGAGTGTTTTGGTCTTGGGTCAGATATGCGATGCCTACTGAATGAGGTCGCATTTCCTTTTAAAGACCACATTTTTACTATTTCTACAGTAAAAGTTCTTTTTACTGTAGTGCACAGTACTTTGTCGGGAGTATTACTGTTTCAACAGTAATTCCCAGAGATTTTTCGGTGGAAAAGTTCCACCTGTCATTCAAACCGTAAATGACGGCTTGACCATACCGACTTTAGGGATGACCCTATGGGTAATTGTTCCGTAGATGGCGGAGGATTACATACAACATTATCCGTAAAATTTTTACAGGTATTAATACAAAAATAATACAGTATCTAATATTGTATTTCATTCTACGTATTTTGTTACAATTGTAACAAAACACTTACATTAATTCCTACGGACTTCCTAAGTTGATGCCGTAGCAATCATCCTCATTGCTTTGCAATCCGGCTGATGTAGAAGCGGAAGAATCTTCATTTGTCCGCATTTCATCTTCGGATTTCTTCAATTGCGCCAGGGAAAATTCCAGAACTTTTTTCATTTCGTCTAGATTTTGGGTCTTGGCGACGTTAGACATTAGAAAACCCCTATCATGTAGGAATGGGGTTTGAGTTCCACCTTGGGCCAAGAACTTCTGCTTTGTCAGCCATTTACTTATTGCTGACTCAGTTACCCTGTCCCAGAGCTTGAATCCGTCCCACCATTTGACCCTGCGTCCTTGGTTTGGTATCAGAGCCAAGGGGGGAGTATATAGTTAGGTTTGAATAGTTTATTTTAGGATCCGTGGTAATATCGGATCAAAAGGAAGTCCGATTGTCCCAAGAGGGAGGACGCCTTAAATTTAGTTCTATCTGGAACAATACGGGATCACCGTGGCGCTAGGCGAAGGGGGAGTATCCAGTACCGACGTGTAAGCCGCATAAAACCTACTGATAGAGCATAAGTCAGGTAGCGCATTGTTTCGGAGTTGAAACCCTGAGCGGCCAAATTCCACGCTCTCATGCCGTATTTTCCCCTACGGGATGAACTAAAATTAAGGATAAAGTAGGAATTCCATCCTAAAATGAATTTATTCAGTAGAACTATGTCGTCCTCTAGCTCAGTTCCAAATGAGGAACTTGAGGATCTAGGAAATATAAACAATAGAGATGAAATTAGAATAAAAGACTTTAATGAAGCAATAGATAATTGGAAGATTTTAAAGAAATCTTATGATGAAATCTATCAAATGGCCAAATGGAAAATCTTTGGCAAAAATGACTATGTCATATCCAGAGAAGAAAGAGATATACCTGTCTCTGATGGATTGACATCAATTGAAATGTTAAACCATACTTCCATACAAAATTATGGAAAAGAATGGAATTATATGCACATAGGTCTAATCCAAGTAGGAGCTAAACCTCTTACGAAATTAGGATTAGATACCTCTGTCTTAATGGTCCTTAGGGATGCTAGAGAACTGGAATATGAACGATCGATTCATGCATCGATTGAAACCAGTCTCAGTACTAGTCCAGTCCAATTTGAATGTCATCCAAATGTTACTCTAGGACTTAAGGATAAAACTATTATCAAATCCCTAACCCTTCAAATTAAGACTCATAATTATAAAATGGTTCCAGGTGCTTTACCAATGGCAGTAATTTACCGGATCTATTTTAAACTTATGAAAACAGCTTTCGGATCAAAAGCGTACAAAATTGACAAAAGAGGTCAAACGCTTCTGATTCAAACTGATCTAAACAGATCCAATGTGACTATCCCTAGGATAATTAAATGGGATCAGGTTAGTTTACCTGACCACTGGGAAATAGAAAACCCTGTTCCCCAGAAATCATATCAAGTAGCTGAACCGTCTAATGTTGTTTAACATCTTGATGGTAAAGTTACACTTCAATTCCCTAGGAGATCTTTTGAAACTCCTAAAAGTTCAATGTCCTTAGGATCATCAAGAAGGTCAATTGACCTGTCCAAAATTGATGAATCCAAGAAAATCCAGGAAAGTCCTAAAAGGACTAATCCTACAATTTCTGGTTTAGTTAATAAGCCTTCGAGATTAACTCAACCAATCTATCAAACTTCTCCAAAATGGGAAGAACCAACTGCTTCAGAACTTGGAGATTCTGAGCTTAATGTCATAGAAAAACCCTTCGAACCTGATAGGTTATTTCTAAATAATGAATTTAATTCTTCTAAAAACAAGGAGAAAAGACAGTGGTATTTTAAGACTTTCGATAAGTTTAAAATACAAATTAAAGATGAATATTATGAATTCATGAATGAAATTGGTACTCAGATTTTATTCTTCGATTGGTTAGAAGAATATCATTTGAAACCAAAATTCTTAAATGAGGTTAATAAAACCGTTCAATGGAGACTAAGTGATGGTAACGTAGTTGAATCTACTCATCCTCCACTTAGCAATATCCGGTACCCTCATAAGGAAACCGAAATCAAACTAGCTCCTTTTAAAGTTGCAGAAGCAACCGAAGGATCTGGTATTAAAAAGATTATTGATCAAAACAATTTTACTAATAAAAATCTTCAAACAATAGGTCAACAGCTTGACAGAATTGAAGATTCAATTAGTAAACCTCAGGTCAATAATAATGAAATAATTAAGGTCGAAAAGAAACCACTTTTCAAACCTTTCAAATTAATCACTCCTAGTAATGAATTATATATATATATATATATATATATATATAACATATATATATATAGACACACACACACACACACAACCATAACCAAAGTAATAATGATACAAGCTATATTAAGACACCAATGCTATTATAAAACAATATATGTACATAAAGGGAAACCCAAATGAGTAGAGGCAATATATATACATATATATATATACATATATATGTATATATATATATATAACCATGCCATATCTTCATATATTGTGATTAGTATTCTTTAATGAAAAATTTTTGCTTTCTCGGTATTTCTTTAGATATGAATTTCATTGAATGCTTAAATACTTACTGAGTAATATGCCTTGTGATTTAGCTTATGAATATTCATTGTTTAATCACTTTGAATTAATTAATTAAAGGATAGGTCTTAAATAAAACTTAATATGCATTACACGACACATTGCATTTGATTAAAGGGTCATCACTGCTACTAGACATGCAAGAAGTAATTGTTAAGGGATTGCTATTCTACCATTGGCAAACTAAGTGCTTAAGGGGTTGTCACACCTTTAATATATTTGAGATTATGGATCTTACCTATCCTTGAGGTTGTATGCTTAGTGTGCAAATCAAACACCTAGACCTTAAGACTTTAAAATCCTTAAGATCATCAATAAAGCGATAAGATGAAAAAAATAAGTAGATTACAATACCTGGGTATTGATGGTTATGAGAATCCTTAAGCTAAAGTCAAGGAAGGCATTAAACCTTAAACTTCATGCTAGTAACCAAAAGATCACGTGTGATATTGCATTACATTTGGTTGCTCATGCATAACATATGTTTAAAAAACTTCCTTAACTTTTTTATGCGTATGTAGTATTGAGATATTGCACTCCCATCTCATTGAGCAAGGATTGCTTACTCCCTTTTAGACTTCATAGTAAAGGTTACGATGATGTGAAGGACATGTAATACATTATGTAAAGATTATTTTAAACAACTTAATTTATTTTGGACTCGCTGTGTAAAATGACATATATGAGGTCTATTTTGAATATTTTGTATAGTGAATAGGTGATGGAAAACTTGAAATGTGGTTTGGACTTTGAATGTTCAAATTTCAACTAGGAAAATATGAAATGAAATCCTATATAAGGCCTTTTCTTTTATTGTTTGATGATTTAGACGCTTCACAATTGTCTAATGAGGTTAGGTAATTGTGGTAGGTTATCTCATTAACGATCCCATGTAGGGCATGATGTTTTTTTTTTTTATGCTTTAACAACAATTTAAGTTGTACGAACATATATTTAAAAGTTATTTTATAATGAAGTCACACCTTAATTTAAAGATCTATTTAAACCTATATATAGTTTAAGATATATTTACAATTTTCTCGAGAATTATTTTTTGGCAGAATTCTTTCAAAACCGAAATCCTTAAGTCTGGCAAATATATGCAAATACTTGAAATTATATGTGTGTGTATATATATATATAATATTTATTAAAATTAAACCAAAGATAAGAGAGTAAATAACCTAAAGAGATGGGGGAAATTTGGTCATTTCAGGATTGAGTTATTTAAATCCCCATTTGGCCAAATGTTCCTCTTTTCTTACTTTCATAGTTGCAATCCTAGAAACCCTCTCAAAGACCTATAGAGCAAACTAATAGAAGGTAGTAGAAATCAATCTCTTTTTACTAAGTAAAGGCTTCAATCACTCAAATACATCCTTAGGATTATGTATTCATAACTATAAGAAAACTTAGGTAACATGTTATTAGAGTTCGAAATAAGGAGCGAGACAGAACGGGCATAGAAACAAGCAATTCGAGAATCCCAATCACGATTTCAATCAAGTAAGTGCATAAGTCCTTGTAATGTGTTAAGATTAGCAAATTTATTGATCAATTAGACATAGTTTCATAAAAATTAGGTTAGGGAAAAGTTGACTAATTGGAAAAAGGGAAATTCATGAGGGAATAGTACACTACCTAGCTAGATACACACTCATGTATCCGCTCATACCAAAACACAAATATGTTTTGAAATGTACATGGTCACTAGATATGGCCGTGTACTTGGGTGCGTCAAATTGCACAAATTCATAAAAAAGGTACATGACCACTATACATAACCATATACCCCACCATGTTGAAGTGCACGGCCAAATACATAGCTGTGTATTTAGCCGTATACTTGAGCATGTTGAATTGGCAAAAATACATGAGAAGATACACAACCACTAACACGGTTGTGTTCTATCCTGTGTCCCTCTACATAACCACCTACATAGTTGTATTGTTCTAGGACACTCGCTATTCCATTGTATTTTGTTCACTTGCAATTCTAAGTGTACGTAATTATGAATGTAAATAGGTTTGAGAATTGAGAGATTACATAGTATGGAGAAATCATTTGTCGCATATCAGGTATGTGTATACTATGTTTATTTCTTGTGTACATTAGGTTAGAAATGTGATTAAATTTAAATGAATATTGAAAAGAAATGTGATTGGTTGTGTGTGATTATGTTTGGCTAGGTTCAAGGAATCAAGTGAGGTTTGGTGTTCTTAGGGTAGCACCTCAATGATCAATATGTGATGCTATCCTTAGTGGAGTTGTATACCAAAATGATCTGAATAGATTTAGGATTATCTAGCATGAAAGGACTTATGCGTGTGATGTGGAAGGACTCATGGATTCATGGACAATAGAGAGTATCCACGATTATATATGTCTTATCTATGTGTGAAATAAACTAAAAAATAAAAGAGAGCATCCTTTGTCATATATATATATATATATATATATATATATATATATTTGTGTATGTGTGTAAGGTTGTATGTTATTATGATGATGCGAAGTATGTGTTGGACTAAATGATGTGAAAGATAATAAACTATGTTTGGATATTTTATTGCATTATGCTTGTGTAAGTATTTTTAGCATGGCATACAGGTGTGTATAAGTATACATTACACTAACCATTAGCTCAACCCTTGTGGGGCTATTTTTAGTTGTGAGTATGTTAGGAGAAGTCGTAGGGTATAATGAAACAATCATGGAGACGAATCAAAATACTAAGGAGAATGTAGAATTTGTTTACTATGAGGAGTAAAAGCCAAATGAAGAGAAATATAGACATTTGTTCATTCTATTTAATTGATTTAAGATTGTTGTAGTACTTAAGTTCTTAAATGCCTCCGCTATAATAATTGGAGGAGATTGAATATAGTTTAGTTATTGAGGATGGATGTGTTTGATTTCTTTTATATAGAGAATGCTTCTATTTATTTATTATGGATATTTGAATGTTTATGGTGAAATTAGTAGATTATGAGCCTTTGAGTGTCTTCACCTAGTGAAGACATGTGGTAGGCTATACTCGTCTAGAGTTCCCAAGCGTTACAACTTAAGTGGTATCAAAACCTAGATATATTGATCTATAGACTACTTAGGAATAAGATCTTTAAGGCAATGAAACATGATGAGAGTGGGTTGTATATGGGATTAATGCTTGTAAACATATATTCCTTCTATATATATTATTTATAGTAGTTTGATATTCTAGGGCAACCCATGCTCATTTTGTATAATGCTTAGGAGAATCTAAGGACCACGATCAACATCATATACTAGAGACAATGCTCCTAATAATCGGATGCCACCCAGACCACCTCAACATAGACCAAAAGGTAATGAGGTCAATACTACATAGCTGCTAGAGGCCATTAATACTCTAATAGGAGTGATGGCACAATAGCAACAACAAATACAAGAAATATAGTTGCTGAACACTACGTAAAGATAAATGATGGGGAAGATTGGAGAGAGGCCAATTAGGTAAGTAAGTTTAGATAGTTTTGTTAGAATGGTCAAGGAATTCAGGCTTAAGGTTGGTGATTCACTAGATGTCGAGCAATGGGTTCATGAGTTGGAGAAAAATTTTGAAGCACTATAAATTCTTGAAGAGAATAAGGTGAAGTATGTTGTCTATCTATTGAGGGGCTTAACTTTTGAATAGCGGTCGAGTGTTTCCAAACTAACAGTAAGACTCATCACTTTGGAAAGGTTCAAAGAGATGTTGTATGAATAGTACTTCCTAAGTGACATACGAGATAGGATAGAGGTAGCTTACTACAATCGCTACTAAGGAAAGAGGTCTATAGATGAGTATGAAGCATAATTAAATCGCCTAATCAAGTTTATGCTACTGGCTTTCAAAATTGTTGACAAGTCAAGGGCCTCATCGGCTTATATTAAGCTTGGAACCTACTTTACAACATTAAGTGAGTGCATTTTAGTTAAACAGCTAAGTGAGGTAGTAAACAAAGCCAAACTCCTAGAACAAAGTCGTTGAAGGATTGAGGAAATGAGAACATTGGGGATTAGGATTGTATTGAGAAAGAGACTTCCCTAGGGAATTTTCATCTAAGAGAAAGGTAAGAAAGTTCACACTGTGTAGACTAAACTTGTGGTCATTACAGCACCTTTCTCTCAAGCTAGAACCTCCTCAATAAGTCAAGGCAACAAATGTGTGAAATGTTATAGGCCACATTAACTAAATGAATGTAAATGGCCAAAGGGTACCTTTTTTGTTGGACGATAGGTCATAATAGCAAGACGTGCACAAAAAAGTCAATACCCCGCACCTTTGGTTTCTCCTACAAACAAAGGGGTCATAGGATTGTTAACTAACCAAATACTAGAAGGCAAAATGTACACCTAGCACTAGTAGGGAGGAATCAGGTTGTGAACCATGGTGACAGACCTTAGTAAGTAAGACTAAGATAAAGAGCATCAACATAAGTTTTTGCATTGTAGAGACAAGACACTCTAGACATAGAAACATTGGTACATTCTACTAATGCATATACCTTGTTTGATACTAGTGCATCACATTCATGTGTGTTTGATGCATTTAGAATCTTACATAATATTTATATTGAGGTGTTAGATATTGTGTTGAGTTTAAGTACACCAATGGGTGTGGTTAGAGGATTGAACAAAGTATGTAGAAGGGTTAGTGTAGAAGTGCAAGGTGGAATTCTAATTGCAGATCTTCTAATTATAGAGATGATAAACTTTGATGTAATACTAACAGTAGATTGGTTGTTTATACAACATATAACCATTGATTATCATAATATGACCATCTATTTTAATAAATTGGAAGGATAATCATTTTACTTTAAGTTGAAAGTACATAGGCCAATAGGACTACCAACTTATAAGTCGTGGGGTAAGAGAATGATATGCTAAAAACCAAGGTCTAAGCACAATCAAATGAACCAAAGGAAGACTTCAAATCTCAAACATATAACCGGTTCCAAAAAGGGTAAAATTGCGTGAGCCCTAGTGAAGGTGCAATGAATTCCAAATACTCAATGATGCAATTATAATTCCACAATGATAATTTCTTCTAACATCACACTAATCACATATAAATCCACGTGAATAATTCACAATCTCAAATAAATCTTCAACTCTAAGAACCCCTTTCCACATGCACTAATCACGGTTCAAAAAGCAAACATAAAGGATGAACCAAATTCAAATGCAAAGTATCTCAATTAAGCACAAAAATTCAAAAATAGTAGGAAGAAAATCTAATCAAGAACTATCTCAATTCACCCCTAGATATTACACACTAGAGAAGAAAAGAAATCATAACAAAATGAAATTGATATTACTCACAATTTTAAAGTGTTGCACTCGCCACAATTTCAACTATTGGGATTGAAATTGATAAGAGTCTAACGACAATTAGAAGAACCCTAATCCTCATGTAAAATGTATCTCAATTCTGAAAATTTTGGCCTCCTCAAACCCTACTATAAGCAAGTATAACTCCTAGGATTAGAAAATGGTTAAAATTACAAGTTTGCCACTTTTAAGGTGACCGATCCTAAATGGAAATTACAATAAAATGAAAGTGTCACAAAATAAAAATACAACATAAAATAGTCCATAGAATAATTACAAAGTACAAAAATATCATAAATCTTCATGAGCCAATGCTTCGAAATGGAAACAATCGCAACGGGTCTTTAATTGTAAATCTAAAAATGTCCTGTGTCTATCAACTGGTATGGGACATATTGGCATCCCATGGAGAATTATTATTGTACTTTAAAATTATTTCTCAAATAGTTATTAGAATATAGAACATAAAGTGAAAATATAAGCGATTTGGACCATCAACCAAATCTAGTTCTGAAGTTATAGGTGGTGCCAAAAAATTTCTCATTAGAGAATGATGGCTTTAGTGATAGTTGAATCTAAAGATGTAATAAGAATTGCTCAGGTACGGGTGGTGAAGGAATTTGTAGATGTTTTCCCTAAAGATCTACTAAGTTTACCCTCAGCAAAAGAGATTGACTTTAGTATAGATGTGGTGCCTAATATGGCTCCCATATCAAACACCTATACCGTATGGTGCCTACCGAATTTAGATAAGTGAAGAAGCAAATACAAGAGCTACTAAATAATAAGTTCATCAGACTTAGTGTCTGGCCCAAGGGTGCACCAATGCTATTTGTGAAGAAGAAGGACAATAGCATGCGATTGTAAATAGACTACAAGGAATTGAATAAGGTCATCATCAAGAATAAGTATCCCCTCCTAAAGATAGATGAATTGTTTTATCAGTTGCAAGGGGCTTAAGTCTTTTCAAAAAATTGACTTGAGATTCGAATACCATCAATTGAGAATTAAGAAGAAAGATATTTAGAAGGCCGCATTTAAAACTTGATACGAGCATGATGAGTTCCAAGTAATGCCATTTAGACTCACAAATGCACTGGTGGCTTTCATGGACCTAATGAATTAAGTATTAGAGTATTTGGATAAATTTGACATTATGTTTATATATGACATTCTAGTATATTCCAAGAATGAAGAGGACAATGAACAACATTTAAGGATGGTGTTAAATAGACTACAGGTAGAAAAGTTGTACGCAAAATTCAAGAAGTGTGTGTTCTGGTTGAAGAAGGTAACATTCTTAGGTCATGTGATCAGTAAAGATAGGTTACCTATAGATTTAGAGAAAATAAAGGCTATGGATGAATGACCTAGACCAAAGACAATGATAGAGGTTAGAAACTTCTTAGGGTTTGCAAAATACTATAAAAGATTTGTAGAAGGATTCTCCAAGTCGGTAACCCCTTTAATTAGATTAACTTAAAAATGGGTGAAGTTTATATAGGTTAACAAATGTGAAGCAAGCTTCATAGCACTTAAGGAGAGATTGATTTCTACACCAATGTTAGTATTACCTATCAATGGTGAGAATTTGTGGTGTACAGTAATGCATCCATGCAAAGGCTTAGATGTGTATTGATGTAGAATGAGAGGGTGATAGCTTATGCATCCTAACAGTTGAAGTCTTATGAAAAGAGTTACCTAACTCATGATCTGAAATTAGTGGCTACTATTCTTACACTCAAACTTTGGAGACATTATTTGTATAGGGAGAAGTGCAAGATATTTGTAGATCATAAAAGTCTTAAGTATCTCTTTATCTAAAAGGAATTTAACATGAGGTAGAGACACTAGCTAGAGTTAATAAAGAATTATGACATTAAGATTTAGTACCATCTTGATAAGGAGAATGTGGTTGTTAATGCACTTAGTAGGAAGAGGCATGCTAATTTAGCAATTTTAATTACTACTCAAAAGAATATATTGGAAGATATGTAGAAATTAGATCTAGAGACTTTGACTTAGGAGGTTGAAGCTAGATTAGCCAGTTTAGCCTACATTAGTGGATAGGGTAAAAGTTGCACAAGTTGACGATGTGGGGTTACAAAAGAATAAAAAACGAATGGAGGATGGAAGAGCAACATAATTTAATATGGATGATGAGAGGGTGCTTAGTTATGGTCAAAGGCTATGTGTGCAAGATATAACCAAAGTGAAGAATGAAATACTGAAAGAAGCACACTATTTTGAGTACTTTATTTACCTTAGGAGTACCAAAATGTATAAGGATCTGAAGTGCCACTATTGGTGGAGAAACATGAAGAGAGAAATTGCAGAATATGTGTCTAAGTGTTTGACATGTGAACAAATCAAAATAGAGCATCAAAGACTCGTTGGCATGTTGAAACCTCTACTAATACTAGAATGGAAATGGAAGCATGTGACCATGGACTTCATTACACCATTACTTAGAACTGTAACTAAACTGGACACTATATAGGTAATTATAGACCGACTCACAAAATCTGCCCATTTTATACCTATATGCACTAGGTATAAACTTGAGAGCTTGACTCAATTATATGTCAAAGAAATTATGATGTGCCTAAAACCAAGTTTAAGCACACAAAACCAAGATTGAAAGACACTTAGACAATGTCATTCAAACTAGCTTCAATCTCATGAACATTAGCGTCAAATCTCAATGCTTTTGAACCAATTAGACAACAATGATGTGTTCAATCTTAAATCCAAATATGATATAGCTCTGATACCAAAAGATGATGTGCCTAAATCCACTTGGAAGCATAATAAAAAAGACTCAAGAAAACAAGCTCAAATCTAATACAAAACCGGTCCACCTAGTAAGCAATTCTCGTGACACCTTTGAAGATTTTGATGGAAAATGTTATTCTAATGATTTAATTGTAATCCCTATTGGTAACATTAACCAATTAACCACAATAAGGATTGAAATATCACGTGGAAATCAGATCAAAGAAAGCAACAAACCAATGAAATCCACTTTCCCTTTCAATCACTAGTTCACGCCAACAATAACAATGAAGTATGTATTTCAAGTGCTTAAGGAAATAGTCAATCTTACAATATTGATGTTTACGAAAAAAAAGAACCACAAATATGTCCAAGAAAGGTCCAAACCTACCCTAGATATGACTTAATAGAGAGGAAATGAACATACAACAAAATTGAATTGATATGACTCACAATTCGCCTTCGTCGCACTCGCCACAATTCCAATTCTTGGGTTGAAATTAATAAGAGTTTGGAACTAAGGAAAGAACCCTAATTCACACATGAAATGTGTCTCTCAATTTTGTAAAAATTGGCCTCCTCAAACCCTCTCTTAAGCAAGTATTTATACTTGCCACTCTTAGGGTTAAAAAGTGCTCAAAATTACAAGTTTGCCACTTTTAAGGTGGCTAACCCTAAATGAAAATTACAAGGAAATAAAAGTGTCCCAAAACCAAAATACAACCAAAATAGTTCATAAAAGAAGAAATATATAAAAGAAATGGTCTTCAAGATGCCGGTCTTCTATAGGATCCATCGGCCCAACTCATCGCCGGTTCAGGTCGGTCCATGGATAACCCACAAGCTGAGTCTGACGGAGTTTGTCCATTGCCCTATAAAATATGATAAGTTTACCTGTTGGAAAACACGATACAAGAATAATAGAAAAGAGGTTAATTTATAAATAATTTCGGGATCAATCTGCTCAAAATGGGCCCTCATCGCCAAAATTCGAATTTCTTTAATTTTTGCCCTAATGATAGGTCTTGTCGGATTTTGATTCCTATCAAATTATGAGGTTGCTTAGAGTATCAATCACAATAATATTAGACAAAGACACCAAATTTGTGGGGAGATTCTGGAATAGTTTACATAGGGCCTTAGGAACTAAGTTATAGTTTAGTATGGCTTTTCACCCATAAATGGATGGTTAATTGAAGTGAACCATCCAAATACTATAAGATATGTTGAGGACGTGTGTATTAGATCTTGGTGGGGATAGGGATGAGTACCTACCTTTAATAGAGTTCGCTTACAACAATAGCTATCAAGCTGCCATCCAAATGGTACCTTATGAAGCATTATATAGAATTAAGTGTTGGCCGCCTTTACATTGGGATGAAGTTGGGACCTGATATGGTACATGATGCAATGGACAAAGTAAAGTTCATCAAATAGAGGATGCAATTAGCCCAAAGCTACCGGAAATCCTATGTAGATAAAAAAAAAAAAAAAACAACACCCATTGGAATTTAAAGTAGGAGACCATGTCTTATTAAAGGTCTCACCTACAAAGGGGGTAGTGAGATTTGGGTACATGATGTATTCTACATATCCATATTAAGAAAATATGCACCTAACCCAGACCAAGTTACTACTTTAGAAACTTTGCAAGTACAGTCAAACCTCACAATAATAAAGAAGCTAGTTAAGATCATGGATGCTAAAAAGTAGATTATGAGAAGATAGGTCACCAAATATGTTAAAGTGCAACAAAGTAATAAAATTGAGAGAGAAGCAACTTGGGAGTTGGAAAAAGAGACGAGAAGGAGCTATCTAGAACTTTTCTATGATTTAAGTAACTTTTGAGGTCGAAACATTTTGTAAGAGAAAAGGGGGGTGGTGGAATGTAAATACTTGAAATTATATATATATATATATATTGTATGTATGATGTATGTATGTATTTAATATTTATTAAAATTAAACCAAGGATAAGGGGGTAAATAACTAAAAGAGACGAGGGCAATTTGGTCATTTTAAGGTTAAGGTATTTAGAACCTCATTTGACCTAACATTCCTCTTTTCTCACTTTCACAAAGTTGCAACCTAAAAATCCTCTCAGACCCATAGAGCAAACTAATGGAAAGCAATAGAAATTAGCAAACTAATGGAAAGCAATAGAAATCAATCTCTTTCTGCTAGGTATGAGTTTCATTCACTAAAATACATGCCTAGGATTATGTATTCATAACTCTAAGAAAAATTAGGTAACATGTTGTTAGAGTTTGGGACAAGGAGAGAGATAGAATAGGTATAGGAACAACCGATTCAAGGATCTCAGTCACAATTTGAATTAAGTTAGTACATAAGTCCTTGTAATGTGTTGAGATTAGCAAATTTATTGAACAATTAGACATACATTCATAGAAACTAGGTTAAGGAAAAATTGACAGATTGGAAAAAGGGGAATTCTCAATGGAACAATGCACTACATAGCTAAGTATACACCCGTGTATCTACTTGTGCCAAAACAAAAATATGTATAGAAAAGTATTTGGTCACCAAATACGCTCGTGTACTTGGGCTAATTAGAATACCGAGGAGAAAGTAGAATATGTTACTATGAGGAGTAAAAGCTAGATGAAGAGAAAGATAGACATTTGTTGATTTTATTTAATTGATTTAAAACTATTATAATACTTAAATTCTTAAATGCTTCTATTGTAATAATTGGAGGAGATTGAATATAGTTTAGTTATCGAGGATGGATGTTTTGTTCAATTTTTATGTGGAGAATGCTTCTATTAATTGTTATAGATATTTGTGGTGAAATTAGCGGATTTTGAGTCTTTGCGTGTGTTCACCTAGTGAGGATACATGACATGCTATACTAGTTTTGGGTTCTGAGGCAGTACAATATAACTATCATTAGTCAAACTTGCATGCTTAAGTGTGATGGGAAAAGTAAATTGCCATTAATATTATTATATAGTATACCACATAATTCTTGAAGCTTAAGAAATAAGAAAATCAAATTTATTGAAAGTAATGTTTCAATTGTCCTCATTAGCTTCCTTGGGTGCTTCTGGAGTATACTTCTACTTTTCCTTTATTAAGGAAAGTAATTACAGATGGTACGAAATTTTCTAATAACTGGGATGATAGTGAAATCACAATTTTAACTTTATTTGATTGATTTTCACTTAAAATTTGGAATTATTAAATTTCATACCTGATTTGACTTTTTTTTATTCAAATTTACAACCTCTCACTTCTAATTATTTGTATTTATACTTCTTATTTAATAAGTATTTGCTACGTCATGTTTCTCAAAATGCTAACTTAGTATGTCTAACAAATAAAAATTCGATTAGTTATGATATTTAGTAATTTTAAATATTACATACATAATTTTCTAAGTAAAAGTTTAATTAAATATGATATTTAATAATTTTAAATTTTAATTGTAAAATTTAAAAAATCTAAAATTCGGATAATTTTTAAATATTACTGCATAAATTCTATTAGAGTAGAATAATTTATAGATACATAGTATGAAAGTCTACATGCCGTATCATATAAGAAAGATTCCTTAAATGTATAGGTATATCCGAAGGACCAGCAATATAATTTATGTGTATATAATTGTTGAACAAAGAGAATATATATTTTTTGCGTATATATCTCTAGCTAACTATTATTGGAAAAAACAAAAATATTCAATAACTATTGACAAAATTAAGAACTTTGCTGATCAATCGAAATTGATAGCTTCATGCATTGATAAAAAGTAGAAGCACGGCATTGAATTGTTGGCTCACCGAAGCACCTTATTATATTGGTGTATTTTCTCAAAGGATTTCACTAATGCACTCAATTGCTTAAGTTCTGAAATTTTTTAAAATATGTCTATGAAAGTTGAAGCATGGAATGGCGGCAGTAGGAATATAAAATTATTTTCTTATAATAAAATGATATAGAATATAAAGAAAAATTTCAATAATATTATCATACTTTAATTTTTGTTGTAAAATCCCAACGTTTTCCTTATTAAGCTGAAAAATACTGTATAGTAACAAGAAAAAATATATATATTAGGTCCCACATCACTATTTTTATCATTCTATCATTCCATAGAATAGTTATCATGTAATCCGATATCATTTAAGCTAGCAGAAATATATAGAAAGGAGAAGATTAAAATATATTCCTCTTGACTTCTGCGCTTTTCAAAATTTGATATCAATTTGTAATATTTATTAAGATTTTATGAAATAGCGATACATGAGTTCATGTTTCTTTTTTTTTTTTTTAAATCCTATCTCAACGTTCTCATTATATCCTATTTTATAATAGAAAAAAAAATTATGTGCGAAATTAAAGATAGGGCAGGATCACGGGGGGTAAAAACCCGCTCCTAAGCTGTAAAATTTTTCCAAATTATTTCCTAAAATTTGAATATATATATAATCACCATGATTGGGATGGCAAAAAAACTAACTAAACTAAATCAATTCATAAACCGAGCCAAACTAAATAAAAAACATGGTTTATTTTTTCTTTTTATTCATTCATTTATTTATTTATTTTTGTAATTTGGTTTTAAAAAATTTCAATCCAAACCAAAAAAAAAATTTATGGTTGGTTTAGATGAGTAATCCAAATCAAACCGTAAAACTAAACCAAACCATTCTGAAAAAAAAAATATAATGATATTTTGCTTATAATTTAAAAAATTCTTTTATTATAACATAATATTTAAAAGAGTTTTTACTTTATATTTTTTTGAAAAATATATGTATTTAAACTTTATTATTATAATTTATCAAATAGGTATATAATTTGACTCAAAATTTATATTACATGCTAGGCTAAAGAAAAAATTAGTTATATTACATATTTAAAATTTTCTAGTTACTTAAATATTGATATTATTAATCTTTTATATGATATTGATATATATTATTATTAAATAAATTTAACATTGTTCATATGAGATTATATATTAAGTAAATATACTTTTTTAGAAAACAAAATATAGTTTAATTTAACCATATTTTTATGGTTTGATTTGGTTCAAAAGAAAAATTAAACCAGTTCAATCCATACCCAAACCTACTAAAAATATAGTAGGCAGCAAGATTCAAGCCATGTATGTTATGACTACACCCCTCAATGTTCAACTTGCTCTCCCGGCTTAAGGTTTGGATTTTCCATAGGCCATATCTAGGCAAGTATACATTATTACTTCTAGTTGCTTAAAAGAAAATAAAAAATAAATTTGGTAATATATCTTGATAGTTGTTTTACTGGTACTTAGTTCTATTTTTGTTGAAATTAAGCAATTATACCCACAAATCTTTTAAAAAGTGTATTTGCACTCTTATATAATTATTTTATCCTTAATTTTATGTAGTTTTTAATTTTAGCAATTTTTTAATCATTTAAGGGAAAAATAGTGAAAAATGATCTAAAAGCATATTTTTTGAAGATATAAAAGTTTAAATATTCAATTTTAAAGATAAAGGATTAAGCATATATAAAACAAATACAAAAAGTGCATATTTAAGATTAAACCAAAAACAATCAGAAGAAGATTCAAATTAAAACACGTGATATTATTCAATCAACGTAAATTTGTAGCAGTCACCTTTGAGTACAAGATTGTTTTGATTATTTTTTTTGTTTTTATGTTGTTTGTTTTTATTGTGTGTGTAATTTATATATACTAGAAATCTAGCATTTGAAAATTGAATTTATTTATATCTTATCTGTTTTTATTTTATATTTACGATAAAAGTGGTAATTAAAGTATAACTAGGAAGTGAAAATTCATACATTTTCAAATGATGTAACTGTAGTTTAAATACTGAATCATTATATATAGGCAGGTGGATTATCGACTTATTAATTGTTGTGACACAGATTTCTAGGATGAGGCTATAAATGGGTTACACCGATCATGTGGACATCTTTGTGAATAGATGCACTAGATTAGTAACTTAGTTTGTAACACTAGTAGTGGACTAGGGATGGGACAACTTTTGGTGCCTATGCTAGGATCATACGACCCTTCACTATATATTGAGTATTATATATAATATGTATGTTTGATAACAGAATTTGAGCTATTCCAAAACTCAAAACGCTTGTGTTATTTGTTACGTCTAAACCATGATCTAAATGACCTGTTTGATGCATATGTTTAAGTTAGAGGCTTAATTTTTGCTCATCCCTTTTGGAGATACGTTTTTCGAGTAAATAAATATTTAAACTTGAAAAGACTTGAAAGAATAGAATCTGAACCTTACATAATCTTACTAGAAGAATCAGCATGCATAGGCGATGTGTGCATGCCTAAGATGTCATGCGTAGCCATTCGCATCCCTAAGACACCACAGGTTAGCATCCAGTGGTCTTGATGTGGCAACACCCATCAGATTGTCCCTTCTAGTCATCCCAAATCTTTGCGCCTATTTATATATACGTGGGGCACGATTCATTTTTCACTTTCGTTTCTACGAAACTTCTTCCATATATTTGTTCTTGCATTCTCTCTATTCTTCTTTTGAGTCCATCATCCTCGTCTTCTTCTTCTTCATCTTTAACTTTCCCTCCAAACACTTTTTCATTCTTCCAAGATAGGATGGATCCTTTATCCTCTTCAAATGCAACTTCTAGGCATCTAGGTAAAGAGCCTGTAGAGGCTAGTCCCCCTAAACGACAATGGCGGTGATGCTGGAGGCTAGTGCAACCAGTGGTGGTGCAGTAATAAGGTTTGGAGGCCATCGAGGAAGGGACAAATACCCTGAAGACAGAAAGCATGAGGGTCTTTCGAATCCAGATCCTCATGTGAAATTTACAAAGGTGGTGCAATGCACGCTAAGGGAGATCGAGCTCAAGCAATGTTTGGAGTTCTTCAATCTCATGTCGGAGGGGTGGGTTGTGAAGTTGCTAGAAGAGAGTGCGAGGGTTTGCTGGACTCTAGACAAAGAGCTCTGCCTCTTCGTTGTTTGCTTTACGATCGGACCGAGGTTGCTCTTCTTGAGGTTCTAGAGGGACTTCTTCAATTACCATTGGTTCCACCCCAACATTCATATCCCATGATGTTTAATTTAGTTTATGATAAATATAAAAACAACACACAAGGATTCAAGAACCATGATCATAAATTAAAAGAAAAGGAAAAGAAGAAAGTTATATTATTGAGTCTTTCCGTCTTTTAATCTCATCTTTTTAAGAAACTCTACATATCTTAAATTCTTGGTGGCCTTATGACACAAAATATTGAGCTATAAAATAAAACTTTAACAGACAAAGACAAGAATATAACTAATCTCCGGACTAAAAACTCCTCTTCATCTCCCTCCGTCTCCTCCTCTTACTCTATATATATGTTGAAAATGTAAGACTGTGGCTAACGTGAGATTTGCTTTTCATAGCTTGGGCTTAGAGACGTTGATGGGTTTGCTTAGCAAATGATATGATGCTTGCTTTTTGCTTTGCTTCTACTAGATGGAAAGAAAACTGCTTTTCATTTAATTACTTATGGCCTTTATCACTTTGACTTTTGGAACCTGACATGGATCGACAAAACTTGATAAGTTATTGCTTGCAATTTTAATATCAAGCCTTGTACCATCCTTTTGATTGATGAAAGGAAATATCTTGAGGGTCCCACATGAGCCTTTATAATCGAGGAATGAATTATTGAGGGTGTATGGCTTCTAGCCGTGAGAGAGCATAATGGAAAAAATGAAAATCCATTTTTATTTTGAGTTTCCACATGCAAAACTTGAAATGACAAAATATGGGTCCATTTGCTTCTTCATTTAGAATTGAGAATGCAAATTGCAAATCCAATCCTTACAGTGGCTTCTGCAACTTTTGTTTTTTACGTTTTTTTTTTTTTCTTTTTTCTTTACTTGTAACAGATTGTGTATATATTTTTTAACTTGTGAATTTTTTCTGTTACAAGTAAAAGAAATATAAGTATCAAAATGGCTTATGACTAGGATAAAAATATATAAGCTTATTATAAGCCATTTAAATCCTAGATATTTTAATCTTTTCATCATTTTATTACATTCATCCATTCTTGTGTAATTATTATATTAATGTTTTTGTATTAATGACAATACTATAAATTACACTACAAATGTAGGATTTAAAATAAGATAACCATGTAAAAATACACACTTATCATCCTACAAGTAGCTTTAAGTTTCCATTAGTCCCTATTCTTAAGCTTGTTAGCTAAATGTAATGGATTTCCTCCTATTAGCCACCCATATAATCATCGTGGGAGAAACGCTTTTGCGCCATATTTGTTGCAACCATAAAAAGCATCTAGTAAAATTATCCTAAAATCATCATATCAAGTATGCACTCGCAATATGAAAACTATCTTATAAGTTAAAAGTTATAAAATTTTAATTAAATATTCTATACATATATTAATTAATAATTTATATAATTGATTATTATGAAAATAACTATAAAAACCGATATAACATAATTCAACAATACTATAGAGAATTGGAATCCTTTACCAAACTACAAAAATTAGGAAGTTGAATATCGAAAGTTATCAAGTCAAACAAAATTCAAGGAAAATAAAAATTTTAGTTAAAATGAAGTCTTAAATTTTTATCTCACGATCTAAGTTTAAACCAAACAAATTCTAATAATACACTTATCCTCTGAGGCTTGAATTGGGAACCACTCATCACTTTGATCTTAACTTGTTTCAATCTATCAAGTAATCTATAAGAAAAACTATTGAGGGTTGAGTAAAACCATGGCTCAGTGAGTTTATCCCTCATCACTACTGTTCAAGCAAGCTATCATGTATTAATTAACATATTATGAAATCCAACTATACATGGAATGAATGTACACATGATGAATGCAAATAACATATCCATAGGAGTTCGAAACCATGGAAGGTGTAGATTTTTATTGTCAACACATTGATTATCATTATCCCCCATACTTAATCGCATGGAGCACCTCACCTTATCCGTATGAGGCTGTTTGTAGGCTTGGTCCCGCTGGACAAACTCAACAATTACCTTTAGTCAAGATAGGAGTGCCATAAGAGCCAATCCTAATGATCCTAACTTTGGGGTATACAACATCAATCAATTAATCAATAATGGCATGTAGGCCTCAATCAAGGGATGATCTAATATATTTTCCCTAATGAAATTAATTTTGATAAAATTACCATCGACGGCCTCATGAATACACACCAAGGCTTTAGATAAAATTACCATTAGTAGCCATGAAAGCATACATTGAGGTTTTAAATAAAATTTCCATCAACAACTTTGAAAGTACATACCGTGGTTTTACAAATGGTGACTTTTAAGAGCACACACTGAATTTCACAAAAGGTGGCTTCTAAGTGCACATGCCAAATTATTAGATAAAATCTTTGTGAAACATTTCAAAAATACATTTAAAAAAAATTCAAAAATATTTAGCAAAACTTGAACACTCTATACTCTTTTTTTTTTTTTTTTTGTATTTGATGAGTCATAGACATGTGATAGGAATATTTGGTTATTTTAGTTAGGCCTTTAAACCAAACCAACTTAAATTAAACAATTAAATAAGTTCTTTTTTTTTTTTTCAATTGTTGGTCATGTCCCAATTAAGCACAACTGGTTCTATCATTAACATGTTTATCAACATATTTATTATTTAGGGTCATCAATTACATTCTATAAATCAAATTCATAACATGTTAACTCACTTAATCATTTCTTGAAACACTTATTGATCATGATCAAAACTTAAGCATTTCTATGCTAATTCAACTTCAAATCAAATATTTAATTTTACTTGCATACTATATCCATCAAATTAATTAATAATTGAAGCAAATAACTATATCAAAATAAAAAATAATTTCCTATTACATCCTATAGCTCATGTCCACAAGTACTTGCATTAAATATGTTCATTTCATCAATTTCTAACTCGATTCATATTTAATTACACATTACAACCTAAATCTACTAAATTAACATATCAAAAAGCAAATCAACCATTATATCATGGCATCAAGGTAGCATAAAGCACATATTCCCACACACAATCATTCAACTTCAAATATCAATCAATCAAAGCTCCTAAATATGTAATTTTTGTAGATCTACACAATTAAACTATGAGTCTATCAAATTAAACACTAAATCAAAGAAGCCTACCTTAATTAGTAGCTCTAAATTACTCCTAAGCTTGAATTGAACTTCAAATTAGTAAATTTACATTGCCCCAATAAAACCTTCACAAATAACATGAGAATTGATTGCCAATACATATTTATAAAGCCTTAGCTTATGTATGGGAACTTGAACTACATGCCAGGTAAAGGATGTATGTAAGTGGTGCCAATACTTATTAGGCTCAGATTTCATCAAGTCTCAAGGAAATCCTAAGCCAAGTGATACAAATATCAAGACAATAGATATGAGAATCAAGCAACTAATGCCCTCTTTAAACAATTTGAACTTGGTACAACATGTCTTGGGTTATTTACGCTCACTTTTCATTTTTGTAGACACTCTAAAGCAAGAACATGAGACATTAGCTAAGTTTTGAAAGATTATTTTTGACATGAAGCAAGAGATTTCTCTTAAGTGACCTTTGTAACAAATGAAATGCATTTTTATTTTTGTAGTCATTTATTTTATGTGTCTCAATTCACCCCTATTCCCCTACTTCTTTCAAAATTTCATAATTCCCATAATTTTGGTTGTTTTCTTATGCTCAAGACATATGGATGGTTGGCTTTGGATTTATATTAGGAAGGAATGAAGATTGGTGTAGACAGTTTCGCTCACAACTATCAAGTTTGCCAACATGTGTGAAATACTTTATATGGTCTTCTTCAGGTCGATTAGTGTCTCTACCAATATCTAGGAAGATTTAGAAAGATAATAGCATGGGCTTCATTACATGCTTAACCAAGTCTTAGGGATTTATTGCAAATTTGGTAGTTGTTAATAGAATCTCTAACTACTGCTATTTGAGGGCTTTAGTGACACATTTTACTACTTTGAAATTAGCCACTCTATACTTATAGTTGATAGTGATGTTGCATGGGTTTCCTTACATTATATTATCAAATATAGGTGCTACTTTTATGAGTCGTTTTTTGTCTAAGCTTTATAAGCATAATGGGACTCACCATTCTACGGGAATTGCATATCCCCATTATAGCAATTGGACTATTCAATAGTACTTATGTAGTTATTTAATGGATTAATCCTCAAATTAGGTCAAGTTTCTACCATTGTATAGTTTACTTATGATAATTCCTATCACAAAAGCACTAAAAACAATTCCTTTTAAAGTGGCTTATTAATGTGCCGAAGAGTTGAGTATCACTAAAATATCAACAAGGAGCTAGAATAAGGGTAGTTCTTTGAAATATCATCTCAATATTTTGATCCAAGTTGCCAAATTCCTAGGGATAGATCATCTTGGTGATCTAAGTTAAACTACTCAGTGCCTCCTTAGCCTAGGCAAAAGTGAATGGGATGCAATGACTCAACAGATGGTGAGAGGGGTTCTCTACGTGAAAAATTACCTTGTCCCCAAATTGAGATTCTAAAGTACATGTGCTTTGGATCGAGTGAGGAAAACTAAGGTCAGGTTCCTATCATCTGCTCAAAGTTGTTGAGGATTTGTCCTCAAATCAAGTGGCACTTCTAACTCTTCATCCTCTAGCACATAAGGAGTTAGATCATCAATGTTAGATCATCCTCAATCAGCTTGTCAACTCCTTTTTTCAATTGAATAGCTTGCTCAAGATTTATGCAATAGGAAAGCTTGTTTGGCAATGTCATTCCAAGTGACAAGTCGATGCACTATTAAATGTCTTGGAAGGGTGGTAGTCCCTTAAGCAATTCCTCAAGGAATAGATCATGGAATTCCTCCAATAAGCCTACAATGTTAGGGGGTAATGGAACTTGTTCCCTTACCTCTAGTAATCATTTGATATCTTGTTCTATTAATTATCTAAACTCTCCCTCAGACATAATTAGAGTTTTCTTCGATGCTCGGCTCAATTGTAGTTACGTATATTTCACTTGGGTTAGGGTCATGGGTTATAGCACAACCTTCTTTTTGTGCTTCTAGAAAAGTATAGGTATTATTGTATCCATCCTACGTGACTTATTGATTAAACAACAAAGGTCAACCAAGAAGCATATGAGATGTGCACATGGCGAGAGCATCACAAAGAACCTCATCCTAATCTTTACCCCTAATGGATATAAACATGCAGACCTACTATGTGACATAAATGGCTCCTTTCTTATCAAGCCAATGCACCTTGTAGGGCCTCAAATATTTTAGGGTCAGCAATTTCAACTATTTGACCATGGATATAGTAGCCATGTTGGTGCAACTATCTTCATCTATAATTAATACACACAATTGACCTTTAACTTTACATGCAGTATGAAAAAGGTTTTCATGTTGCTCAACCACAATTTTGAGTATGATGCTAAGAGCTCTTCTTAGCAAAATGTTTAGGAATTGTCCCTGCTCAATATACATAACATCATCTTCATCCTCAAGAATCTCTTCAATACAATTTACTCCTTTCTCCTTGATTTCATCCTCATCATCGCCATCAACTTTTAACATAAGCACCTTGCCCTTCAAAATCATAACTTGGCAGTTTGGACATTAAACAGCAACATGTTCCAAACCTAAGCATTTGATTTGGCTTGTCTTCCTTCTTGAGCTCTATCCTATGTTTCCTTATGTATCCCCATGCTCCTCAACCTTTCCTTTAATGTTGGGCCTCCTCCCATCATGCTTTGGTGAGTTCTCAAGTCAATTATCACCTCAGCTCAACAAATTCCCTTCCGATTAGCGAACATTAACTATAGGTCGATTTAGCATCACTGTTTAATTGCTTGTGATCTTGTTGAGACTACTGCACCTCCAGTGCTCTACTCTTTGAGCCAATTGAATAGTGTCATCTAAGGTGCTCATACATTGCAGCTCAACTACACATGCTATTTCATATTTTAGCCTAGCTATAGACTGAGCTATAGTCCTATCCTCAAGCTCTTCAACTTCAGATTGGATCATCAACATTTGAAATTCTTTCATATAATTAGCAACACAGTCAATGTCTTTAACTTCTTAAAAGCTTCCTATATATAGTACTTAGAAATGAATCTCCTTCTCAAGATTCTTTTCATCTTAGTCTAAGACTAAATCTCATGTTCTTCAGCTCATCTTTGTGTCGTTAGCAATTTCTTCCACAACAATGCTATATATCTAAAAAACTCCTTGGCAGCTAATCTCACTTTGTCGACCTTATCATCGTAGTCTAGGTAGTCATTAGCATTCCCACTACCTTCAAATGAGGGGATTTACATCTTAACATTTTAAAGTCCTCTAGGAGCTCATGCACATTGCACAACATACTCCTCATCAAAATTATCCCTTGCTTCCCATCAGACTCCTCCATTTCCACTTACCTCTAGACTCCTTGAACATGTCTTAATCCTTCACCAATTTGAACATTCTAAGGTGGGTCTACTTGCTCCACATCATTGTGAGCTCGTTTATCACCTACATTAACTCAAGCAAGTTGATTGTCTACCAAATGTTGCATTGTAACTGCAAGGTTGACAACCACAGTGGCTAGCTCTTGGATTTGCTCTTCACTAGTCCTTGTATTTTAATGAGTAAGCCTTCCTCAACCATAAGCATTACTCTCATACTCTCCAATACCACCTTGAATACTAAGATCTGACATTTTGCAGTACACAATAACAACTACTACATAGCTCAACAAGCTCAACAATAAGAACTAACACTAAGATGATTGCAAACTACACTTCCTCATCATAACCTTTGCTTTGATACCAAAATATGATATGCCTTGAAGTTGAGTATAAATAGGACATCAATGAGGAGCTAGAATAAATGTAGCTCTTCAAAATATCAAAGAGGAGGTTAAAGAGGTTAATTAAGGGTTTTAATAGATTCATGAGTTGTTTGGTAGATATTACGTACCAACAAATACTACACAACCTAAATTACTACGTAATATGATGCATAAGTAGTAAATCAAGGGCTCTTACCATAATCCTTGCTAAAGAGATTGATAAGAGTAGTCAATAACTTGAGAGTAAGAACTCACAAAAGGTAGGGAAAATATTTTCTGTATTCAAAGGTGTGTGATGATGATTAATCTGGCTTACACAAAATGAGACTATTTGTAGCAAGTCTTTAGGGTTTGGTAGAAAAGACAAGTTGTGTTGAACAAATGAAGCCTTCGTCTAAGCTGGTAAAAAATATATCTCGAGTAAGCAAGTTGGATGGTGGCTACATTAGCTTTAGGAGAGGTTAGAGAGTGGGAGGATGGGTTAGTCCAAGCTGTTCGAGCCCTAAAGACGAGTCAACTAAGTATTTTGGTCTAAGCTGCAAGAGTTTTGGGGATAAGTCATCTTGGCAATCTAAGTTGAATTGTTTGATGCCTCTTTGGCCAAAACGAAAGTGAATGGGCTACAATGGCTCAGCAGATGGTGAGCAACTTTCCTTGCACAAAAAATCACCTCGTCCTCAATGTGAGGTTCTAAAGTATGCGTGCTCTTACTTAAGTGAAGGAAACTAAGGTTGGATCCCTATCATTTATGGGTAACCTTGACCTAATACTCCAATTTATGTTAAGGGTGCCTCTAAGCTAGATACTATAGTGGAGATGGGGTTAACTACTTGACTTAAGCACAAAAATTACTAAGATGTTGAGTTTGTTCCATGAAATATGGTATTTGTTCACTTATAACCATATAAACAGTTTTTTTTTTTTTTTTTTCATTTCAAAATGTGTCTTGTAAGTTTTTGAAGAGGTTTTATGGACCTTATTCTATGGTCCTTAAAGTAGGATCTAGTGCTCATGTGTTGTAGTCACCTCCTTATTGTAAGATTTATGATGTTTTTCATGTGTTTGCTCCTAAATTATAGATCTCAACTACCTTCTTTAAATCTACCTCATAATGCTTTCTAGCCATCCTATTTTGACCTTACTGAATATTATAGACACGTGGGTCATTTTCAAAAATGGGTAGAAGGTTCAACAAGTCTTGGCATAGTTGCTTAAGTTAGCCTTTGAAGACAAGTTGGAAAGATCAATAGTCTTTTTTTTATTTTCTTTTTTGCTAAGTTTACTTTGATTACAACCTTGGAAACAAGGTTTTCTACCCCCAAAGGGGAGGAAATTGCTACAATAAAGCCCAATAGAACCATAAAAGTGCTAATATAAATAAGGATTTTCATATTTAGTGATAATATTGTAAATGAATGTGGATTTGTGTACAAATTAAACTTACTTAGACACATAAGTAACTAAGTGAGTTAGAAAACAACATTGTTAACTACTTCATAACAATATTATCATTTAAGTATAAACAAAAATAGCAAAACCATAAGGGGATAAGCATTATTATCCTAAAATTATAGTGGCTCTTCTTATTGTCCCTCTCTTGGAGTGTGGCTACTCAAACAACCTTAGTTTGCCACAATCAAACCTCACAATAGAAAAAGTTTGATTAGTAATAATAGATCGAAATAATAACTAAGAGATAAACATGGCAAGATAGAAAGAAAAGGAATGGAAATAGAGGAGATACAATTTTTTCCCTTATTTGGACATGAAGAATGTAAATAGAAGGAATTGAGTTGAGATATTTCCTTTTCTATGTTTGATTAATGTAAAGTAAATAAAAAGAAGAGAAGCAAAGTATTAGTTAGATTGAATTACCTTTCACAAGTTCCCTTCTCTTTCATTTCCCTTGCTTTTTAAGGGTATTTTTATAACTTCTCATACTTCCTACCTATTTCTTGTGATTTCTCTCCAAAGTTAGAGAGAGAGAGAAAAAAAAAAGAAAAGAAAAAGAAAAGGGACTTTAGAACAAAAACCATTTCACTCATTTCCACCCAAATTCATCCCATTACCATTCATTATTAAAATAGTCAAACACATTGTTTCCTTCCATTTCCACTTCTATTCTTTAGATTTTCACTAATTTCCACCCATCCAAATAGAGTTTAACACCAATAAACCTAAAACTACAATCATATTACCTCAATCTTAGGGCCATACAAGCATCTAAATTCATCAAGATAGCTTGAAAAGAGGGAAGATCATTTTGTGCATAAACCCATTTAAGTGATCTTCTTATTCACTACTTCAATTTTAATGGAGATTCTTGGTGTTTTATAGGTTTTGTTTATTTGAAATGAAATAAGTTGGATTTAGCGAGATTGTGATATATGCTTGATGATTTTGTAGATTTTATGATGTTATTATATTTGCTATTTAATTAGTTGTAAATTTTAACTATCTAAATTTATTTACCGATCAACAATATTTGTACGAATAAAGCTTGAAAGACCTAAAAGAGAAAGGATGGTTTGCATAAATTAAGACTAAAATTACTTTAATTTTGTCATGGACACGTGAGTTAGATTGATTTTAGGAAACATGCACATGATTTAGTTACTTTTATTTTTTATGATGTAGACATATACATAATTTTTAGAAGAAATTGCAATTAACTCTCCTAAACTTTAAATTTGGTATGAATACAATCTTCAAACTTATAAAATATACTCGAGTACTCCTTAATCTCTTATAAATTAGTAACGTCAAAGTGTGTTTGCTTTTCTAAAAAAAGAAAAGAAAAAGCACAAAGGTTAAAACTTAGAAAGTTCATACTTAGTAAGTTTTTTAGGTATATCCGTACCAAACTTCAACCTTGATGCAGATATACATCCAATCTTATGAAGTGTACCTTAATATCTTTTAAACCCCCTATAAAATGATAACATTAAAAGATATTTGTTTTTTCTATCCATTTGGTAATATGTTATTTACATTCTTATTATTTTTATGACTATATTAATAATTATATTTTTTTTTTCATTTTATCTTTTAGTATTGACTAAAGATTTTACTCTTTTTTTTTAATTCTTTATTATCTAAATATATTAGAAGGTATGAAATGCTATCATGACTCTTTCTCTCGTATTATTCTCTCTTTGTGTGCTTGCATCCTAGTTCGTTGAGTATGTCTAGGCTGGCATTTTGCAAGCAAAGGAGTTATGTCCGTTTATGTACGAACTCAGATTTACTGTACCTGCCTCGTGAACTATGACTTTCCATTAAACTGAAACACGTAGTTGCCCTTTCTATGCTGAGGTCAATCATCTCACGTCAGACGATATCTTGCCGAAAACTGAAGGCAAGCGGACAACTAGGCGGATGGACAACAAAGGTACCGACAAAGCTGACTATCGAGTGTTACTCTTCTAATAATATGCATTAGGTTTCATTCCTCCTTTCTATAGTCATAATAATAATTGATTAAAAAAGAAAAAAAAGACTGACCATCAAGTCTTTCACTTAATTACTTTTATCTAGTCAATAGAATCAGCCAAGCTTCTGTACAAGACTCACGATCACATGAACATGGGTTTTTAAAGTATACATATGTGCCAAATAAGTTAATTTTTTATATTTTTTTGGTAGAAAATATTTATATTGTGCTATTTTTTTATTTTTCAACTGGGTATTTATAAGAGTATAAATATCATGGCAAATAAGTATAATATGTAATATGTATACTTTGAGAATACTTATTGTCTTTATGGACAGAGTAGTGATTTTCTTACTATTCATGGTAATAGCTATCTCCTTTCTAATGAATATAGTTTTTTTTTTCTTTTTTCTTTTATTTTTTATCTAAAAAAACTCTCATTATAGCAACATAACCTTTTTTTATAACTACTAAAAGATACTGCTATTAAATGCATTAAATATTAATACTGCTAATGAAAAACTATATATAAATATATATTTTCTTATCGAAAAATAATATAAGACGATAATACTAATCCCAATTTATTTGTTCTATTTTGAAACTTGAAATATACCTATAAAAGTAATAGAAAGCACATAGATCAACTAAATTATCATGCAACATGTAAGGATACTTGTATGAAGAGACATAACCTATTGAAAGTTTTTTAATATATCCAATATTAATTAAGTGTTTAAAAAAGTTTTTTTCTCATATATTTGAATATTGGTTATATACTTTATAAAAGAATATAGAAAGACAGAAAATTTTGCTTATTCAACATCTTCTTAATAGATGAATTTGAAAATACCGACATTTTCCTATACGTAATTATATGTAGGATCTAAAAGGAAAGGTCCACATCAAAAGTAACCTCATTAAAACTTATTTCTAATTTCCCATGAAACTAAATCCATATTCAATAATATGTATATATCTCAACCTAAAATGCATAGATTTTTGCATACATAAATTTTAATATCAATAATTGCATTGTAAAAATCTCTACATAAAAGATATCGGTATCATTTCCTAATTGTAATAATATGTTTGAAATGTATGCGTATAAAATATTAAACAACATCTTTTCGATTGCAAAAAAAAAAAAAATTAAAAAGTTAAAACATATCTAAACTTTATCTTTCCAATGAAAACAAAGAAAGCAAAAACAATTGCAATAACTAAAATTTAAGTAAATTTACTTTATTGTTTATAATATCTTCCGGTGGAAGAAGAAAAAGGTAGATTTATTCAGTCAAATTAAAACCTAGAAAAGGAGGATACAAAAATTCAAAATTTCACCATTTTTCTACTACTAAGATCTTAAAATTACAACACTAATTCAAACCCATTTTGGAAAGTAACTTGAATATAAAATAGTTCAAAACTTGAAATTTGGAAGAAAGGAAGAAAAATATGAAAGAAATCAATAAGAAGTTTACTTGAATAAAATCGGATAGAGTAAAGTTTTGGGTCAACCTAGAAAGTTAGATTCAATTATTCAAATAATTAAATAATGGAATACGTAGTGTGGTTAAATCGAAATTGTGCGTGACGTAGTGAAGGCAAAGTTGGTCATCCACGAGAATTGGAAAAGCTTGAGATCTTATATATTGGATTATTAAGAGTAGGGGATAAGCTAGTTGCTATACAAAGAATGCAAGCAATATGAATGATGCTAGTAAGACTTCATAACGTTTTCGAGAACTATCAACATCGGTTCCAGAGTAGGGCTATAACAAAAATCAATGGTGAGTAAGACGAGGATGATTTAGGACTTTCACGGTGTTAAGAAAAGAGAGAAATCAGTATAGTGGCAACTGAAAGTAAATTCCCAAAGAAGTAGACGGTTTTTTTTTTTTTTAATAAATAAATTGAAAGTGGCAAATTGTAAAAATATATAAAAAAAAAATTAGGCACTAAATTTAGAAAATGAAACATTAAAACATTTACTTGTTTAATATTGAAAATTTAAACCATTTTCATGTAAAATAGAAAAAAATTAATTTATATTATGGTAATTAATGTACGGTTATTAACAATAAGAAATAAATATAAAGTTAATGTGTTACTATTAAAAACATAAAAAACAAATAAACTTAAACAACATGTCTAGTTAAACATTAATGGAATTTCACCGAAAGGAAATTCTCAATTCAATTCTTAGCAATGTGAGATTATGAATAACTTTTGCCTTTCAATCGTCTTTTTTTAGCTATTATTCTACATAACTAATATTACAACTCAATTTGACTATAGTTCTATATAAATAAATACAAAATTTCTTCAACTTATTTCAAAAAATGAGCTAAAAATTATATGGTTTTTAATTATAGTTCTTCTTTTCTTAAAAAAATTTAAAATTAAGTTTTTTTTTTTTTCACCTAAATAGATTGTAACAAAAGAATGATTGGATGGTTCTAGGTCCACGACGCGGGGCCGCAAACTGGCACATCTAATGGCCCAGCCGGAAACCGGACCCAGCTAATCTAGCTACGTTTGGAGAACCGCGAGCTGATGGATCTAGGCTTGGTTGTAGGCTAGGTTGAACCCCTGCCAGGTATAGTCATAGCTATTGCCTTGATGGTAATGCAACTCTCTCTCTTTTTTTTTTTTTGTTCTTTTTAAGGAAAAAAAAAAGGGAATTTGACATATAAAAAGAGACGAATCCTTAAAGAAATAAAAATAAAAATAAAAATAAAAGAGAGCTTGATATTGGAATCACTCAAATGTGATTATATAATCTAATCATTTTTAAATTACTAATGGACTTTATTTATTATTATTTAGCTATAATTTATAATAAAAAAAAACTATCAATACTTTTTATAGGATTCTTGATAAATTTTTTTACTAGCTTTAATTTTATTATAATTTTAAAAAATTTACTATAATCAAAACCTATTTTTATTATATAATCACTTTTCTATGTTGCCTCTCTTCTTTATCTGTTAAACTAACACTTAAAGAAAGTTGTCGCAGTTTATATTGAATGTCAAATTCAATATCGGCTCCATTATACTCACATCCATTGGTTAAAAACAACAATTATTTTCTAATGTAGAGTATTTACATTTTTTTTTTTTAACGTTCATCAAGATTTACATAGAAATGAAAGTAGTTGAAACATAGAAATGTATAATATAAACTGGTATGAAAAGTTATGTAGAGTATCTCTTTGATGTAAAGTCCTCTATAGTCGATTTTATTTATTTAACCGATTAGATAACTTTTAACTCCAAAATCCTATTTCTACTTTCTAATTGGTCGAGTTCCACGTAACAGTAGTTAACCGCAAAATTAATAGCCTTTTTATCTTCTTGACTAAAAAATTTCAGGCTAGTGTTTACGTAGTACTCTTTTTTTATTTTTTTTATTCTTGTTTAAGTAGTATTCATTACTATTAAGAGAGTCAGAAGTATAGGCTCTGAGCATCAAGAAAAGATTTAAAAGTCAGATTGAAGATCGACAGAAGCAAAAGTAGAAAAGCTTAATGAAAAAAAGTTCAAAAGCAATTGTACAAGAAGTAAAGGATTAATGGGCCAGAGTCGTAAATTAGTTATATTTGAGCATTGTATCTAATCAAATTCAAACAATTCAATAATAAGGGAATCAAGTCATTCAAACTATCTAAAGATCAATATAATTAGAAGTTATCCAACATTCATGAAGATATTCAAAGAGAGTCGAAGTAACAAATATAAAAAAAGACTAAGTGGCAAATAAAGATATTTATCAAACAAAGGAAAGTAGATGTTTCATAATTTGAAGACTCAAACAACTATTACCCAGAATACAACGTTTGAACATCGAAAATGAAGCTTATGTAAATGATGAGATTTGAAGAGCAAAAACACATGATAACATGACACAAAATGAAAATAATGAAAGAGTACAAATTTTAGCAAAAGCCATAAAAAAGAATCTATTATTATCCTTAGGTGGAGTTAACGACAATCTTTAAACTTAGTATGAGAGTTGTTTGAGAAAAGTAGAGGGAAATATTATAGACTTGTATTATTCTGAGGAGTGTGAGATAGGATAGAGTTTAAGGAATTGATAGCTCATGGCAAAACTTGTTGACCTTGTTAATTCTTTTCTAAAATAGTAGTAATCCCTAGTGTAGAGTTGACTGGTTCCTAGCTTGCAATATTGGAAGAAATGCATAACTTATAAGAAGGAACCCTATATTAATGTATGATTTTCTTCATCCATACTCTTTCTCTTTATTCATCATCATCATTATTATTATAGTTCACTTTGCGTATTATAAATCTACTTTGTATCATCGAAGTTATATTTCTAATATTCTAATAAGTGTTGATCAATCTTATCTATTAGAATTGGTTTAAAGAATAAAGAAGTTTTTGAATGCAAATCTTTGGTCTGAATTTATAGGTTTTAATCCATCAAAATTGATCCTCAAATTAGTCCCTAAAACCCTTTGAATAGTCAAAAAGTACTTTTTTTTCACAAAAATTTTTAACAATCAATTCGACCCCACTTCTTAATTTGTGACCAACAACTTATAATCTTCATTCTCCCTTCTTTTTTTTTTTCTTCTGATATGCAACAACTACGTGCTCAATGTTGAGAAGATTATAAAAATTGATGTAATGAGAATTTCATTACATAAATGATAGACTTAATGGTCTTATCGTGTCCGTGAGACCTTTGGATAACTTACAAGGTTGCAAGTTGGAACTTAGCTATCTGCGCAATCTCATGCGTGAATTGATCCATGCCTTTGATTAAGCTGCTACAAAGTCATTTTACAAGCTTTCCCCGATGGAAGACAAGAATGGTTCCTATTTTAGGAGCTTTTACTAGGTTAATCACATGAACAAAGTTAAAAAAATTACGAAGTATTCGATGTTATCACCTTATGAACAAGACCAAACACTACATGTACAAGTTTATTATTTCTTTTAGGAGGGTTATGTAGACCTCTCTGCATCAAGTTTGTCTTCAAATGATATAAATTCAGAGTGAAATTTAAGCTTAGTTGAATACAGTATAAATCAAAATAACTTGAAATGATGTCTTTCTTTTAAGTAATGGATGCAAAATTTATATTTTGCATTTCACGAAAAATCTACTGGAGATTTGTAGAGCCAAAATATAAGGATGATTGCCGAACGAGATTGGCTAGTTCTATTTTTGTAAATAAATGCAAGACTGCTAGCAATCTCTGTCGTTTGCTTTGCTTTCTCCTTCTCCTAAAACGATGGAAGAAAAGATTATTGGAAAAGCTGGAGGATTAAGCCAAGCTTCCCTTATCTTCCTACCTAGCTTCATGTATGCTAGGAAGAATCCCCAGATTTATTGAACCCTTTGCAAATTTAAGGGATCCTTCGTTGTGCCCTGTTGTGACTATATAAGAATCAGCCAGGCAAGAACAGAGATTATTCAGACGCCAACTTTCCAATGTCCTACATTCTCTACTCCAGGTAAATACGTTGCTATTCGAACAGCTTCATCCAGCTCCTTGCTACAAACTGATCCTTTTTCTCAGTCGTAGAACTCGAGTCGTTTGACGTTTTCACAAAATTAGTTCCACCTTACCAGTGCACCTCTTTCCAATTTCCTCTTCTCCATAGTTCTTCTAACATTGAGATAAATCTAGGAAAGTGACTAGGTTCTGGCGAATCATATCCATTAAGAATACATAAGAGGGACACAACTTCCATAAATTTCACATCGAATACTTGGAGTCATCCAGTTTACCGACACCTTTTGGCTCCATTATCTCAGAGAATTAGTTTTACCACTCCACCTGATGACATCTCTATATATGCAAAAGGGGTAGGTATTATCACAATTACTAAAAGAATGACATGATGCTCCCTTATCAAGCTAAAAACTGCATGGATAATTCTTCATTCTCTCTATTCCAATCAATTTGTATATTCCATTCTACAAAACTCCAATAAGGAGTTGAATTATTTCAATAAATATATGCGAACTCCTTTGATCTTACAATTTATTTTATCAATTGCTTTACCAAGATGAGCACAAAATTCCACGATGAGCAGAAATAAGAAAAAAGAAACTGATCTATTGAACATGTTCAACTTATATCAGTAGCATATACAAAACAAGTACCCTCTCAAGTAATTTACTTTTTATATGAAATTATTTCTTCATTCTTCTAACTCTTCTCTCCAAGTTAACTGCTCGTAACATGAGTACAATGACTGCATCATCCATTAGTTTAATATGTACTACAAAATTGCTTGGTATTAGGATCTAATCCTAAATCCTGAGCATCAGTTTTCAATGACTTACATGACGTTGATGCAAGAGTATCAAGATTGCACCCATCTTCCATCAACCCAATCCTGATGTGGCCTTAATTCATTGTGTAGACACACCATTTCATCTTTCGTGCCTTCAAAGTACACATTGTACCTCATTCCATCAAGAACCTTTATGACTATACCCTCCCACCACCCATCATTATATAGAGCATCAACTTTTGCATATCGATCATACAAATCAACTACAGTGATCTTAGGAGGACATGGCCTCAACTGTGCAAATCTAGCCTCTTCTTTCAGGTTGCCTTCATTGTCTTCTGCTGTCAAAGTTAGGTACTCTATTACAAACTTGTCATCCCCTAACTTGTCCATAATTTTAGCAATAAACCAAGCACCTTCAAATCCTTCTTCATCGTTTTTAACTTCAACCAGAGTACCTCTGCTAAATGGCCGCTTTAATTCTTGGCTGCTAGAAGTTTTGTTTGATTGGAAGTCCTGCATTGATCCAAAGTTGAAGAGAGGGGTAGTTAGTATATGCCTAGAAAGTTTTACGGTTACTCAACCCTCAGACAAGTAAACTAAAACAAATCAACTAATCCAAAGACTTAGTTATGGTTAGCAAAATATCAACTGTGGCATTGGCAAAGCTTACCATTTGATTTGAGTCCAAAAAGAATTAGACGAGAAAAAAAAAATGCAAATGTATGTAGTTTTGGAGAAAATGTTTTCCGAAAACTTTCTTTGACATTTGATATATCTAAAGTCTTACGGTTATCAAATGTTATGAAAGTAATATAAAATGTTGTGGATTCTAGTAGCTTTGGGCGGTAAGTTGTGGCGGAAGACTAAATCAGTTGTCGGTTACTAGGGGTGGTTGCTAACAACCATAGAAAATAAAAATGGGAAATAAGGAAGATACTTTCCCCCTTTTAAAAGTGAAAATCATTTTTCTACTTTTCAATACCATGATAATTTACCATTACAATTCATTGCTAAAAGTCACTGGTAACTATAACTTTTTAAATTTACCATAGTAATGGTTAATGATTCTAGGGCATTGATTACAATAGATGTCATAAAAGTCTAGCAAAATGTTTTCTATGAAGCAAACACATCCTTAATTTAAGAAAACGGGAATTGTCATAAAATTTATGCTTGATTAAGTAGCTTAGCAAATTGCAATTACTAGATTCTCTCCCCCAAAAAGGAGCATCATAATCCTTTAAAAGGTCGGTATGTATGTTAGTCTATTCTTGAAGCCTAGCAAAATGTTTTCTATGAAGCAAACACATCCTTAATTTAAGGAAACGGGAATTGTAATAAAATTTATGCTTGATTAAGTAGCTTAGCAAATTGCAATTACTAGATTCTCTCCCTCAAAAAGGAGCATCATAATCCTTTAAAAGGTCGGTATGTATGTTAGTCTATTCTTGAAGCAATTTCTAATATAAAATCTATCTATTTATGAATACCCAATAGGAATCCCAACCATTCACACAAGCAAGCAAGCTAAAGCAATAGAGAAGGTCCAAGATCAAAATCTTTTCTAACCTCCTTATTCAGAATCAGAATGTACATAAACAAGAAAAAAAAAAAAGCAAAACAACACTAAACACGAAATCGGATTTAACTCTAAAGAAAAAATTTCTGTGAACTTCTACTGCAAGTAGTACACAAACCCTAAATATAAAAATTATGGAATATAGAAGATGGCTTCTTGAACCTAGTGAATAACATGAGCATAGGATACCCAGAAGTTATATGGCACATCAAGTCAATCAACTAGATATATGTTAAAAATCTAAGGGAAAATGAAAAAAATTGCAGACAAGTTTTCCTCTTCTCCCCTATACATCTAGTCTATGTCAATCATATATACCGCAAACATCATTTTTTACTTATTTTTTGGTGGAAATTACATGAAAGAAGATGAACATTTTGATTTAACTTCAAATAGAATTTTAATGATGCAAAAAGGAGACGAGGTATCCATTCTAGGCACGCTATATCTAACAGAGTTATGTCAGCAACGAAATAAATTTTATTTATCTCCTCTGCATATTAATGAAACTTTTTATTTTCTATTTGAATTTGAACCCAAACCTTAAATTTTCCCCCATAATTTAGTTCATATATGGCATATATATTGACACACTTAACGAAATAATGCTACAAAATTATATATACTAAAAGAATTACATCGCTAGTGATCTAAGTCAAGACAATCAATAGCAAAGGGAACGAAATAACAAATCAAACTAATAACAACCTTTTTTTTTCCGGCTTCTTCTTCTCCTACTCCATCTTCGTACTCAAATGCAGGAACCCAAACTCCCTTACGCCAGTCCCACTCGCGATGTATCCTCAAATGTGACGCCCCGAATCGGTAGTGCCTCCTTATACACCTGAAATACACCAAATACTCCAACTCCTTCATCTCCTTAGTAACAACTCCTTCCCACCACCCACCATTAAAGAAAGCATCCACAAGATCATCGCACATGAACTCTTTCTTGCTCTCTGGGGTTGGTACAGGTCTCAGTAAGCCTAAACCGACGTTTTCTGTCTGGGGTTTCCGCGAGCCGTCTTTTTGTTGCATAAGGGTTTCGTATTCCACCGTGTACGTGTTTTTCTTTCGTGATATGCCTATGATTTTTCCAGGGAACAACGCGCCTTGTAAGCGGTTGAGAGGACTGGTGATTTCAACCATGGACCCAACTCTGAAGAAAAGATCAGCTTGATTTTCGTATGTGGCCATTAACTTATTTTCTTGCCCCAAGCTAGGGTTTTGACGTAGGGCTGGCAATTCGGATAGATCGTGAACATACATGGATTTGTGCACCCAAAAAAATCGACATGGGTTTGTATTCGAATTTGGGTTTAACAGTTTAAATTTGTTTAATAATAAAATAATTAATAATATATATATAGTAAACATATAATTTAAATATATATGTTATATCTATATCAATATGTACATTACAATAATATATATATATATTTTACTTAAATATAAATTATAAAACTATATAATATATATGTAGAGAACATATATAATAAATATATAAGATATATTTATGTGTATGTGTGTATTTATATAATATGATATAAATTATATAATTTTATTTTATTAAATTTTTTTATAATATAATTTTATATTTAAGTATTAAGATTATATCAATTTTATTTATAAATATTATTTTTTTATTATCTTTTTTTTTCTTATATATTTATAAATATTTTATAAATTTATTGATATTTTTTAATCAATAAATAAGTTAAATTCAAATACAAAATATAATTATTAAATGAGTTAAATTATAAATTTAGGTTTTTATATATAATTAATAAATAAATTAGATTATAGGTTGAGATTTTTGAGATACAAATTCATTTGAACACAAATACGAGATGTGACGAATTGATACAAATTGCTAACGTTATTTTGATGTTTTGATTTTTGAAAGAATAAATATTTAATAAGGTATAGGAAGAGTTATACTATTCTCCTGCTGGTGATTATCTTGCAATATGAAGATTAATTATTTTACAACTTTCCACAATTTTTATATTTTATTAATATATATATTTCGTACAAAAAAGGGATAAGGATGCAACCAATGCATCATTGTACAATTTTGATTTGCTCAATCCAATAAATATCTTATAAGGCACTATCCTTAGAATTTAGGGTGGATTTCGGTTTTTTTTTTTTAATTAAAAAAACCCTGTATAGATAGGAATCGGTTTTGAAACAAATCTTGAAAGCCTAATAATTAAAACTTTTTTATTTTATAATTTAACAAGTGCCTTAATACGTGTTAACATTTCCCACTACATAGACTCTGACATGGCGTTGAGGACCTTTCTCTTGTATTTTCCAATATTTTCTCTACACCGGAAAGGGGAAGCGAAGGTAAAACCTTTCACGTCTATATCTAAATTAATCATCAATAAAACTTTATTACAGGTGGGCTTTAAGATTTTTCTTCCTGTGCGCAAATTTCAACGAAAGGGAAGGAGGGAAGAGGGTAAAAAGAAGGTGAGAAAAAATAATAATAATCAAAAGATACCCTATCATTTTAGGAATGGTAACATACGAAACTCTACTCATTCATTCAAGTTCTTAAATTTTAAAATCAAAATTTATTTTATATTACTTTGAAATTATCTTAAAACCTATATGGTATAAGGTATTTTATAAAATTTATAATTTTTTTTATTTAATATTACAATTTTTTTATATGTAAAACCTAAGAAATCTCTAATAAAATTTGTAAATTTAAAAAAAATAGTAATTTTTTCTATCTTTATTATTTCAAGTTTATGTAATTTAATTACTTAACAAATGTGAAAAATATGAGAAAAAAATAATAAAATAAAGTTAGAGGATAGAAGGGGCAAGAACATGGAAGAGAATTGAATATGTAAAGTGAGAGAAACGGTATTAAGTTTAATTATTTAAGGTTATTAACTTATCAGTTTGAGCTTTTTTTTTATAATTAAAATATTTATTGATAAAAAAATATAATATTACCATTTACTAATATTATTTAATAATTTTTTATTAGATGAGTATACGACATCTTAAAACTTATATCGTACATACCTTAAAGTATAAGTTTTGAGATTGATACAGAGTAGAACCCTATATCTACATCCTATCATGTGAAAACAAATTTTAGAAATGTGTGGATTTTATTTTAAAGTAAATATATGTTAATTTAGATAATAAATTTACTCAAAAGATTGAACAATTAAAAAAAATATTAAAATCATATACTCATAAAATATTTTGTATATGATATGAGTATTACTATTTCACTCTATAAAGACATTACAGATTTACATTACTGTTTTATGTGATCATTAAAAGTATGTACACTTTTGTATGCGAAGCGAAGTGTTATTTCATGTAAAGAGTTATAACCCCATTCAAAATATGTAGAGTCGTGTCATTCAATATAAAGTCATATGAGGTTGCAACTCTAAGAATGACTTATACAACATTCATTTCTCTTGAATATAAAATTGGAGGAAAGGTATTCTATACAAAAAAGGCATCTCTAACGAAAAGACGACAATAATAAAGTTTTCAAATTTATATATATTAAAGATAATAGATAATAAATCATAACTTTTGAGAAAATACTAATGCAAATAGTTGATAAAATACCAATAATTAATAATTTCTATTAAAGGGGTACTATAAGAAGAAATTAATGTTGAAAAGGCACATAATAGAAAAGGTTTTTGAAATTATATAATAGATGCTGAAAAAGAGCATGATATTGCAATGACAAAGGAGAAACAAAAACTCAACGCTCCAATGAATGCATCTTAATATGCTTCATTTGATGCTCATTTCGTCAGGCCATTTCCAATAATTTAGGAAAATCTGTTTCATTCCTAGGCTTCTACGCTTCGGATAAGGTGATTAAAAAGAAAGGGGAATCGCAGCAAGAGAAAAGTTTGAGGGGGCAATTTGAGAAAGAAAACAAATTTTGACTACCTCACTTCAGTCTTAATAGCATACTAGCTGCTACAGAGAATTTCAATGTTGGACAAAAGCTTGGACAAGGAGGATTTGGCCTCATCTACAGGGTAATAACATTGAAGAAATGTGTGTTCCATTAATTTCTTGAATATACTAAAGTGAAAATTAATTTTATTCATCTAGGGAAAGTTGTAAGATAGGAGGGATATAGCAGTGAAAAGACTTTCCAGTAACTCTGTTCTAGGTATGGAAGAATTCAAGAATGAGATAATACTAATATCCATGCTTCAAAATTAAATTCTCATCAAGTTAGTGGGTTACTACATCGAAGGAGAGGAGAAGATTCTTATATATGAGTTCCTACTTGTTAAGATCAGTCCATAATAACAAAATAAAGTGTAAAAAACAAAACAAAAAAAAGAAGAAATAAAAAATACAAGATTTTATCCTAATTCACCCTTAAAATAAGGCTACGTTTAATAGCGGATTCCACTATAATTAGTAGGACTCACGTGCTTTTCTATCATAGGGAGTATGAGCCACACCCTAACATTCCCCTATTTAATGAATATTTCCCATGCTTTTTAAAACCTAACATAGTAATATACCATTCAAACTTTTCAACACTCACTACCTTAGTAAAAAAATATGCACTATTCACCTATGTGTCAACTTTTTCCAACACACTTTTTATTCTACTTTCTCTCGAATGAAATAATATTGTATATCAATGTGCTTTGCTCTTGTATGAAAACCAGGATTTTTAGCCAAAAATATAACACTTTGGCTATCACCCCCAATCTTCACTCCTCCTTGTGTAAAACTAAGCTCTCTATACAATCTTCTTATCTATATCACTTCCTTAGCAATATGAATAAGAGCCATGTATTCTGCCTTAGTATTAGATAAAGCAATTGTGCTCTGTCTCTTGCTCATCTAACTTATAGCTCCGTTGAATAAGGAAATAACATGATTGTTGGTCAACCTTCTACTATCAATGTTACCTCCCTAATTAGCATCAACAAAACACTTTAGTTCTAGTGCTTGCTGTCCTTTTGAGCTTTTCATGCCTTCATAACAAAACTCAAAATCAGATGTACTGCGAAGATAATGAAGCACCCTCTTTGCAGCTATCTAATGCTCTTTTCCTAGATTGGACATATATTTGCTTAATACTCCCACTACTTGAGCAATATTTGGACGAGTACACACCATGGCATACATCAAGCTCTCTACTGCACTTGTATATTGAATTGCTACCATCTCTTCAATTTTCTCTTCAGCCTTAAGACACTGGAACATTGATAACTTGGAACTTGTGGACATAGGGGTCTTCACTAGCTTATAGTCTGTCATATTGAATTTTTCCAACACGTCTTCAACATATTTCTTCTAACTTAACCACAACTTTCCATTCTCTTGCTCCCTTTTTATCTACATGCCCAAGATAAAGTTTGTCGGGCCTAAATCTTTCATCTCAAACTCTTTTGCCAATAGTCCCTTTCACAGTATTGATCATACTCATACTATTCGCAACTAGCAGCATATCATCAACATATAAGGTTAAAATAACAAAATCATCATCTAACCTCTTCACTTAGACACAATGATCAGCATCACAATGAACTAAGCCAAGCTTTAAGGCATAGGAGGCAAACTTCTAGTACCACATTCTTAGAGATTAGGCCATGTAAAGACTTGTTCAATTTGCAAACGAAATCTTCTTTTACCTTGACCACAAACCCATCTGGTTACTTCATGTAAATATCCTCCTTCAAGTCACCATGTAGGAAGGTTGTTTTTACATCAAGTTGCTCTATCTTTAGATTGTATGTAGCTGCTACAAATAAAACAAGTTTTATAGAATTTAATTTAGTAATAGGAGAAAAAATCTCACCACAATCGACTCCCTCTATCTGTAATATCCCTTTGCAACTAGATGCACTTTATATTGTTCTATATCTCCATTTGCAGATATCTTCTTCTTGAATACCCATTTTCAACCAATTGCCTTCCGATCTATAAGTAATTTTACCAAATTTCACATTCTATTTTTACCTAATGTGTCCATCTCATTTGTCATGGCTTTCTCCCACTATTTGGCATCTTCCACTCTTCTTACTTCCTTAACATTATTTGGATCATCACTTGTAATAGTCAAAGCACAATTTTCATTACTAGCAAATAAGGTATATCTCTCGGTAGTCTTCTTTGCCGTGTGGACCTCCTTAAGGCTAGTTCGAGTGGTGCATCAACTTCAAACACAGTATCAGAATCTATAATATCATCCTCCACATCAAGCTCATTAACTTTAGAATCTGAAATTTTTGTTTCAACTTGTGTAGCCTCTATCTTTCCTTGTAAACCAACATCTAAATTAACCAATTGTGGTTCTTCAAGAGCCTATGAAACAATCTAATTTAATGTAGATTTTCTGAATACCATATCTTTTCTATAAATAATAAGTTTAGTATTAGGATTCTACAACTTATACCCTTTAATACCATCTTTATACCCAATGAAAATGCACTTCTCTAACTTGCTTTCAAGATTATTCCTCTTTTCTTTAAGCACATGCACATATGCTTCGCAACCAAATACTCTAACATGGGATATGTCTGGCTTCTTCTTAAATAACGCCTCAAACGGTGTTTGATCCTTCAAAGTTGATGTGGGAGACCCGTTCTTTAGATAACACGCAGTAGTCACTACTTCTACCCAAAATTCAATTACTTAGTTTGCACCACTTAATATGCTCCTTGCTTTCTCCATGAGGGATCAATTAAATCTCTCTACCAACCCATTTAGTTAAGATGAATATGGTGTGGTTTTCTGCCTTGCTATGCCATTGGTGGCACAAAATTGATCAAATTTCACTAAACAAAATTCTCTTTTGTTATTAGTTCGTAGCACTTTAATCTTTCTATCAAATTGATTTTTCATGAAAGCTTTGAATTAAAGATTTTTTTCTAACACATCATCCTTTCTTTTGCAAGAAATATATCCACACATATTTGGAATAATCATTGGTAAAAGAAACATAATACCTTGATTTTCCAAATGATGCTATAGGTGTAAGATTGAAAACGTCACTATGGATTAAATCCAAAATCCCTTTTGCTTCCCCCCCTATGTATTCAAAAGATACCCAACTCTGTTTTCCATGTAGACAATATTTACAAAATCTGAAACCCATAGAACAGCTTGGGATTCCATCTGCTATCTTCTTTAAAGTAAGGGTCACCAATCCTTTCTCACTGATATGACCTAATCTCTAATGTCATAGCATTGTAGGATCTTCTTTTACCTGCTCCATAATATAACTTTCACCATTGATCACTATGCTTCCCAACAATTTCCATAGCTTTCCACACCGTTTGTCTCTAGTAATCACGATAGATTCACGAGTTAGCTTACATAAATATTTATCACTGATGAAAGTAATACCAACATCTACCACAATTCCCACAAAAATAAGATTCCTAGTAAGACTAAGAATATGCATTGATTGTCCCATCCTTCATCTTTAGCTTCACCTTTCCATGATCGATAATATCAAGCATTGAATCATCTCCCATTTGCATTGTACCTCCTTGACATGGCTCATAATAGCAGAACCAATATTTATGAGGTGTCATGTGAAAAGACTCTCCAGTATCAATTATCCATGCACTATGAACAACCTAAGATGAGTTATAGATGAGATACATGTCTCCAACACTACTATCACCATCTTTCTTTATACCAAATGATGATACATCATCTCACTTCTCTGGAACCATACTTTTGCTTCTACAATCCTTCTTCAAGTGTCCAATTTTTTCACACTTTCTTTCAGATCGATTGTGACTTTTAGATCTTCCTCTAGACTTTGATGTACGTGATTAAAAGGATGGTAAATGCATCAATCACTAGGCATGAGAGACCAACTCCCTTAACAAAATGGCATATCAAATTACTTCAAAATTGAAGTCCAATTCACGAGTTTGAACACTAAATGGATGTAAGAACAAACAAGTGTATAAACTTCAATGGAATAACATGCAAATGAACTAGAATTCAATCTCAAATTGAAATGATCAAATCTAAAAATATATAACCCTAATTCACGTGATAAGAACAAGTAACCAACAAATTATACCTAGATATTACTCACTAAGCACAATTTGTAAAACAACAAGAGTAAGATCAATATGACTCACAATTCACTCTAGTTGATTCTTGCCACAATTTCACAAAGAAATTGATAAGAGATTTTTATATACAAAGGATAACCCTCACGGCATAAAGTGTATAATTTTTCTCAAAATGCCAAAAGTTCCCTAAAAACCCTAGTAAGTAAGTATTTATACTTGCTCCTATCAGGGTAAAAACACACTAAAAATTACAAAGATGCCACTTAAGTGGCCAATTACCAAAACATAAATTACAAGTATAAAATAAAAAGGCCAATTCTCATAAGCAACAATTATAAATACAAATGGTCTTCAAGTGGTTAGTTCTTCACTTCAATTGAACAATTTGTGGGCCGTTTGATGTGACTCCAAGATTGTCCCACAAGTTGATCTTTAGTGCATATTATTTGGCCATCCTGTAAAATCTATAAATGTACTTGCTAAAGTACAAAATAAAACATTATTAGATAAATGTGGCCATATGTGGATGTCTGAGCTCATGCATCCAAGTTAAGTTTCCCTACTATTGGGAACATAGGATTGATTCCCATCATCTCCTCGGGCCTCTGAAAGATTTGCCCTCAAATCTAATGGGTCTTCTCTTAGATTGAAACCTAATGTTTGTGATTGCTTGTTGGCTGGAAGTTTGGAAGAACCAAAAGTGTTTCTAATTTGTTCCTGGAAAGAGCAAAACTCAGCTAGAGACATAGGAATCAAGATTATCCATATACCATCCTTTTGAAACATGTAAGTGTTTTCTGAACCCGTCATGTAACACCTTTCTATCAAATAACCAAGGTTTACCCAACAATAAGTGAAAGGCGCACATAGGAAGCATATCACAAATAATTTCATCACTGTATTTATCTCCCATACTGATTGACACCTTTACCCTCTACATAACATGCAGACTACCTTGGTCTTCTAACCAATACAATTTATAAGGGCTAGGATATAGGCTAGTGGCTAGTTGTAAGTTATCTACTAATGTAGCAGATATAACATTAGTGCAACTACCACCATAAATGAAAAGCACATATAGGTTACCTTGAATTTGATAAGGTGTGTGGAACAGGTTCTCCTTCTGTATGTTCTTGGCATCTAGAGATAAAGTCAAAACCCTGCACAATACATTAATAGGTAATTAATGTCTACCCTTTTTGTCCTCATGTATGTCAGCGTTCTGATCATAATAGTACTCTTGTAAAGCCATAGATAAATCTGTAGGCTTGACAGCTTCTTCCTCATCATTTTCTTCATTGCCCTCCATAATAGTCATTACTCTTTTATTGGGACACTATGCAGTCATATGTCTAAATCTCATGAATTTGAAACATTTAATCTGGCCCATCTTTACATTAGTTGACCCCGGTACTGTCTGCCTAATATCAGAACCAACTACCTCTTTGCCTTTTCTGGAAACATTTTTCTCCTTTTTTTGTGCTAAGGATAACTCTATCTACAACCTTAACATGTTCGTTTACTCCCTTTGGTCCCACCATCTGACCATCTACCCTCATGGGTTTAGTAGTAGTACTATGCTTGTTACTAGTGGCCCGAAATAGATTGGATTGCCTTTGCCTTTCCACTTTCAAGGCTAACTGTATAGCCTTGTCAAGTGTACTATACCTTTGCAGCTCAACAACACAGGCTATCTCGTATTTCAACGTAGACACGAAATGTGCTAGGGTTTGCTCAGGAGGCTTAACTGATCCACATCTGATCATTAACGTCTCAAACTCCTAGACATAGTCATCTACTATTTTGTCTCCCTGTTTTTGTGTTTGGAGATGCATAAACAGTTCTTACCTATAGTGCTCAGGTATGAACCTTTTCCTTAGAACCCGTTTCATGTCTCTCTAGGTGTGTATTTCAACCTCTCCATCCCTTCGCCTGTTGGTCACTAGATTCTTCTACCACAAGGCGGCATAACCTATGAAAACCACAGCTACAAGACGAACCCTAGTGTTATCATCAATCTCATAACACTTGAAAAGGCCTTTAACCTTATCTTCCCAATCCAGGTAATCATCTGTTGAGCCCCTACCATCAAATGAAGACATCTACAGTTTCACATATTCTAGTCTCCTAGGTGGCCTGAAATCCCTATTCAAGTATGGATTAGCCCTAAAGTTATCATCTCTTTCCTCCCTAAGAGTAGGATGATCTTGTTCCACTCTCCTTCCCACAGTTCCTCCTATTGCTCCCTTGTGAACGTTTTGAGGAGCTACTCTAGGTGGTAGTGCTTGAGGATTCACCACTGGTGGTTGTGGCATCATCATCCTATCTATCCTTGTTACTAATGTAGCAACAATGGTGGTGAGGTCCTAAAGTTGTTCCTCCAAAGTTCTTCCACCTATAGTATGATGACCCTATCTGCCACCAACTTGACTATTGGCCTCATTGCCAATTCCCCTATTCACACTATCATTTAACATAGTTATGAAATTGATTTGTCAAATTACCAAGATAATTCAAAGCAATGTAGTACACTCCTTTCACTATAACCACACTTCAAAAGCCAAACAACAACCAAATAACCCACAAAAGTAAACACAAAACTCCACTTAACTTCACACACTTCCGCAATTCAATTATGGCAACGACAAGTAGAAGTAATAATTAAACACTTCTTCAAATAGTAGGTTAATGAATTTAACTAAGCAAAGTGTTCAAGCATTAATACATAATAACTCCCACACTTTAATGCTTGCTTTTGAAATTCAAATTTTAACTACTATAACTCCCTTTCAATCACGGCACATACACATATTTACACTCTACGTACAGCACCCTTCACCATAACACAAATAACATAACACGTTGCAACACCTTCACAACACAAACTCACTTTGCTACATACACACAACTCTACCACGGTGCAAGCTTCAAACACAACCCACACTTACACTTCACGGTGCAACACTTCTATAATCTATAAGACATTCACTTGACAACACAATCATGGTACAACAAGTTCAAATGCTACTCTTAATGAAACTTCTCCACAAATTACAAGTACAAAATAAAAAGGCCGATTCTCATAAGCAACAATTACAAATACAAATGGTCTTCAAGTGGTTGGTTCTTCACTTCAATTGAATAATTTGTAGGCTATTGGATGTGACTCCAAGAGTGTCCTGCAAGTTGATCCTTAGTGTATGTTATTTGGCCATCCAGTAAAATCAATAAATGTACTTGCTAAAGTGCAAAATAAAACATCATTTGATAAAAAGTGGTCATATGTGGATGTTTGGGCTCATGCATCCAAGTCAGGTTTCCCCACTATTGGGACCATAGGGTTGATTCCTATAAGACTTATTCCTACTAACAAATCTGGATTTGGATCATTCACTATTCCTTCCTCTTACAAAAAGAGCATCATTCATTGCATTATCAAAACTTGTTCTTCTCATCTCCTCTGACAATAAAGCAGACATGACATTCTTAAATGATGGTGCAGCAACACCATTGCCAATCTAAACAATTATATGTTCTCATGAATCAGGCAAAAAACACAACATAGTACATGCTTTATCCTCCTCATCCAGATTAACATCAATAGACACAAGTTGTCCACAGATAGTATTAAACTCGTTTAAGTGTGCAGAAAAAGAATCACCTTCACTCTTCTAAAGGTTGTACAATTGCTTTCAAAGAAACAACCTATTCACAAGTGATTTGCTCTAATAAAGGCTTCCTAACTTAATCTGGAGATCCTTTACTGTCTTCTTAGAGGTTACATTCACCAAGACATTATCAGTGAGACATAGCCAAATCAAGCTTCGTGCTTTCCGATCATTTCTAATCCATGCCTTCAATTAAGTGGATGTAGACGTAAACTCCTCCTCCTTCGCCTTCTCCTTAGCAATTAGCTCAGGTTTATCTTCTTCAATCATGTACTATAGATCTCTATCCATGAGCAAAGCCTCCATCTTCAACTTCCATAACTCGAAACCCTTTCCTCCGAACTTCTCCACTTCAATCCATGATTGACCAACCGACATCTTCCCAAGATTTGATTTTTTTGGATCTCTCTTCACCAAGAAAACCCTAATCTCAAACCTCGCTTTGATACCAGATGTTAAGATCGGTGCACAATAATGAAGTAAAGTTTAGAAAACAAAACAAAACAAAAAAAAGGGAGAAATCGAAAACATGAGATTTTATCTTAGTTCACCCTTAAATAAGGGCTACATCTAGTAGATGATTCTATTATAATTAGTACATTGTATTTCTTCTTACTATTTTTAATTATAGGAAAAAAAGAGAATATATAGTAATAGCTATTCATGAGCTTAAGCCTAAACTGCTAATGAAAAAATATGAGCTTAAATCCTAAAAGCCCTTTGGTGTTTAGGGGGCGCTACCCTCTTAAGACCCTTGCTGAGGCGACTCCCTCAGATCCCCGCCCGCTCAATGTAGAGTGAGACTTATGTACTTTCCTATTGTAGGGGAGTATGAGTCACACTCCAACACTACCAAACAAAAGCTTGGATAATTTTTTTTTATGGTAATTCTATTCTAATAGTTGTTTATTAATCTTTTAGTATGAATTTGTAAACATTTTACACACAAATGCAAGCCAAAGCTACTTATTATGTGGTGAATTACTAGATTTAACAAGAAAAATAGAACTTAATTGGGAAAAATGATTTAACATCATCCAAGGGATAATTAGAAGGCCCATGTACCTCCATAGTGATTCTTGCTTACGCATGATACATCGAGATTTGAAGGTTAGCAATATCCCCTTAGATCAGAACATGAACCCAAAAATCTTAGATTTTGGGCTTGCTCGCTTGTTTCAAGGCGCACAAGTTCTTGTGAACTTTCCTGCTTAGTTTATAGTCCTTTCCTTTAGGAATCAATTTCATAATTTGGAACATTGAACTTGGCATGTGTAGGAGAATGACAATACTAACATATTAAAGCCTTATGGTAGTAAATACATGGCTCCTAAGTATGTAAAGGGAGGAATGTTTTTAGAGAAGTCTGATGTCTACAGCTTCGGGGTGTTGGTACTAGAAATTGTCATCGAAAAGAAGAATTCACTATTTCACAATCAAGGAGAACATATACACCTTATTTTCTATGTAAGCACTAAGTACCTTCAATTCTTAGAAGTTTCATACTAGATTTGTGTTCTCTAGTCATTTTTAACCTGCTATAATAAAAAAAGATGATAATAGGCATGGCAATTTTAGAGCCAAGGTAGAGGATTGGAATTTGTCGATGAAACACTAGTTTATAGGCACAGAACCAAACCATAGATAGACTTAACATGTTAACTGTAGTCCAGCTGCATTGTGGAGAATCTAACCTTCCATACCTAAAGGAGCCAACTTTCACCAACCATAGCTTATGTGAAAATGAAATCCAGATGCAAGAAGAATGTACGAGGGCTTCAAATGCTACAACCAATTTGGGAATTGAAGGGTGTTAATCTTTGTCCTCAAATGCCATAACCAATTTAGTAATGTACTAACTATTATTAAGATATGGAGTGGTGCTATAATAGACACTACAAGAATTTGTATATTTGGTGACGTTTGCAAATTTTATAAGTGTCACTGAGTTATATGTGTTTTAGTAACGTTTATTAAATTTCATATAAAATATATTATTAATGACGTTTATTAAATCAAAATTAAAATGCAAAAACATGCAATTTGAATAGTGATTTTTCAAAAGTAAACATCTAAAAAATTTCTAAATTTTCATCTAACGTACTCTCTAATAATTTATTTCTCTTGAAATCCTCAAAAACAAATCTCCAAATTATTCTAAATTTTTTTAGCAATTTATAAAATATAATAATCTAATTTGTAAAACTCAAAAATTAATTTTTAAGTGATGTTTGTTATCTCAAGATTGAATATAATTTATGGAAGAATTTAAACTTTATGATCTTAAAGTAATTTAGTAAAGCAACAACATAAAATTTATGTGCTATTGGATGGAAGATTTGATGAAAAAAAAAAAAAAAACACTATTGGACATTCCACACCCTATAAGCACTTGATATTAATCTCTAACAATTGAGAACTTACCCAACATTTTCCATCCCGCCTACTCTAAATTGATCTGCTTACTTTAAAAAAAAGAGGAAACTTTCTTTTTTCAAAAAGAAAGAAAAAGGACCCTAACTATTGTAAAATACCCACAAGGTATGGTTACCTTGCAAACCCTAATTCCCCCTCATCTCTCTCTCCCTCCCAGCAAGTGTAAGCCATCTCCATCTCTATCTCTCCATTTCCCTCTCTATTACATTATCCATCTCTCTCACTAACGTATTTTAGTGTAAGTGGAGTTAACTTCGTTGCTAGATGCTTCACCTCGCCACTGATGGACTCCATTGGGAATTTTCATTTTCCCATATCCACCACCAATAGGTGCATTCTCTATTTCTCTAACTCCCTCTCTATAAGTGTATTAAATTGGAATAATGCAAAATATTCAAACATCAATAATTATGGATTATATATGGTATAGAATGTGTATGATTTTTCTTTTGGTATTTTTTCAAAAATTGCCATGGTTAGTAAGAAAATGGCTTAAGTAGTGGAGGAATGGTACATACAAGTGTCAATCATTGTTGTTTAGTCAAGTGTTGATGTTATACAAGGAAAATACGCTAGCCTACAATAAACAATTAGGATTCTTGATTGATTATTTGTGGGTGCAGATGTAAAAAAAAGAGAGTTACATCTTCCCTGAGATAATTTATTTAGGATCACTATAATGAAGGACTTTTTGGAGTTGTCAATACTTTGAAAATGGATTAAGCATTGCTTTAAATTGATCCTTGCTTTTTATAATACTTATGTCTTTTGTGGCAAATGTTACAACCACAAATAATTAGTAACAAGCTACTTTAGTTATCTACCAGATTTGTAAATTACTTAACTCAAACACTATATGTTACTAATGATCTCTGAGATGCTATATTTCTTTCTATTTTTGGTGCATCTGGGATATTATTATTAAAGCAAAAGCACTAAGAACAAGTATTCTAACATCATAGCTAGTATTTACATTAGCCATTATCAAAATATATGACTCATATGGCCATATCTTGCTTTATCTACTACTAGGTCTACAAGATCTATAGGAGGGACAAAAATTTCCATAGATGGAGTATCCATATATTATTGCAAATTTACTATTTTGTCTACTATAAAACTCCCTTCTTGTGTTATTTTTTGGATGTTCATTTCTTCAGCCATAAAGAGCTCTTGCCTGCATGCATGAAGCACATTAGCAAAAATCATTTTGCAATAGGCTAAAGGGTTTGTCTTTAGTTTATCAATCAACTTCCTACACTCAGTAAGTCCAAGCTAAGGTAAAAGGCTTGCAAATGATGCAAAGGGCAATCTCGTAAGCTTTGGCTTTCTAATATAGTTCTTTACTTGGTATGCTTTATCCGCACTTGGTAGAAAATACTATCAGTGGCTTCTAATGTTTGAAACAATGCATCATTGCATGCTTTGTTTCTTAGGACTAGATTGTGTGTTCTAATGCCTTGCAATGCTTTTAGTTTTGTCATTTTTTTTCCTAATTGATTTAGAGGACTTTATGGAGTTTGTCATTTTCTTACCATATGAATTGGTGTATAGCTTATTCCATTTTGACTATGACTTGTTGGGGCAACAAAGTCACCTACTTATAATGTGTTAGAATGGAAGCTAGGATAGTATTGGCTAAGAAGACACGTCTTACTATACTTAGGACATGACTCTTCCCATTCTAATATATGAAAGGCCATTCTAAGATCAATCTTGATAGCCATCTACCCTTGGCTGCCCCTTTTCTTTCTAATACTATGCAACAACTCTCTCATATAAATAATATGAACAGCAACTCTCTTACCTTTTATGCAATAACTCTCTCATATTGCAACTGATATGAACCACGCCAACGTATGACGAAACCCAATACCAATACGTTCGGAATTTGCTACCTAAGATGCTAAACACACTCAAGTGGAAACCATGACCTGTTGCCTATAAGTGAGACAAGAACTTTGGTATAATATGTAGACACCACAATCAGGATGAAAGGTTGATTGATAAGTCGGGATGAACGCCATGGAATAAAAATCCGATAAGTTCTAGATTAGTTCTTTAAAGAACCAAGAGAGGAATTCTCTCAAAAGTGTTTTTTAAAACTTCAATGTTGTATGTTCTATTTGTTCTAAACCTTAGGAGCTTTATATTAAGGTTTACAATTGTAACAATAAAGGCAAAAAACGACATAACTTCATTAAGTTGCGGAAAAATAACAAAACAGAGACTTAAAGGCCGGCGGCATAGGAGTGAAGCTCGGCGGCATTGGATTAAAGGCTGGCGGCCTTGGAGCTGGCGTAAATCATATACACGGCCGTGCCTTCTAGACGTATATGTTTCTGTGGATATTCTTGACACCATACACAGCCGTGCCTTTGAACCGTATATACGACCGTGTATGATTCTGTGTAACCTCCAGACTCCTATACGGTGTGCCTTGTAAAGACACGCCCTCTTCAACCCGTATCCTTTATGACTTGTACAAGAGCAAGGGCATTCTCATAGTTGTTCCAATCCATTCCGACTTCATGATTGCTCCAATCCTTTCCGGCTTCGTGGACATCCTTTATCAACCCGTTAAGTGCTTCCTTGAATCGTTTCGCTCGATTTCTTTTGATCGGCCCAGGTAGCACTTCAAGAGGATCCACATTCCATCTTCTGACTTGGCTCCCATCAAGGCTCTCATCATTCCCCTCCTCTTGAAAAGGATTTGTTCTGAAATCATCGCCTACATCAAAAGGACTCAGATCAGTAACATTAAATGTAGCACTTACTTGATACTCACCTGGCAAATCTATCTTATATGCATTATCATTGATGCGCTCAAGAATTTGAAATGGTCCATCGCCACTAGGAAGTAGTTTAGATCGACGCTCAGTAAGTGGTGCTACAATGGTGCTGAAATCCTTCACAAATCTCCTATAAAAGCTCACTAGTCCATGGAAACTCCGCACATTACTTAAATTAGTTGGACTAGGCCATTCTTGGATCGCACGAATCTTTTCTTCATTAAACTGTATTCCCTGTGCACTAACAACAAAAACAAGAAACATAAGTTTGTCTGTGCAAAAAGTGCACTTTTTGAGGTTAGCATATAATTGCTCCTTTCGAAGCACTTCTAAAACATCTCTCAATTGAGATATATGGTCTTCCAAACTCTTGTTGTAAATGAGGATATCATCAAAATAGACAACAAAAAATTTGCCAATAAAAGTCCTCAAAACATGGTTCATAAGTCTCATAAAAGTACTAGGTGCGTTAGTTAAACCGAAAGGCATTACTAACCACTTATACAATCCATATTTTGTCTTAAATGCGGTTTTCCATTCATCACCTTCTTTCATTCTAATTTGGTGATATCCGCTTTTCAGATCAATTTTGGAAAAGACACTAAACCCATGTAACTCATCTAACATGTCATCTAAGCGAAGAATGGGATGCTGATACTTTACCGTGATGTTGTTGATGGCGCGGCAGTCAACACACATTCTCCATGACCCATCCTTCTTAGGCACCAAAATCACAGGCATTGCACATGGACTCATGCTTTCTCTCACGTACCCCTTCTCCATTAATTCATCGACCTGCCTTTGGAGTTCCTTTGTCTCCTCCGGATTGCTCCTATAAGCTGGTTTGTTTGGAATCGATGCTCCGGGTACAAGGTCAATCTGGTGCTCAATACCACGAATAGGTGGTAATCCCTTTGGAACTTCCTTAGGGAAGACATCTTCGAAGTCCTGCACAATAGACACAACTACGCTAGGCAAAGAGTTAAATAGTTCGTTAGTATTCAAACACGTTTCCTTAAAAACCAGCAACAACATAGGTTGCTTCATCACTAACGCTCTCCTCACTACACTCGCTCTTACCACACAGCTCTCCTTTTGCAAGGTTGCACTCTCCTTTTCACTCACCACCAAAGTTGATCCCCCTTCAACTTGGTCTCTCACACTCTTTCCAGCCTTCCTCTCTTTTTCCTTTTGATATTGACTTTTGTGTCCCTTTTCTTTCTCGCTATCTTTTGCTCTCTCACTCTCCCTCTATTTTTCACTCACCTTATATTTTGCAAAAGACTATTGTAGCTGCAACTGATCCTCATACACCGGTTTAGGTGTTAAAGGTTTAAGATTAAAGCTTTTCCCCTGGTGAACAAGTGTATACTTGTTAGAAAAGCCATCATGAACAACCTTCTTATCAAACTGCCATGGCTTCCCCAACAACACATGATACGCTTGCATCGGCACTACATCGCATAACACCTCATCCTCATACCTACCAATGCGAAAAGCAATCAAGGCTTGCTTACTCACCTTAGTCTCACCACTATCATTCAACCACTGCAATTTATATGGACTAGGGTGTTTAGTAGTCTTGAGTCCCAGCCTCTCGACAATAAAATTACTCACCATATTGGTGCAACTTCCTCCATCAATGATTAAACTGCAAATATGATCACCTAGATAACATCTAGTATGAAAGATATTCTCTCTTTGCACCTCCTCTTCTTCCTTTACCTGCACATTCAAAGCTCGCTTCACTACTGCCACTAACTTCCCTACTACAGGCTCCTCATCATCACTAGCGTCCTCTAATGGAGGCATATCATCCTCTTCACTATCCCCCTTAGTCTCATACTCACCATCATCATGCAGAATCATCACACACCTATTCGAACATTGACTAGCAATATGGCCTCTACCTTGGCATTTAAAACATCTAATGTCACGATTTCTAGGAGTAGAAGAATCAGGTTTACCTTGGTTACCAGGAGTAGAACCCGCTTGCCTCTGCTCTCCTTTCGGTTTGGTGGGTAAAGGCTTTTCTTCCTTCTTCCATTGGTTAGTCTTCCAGGTGGATGAACTAGTACCCTATTGAAACCGTGCTTTACTACTACCTTTCCTCCTATGTTGCTTCTCAACCTTTATAGCCATATGAACCATATCTTCCAATTGTACATAATGCTGCAATTCAATGACATTTTGAATTTCTCTATTCAATCCAGCAAGAAACCTAGCCATGGTAGCCTCTCTATCCTCCTCTACATTCGCCCTGATCATCGTAACTTCCATCTCCTTGAAATACTTATCCACACTTCGGCTTCCCTGCCTAAGAGTTTGCAATTTGTTGTGTAATTCACGATAGTAATACGCAGGCACAAACCGCTTCTTCATCACCCTCTTCATCTCTTCCCACGACTCAATAGGTGGTTCGCCATTCCTTCTTCGATTCAACATTAGTTGATCCCACCACACTATGGCATAATCCGAAAATTCAATGGCAGCAAGTTTCACTTTCTTTCTCCCACTATAGTTGTGACAATCAAACACCATCTCTACCTTCTTCTCCCACTCTAAGTACGCCTCGGATCATTCTTCCCTTGGAAAGGATGAATCTTCATCTTTATACTACTCAATTGATTATCCTCTCTATTCCTATCTCCTCTATCTTCCCAATCCCTAGTTCCTCTATTCCGATAACTATATCCTCTATAACTCCCGACAGAAGGTTTATCAAATTCATTATCCGACATTTCATCTCCACCCCTTTGTACTCTCCTAGAACAACTCTCCCTCTTATGCCCTTGGAAGACGTTTTTAGATTGCTCTAGTTTTTGCTCTACAGTCTCATGAATTTGTTCCATCCCCTCCTGAAACATCCTCTTCATCTCACCCCTCAATGCCTCAATCACTAACCTAGCATCAAACCTTCCCCTCTCACTTTCAGGAGAATGTTGTCTCGACATAGTTTTTGCAGAAAAAAGGTTAGCACGAACACAAATATATATATGATTAAGCCTCACGATACACTCCCTTACATGTTTCGCTCCAAAGATGATATCGCACAGTCACTTATGTATTCTCACAAGCAATAATGATATCAATTCACCAATTCCTCTTCTCAATTCTCTTGGAACTAACCCAAACTACACCAATTCCCTTCCGTAGAATTCAAAACAACTCTAGGGCTCGAAATTTTCCTCTTTTTCTTTCCGATTTTTTTTTTGTTCCCTTTTTTTTTGCTCTTGATCACGTTCCTTTTTTTTTTTTTGTCGTGATTCTTCCTTTTTTTTTCCTTGTAACAAAATTGAATAGTAGGTACTACACTTTCAATAGACAATTAACACTATGAAATTGAATATGAACAATTGATATGAATGATTGGAGTTAGGGTTTTGATGTTACTTTCCTCAAACCGAACTGATGTATAACAAACCTAGGCTTTAATACCAAACTGATACGAACTACGCCAACGTGTGACGAAACCCAATACCAATACGTTCGGAATTTGCTACCTAAGATGCCAAACACACTCAAGTGGAAACCGCGACCCGTTGCCTATAAGTGAGACAATAACCTTGGTATAATATGTAGACGCCACAATCGGGATGAAAGGCCGATTGATAAGTCGGGATGAACGCCATGGAATAAAAATCCGATAAGTTCTAGATTAGTTCTTTAAAGAACCAAGAGAGGAATTCTCTCAAAAGTGTTTTTTTAAACTTCAATGTTGTATGTTCTATCTGTTCTAAACTTTAGGAGCTTTATATTAGGGTTTACAATTCATAACAATAAAGGCAAAAAACGACATAACTTCATTAAGTTGCGGAAAAATAACAAAACGGAGACTTAAAGGCTGGCGGTGTAGGAGTGAAGGCCGGCAGCGTTGGATTAAAGGTCAGTGGCCTTGGAGCTGGCGTAAAGCATATACACGGCCGTGCCTTCTAGACGTGTATGTTTCTGTGGATATTCTTGACACTATACACGGCTGTGCCTTTGAATTGTGTATACGACCGTATATGATTTTGTGTAACCTCCAGACTCCTACACGGCCGTGCCTTGTAAAGACACACCCTCTTCAACCCGTATCCTTTATGGCTTGTACAAGAGCAAGGGCATTCTCATGGTTGTTCCAATCCATTCCGGCTTCATGATTGCTCCAATCCTTTCCGGCTTCGTGGACATCCTTTATTAACCCATTAAGTGTTTCCTTGAATCATTTCCTCGATTTCTTGTGATCGGCCCAGGTGGCACTTCAAGAGGATCCACATTCCATCTTCTGACTTGGCTCCCATCAAGGCTCTCATCAGCAACTTCCTTCTTTTTCCTTTTATCTGTTCTATTAGAAAGATGCTATCTTGATGGTTAGAGTGTGTTATAGAAAGACAAACCAATAGGATGATGGTGATGTTCTTCTGAGATTTGTTTCCAAAAAATATTGCAAAAGTGGGAGTTCGAAGTGGTTAGCTACATTATTTTCTCGGCTTTCTCTTAGTACTCAATAAGGCCATAAAAAATGCTTAACCCTAATGGATTGGTGTGTCCGAAAATGTTGTGAGGTATAGCATGAGTATATGATCTTAGTCTAGTTGGCTTTATCTTATAACTCTACATTTTTTGCTCTTTTTTTCCTTTTTTGTTTCTTTTTCCCCCTTCTCCCTTTTGATAAAACATAGAAAGATACACCAATTTTGCAAGCTAAGAAATATTACTCAACAAATCGTCAATGAGTTGGTATACATTGAGCATTTGAATGATGTCTCTCTTGAAGCCTTTTTAGATAGGTTTGATGCAGTTGATTCTTAGGTCCTTTCAATATGACAAGTTTGAGCTTTAAGAGAAATAATGTAATTGCCACACTAAGAATGAGCGCTTATGCTGGCTTAGTTAATTTGGTGAAGTTGGATTTAGAGAGATGTCCAAATATCCATGATAGACTTGTTTATCTTAAAGGTTTGTATATGGCTATATGCCAACCACTATGAAATATTTATAATAATTACTTATAGAATAAGATAAAAGGAATTGGTTGATGTATTTACTATTATCTGATGAGTAACTTTCTCTCTCCCTCCTTTTTTCAATTTATGGGATTAAATGAAGTATCAACTACAAGGATGAGGTAGAGTGGTGGAGGATTTCTCTTAATGAAGCAAGCAGATCCAAAGGTTTTAAGGTTACACTAAATGGGTATGGCAGTGATTCCATTGTGTATTATACTCCACTAGCTATCTAATTTACATGAACTTGATATTATTTAGGTATTTCCTTAGTTTTTAGGCAAGGGATGGTAATTTTTTTCGCTTTTGAAAGAGAGGATTGAAAGGCTTTGAATTTCTGCTATTGTTATTCAGAAAGTTTAATGTTTGATAGGCAGTAGGCTAAAGTCAACATAGACATTTAAAATTATCTATCTTGATTTTTCAAGTCATAGCAAGGATGAAGTATGTGCCAATTATAATCCATTTTTAATGAAGTGGTACATTGATTCCTCATAAGGCAATCATATGTAAATTTAAATAGCTCTTTATTTCTTTTTATGATCTTTATCATTAAAGAATCTTATAATATATATTTTTTGTTCATTGTTCTTATGCATAGAACAAGGGAAATAATACTTTCTTATCTAGTATATTTAAGCATTCACCTGTAAAAAATGTCAAGTAGCATTCACCATGTTATTGAAATGAAGATAATCAGAAGATTGATGAATGGTATTATAATATTTTATATCAACACATGGTTTTATATTTCATTGTTATATTTCATATTTCTTAAAATGTTTGTTAAAATAAAATTGGCACCCAAATTTCATTCACTTTGCATATTGTAATAATAGCTAGTAGGCTTTCAAGTTGTTTATAGTTGTCTTGATAATGCTTTGTGTTCAACACAAGAAGTAACATAAAGGTTCATTTAGAATATATATGCTTTCATATTTTGCACTTAGTGACTTGTTTTAATATATGTTTCCGTTTAACTATTCTAGATAGGTTTCACATTCTAATTAAAAGTTGTAACTTAAATTAGAGAAGTTGCAAAATTTCATGTTCCAGTTAATAAGCACATTGGAGGAGTTAATTGGGATAAGAGAAGAATTGGTTTATTCAAATGCTAAGATACATGAGCATAGAGAAATAGCTATAGTCAAGTTCAATTGAATATCATTTTAATAGTTGGTAACTAGTTATTTCTTACATATTTACATGTAAATATTTTATTTATATTAAAATATGAGGCAATGCATGTAGATGGTTAGCTTATGTGCATCTTTATAATTTGCTGTTACATTGGAATAAAGTGTATAGTTTACTTCTCTTTTGTTCTTAGAGGTACTATTGATGGTTGATAGTGTAGTTTGAACTTTCTAGGTTCCATTTTGTCTAGTTAAATTGATTGAGAAGGTTAGGATTGAGGATAGGGTTGCACACTATGAAAGCTTCCTAGGCAAAATCAAAGGTTTGTGCCATTTTAAGATTTCAACTCTATATATTTAATTAGAAATCATTTGGTACATGCCTTCTCTTGTGTATATGCTCATTTATATAATTTGGATGTGTTTTTTAGAACACACGTGAAGAAAGCTATCACACTATGCAAGAGTTTATACCTTTTCTATGTGGGTGATGGAACTTTTGCCCAAGGAGGAGTTATAAGTATTTGTACAAGGAGAGTTAAATTAGCTAGTTGATCTAAGAGCTATAAAGGTGTGATTCACTTTCATTATTTTCCTTAGTTGGTTATAGTCATCCACTTTTGGAGATAGCAAAGTGAAGCTATGAAGATTGTTGACTTTATTAATTGGAGTTTATGTATAGGTTATATCAAGCCATCTCCACATACTTTATAGATTTTAGTATGTAAATGCATGTTAATGTTATGCTATTTTATTAATTAAAACAATTCATGTTTTATTGAATATATTGCTTGTTAATTGTTGAATTGAAGCCATTGTTAGCTATTTTTTGTATAGTTACTAATATGATATATATATATATATATATATATATATATTAGTTCTATGGTTATGTCACTTGATAATTATTTTCTTTTAGAAGAAATAGAGTTATGTCTATGCATGATGAGGCAACCACAGATTATATAGAGTTATATCTATGCTATTCCAGTGCATAATGCTATGTTTGCCTTCTCTCTTTCTCTACAACTAAGTTAGGTCCACCTAATAACATTAAGAATTCTCATCAAGAAAACTCTTGTTCTCTTTCTTGAGGCTTATGTTGATATGTTTTGCACTAGAATGTGACCATTTTTCACTTGTACTGCAAAGTAGTTTTCCTTATTTCAAGTTGAAATTTCTAGGTTGTTGATGAACTTGTGGCTGAGTTTGCTAAGCCTAGAAATGATGTTGCATCCTCTAATCAAGTTTGTTTATCTTTGTATGGAACTGAGAATATGCACATAGCTATGCGTTATAATGATAAAGAGTCTTATAGCATAAGCTTTTAAATAGGTCAGTGGTTAGTTTTTACATCAAATTTAACGAAGTAGAAAATAAGAGTTCCTAAGTTCAAGTACTTGAATTATCATTTGCTATTGCCATTTATCAATTTCACATGCTATGTGATGAGTTTAATGTCAATTTCACTTGTTTATATGGCTATAATGAGTTTAATGCATTCTTGGACAGGTACTAAAAAAAGTTGATGCTTTAAGGGAAAAGTTAATATCTATTGGTAAGGAATAGGCTTCTTTATGTGCAAAATTATGCTTTTGTTATGATATGCTATCCACTTGGATTCCTTCACAAGATTAGTTCTTGGATCCCTTTAAATGGTTAGCTTGAAGAATTTATTCCACACATTGATCTCTAGAGACACTTTTTAAGGGGCTAAAGAATAAACTTTTCATTTTATGTACTTGCTTTTTTGTGAAATGTTCCTTAGGAAAGGTGAAAATTTTCTCTCTTTTACCCTTTAAAAGTTTCATCTAGGGCACTTAATATCTGTATCGAAATTAGAAATGCACATCAAGTTACATTCTAAGTTAAAAGGCCCTATTTATAATAAATCGGCTTGCATTTGGCAAGTTTAACTGTTTATTGAATTAGAGAGCCTAATTATATTATTCATTGTTTATGGCTAAGGATTGCAGGTTATAGATACCCCTAGCCTACTAAGGAGAAAGGATGGTGAGACTTAGTACTCTTTTTGAAATAATGTCTTTTTATGCAGTCTTAGTTTTTGACCTTAGATTGTGGTGAAGATAGAGTCCATTTATGACTTGGTTAGAGTGAACTTGGTGATCTGGCTTATATCCTAATCTTTTGGCTAAAATAGAAGACAAATGTATGCTACTAATATAACTTTGTTGTGTAAGAGTTTCTCCATGTATAAAAGATGTTTTATTTTGTTATTAACTCTTTGTAGATGATAATTAGATTAGGAAATAGAATAGTTAGTTTATGAAATAGAGCTTATTATTTGGTTATTTTTTGGAAGTTGATTGTGAATTTAGGGGAAAGTAGGTTTGAATAGAGTTTGTTTTGCTAGTAAATTTTATGAAGTTTAGAGAATATTAATTGGGATATGTTAACATCCTCATTTGTAACTTTTGTAAAGCTTGTAGTTGATGATGAAAGTGGACAATTTTAAGCTTATATGCAAATGTCTACTTTTGTTACCTTTATTATTTTGTAATTGTATACACTTTTATTACTATTTTAAATTGTTACATTTATAAATGGATTTATCATATTATAACAATAATTTTTTGTGAGGTTTAAATGTTACCTAATACTTTATTTTTGTTATGTTTAAACATTAACAAATATTACTTACTTGTAACTTTTAAACATTACTAAACATTACAAAAAAATTACCTATTAGTGGCATTTAAACATTTTTTAGTAATGTTTAAATTTTATTAAAAATATACATGTTGTCAAATAATTTTGGTGTCAAATTGTTAACATTTAGTAACGCTTAAACATTACAAAAAAAAAAAAAAACTTATTGGTGACATTTAAACGTTATTATTATTGTATCATTAGTGACGTTTATAGTACTGGTGACGCTTATTTTTTAAATGTTACAAAATACTTTCCTTAATAAACCTTATGTGACGTTTATTAGTGAAATTTAATAAATGTTATGAAAAATCTTCTACAATGTTTACTATAGTTTTGGTGACATTTAATAAATGCTACCAAATGTCAAAATTCTTATAGTGAGATATGAATATATATTACCTTCTTCAGTTGATTGTAATTAATATTGCTTTGTTTAGGGTAAGGAGGGAATAAAATTGCTATTATGGCAATGCAAACCAATTGTTAATGTATAGCTATTTCAAACCTGCAAGTATGCTTTATTTTGTTGATTTCATTTTTTTCCAAATGTGTATTTCACTAACTATCCTCTAATAAAGTGAAAAAATTAAAACCACTCTATCTTTTATGGATCTTATAGTTACTAGTTATTGCTTCTTCCAATCCTATAATTCATTATGTTCCTTGCCTTGCCGAGTAATGCCTCTAAGTGTCTTATATGCACAGAGGTAATAAAGAGAAATAGAATAATTATTTCTATAATACTTCCTACTACCTACATGGTTGGAGGAAATAAAGAGAAATAGAATAAAAAGAAATAGTTGATTATTTTTATGTGATAGTATTTTTTATTCTCTTCATAAGAAATAAAAAGTTTAAGTAAGGGAAATTATATCCCATAATATATAATATATAATTATATTTCATAATGACTAAACATGGATACTTTTATCATATTCTCAATTTAATGCTGCTATTAATGAGTAAAGTAAATATTGAAATAAGTATGGTTTATAATAAAAATTTATAGAAAATAAATACTAGTATATAAATTTTTAACAAATTACCAGTAAGAGTTGTTTTTAAGAATAATTTTTTAATTTAGTTTCATAAAAACAACTCGATCTTTTCGAATTCTTGCAACCATATTCCATCGCTTCTAGAATTTCGTTACTTTCTTCTTTTCCAACAAAAGTCCAACACTAGTAGCCACTCACTCCCCTTAACATTGTGTTTAACAATTTTTGATAGAGGGTAAATTAGTATAAATGAATAAAATAGAAAAGAAAAAAAGGGAAAATAGTAGAAATTGAATAAAGTATAATCTTTTATTTTGTGTTTGTTAACGTATAAAGAAAAAGAAGAGAAATGGAGTGAGTAATAGACCAAATTGCCCTTACTTTTATTTTGATGAAATTATTATAAAGTGCGGTTTTTTAGTTACATCTCATTTCCACCATTTTCTATCCATTTTTCTTCAATTTTGGAGAGAAAAGAAATGGACCATGGAAAGGAAATGTTTCCACCCATTTCCTTTATTTTTTTACCCATTTCCACTCTTTACTTGAGTTGCCAAACATATAAACATTTGGAAAAGAAAATAGTGGCATATTTAAAAAAAATATTAAATAATTTATTAACATTAAATTAAAAAAGTAATTACATTAATTAAATATTTTATCTTACAAATATAATAAAACTACTTCAATAATTTATCAAAATTAATTAAAAAAATTAAAAGGCCCACATGTTGCCAACATGTTTGTATGCTCGTGCGTAGGCAGCCCACAAACCTTATGTGCTTTGCATGCTTATGCTTGCATGCAATAAGCTTGGTCCATGCATTCTCAAGCCTTTTATTTTTTTATTTTTTTTGCATGCCTATGCTTGTGCTACCCAAGCCTAAGCCCATGCATGCTCATGCTTGTGTGCTCAGTCATCATACTACCCCTACTCTACGTCTTATATATAACATTGCATACATAGTTACAAAAATTCAAACCTTAGTGCATATAATAGGAAATAATTGGGCACTAAGAAATTACAAAACAAAAAATGGCTAATGACATGACAACTTCAATTTAACTTTTTATTTATTTCTTTGCTTATATGCTCATTTATAATAGGCACTCATATAAATTCAAGAAATAAAATTATCAATACATAATATTACACTAACAAGTGCAATAAGGGATGGTGATTTTTTATAAGATTCGAATAAAGTAATTTGTAATGAAAAGTTGAGTTATTATGGTGTCATTATATTATTCAGTTAGTTAAATTTAGTTAAGCTATGTGATTGGGGTATAGAGTGAGTGTGCATGTTGTTGTGATGTAAGCATTCCTTATTAGGCTTTTCCACTTCCCCTTTGGATTTTTAGCATTATTTGAGTAGTACTACCTTAGCAACATTGATTATAGCTATAAGTATGATAAATGAAAATTTGTAAGACGATAAAGAATTCCAAAAATTCCTACAAGATAGAGACTTAATAGTTTCCTTCTTACTTCATTAATAGTATTTGTTTAAAGGGTACTAATAATGGTTGTGATTTTTTATGTGATTTGTCTTTATATTCTCGTTGAACTTTGGCTCAATTGGACATTGATGTTAATGATATAACTTGTGATTGATTTTTATTTAAATTAATGGGAAAAATGCAAAAGGCTCCTTTAAAATTTGACTTAGGTGCAAATATACCTCCTAAACTTTCAAATATTGCAATTCACCCCACTAAACTTTAATAAATTGGTAAATAACCACACAAAGTTACAAACAACTCCCATAAACTTTAACCATGGTGTGGAACACTCCCTTCAACTTATCAAAATGTGCTACAAAATCCCATAAACTTTGACCTTAGTGTGTCTTTTATGAACTAAAAAAAGCAAATTTCCTTTATATTTTCAAGTTATTAAAGTTTAGGGAGGTAATCTACTATATTTGAAAATTTAGAGGGTGTATTTGCACCTAGGTCAAAGTTTAGTGAGGTTATTTGCTATTTTCCCCAAATTAATTATGTTGGTTGGTGATTAGTAACTCATCACCTTACATACTCTTATCTATTGGTAGGGACATGTGGTGAGATGTTGCTCTTACTTACTAACAAATATATATGGCTACCTCATTGGAATAGCACATGATAGGCAAAGATCAAGAAGGAGGATGTGGTTTAGTGGTCACTATATAGTAAGATATGATATAACTATTCCTTTCTTTATAAAATGTAATATATATAGTGGGGAATATATATATATATATATATATAAGATTAAGGGGGTTAAGATGAAAAAACTGTTTTCATCATTCTTCATTAATTCATTAAAAACTAGAGGTATGTATAATCAATTCAAGTTACTATAATCATATTTAATAATTTTTTATCTTTGATTATAATAAATATAAAACATATTTGATTTCTCAAAGCAAGCATGTTGTTAACTTACCATTTTGCAATCTAAGCAAGGAACACAAATAATGTTGTTGAAAAGTCACATATTAAGTAACCAATGTTGTTACGCCTCGTTGTAATTCACAATCACTGAAAGTGAACAAAATGGTAAAGTTAATGATATTAAAAACTATAAGAAGATGCATATTAGATTGGCTTCAGTCTCCAAAGTTGAACTTGTTTTATCATAATTCCATCTTCAAGCATTGGTTTGAAAAACTATTGATAATCCACATATCTTCTTCTATTGTGAGTATAATTCGGTGCTGGATATGCCGCTTATAGACATCGGTATTGATTTGGAAGTTGATTGGCTAGAGCTTGAAGTTTTTGAATAGACCATGTCTTTATCCCCTGTCCTGCTGTTAAAGAAAAATGCTGGCTCTTGTGGCATTGCTATAGAAACAGCTTGACTATTAAGCATAAGAACAATCGTGGCCATTGTTGGTCTATCAGTTGGATTTTCCTGAACGCATAGTAAGCCAATGTGAAGACATCTAATGGCTTCACCCTTATCAAAAGAATTTCCTAATAGTGGGTCTATTACTTCCAAGGGTGTTCCATTTCTCCAATGTTTCCAAGCCTAGGGGTGAAATTTCAACAAACCATCATAAGCTTCTCAGACATATTTTAACTTATAAAGACTAGTTATGAAAAGAGGAGTAGTGAAATTCAACTTACAAAGTGTGGAAGAACCTCCATGCTACCATTTTCTTGCAAGAAGTTGCTCTTCTTACCACTTATTATCTCTAGAAGCATTATTCCAAAGCTATAGACATCCGTCTTCACAGAAAATTGACCATGTAATGCATACTCAGGACACATGTAGCCACTGTTTAGGGAAGAAAAGATTAAACCATTATAAATTATGTACATGATGGAGTATAATAGTACATTATACTAAGTTCTAGAATTAAACAAATGTAAATCATATGTAGTAAATTGAAAACCCAATTACATTATAAATGGCAAAATTTCCAAAACTTTATTGTCTTAAAACAACCTAGAAAGTTAATAAGATGAGAATACACATGCTTAGATCATGTAAAACACAAGGATTGAACTTACTATGTCCCAACTACTCTATTCGTGTTTCCTTGTGTTTGATCCACTCCAACAATTCTTGCTATGCCAAAATCAGAAATCTTTGGACTCAACTCGCTATCTAGTAGAATATTACTTGCTTTGAGATCACGATGTATAATTCGAAGCCGAGAATCTTCATGAAGGTAAAGTAATCCTTTAGCAATGCCTATTAGAATTTTATAGCGTCTATTCCAATCCAACAATACTTTCTTTTCTAGATCTGCATAAAACAATATAAGCATTATGAGATGTATCATAACGTCTTAATGCAAAACTTATTAGGTTAGAGAAGTTGTCTAACTAACTAGGATGATAGGATCTTAAAAGATGAAGTAAATATCATCTAAATGATGTTTCTAATGAGAAAAAACTATATTCTTTCTTTCATATGTTAAATATGCGTGACCTTATACATGCAAATCTCAATGCTTAAACTTAATACTATTGGAACAAATTGAGGTTAAATTAGTGTATAGGGGTTTGAACTTAAGACCTCTTACTTTGATACATGATAAAGTTTAGATAAAGAGTAAGCTAATATAAAAATTTAAACCTATTAGGTATTTTAGTTAACAATTAGAACTAACCAAATAAAAAGTAGTCAAGACTCTTGTTGGGCACAAATTCATACACCAAAAGTCTTTCTTCTCCTTTCAAGCAAAATCCACATAACCGCACGAGATTCCTGTGCTGAAGTTTTGCAACCACAACAACTTCATTCTTAAATTCATCAGCACCTTGTCCTGAACTACGAGATAGCCTCTTCACAGCTACATTTTCTCCATTTGATAGAGTACCCTGCATTTTGTTCATAGGGTATCATGCACAGTCTCTTTTTTTATTCCATGTAATTATATAATTGACTATTATGAACCAATGGACATGTGGTTATTAGGATAAAGGCAATCATTTACCTTGTAAACTGCACCAAATCCACCTTCACCTAACTTGTTTTCAAGGGAGAAATTGTTTGTGGCAGCTTGTATTATGCTTAAATCAAATTGTAATGACTCAGCATTGTTCATGTCCTCTATAACCACTCAAAAGAAAAGGAATGAACATTAAATTTTATACAGGTTTTTAGTACTACAAGTTTCCAAGAAAGGCATCAAAAGATTGTTTAAGGAGCAAAAAACATGAGTTGCATTGCTTACCACTTTCATCTTGTCCTATGATAATTTGTTCTATCACTGCTTTTCTTCGAATGAAGCAACATCTTATGAGAATGAGCACAACACCAATTGTGATTGGTACAACAACGGCAACAATTATAGTTGTTGAGATCTTTCTTCCTACACAGATAATTAGGTTACTTTATACTTTGTAAATTGTAGCCTCATTTTCAAAGAAATAATTTTGAAATTGAGACCCTGTAAATTTTGTGCTATGATCCAATTGTGACAAAATACTTCTAACTTGAAAAACATAATATCTATATTGTTAGCATTAGCCAGGAACCAAGATATAATGGAATCAAATAACAATAACCTCATGAACACCATAGATGCTAATCATTTTACTTCTAGGGTCATGAAAAATATTGATTATTGATATATGATGCATTTCATTGAAACAATTACAATGGAGATGAAATAGAATTGTGAAATAAGGATAGATTGATCAAATAAATTGAAATAAATCTTGTTGAAATAGAATGCCAATTATATGTTTTGAAGTGTAAATTATGTATTTAGAATGCTTAATAATTAACTAAGATGGTACTTGCATTAAATAAGAGTAAAAGAGGGAAATTTATAGTGTTAAAAAAGATACATAAATAAAAACATGCCTGTGTTCTTGGCCGTGTACATCTCAATGATATATTATATTTTGTATTTAGTGTGTTGAGAGATATACAGCTGGCTACATGGCCATGTACCTGACCATGTTTCTCAAACAATGGTTGTAAATTGAATGTGTTGCCTATGCACTTTATGAAAACAAAATTGAAGAATGAAATACTTTAAAGTGTTGCAACGTTTGATCAAACTTTTATGAGTTTCTATTACAAGAGTTGTATCACTTTGTGATTAAGGGTTTAGATTCATATGTAACTAATTTAAATCCACTCCTGTGAATAATATTCAATCATTGAATTATTATAACTCTTGGTACAAGGTTGTGACTTTTCAATTTGTGTCTTATAAGCAAATGTTGCAACTCTAATTTTAGGACTTATTTACACAAAATTTTTGTAAATCTTTCCCCTTCAAACCTACAACAAAATAAACACCTCTTCTATGTCTAGGTGTAGTTTGATATTTGGATTTTTGCTATCATAAATTAAGACTTAGTTGTATCCTCAAAGAATTCTGCACCATAAGCTCTTATAGAAAACTAAGTGTAAGAAGCATAAATTCTCTAAGGAAAGCAATCTAATCATACCTCTAAGTCATTTTTGTTGGTCAACCATACTCAATTTTTAATAATCTTAGAGAATTTATGTTATGGCAAGTGAAATGAATGTGGTATTAAAAGTCATGAATCAAGAGTTTATCAAGTTGAATCAATTTGATGGAACAAACATCAATCATTGAAGGGACAAGATACTCTTTTCGTTGTTTGTACTCAATATTGCATATGTGTTAAATCTAAAGATACAACCTACTGAAGATTTGAATGAAGGTGCAAGTCCGAAAGAGAAAGCAAAGCATGAGGAAGCAAAGAAGAAAAGAGTAAATGATGAATTTGCATGTAGAGGTCATATTTTCAATACTCTATAAGATAATTTATATGATCTTTACATAACAATGAAATCTCTATTAAAGATATGAAAAGTATTAGAAGAAAAATATAACATTGAGAGACAAGGTATAAACAAATTTCTAATGCTAAAGTATTTTGAGTTTAAAATGCTTGATAACATCCTTATATTAGATCAAGTTCATAAACTACAAGTTCTTGTCAATTGTCTATGTGACTTATGTGTGTTTATTCTTAAGCCTCTTCAAGTGGGGAATCTTATCAAAATCGCCTCTTAGTTGGAATCACTATAGGAAGAAGTTTCTTCACTTAGTCGAAGATTTCACCATCAAATAGATTCTATAGCATATATACATAGAGGAAGAGACTTGAGACCGTAATGTAGTGATTCTTCCATATAGTCTAGTGGTGAACTACATAAGAGATAGTGTTACGATTGTAATAAGAAAGGGAATTATGCTAAAGAGTGTCAATCATCAAAGAAGGCTAATAATGAATTGACTACAAATTTTGAAAATTTAGTAGAAGATCAAGAATTTGTGGCTGTGGTTTCTGATGGGTTCAAGGCTCTTTATATTAGTAAGATCACCAAGTTGAACATGGCTACAATGGTCAAATGTGATGATTGGTGGCTTGATTTAGGAGCAATTGTTCATGTGTATTACAACAAACACCAATTCAAGAGTTTCGAAGATATTGACGATCATGAAATTATGACGGGAAGTGGTGACTTAGTTAGTGTGAAAGACATTGGAGTTGTTGTTCTTTACTTAACATTTGGATAGAAATTGAATTTAATGAATGTAATGTATGTTCTAGATATGAAGAAGAATCTAGTTTCTATAGGATTGTTATATAAGATAGGATTTAAAGTTGTGATCACATCTAACAAATTGTACTCATGAAAGGTGATTTATCTGTAGGGAAGGGATATGCTACTAATTTTATGTTTAAACTCATTATTGATTTGAATAAGATGAATATTTCTATTTATATTATTGATTCTTGTGATTTATGGCATGCTAGATTAAGATATGTCAATTCTAATACCATTAAGTTTATAAAGAGAACGGATTTGTCAAAGTTAATAATTTAGATAATGTGAACAAATGTGAAGTTGAATGATAGGAATCATACATCTATAGGACCCATAACCAGAGTAACAGCCAAAGGATTGCATAACTTGGCAATGAGGATACTTTTTGAACAATTAGATCCCAAAGACTTTCGTTTAGTACATTTGTTTACTTTATATAATTGTTTTGCATTTCATCAAACACATTTTTCAGTATTACAGAATGGCAAATAAACACACTAATGCTTGGTGTGTGGGTTATTCATGGACCTATAAAAATCAAGAAGTCGGCCATACATTGTTCTAAACATAGGAGAATCGGTTGACACTTATTCCATTGACATGGGAGAACCAGCTTGTGAAACATTTTTCTTTTGTTAATTTTCCTTATTTAGAACAAGTATAAATACTTGAAAAAGAGGGGATTGAAGGGACTTTTGGACATCATTTTTATAACTGCCATTTTTTTTGTGTGAGGGTTTCTCTTTCACGTAAAGTACTCTTATCAATTCATCCTAGAATTATGGCGAGTGGAAATAGGGGTAGGAGCAGTTGGAGGAAATAGGGGTAGGAGAATGGAAGGAGATTATCATGATATTCGGGAGGAAAGGGATGATAACTTTGAAATGAGCCTTACCCAAACCATGAGTTCAAGTTGCCTTGGGGTCTGGAATATGTAAAGTTGTAGATGCCTTCATTTGTTGGAAGGGGTTCTGCAGAGGATTATTTAGATTGGGAAGATAAGGTAGAGGGCCTATTTGAGTGTTATGAAATTAATGATCACACTCAGGTTCGTCTTGCAACAATAGAGTTTACAGGCTATGCTCCTTATGGTGGAAAATCTTGTAGCTAGTAGATGAAGGGATGGTGATGCTGAGATACATTCCTAGCAGGAAGTGAAATGGGTTATGAGGAGGAGGTTTATACCGAAGCACTATAGACGAGAGTTATTCATGTGTCTCCATATATTGAGGTAGGGAGGTAAAATTGTTGATGAATATGTACAGGAGTTTGAGACACTAATGATCGGACGTGGGTTAGTCGAATCTCCTAAATAGACCTTAGCACGATTTGTGTTAGGGTTAAAATATGAAATTGCGTGTATTTTGGAGCTTTAGAGGTATAACACCCTTGATGAGGCCATCCAACTAGCTTTGAAAGTAGAGAGACAAAGGCGATCTAACCCATTTCGAGCAACAAGTAACAAGTATGGAACTTCTATAAAGTTGTAGATAGAGGGGGATATAGTAGAAATGTAGAAAAGAATCCAGTAGTGCCAAATAGTAAAGGGGGGAAAGAGTTAGTGGGGAAAGGAAAAATAGTTGTAGGGAATGATAACAAATAGACTATAGCTAGGACATTAGGAGGACAAAGCCATCAAGTTAAATTTTTTAAATGTCTTGGTTTTGGACATATGGCTGCTCAGTGTCCAAACAGAAGCGTTATGACTACTATAGAGGTAGAAAGTGAGGAAGACAAGGAAGATATACTTGAGGCTACAGATTTGTCAGCTGTATTAGATGAGTATTATGGTGATGTAGATGCTGAAGTACTTGAGAATATGGGGAATGATCAGTATTTGTCCATTAATGTGCTACGTAGAGCAATGACTACCTTTCCTACTAATGATGATGAGTAGAGGGAAAATTTATTCCATATCTCCTATAGGGTACAAGGTAATCGTGTGCTCTTATTATTGATGGAGGTAGTTGTAATAATGTTATAGCTGCCTTGTTATTGACTAAATTGAAACTAGTCATAACCCCACATCGCAAGCCCTATAAATTGCATTGGTTGAGTGAACATGGTAGTCTACATGTTACTTAGAGGGCTAAGGTGCCTTTCAACATAGGAGATAAGTACCATGATGAGATTATTTGTGACATTCTTCCTATGTGTGCATCCTACATATTACTTGGCAAGCCTTAGTTGTATGACATGAGAGTTTTACCTGATGGCTTTAGGAACACTTATGTGTTTTAGAAAGAGGCAAAGCGTATAGTGTTGAACCCTATTTCACCATTTGAGGTACAAAAGGCATAGAGGCAAATAAATAAGGTTAGGAAGAAGAAGAAGAAGTTATTGGAGGGGTAGTATGAACTAGAGGAGGCCATAGCAAATGAGAGGCTAGTGTATCTATTATAGATAAGGTATACATTAGCAGTGGATGGGCATGAGCAGTTACCCCCTATGGTAACTCAAGTATTGGATGAGTACAAGGATCTTTTTACAGATGAATTACTTGAGGGATTACCACCTTTGAGAGGCATTGAACATGCCATTGATTTTCAGCTGGGATTAGTTTTACCAAATCGACCTAAATATCTCATGAGTCCTAAGGAGGCTAAAGAATTGAAGTGTCAGGTGGATGAATTGGTAGAACGAGATTTTGTTAGGGAGAGTATTAATCCTTATGTTGTTCCTACCGTTCTTGTTCCTAAGAAGGATGGTATATGGAGGATGTGCATTGATAGCCGAGCTATTAACAAAATCACCATCAAATATAGGTATCCCATTCCTAGATTTGATGATTTGTTTGATGAGCTATATGGTTCACAATTAATCTCCAAGGTAGATCTTAAAAGTGGATATCATTAAATTTAAATGAGGGAAGGAGATGAGTGGAGGACCGCTTTTAAAATATGCCATGTGTTATATGAGTGGATGGTCATGCCATTTGGTCGGACTAATGCCCTTAGTACTTTTATGAGACTGATGAATTATGTAATGAAGGAATTTCTAGGTAAATTTATTGTTGTTTATTTTGATGACATTTTGATTTACAGCAAAAACTTGAAAAATCATGTGAAGCATTTATAGGCCATGTTTTTAGTATTGAGGGAGCAACAACTGTATGCTAATCTCAAGAATTGTTCTTTCTATCAAGCTAAGGTAACATTTCTAAGATTTATTATATTTAGTTCTAGTGTTAGGGTAGATGAAGAAAAAGTGAAGGCTATTAGGGATTGGCCAACAAAAAAAATCAGTTGCTGAGGTAAGAAGTTTTCATGGACTGGCTTCATTTTATAGACGATTTGTTAATAACTTCAGTAGTATTGTTAGTCCGCTAACTAAATTAACAAAAAAGAATGTTCCTCTTGTTTGGGGAGAAAAGGCCCAAAAGAGTTTTGAGGAGGCGAAAACTAAACTAACTAGTGCTATAGTGTTAGTTTTACCTAATTTTGATAGAATTTTTTAATTGGAGTGTGATGCCTCAAGGTTAGGGATTAATGCTGTGTTAATGCAAGATAAGAAGCCCATTGCCTATTTCAGTGAAAAATTGAGTGGTGCACCTTTAAACTACTTAATATATGTAAGAAGTTCTATTCCTTAGTGAAGGCGTTGATGACATGGCAACATTATCTTTTTCTTAAGTTAATTATCTATATAGATCATGATTCATTAAAAAAATTCATAGGTCAGCAAAATCTATCAAAACGCTAAGCCAAATGGGTGGAGTTTTTAGAGAGTTTTTCATATGTGATTAAATACAAGAAGGGAAACATGAATGTTGTAGTTGACACCTTGTCACATAGGTATATACTTATCACCTCTCTATAATCAAAACTGCTTAGGATTGAATTGATGAAGGATGTCCATAAGGTATTAGAAAGGTATGGTGTTTGTAAGAGGGCAAAAGGAAAGAAAGGAGTTTAGGGTGAATATATACCTTTGCCTATACCTACCTAAGCCTAGAATGATATTAGCATGGATTTTGTTTTAGATCTGCCTAAGATACAGAGAGGAAAGGATTCCATTATGGTTGTTGTTGATCGCTTCAGCAAAATGACACATTTGGTGTGTTGCCACAAAACGAATGACACACTTTTTATAGCTAACCTTTTGTGTAGGAAATTGAAAAATTACATGGTGTTCCATATAACATAGTTTCTGATAGAGACACTAAGTTTCTTAGCTTTTTTTGGAAGACACTATGGAAAAGACTTGGTACTAAACTCATGTATAGTACCTCGTGCCGTCCCTAGACAGGCGACTAAATAGAGGTTATTAATTGTACTCTTGGTGCCTTACTAAAAGCAATGGTTGGCAAGAATCTTATTGATTGGGACTTGTGTCTCCTTATTATTGAGTTCGCTTATAATAGGTCAACTCATAGTTCAACCAGTAAGTCTTCCTTTGAAATCGTATATAGCTATAATCCTACTCTTCCAATGGATTTCATAACTAGTCCGACAACAAAGGAAAAAAGCTTGAGTGGAGTAGAATGAGCCAAGGAGATTCAAAAAATTCACTAAAGGACGACTGAACATCTTTAGAAAAATCAGGAACAGTAAAAGCTTCAAGGTAACAAAAATAAGAAAACCATAATTTATAATCTAGGTGATTTAGTCTGGATTAATCTCAGTAAAGATAAGTTTCTTCACAAAAAGTCATAGAAGCTTTTACATAAAGTAGATAGACCTTTCAAAGTTATCAAGCACATCAACAACAATGCATACAGGCTAGAACTGCTAGGAGGATATGGCGTCTCTACTACATTTAATGTTGCAGACATATTGCCATATTTACCAGATGACGTTCATGAAGACCTATTAGATTTGAGGGAAAATCTTCCATAGGCTTGAGGAGATGATATGAATCATACATCTACAGGACCCATAATCAGAGCGAGAGCCAAAGGATTATAGAACTTGGCAATGAGGATACTTTTTAAACAATTAGAGCTTGAAGACATTCGTTTAGTGCCTTTGTTTACTTTATATAATTATTTTGCATTTTGTCAGACACATTTGTCGGTATTATAGAATGGAAAATAAACATACTAATGCTTGGTGTGTGGGTTATTCATGGACCTATAAAAATCAAGAAGTCGGCCATACATTGTTCCAAACATAAGAGGACTAGTTGACACTTATTCCATTGATGTGGGACAACCGGCTTGTGAAGTATTTTTCTTTTGTTAATTTTCCTTATTTTGAACAAGTATAAATACTTATAAAAGAGGGGATTGAAGGGACTTTTGGAAATCATTTTTATAGCTGCCATTTTTTTCGTGTGAGGGTTTCTCTTTCACGTAAAGTACTCTTATCAATTCATCCTACAATTGTGGCAAATGGACTTGCTATTGGTTGTGCATAACATTGATAATTTCAATTCAATTCCCAATTTCTACTAGTGTGTTACATCTGGTAAGCAATTAAGATCCTTATTTTCTCTTAATATCATGTCAATTAGGGTTCATGTCCATTAAGGTTCATACTTAATTGATTGAGGATTGTTAGCTTGTTCTTCTATCATTGTTATAATCTTACAATTAGACTTGAAGCATATCATTGAATCTAAGCTAAAGTCATAAAGAAACCATTTTCTAATATGGAAGGAAACACTTAGGTGCTTGATCTAATTCATAGCGATATATGTGAATTGAATGGGAATTTAACTAGTGGAGGAAAGAGATACTTTATAACATTCATTGATGATTTTTTACCATACACTTATGTATATTTGTTAAGACATAAAGATAAAGCATTTGAATTGTTTAAACATTATGAGTTGAAAGTAGAAAATTTACATGATAGATGAATTGAATAGTTGTGTAGTGATAGAGGAGGTGAATATTTCTCAAATGAATTTCACCAATTTTGTGAGAAAAATTAGATAATACATCATTGTACTACTCTATATACAACACAACTAAATGGATTAGCAAAACATAAAAATTGGAATTTAGTGGATATGATTAATGCACTAATTTTGACTACTAAATTGCCATTTAATTTATGGAGAGATGCTTTATTAACTTCATGCTATATTTTGAGTAAATCCCATCAAGATCTTTTAGATTTCACTCTATATGAAAGATAGAAATGTAGGAAACTAAAATTGTAATATTTTAAAGTGTGGGGATGCATAGCCTATTATAGAGTTCTTGTTCCTAAAAGGACAAAACTTGGTGTTCGAGTCTTGAAAGGAATTTTTGTTGGTTATGCTCAAAACTCTAAAGGATATAGAATATTATATTTAGAGTATAATAATATTTTTGAAACTAGAGATGTAGAAATTTTGGAGAAAAAATTCTATAATGATCTAGTTGAAAAGGAATTTATCCTACAACACAACAAGAATCAAAGTAAAGGAATTCTTGTGAGAGTAATAATGAGAAAACAAATGTGAAATCCATTATAGAACCTAGAAGGTGTAGAATTATAATAAAGGATTCTTGTAAGAATAATAATGATGAAACAAACGTGAAATCTGATGAAAGCTATGATGGGAGTTAAGCTAAAAGGTGGAATGTGGATCCTCTTGAAGTGCCACCTGAACCGATCAGAAGAACTCGAGCGAAACGATTCAAGGAAGCACTTAACGGGCTGATAAAGGATATCTAAGAAGCCGGAAAAAATTGGAGCAACCATGAGAATGAACTTGCATTTGTACAAGTCATTTAAGGAGATCAAAGCATAGGAGATCAAAGCTGTCGGCCTTGACAATGTTGGCTTAAACGCTGCCGGCTTTGAACTGGCGTTGCAATTAGAGCGTAACAGAGGGACTATGCCAGCCACTATGCCGTCGGCGTATATACCCAGCGTACATCCTACGCTGGCTACTACGCCGCCAGCGTACAATGCCTGTTTGCTATTTTTCCACAACTTTATTATGTTATGTCATTTTGGGCTTTTTTTCTTACGAGTTGTAAACCCTATTAAAAGTTGCTAGGGTTGGAAAACAGAAGATAGAACTTACATACAACATTAATTAATACAATTTGAGAGAATTCCTCTCTTGGTTCTCCAAAGAACTTCTCTTGAACTTATTGGATCTCTTCCGTGGCGTTCACAACAGACTTATCAATCAGTCTTTCATCCCGATTGTGGCCTCAACAGAATATACCAAGGTTCTTGCCTCATCTATAGGCAACGGGTCGTTGTTCCACTTTGATTGTTTGGCATCTTGGGTTACAATTCCGAACGTATTGGTATAGGGTTTCGTCATACGTGGGCGTGGTTCGTATCGGTTTGGTATTAGAGCTTAGGTTTGTTAAACATCAGTTCAGTTTGAGAAAGGTAACATCAAAACCCTAACTCCAATAGTTTATATCAATCGTTCATATCAAGTTTCATATTACCATTGCTTCATACTCAAGTCCATAGTGTTAATTGTCTCTTGAGTAGTGTAGTTTCATTCCATCAATCTTGTTACAAAAAAAAAAAAAAGGAACGAAAACAAAAACAAAAAAAGAGAGGAGAAGAACGAAAACAAAGACAACAAAAAAGAAAGAAAAAGGAAAATTCAAGCCCGGAGAGTTTGTTCTTGAATTCTACAGAAGAATTTAGTGTAGTTTATATTAGTTCCAAGAGAATTGAGAAGAGGGATTGGTGAGTGATATCATCACTGCTTGTGAGAATACACGAGTGATTGTGGGATATCCTCCTTTGAGTGAAACACGTGAGGGAGCGAATCGTGAGGTTTAATTCTATATATTTGTGTTAGTACTAACCTTTTATTGTAGGAACTATGTCGAGGCAAAATTCTCCTGAAGGTGAGAGGGGGAGGTTTGATGCTAGGTTAGTGATTGAGGCATTGAGGAGTGAGATGAAGAGGATGTTTCAGGAGGGAATGGAACAAATTCATGAAACGGTGGAGCAGAAACTAGAGCAATCTAAAAACGTCTTTCATTGTTATAAGAGAGAACAAAGGGGTGGAGATGAAAATTCTGATGATGAGTTTGATGAACCTTCTATCGGGAGTTATAGAGGTTATGGTGGTAGGAATAGAGGAATTAGGGATTAGGAAGATAGAGGAGATAGGAATAGAGAGGACAATCAATTGAGTAGTATAAAGATGAAGATTCCCCCTTTCAAAGGGAAGACTGATTTTGAGGCATACTTAGAATGGGAGAAGAAGGTAGAGATGGTGTTTGATTGTCACAATTATAGTGGGAGAAAGAAAGTGAAGCTTGCCGCCATTGAGTTTTCATATTATGCCATAGTGTGGTGGGATCAACTGATGTTGAATAGGAGAAGGAATGGCGAACCACCCATTGAGTCTTAAGAAGAGATGAAGAGGGTGATGAAGAAGCGGTTTATTCCTGCTTACTATTATCGCGAATTGCACAACGAATTGCAAACTCTTAAGTAGGGAAGCTAAAGTGTAGATGAGTATTTTAAGGAGATGGAGGTTACTATGATTAGAGCGAATGTTGAGGAGGATAGAGAGGCTACCATGGCTAGGTTACTTGTTGGGTTAAATAGAGAGATTCAAAATGTAGTAGAATTGCAGCATTATGTGGAATTGGAAGATATGGTTCACATGGCTATAAAGGTTGAGATCCAACACAGGAGGAAAGGTAGTAGTACTGCATGGTTTCAATAGGGTGCTGGTTCATCTACTTGGAAGACTAACCATTGGAAGAAGGAAGAAAAGTCTTTACCCACCAAGCCAAAAGGAGAGCAGAAGCAAGAAGGATCTACTCCTGGTGATCAAGGTAAACCTGATTCTTCTACTTTTAGAAATCATGACATTAAGTGTTTTAAATGCCAGGGCAAAGGCCATATTGCTAGTCAATGTTCGAATAGACGTGTTATGATTCTGCGCGATGATGGTGAGTATGAGACTAAGGGAGATAGTGAAGATGATGATATGCCTCCATTGAAGGATGCTAGTGATGACGAGGAGCCTGCATCAGGGAAGTTAGTAGCAGTAGTGAAGCGAGCTTTGAATGTGCAGGTAAAGGAAGAAGAGGAGGTGCAATGAGAGAATATCTTTCATACTAGATGTTATCTAGGTGACCATATTTGTAGTTTGATCATTGATGGGGGGAGTTGCACTAATGTAGTGAGTACTTTCATTGTTGAGAGGTTGGGACTCAAGACCACTAAACACCCTAGCCTATATAAATTGTAGTGACTGAATGATAGTGGCGAGACTAAGGTGAGTAAGCAAGCTTTAATTGCTTTTCGCATCGGTAGGTATGAGGATGAGGTGTTATGCGATGTAGTGCCGATGCAGGCTTGCCATGTATTATTGGGGATGCCATGGCAGTTTGACAAGAAGGTTGTTCATGATGGCTTTTCTAACAAGTATACACTTGTTCACCATAGCAAAAGCTATAATCTTAAACCCTTAACACCTAAACAGGTGTATGAGGATCAATTGCAACTACAACAATCTTTTGCAAAATATAAGGTGAGTGGAAAATAGAGGGAGAGTGAGAGAGCAAAAGACATAGAAAAAGAAAAGGAACATAAAAGTCAATATCAAAAGGAAAAAGAGAGGAAGACTGGAAAGAGTGTGAGAGGCCAAGTTAAGGGGGGATCAACTTTGGAGGTGAGTGAAAAGGAGAGTGCAGCCTTGCAAAAGGAGAGTTGTGTGGCAAGAGCAAGTGTAGTAAGGAGAGCGTTAGTGATGAAGCAACCTATGTTGTTGTTGGTTTTTAAAGAAACTTGTTTGAATACTAACGAACTTCTTAACTCTTTGCTTAGTGTGGTTGTGTCTATTGTGCAGGACTTTGAAGATGTCTCCCCTAAGGAGATTCCAAAGGGGTTACCACCTATTTGTGGTATTGAGCACCAGATTGACCTTGTACCCGGAGCATCTATTCCAAACAAGCCAGCTTATAGGAGTAATCCAGAGGAGACAAAGGAACTCCAATGGTAGGTCAATGACTTAATGGAGAAGGGGTACATGAGAGAAAGCATGAGACCATGTGCAGTGCCTGTGATTTTGGTGCCTAAGAAGGATGGGCTATGGAGAATGTGTGTTGATTGCCGAGCTATCAACAACATCACGGTAAAGTATCGTCATCTCATTCCTCGCTTAGATGACATGTTAGATGAGTTACATAGGTCTAGTGTCTTTTCCAAAATTGATTTGAAAAGCGGATATCACCAAATTAGAATGAAAGAAGGTGATGAATGGAAAACCACATTTAATACAAAATATGGATTATATGAGTGGTTAGTAATGCCCTTTGGTTTAACTAACGCACTTAGTACTTTCATGAGACTTATGAACCATTTTTGAGGACTTTTATTGGAAAATTTGTGGTCATTTATTTTAATGATATCTTCATTTATAGTAAGAGTTTGGAAGACCATATATCTCACTTGAGGGATGATTTGGAAGCGCTTCGAAAGGAGGAATTATATGCTAACCTCAAAAAGTGCACTTTTTGCACAGATAAACTTGTGTTTCTTGGTTTTATTGTTAGTGCATAGGGAATACAGGTTGATGAAGAGAAGATTCGTGCGATCCAAGAATGGCCTAGTCCAACTAATGTAAGTAATGTTCGGAGTTTCCATGGACTAGTGAGCTTTTATAGGAGGTTTGTGAAGGATTTCAACACCATTACAACACCATTTACTGAAGTAATCAAGAAGAATGTGGGGTTCAGTTGGGGAGAGCAACAAGAGAAGGCCTTTCAGACGCTTAAAAATAAGCTGAATCATGCGCCACTACTTGCTTTACCTAATTTCTCTAAAACTTTTGAAATTGAGTGTGATGCTTCAGGAATAGGTATTAGAGTAGTTCTCATGCAGGAGAGGAGACTAATTGCATTCTTTAGTGCGAAGCTAAGTGGGGCAATCCTGAACTACCCTACTTATGATAAGGAGTTATATGTATGGTTTGAGCTCTGGAGACTTGGCAACATTATCTTTGGCCAAAAGAGTTCGTGATCCACACTGATCATGAATCCTTGAAGTATTTGAAGGGACAACATAAGCTGGACAAAAGGCATGCTCGTTGGGTGGAGTTTATCGAAACATTTCCCTATGTCATCCACTACAAGCAAGGTAAAGAAAATGTTGTGGCTGATGCACTTTCTAGAAGGTATGCTCTTATCTCTACTCTTAGTTCTAGACTGCTTGGTTTTAAGCATATTAAAGAATTGTATACTGCTAATCGAGAATTTTGTGAAGAGTATGTTCACTGTGAGAAGAGTGGTCATGGTAAATTTTATAAGCATGAGGGATTCTTGTTTAGGGAGAATAAACTTTACATTCCTAATTGTTCTTTGAGATAGTTATTAGTGAGGGAGTCTCATGGAGGAGGATTAATGGGGCATTTTGGAGTAGCTAAAACTTTAGGGGTTTTGTAGGAACACTTCTATTGGCCTCACATGAAACGAGATGTTGAGAGGATTTGTGAGTGATGTGTCACTTGTAAGCAAGCAAAATCTAGGGTCCAACCTCATGGACTTTATACCCCACTTCCAATTCCTCATGAGCCTTGGGTAGACATTTCCATGGATTTTGTGTTAGGATTACCTAGATCTAGGTATGGTCGAGACTCTATTTTTGTAGTCGTGGATAGGTTTTCTAAGATGGCACATTTCATTCCTTGCCACAAAGTAGATGATGCTTGCCATATTGCTAATTTGTTCTTTAGGGAAGTTGTGAGATTGCATGGTATGCCTAGAACAATCATGTCGAATCGGGATGCTAAGTTCTTGAGCTACTTCTAGAAGACCCTGTGGGCTAAGTTAGGAACTAAATTATTGTTCTCTACTACTTGTCATCCATAGACTGATGGTCAAACTGAGGTAGTAAATCGAACTTTATCTACTTTGTTAAGGGTTGTCATCAAAAAGAACATTAAAAGTTGGGAGGATTGTTTGCCGCATGTTAAATTTGCTTATAATCGCACAATGCATTTTGCTACTAAGTTTACTCCTTTTGAAATTGTGTATGGTTTTAATCCACTAACTTCTTGGATTTATCACCTCTTCCTATTTCTGAGTATGTCAATTTAGATGGTTAGAAGAAAGCGGAGTTTGTTAAACAACTCCATGAGAAGGCAAGGCTTAACATTGAGTAGAGGAAAAAATAGTATGTGAAACAAGCCAACAAGAGTCGTCGACAAGCTGTCTTTAAACCTGGAAACTGGGTTTGGGTTCACATGCGCAAAGAGCGGTTTCCTGTGCAATGTCGATCTAAATTACTTCCTAGAGGCAATTGACCATTTCAAATTCTTGAGCGCATCAACGATAATGCCTACAAGTTAGATTTGCCATGTGAGTATCAAGTAAGTGCTACTTTTAACGTTACTGATCTGAGTCCTTTTGATAAAGGCGATGATTTGAGGACAAATCCTT